>OY728129.1:1112764870-1114044370 GCA_963277665.1 Viscum album | reverse complement strand
TTTCTATAATGTATTGAATATTATTCAAAAAAAATTCAATATACATATATGAAAAGCCTTTGTTACTATACTCATTTCCCATTTCAATTGTCTATCTATTGGTTTTCAGGGGTTTATATGAGTCTCAATGAAGCATTGAGAAGATAGTTTACAAAGTGTACCTAACCTCATCCATCTTTATTTGTAGACTCTTTAGATATTGTTTTTGTATCAATCAAAATTGTTATTACAATTAATTATTATAAATTAAAAATTAGATTTTCCAATAGTGGCCATCATCCCCTCTATTTGTGTTACATTCATGAGTTATTATATTATTCAAACGCTCTCATAGCTATAATATATGATAAAATATTGGTAAAGTAAAAAAGGGTGTATTTTCTTCATAATTTAATCTACCTATAGATATAAATAATTATTCATAGTTACAGAATCTATTTCATCTTTGGGTAATAACTCTAAAAAGTATGTTTGGGTACTAACTCGACCTTCAATCAGTGAATGAGTAGAGAGTCTAAGCATACACTGGGATTGACACACCTAGATGATTTCATTTGGATAATTCATGTACTCCTTACAAACCATAATGTACGATTGTTTTATATCTATATACTTATACATTGAATATACTCGTTACTTATACATTGTTAACATTCTATTTTTATATATTCACTTTCCATTTCATTAAGAATATCCTATCTTTTAAGTTGATTATTGTACATTCATCTGGAAATAAATATTGTCCAATTGAATGGGTAAATATTTATATTCTTTATATCCATTATTCATATATGATGGAATATTGATTATATAACCATGATTATTTATGGGTTTACATAGGGAATATTATGATATGCATTAATTATTCATTCTCTTCATATGATGCGTGCATTGGACTTATTATTTGTTTGGTGGGACCCAAAAATATATAACCCCTCGATGCATCAATAGGTCTCATTAAAAATCTATTTGGTTATTTATTATAATCCATATTTTTTTATGTATGATTTATTTTAGGGATATTGTGTGTCTATTCTCATGATGTCTGGAATTACTCCATCCATCAATATGTGATAATTTATTCATATCATGTCATTTATTTATAATTATTTAATCCATGGACATATTATTAGTTTTCACTATTTTTTAATCATAATTTATTATTGATTCCATTCTTATGTATGACAGATTCTATTATATGTTACCACTTACTACGCACATGATCTCACTACATAATATTTTTCTATTTAAAAAGGAAACCAATATGATTTCTATATGTGAACCATAGATTTTCATGGATAAACAATATCGTTTACATTTTTCATATGATGTGTCTATATTTTTTCATGTAGTGTACTTCTATTTAACGTATCAAGTTCATAATATCACTATAAAGTTGAATTATGCAAACTGTGTATTTTTTATCAATTTCATAAAATAATTTATGGCTATAAGTTACAGAAGTTAGGGAATTAAAAAATTAGTGTGTGCTTTTTGGTAAAATTTATAATAGGAAGTCAAAGGAGGTGGTGAAATCTAGTTGGATAGAATAAAAAATTACACATTCAGTTTATGGGATTAAATGTGAGTTAAAAATAAAAAAACAAAACTATGATAACAATCATATATTACCGTGCCAAATTTTCCATTATTCACCTTAAATTCATAACATCGAGGCTGGTACTAAAATGATATGGTTAAATGTAATAGAGTATAAATAAAATATTAACAGAATCATACGCAGTGAAATGAGGAAGTTGTGATAAATAATGATTTCATTGAAAGTAGTCCTAATGTTTCAGAAAAGTGATTTACTTTATTAATAGATATGGAAACATTTATGGGGAAGGGATGACGTACTGGGTGGATAACTTCCTCAAAAGGGTGAGTGGGGGTGATATTCACTTGGAATATGAGAGGTAGAGGGTTTTTTTTAGAGGATGTGAGGAGGAGATGATTTTAGAGAGATATTTTTTTATTGACTGTAATTAAGTTGGTGAGGGGTGATGGGATGAGGGGAAGATCTTATTTGGGACATAGTGGGTTCACTCTAAATGGGGCTAAAATAATCTCATAACAACACATTTATTTTTTAAATTATTAATAAAACATTTTCTATGTTTAATGTTTATATGTTACATGCATGTATTCGTGTTTTTATTTTAATTAAAATGTTGAAAATTAGAAAACTTATAATATGATTTGTTTAATATTATTTTTAACAAATTTGTTTTACATTTTCTAAAATTTATAATTTTAGAACATCCATATATGTGTGTGGTTAAAATATTATTATTAAAATTCATTTTTCATATACTTAGTCAAGTGGCGTTTCAAGAGAATATTCTTACAGAATGTTATTTTAATTCGTTATTCATTTGGGATATATTTATATGTCTCTCAATGTTTTTGTATAATATTAATGTTAATTTTTATGTAAAAAATTATTTTTTTCATTTAAGGGGTTTGAGGTAAGGATCAATTTTCCCTTATATCTAATACTTTCTCAATGTAAATCTAAAATGTAGTTTCAATAGAGAAGATTCATTGTGTTATGTCTAGTATAATGGTCCAACTATTACCCATATCTTTTTAAAATATGATTGTTTAGTACTCTCTAGGGACACATAAATCGAAATGTAATATATTTTTTAGTTTATTCATATCTATATTAATATATCTGGGAAAAAATATAACTTCTATAAGTTATCAGATTCTATTAGTAATGAGGTTCTTCATGATGGGAGTGATAATATATAGTGAAGTTTTTCAACTTTTGAATAATAATTACAAATACTTTGGGATTCAATTTTTCATTGGATGATCATTAAAGGATGTGTTTACATCGGATTTGGTTAGAGTGTGGAAACAAATTAATTGGATGAAGGTTAAAAATTTATCAAAGGAAATGAAAGGTTTTTTAAATCAATTATAATCACATACTATTCAAAAAAAAATTGTGTAACTCATTATGTTTCTATATAGACACATTTTCTAGATTAATTCATTATTTTAAATTTTATGTTGGATTTTAGTGGATTGAATGTGTAAAATACATTTTGTTTCATGAGGTAGTATATATCTTCTAAAGGAGGATGGTAGTATGGATTTAGCCTTATGTGTTTTTGAAATAATATTCTCTTTATTAGAAAGAGGTGGTGATTTATGATTTTTTTATTATTCAACTATGGTATGGTTGTAAAACAATTTATTCAAAGTGATTATTTATTTCAATCCGATCATATGTTTTGTTGAGTTTATCTATGATGTACTATGAAAGAATATTTGAAAAATATTATGGATTGTGTTTTTTTTTAATTTATAATATATTTTCAGTAAGTATATAGAGGTACCCATGATTTTGGGATAGTATATTTAATATATAATATATCCATTATATTTTCATGGATTCAATTGTTTGTGACATTATAGAGATGATTTTTTATGTTGGAGTTATGATAATGTAAATACATTTTCTAAATAAGTGGATAAATGGGGTATTATGATAAATATTTTATTAAATGGAGGGTTAGATATAGGTTTTGTTAGAGATTTATTTTTGATAGTACATATTTTGTGAATCTAGGGAAACTAATTGAAAATTTTGTAATTGATATTAGATCTATTGTGGTCCTGATTATTATTTCATTAACATGAATATTTATAAATTTTTATATATTTTAGTGGAAAATTATGGCTAATAGTATCCTAGTTAAAGATGTTTTACAAAAAATATTTTTTTTGATAAAATATTTTCTCCCTCATAATAATAAATCTTCTAAAATAAATTTTTATGAAATATTCCTTTTCTTGAGTTTCAATACAATCAAGGATAAATGGTAGGATGTGACTTCAATTTGATTGGATGAGGAAGCCTCTATTATAGGTTATTTTCATGGGGGTCTATCATTTTTAATTCTATGACATTCCATGAATTCTATTCTATTACATGGTTCATTTGGTTTTGGTGAAATGTGAAGTTCTTAAGTGTTGGATTTCATTTTTTCAATATTTTTATATGTGTTTGTTAAAGGAATGTGGTGATGCATGGAGGATTGTTATGGATTAATTCCTATAATACTGAAAATTTACATTTGAAATTGGATTTTATTATTGAGAAAGAAATCAAGAGCAAAAATTTAGATTGTTTTCGAGGCTGAAGGTTAAAAGTCATTATGTGGATATATTCAAGTCCATTGGACAGTTAACTATTTTAAATTTGATGATTGATGTATTAATGTTAATGTCAATGAAAATTTATATTGGTGGGATTTCCTTCAATAACATATTTTTCAATTGTTTGATGATCTGAATGGATGAGGAGATTAAAGGAAATAAGTATGTGAGAGTAGAGAAAAGTAAAATCACTTAAATAATGATCGGTATTAATGATTCTATAAAATGGTTAAAACAACCTATTTGTATATTCTTATGATATTTTTATAGATGAATTTTCCCATTAAGAATTCCTTGAGAACAACACAAGAGGCATTATATTGATTTGAAGAAATTTCGGTATCCCTATTCCTGAAATGATGTTTTGAAAAAATGCAGTTGGAATAAGAATATTTGGTTCCAATGTGCCTTCATGACTATTAACACACTGATGAAGTTTGATTACCCAGAAACAAAACCCAATATATTGGATGGAGGTGGGAACCATCATTTACAAGTATTCTTTTGATTTCTTAAATTCTAGATAAAAAATTTCTAACACCATCCAAAACATTTTCTATGGTGTTCTGGCACTTTTTAGCATCGAAACATACCTAGCTAGGGAATATTCACCATTGCATAATGGAATAGTTTTCTTCTTAAGCTTTAATTTGAATAGTAATAGAGCTCGAATGGAATATGGATTAAAATTTATGGTTGTATGAAGGTGATATCCTTAACAAATAATATCAACATGTCATGTATATTCTCATTCCAACTCATTCACCCATTTCGTACATGTCCCAAATATAGTGAGAATTTACACGAACCAGCCTACAAAGACTAACCTATGTGGACCTGCCTATGTGGACTAGCCTATATGGATCGGCCTATGCAAATGACCTATATGATACACCTGTACATAGAAGCTATGTATACTGGCCTGCATGAACCACCTTCATGGGGTAATTGTGTGAATAACCTCTGTCACCATGGGTCCTAATATTTATTTTAAATAAAACCTTAATCTCGTCTTTGAGATGATTGAATGAATTAAAAATCTTGATTCACTATTCACCCTAGTCCTTTATACAGGTCCTCAAAACCCCCATTTAGTTCCCTAATATCTAAATAAAGAGGGAATGAAAAATATTCCAAGTTTTAGAGTCCTTAAAACGCATAAAAAATCAATTAATTTCATAACAATCCACATAATCTTAGTCTATAAGTACTAGGGAGTAGTCCTTTAGCCACAATCAATCCTATATAAGACCCTTATAGAGGAAATTAAGGACACCCTTGGAGGTACAAAATAGTCCCACCTAATTTTAATTTCCTAGGTTTTTCTTCTAAAAAGTTAGTCTGGGTATCACATTCATGTGGTTTCCTCCAACTCAATAAATAATAACATGTGAGATGTACCATTTAATTCACCTAGGTATCACTTCTGCGAGGTCGCCTCAAACTCACATAGGTATCAAATGATCGTTGCTGGAGCTAGATTTCTAATGAATATCATGTGTGAATCGTCCCTTTATCCCATTTTTATATCACTAATGCTAGGGAACTTCTTGCCTTGGGTCCCACATTCGAGGTGGACCATGCCAAAAACATCCATTTAATCCTCCATACATCCATGATAAGAACCTAGGGCTCCCCAACATGCCTTAGAAATCATAGATTCTCATCGTAATTGAAGTCCAATATGTATCCTACCTAATAAGAAATATTCTCTAAATTTCCTCAATTATATAGTCTAATGGTAATGAATATCCAAACCTTATGGCTAGTGGCAGATAGTTTCATAGTCCATGATGAAAAATATATTTACCATGGTAATACCAACTAACTCTATTCACAGGTTAAAAGGGTAGGGGACGGGATCATAAATAAGGAATCCCTCCTATAATAATACCATATTATTTCTTGTTGGAAATTTTCCTCCTTCCATGCCCTCGCCCTCATCCACCGGATGATGAAAGAGATTTTTCAGATTACCAAATATTCTACTTCCTCTTGTTTTTCAAACCATGTATGACTCATGTGAGCTTATAGGTTAGTGGATATCATTTCATAAGCATGCTAAAATATTGATCACTTGGGACTCCTATTTATTATAAGAACTAACCATGTTTTTACCACCTCAAGGGTCCATATTTCCAATGAAAATAACATTGAAAGGGATATATTCTTGATGAATCCACATTTGGCCTTAAACTTTATATAATCCCCAACCATTACAAACTATGTGAACATTTATTTTTTTTAAATGGTACACATAGAAATCATCCCTAATGTTGAAACCAAACAACCCAAACGTATTCTAATATAATATAAGAAATATTCCCAATAGGGTCATATCCAACCCAATTGGACGTATTCCTTTTAGTCCCTTCATCACCATCCTTATTTAGTTATATTCCAAATTTGGTAATATCCATCATTAGAGGCATATTTATTCTAAGTCCCTTGGATTTCCTTGACGTAAGTCCCCACACTAGGATTTTCTCAGATCATTTATGCTATACTACCATTCCACATGATGTTAAACTTCATGGATTAGTCCTTTTAACATGACATTAAAAGGTCTGATGTATCCCCTTAAATAACGTTGAACTTCATGAGTTTTTATTCCTTTAATTAGGATATGTAGGAATCCCTTATCATGGGCCTGAAACAAATTCCGAAACAAATCCTACCTCCATAGATGACTAAATAATATAGAGTGACTTGCTGTTTGGATTAAAAACAACATCACAAAATAATAAATGTAACCAATATGATTTTATCAATGGATAAACACACATATATATATATAAGATAAAATTTATAGAAAACTATAGATACATATAGATGGTTTCCCATCATTACATGCCTGTAAATGATTTTGAGTATGTATGGGTGACAGGTAACAAATTTTTAATTTGAAATGGATTCATGAATATGCCTTAAACAAATATGAGTGTCCTAGGGTTTAAAATACTTCCCCCAAAAAGGGTTTGATGAGACCAACCAACCATCCTTTAAACCAATGTGAATTTTTAAATTCCATTGGCTAAATTATACAATGGGAGTGTGACTTTGGGAAGAATATCCATGGGCCATCATGAATATGAGATTCATTGGTTGTTTTTGTTTCCACGAACTATCTTCATTGGAAACAACCACTTTAGTAGAGGGTGTGAAGTTGAAATGATTAAGTGATCGTGAATGATTATTCCAATTTAGTTAATCCCAAAATCAATTGTTGGGTCAAATTTTCATTTGATACAAAAATGGTGAACCTGATTTGAGTCCTTCCACTAACCCAAATAACATCATCAACCACATGTCATTATGTTTTTATACTCTTATAAAGTGAAATGGGAAAAATATAGATCTCTTAAGAAAATCAATTGCATGTGTGTTATTTTAATTAGACAAAATTTTTCCATCTTATCTTGTTTGTTTTTTTTTCATATTAACCTCTTTGATACTTTCTTTAGAGAACACTTAAATCTAATGTAATATTACCATCTAACATAAACGTATACATCATCTACTTCACATGTTGGATCCTCATCTAACTGGAGGTCCCCATCGCTAACCCATCCTCATCAATGTCATGTTTTAAATTCTTTGGTTATATAAAACAACATAAATGGTATGTTCCTAACTATAGAGGATACAAATTCATCCCAAAAATATATAATGACTCACTAATCATCAACTCAGTTGTGACTGGTGGAAAAAAATTAGATTACACATATCACAATTTCAAACTGTTTTAGGAGTTCTTTCCCAAAATGAAAAAACAGGTTCCTCCCTTTTCATTAGTGAGCATACTACTAAGTCAGTGTTAGCCTCATCACAACAATACAGGGGTCAATCCATAGGACCCATTTCAAAAAATATGACCATTAATTCCTTACAGCACTAAGTCCATTGTATGATCAGTGTAATAATACTAGGTGCCTAGACCCAACTAAATAGTGCTTTTCAATTACCATTTAATGTATACTATGAGATATGCCTGATGTAATGTAACAACTATAGTGTATAATTTTCTATGTCCACTATTTAAATGGTAATTTCTATAACTGAATTACATATAAATAGGATATTGAAGATACCAAGATATAATGAGAACATTGAGATACTATGACATTAATATTAAATAAATGTCATAATTTTTTGGTAAATCATTCTAATTAGACATATATGATATATGACTATCAGGCACTAGAGGTCCACAATCATTGACACATCTTCTCATGAAGTTTCCACTTTATGATATCTGGTAGGTGAGACTATGAGGATAGACCGAAAAATTGGAACACCACTCTCTTCATATTTCATTGGTTGTTTCTATCTATAGACATGCGAATTGGTATCCTGACATGAGATCATTATCAATGTTTTCTATTTGATTTCATACTTAGATGTGAGGAAAAAACCATGATAATTAAATCATGGAAAGGTAGATAATTTTTGGACCGTTATTCATGGTATGGAATTGGTTTAATGTTCAATGTAGGTTATGTAACATGTGACTTGAGGATGTAATATCATATGCCCAATTGATTTGCATGGAAGTGACTCCATAAGCCCTTGTCCAGTGTAGTTGAGGTTAAATCCTCCAATTAAATCCTCAAATTATGAAGCAATAAAATATGAAGACCTAAGTCTATGTATTTCATTATGAAATATCTAATGACAAAGAGATTATATTACATAGTACATGTTTGTATGTTGGTTGTCGTTTCTAGGAAAATTACTTATCTCTTTAGGGTCCATGATGGGTTACCAAACTTCTCTCTTGGTCTGTGAATACTATTCACTACTACCGAGATAAGATCATATAAGGTCACACAAAATATAATATTCATGAATATACCATATTCAAGAAAATTGGTATATATGAAATGGTGTGACCCAATAAAGAGTTTGAGAGTCATCCATGTTTTCCATCTCAGATAAATAAATAAATTCAATATTATTAAAGAGATGAATAATTAGGTTGAATTTATTAGTTAAATGTATTGAAAAGTTATTAAATGAAAAATGGAAACATATTATAAAAATGAATATATCTTAATATTCTATGTTCATTTCGTATTAGCATGAATTATGATTTGAGTTAAATAACTTTGTATTCTCACACAACATATTTAATATATACTAACTATTTGTTATAAAATATTAATAGAATTTATGATAAAGATTATTTTTTCTTACATATTTATTATTTATTTAGTGGATGTTTTCTTTTTAGGGGTTGGGGAACCCTTTTGGGTATTTTGAGAATCCAACTATATAAGAAGAAAGGATACATATTTATAGGGTGATCTTTCTACGAATGAAGTAATAGAAATTATTTCATATCACTTTATTGAGAGATAGAGATTATCTCTTAGAATCTTAATCCATGATACCATTGATGAATCGAAGGTACATGATCGAGGTGATCATCGTGATGCTAAAGTATTCGTTAGAGATCCGAACTAAAACCCAGAAACCACAAAATGATGAGTCTATGGATTCATGGAGAATGTGTGGATGATTTATAGGGGTTTAACTTCAGATATTTTGACAAATTTTTGCAGATGACCTGATAAATTGGAGAATTATTAACTTTGAAAATGGTATGTGTTCGGTTTTATTTTTTAGAATTTAATAATTTAGGTGAGATTCTCTGCTCATACAGGGGATCTGATCACCATAGATGATATATTCGATCACATTGTTGATAAAATTTAAAAATTCTCATACATTCACTTTTCGCTATATTATCTAGTACCTTGAATTCGTATTAGAGCAACCACCAAAATTATCTAATCCATTATAATTATACTACATATAAATTTAAGTAAGGTTCTTTAAATTGGACCCAATGGAACCGACCACCCATCGAACCGATTTTTATTTATGAAGTTATGGTCATCCGATAGTTTGGATATGGATCATTGGTGAAATTTGTAGTTATTAAAATGTGAAGAATTTTATTTTTAATTCATGTCAAAATTGTTTTGAATCTACAAAAAAAAATTAATTTTGGCGGTCCTATTTGATTCCACCCAAGTATAGTTTGGAATTCGGCCATCATATATCCTCCAACATTTATCCATTTTTTCACAAGTATAATGAATCATAAATTATGATATTATTATAATTATTTGACAATACTAAAAACATTACTATATTAATTAGGCTGTTAAAAATGAAAATTGTGCAATATAGCCTTTCATTTTTTTATGTTGGAAAACTAATTAAATAGTGGAATAAAAAATTCCAGAAGGGGGTTTGGCTAGGACACAACACAAAAAATTCAAATTGAAAGGTAGAGATGGTCATCCACCCCCACCCCCACCTTTTTCCTAGTTGATCACATTCATGAGGTTTGCACCCTTTATTTAGATGTCCCACACATCCCATCAATGTCATCACCGCCATCTAATGTGCCTCATCTTTTCTCCAGAGCAAGGTGAGGTTTTTATAATACTCTTTCTATAAAATTATTTCTTTAAACATCCTAGGTTTTAATTTCATAAAAATACCTCTTAAAGGGGGCATCGCTGATGCCGCCTTTTGACTAAAATAGTAAAAAAAATCTATTTTAACTATGTTTTTTCTGTATTTAAAATTTTATTTTTTTATTATTATGTTCATATGGTTATATATATCAATAAAAATTAATTTTTCAACATAATTTATCTTTTATTAAAGTGCATGACTCTGATAACCTATAAAATATAAACTATAAGGATGATATAAAGAAAATATTATTCATTGATTAAACATATAGCAAGTAGTACAAAATAAAAATAACATCTTAAAAAATGTTCATGAAAAAAAATTTATATGCTTTCTAATCCACCTACATGAAACTTAAAAATGTTTCAAGTACATGAATTTTCTAGCCTATATAATATAAAATGTTAGATAGATATGAATAAAATTTCAAAAATATTTTATACCTATAGCAGGTAGTGAAAAATATAAATAATTTCTATCAAAATGCTAGTGAAAAATAATTTATAATATTTCTAATCAACCTACAAGAAACATAAAAAATTTTCAAGTACATGACATTTCTAGCCTATATAATATACATTATAAGGCATATATGAATAGAATTTTAAACATTACTTAAAAATATTAAAATTATTGTTAAATAAAAATAGTTTCTTAAAAATGTTGGTGAAAAATAATTTAAAACCATTCTAATCAACCTGCATGAAACATAAAAATGTTTCAAGTACTTGACTTTTTTATCCTATATAATATAAACTGTATGACCGATATGAATTATGTTTTAAATATTTCTTATACATATAACAAGTAGTTGAATTTTTATTTTTTATTTATAAGGGTTTATAGTTTATATTTTATAGGCTTTCAAATTCAAGTCGGTGGCTTAGGATCCTCCTCGACATTCCATCTATTGATGATCACATTAGAGTTACTTTTCTTAAATTCCTTTCATTGTCATTAATTTATTTTGTTTATGAAAATTATGATTTTCAAAAACTTTTTAGATGATTAGGATATCTTTTAAATTTTATTTACATTGTTTTTATAGTTTTGATTTTTTAATCATTTAATGTTATATTATTAAAATTTACTAAATATTTCTATGTTTCATTTGTTGACTTTGAAAGATCTCAAATATAAATTGTTCCTAAAATATAAATGAAAACGGGAATAATGGACAAACATATAAGAAGAGATAATAGTAATAATAATATTTTGATTTCAGTAGACATAAAACAAGTAAATAAACATGTACAAACAATGTCTATGTATGTGGCGATGAGATTCTGTCACACATGGTGGTCTGCAAATAGGGCATCCGCGTTGAGTGCACAGTGGAGTATGATGACCTAGATAAGGATGATCATTGGGAACTAGAATTTCAACTGTTGCATCCTCCATCTGTGTTTCAGTGGGAGGATTAGTCAACTACATCTCGCAAAACCCTACATATCCTTCTACCACTAGTTTGGTAGAAGGTCCTACCTCCATCGTAGTTGGAAACCAAGCATGCGATGTTGCCATACCCCAAGACTGTGATGGATCTAGAACCCCGGGTTGTGATGGATCCCATGGTTGTGATGGATCTAAAACAAAAGATGGGGAGAACTGTGGATATCATGTTAGGAAAGATAGATCACATGCCACCTGAGGCATATCCTGAATATATTGATCCTGGAATACTATAGGGCCAACCTCTCCCTATGGAATAGGTGAGGCCTCACATGCACCATGATGCTATCTATGTCATTGTGTTCATGGATCCTCAACACCAGTAGTAGCTACAGGATGTTCCACTAGGGTGGGAACCACCACTCTACGGGCCAGACGCATAAAGATGCTCTTGGAAAGTGCATGAAGTGATGCCCTCACCTCCAGCATTGTAGCATGGACGGATGCCTGGATAAAGACCCCCTCCTCCTCTACATCACTCATGAGAACAAACATCTCAGTGTGACTACCCTATAAATAGATTCAGATTGAATTAGAAAATAGTTAAATAAAAAAATGAATTTTATTGACTTACAATCCTATGAATTCCTATTTCAGGTTAGGTAAGATATAGTATCGAATTCAGTCTATAAGATGGTTCATAGTCAAACTGCTCTCAAAGAAAGAATCTATTTTTTGGAACACCTGGAATATGCAACTCTGCACGTCTATGCCATTAGTCGATAAAGTTGTCATGTACTCAGGACCAGTCATCATCATGCCTCCCTGTCAGCTTCATCACCGGAATTCGCTCTGTCTGTCTCGACATCAATGGAATCAAATGAGTACAAAAAAACTGGTGCATGACTCTTTCGGGCTATTGCCACTCAATAATATGGAAGTGAATGAGGCACACTACAACCATATCATTCTCAATCCCAACAATTCATTATGCTAGAAACTGGTCTGTAATACTTTAGTATGGAAGCCCTGAAATCAGAAATGACTTGTCATTTTTTCAAAAAAAGGACCTAACTAAAAACCAAAATTGTTGTTATTATTAAATACATTAAATATTTATAGACTATATATACATACCAGATTATGTAAGATATAATCCCACTGTAGCTGATAAATGCCCAAATACTATCTTCAAACCACGTCAAAATTGTGTAGCTGACACCACGTATAAAATACATCATTGATAGGGAAAAATAATGAGAAAGGAAAGTCAATAACTCATAGTAGCATCAGAAAACAATATAAATGACTGATCATACTAGCGTCCACAAAGAGTGTCATGCAGCACCTCCATCTCGACCGGTGGACCAGCAACCTCTGGGCAGAATACGGGGATGCACACCCATGCCTACATCGGAATAAGGATGCCGCATCCACCGAGCCATGTGTGATCCCTGTAGGGTAGCCTTCATAATACATTTTTTGGTGTATACCAAGTAGGTTGATCCCCAACTGTACGTCCTTTCCTGATAAAAGTCCACTAGTAGGGGTAGATAAATATTGTTCACCTGTATCCCCGAGTGAGAAGTACACATGGTCCCGCCAATGAGCCAAAAAATATATGCATGGGCATAATGCGTGAGATTCTTCTCATCATCATCACAATCCTGCAAATGTGGAATCTATGACTCCAACCAATTAATAGATATAGACACTCCATTTGTAGCCCTACGGTCAGACAAAATATCAATGCCTAACAAGCGCTGAGTAAGGTCTGGCCAAGCTGTGTGAGTGAGTCCAATAACGGGTAACCCCTAGATAGGAAGACTGAGAATCATTTCCACATCATGGAGGGTGATGGTCATATATCCCTCAGGAATGTGGAATGTGTGTGTCTCTTGTCTCTACCTCTCAATGGGGGCAGTAATTTGGTAATTGTTTACAAATGTGAAATCTGATACGACATGGCCATAGAATCCAACATGGTGCAAGTATGGTCTAATGGCTTGTGGAGACTCCCTGTGATGAAAATGGTGTGCTTGATGCACCCTGATCAATCAATCTTCACGATCTTCTAACTAGGCCTGTGAAATATGGGTACAATGTTGAGTGAGTAGTATGTTATGATACATCTGCATATAAAAAAATGAAATCAGTCGTAAGTGTAAATTGTAAATATAACGTTATGGGTAGCATAATTTCATGACTTGTAGAATGGAATACATGACATGTTTATTCCCATAGGGAGTCTTCAGAGACCCTCCAGATCCAGAGGTATGAAAAAGGTGTGTACTTCTCAAATTGTGGAATTTCATTCCCTTCTCTCCAAGATTTATTAATGTCATTTCAATATTAATTTTGGTTTAATATTACACAGTGTACTTATTTTTTGGTTATAGTTTAGGTTTTAGGGTTTAGGGTTTTGAATTTTGATATTAAGGTTTAGGATGACCTGACAAGTTTATTCACATTGTTTTATGAAGTTATTTTTTCCAAAATAAATAAAATCATCCATGTTGTTAGGTTTTGAATGAAATAAAGATAACAAGAGGAAAGAAGAGAAAAAAATATGTGGAAAAAATTATATTGTGATAGAACTTTATTAATGAAAATATATTTTTAATAATTTTTTTAATTAATACATTAATTAAGAGAATATATCTATGTTTTTGGATTTTTTATGGTTTTTGGGTTTAGGTGAATTATTTTTGCGTAAGGGTTTAGGTTTCAGGGTATAGGGTTTATAATTTTGATATTAATGTTTGGGAAAGATGTTTCTAGGTTATGTGTTATGATTTTGGGATTTGGGGTTTAGAAAACCATGAAAAAAAAAGAATACATAACAACATTTAATTTACAATATGTGTTAACTGTACTAGTTTTGGATTTTCGAAATAAATTTTATTATCTAAGATTTTATTTAAGGAATAAAGAGAAAGTTATTTCATGAAATCATGCATGTTTTTATTAATGATTTAAGATTAATAGTGTATTTATATATTACGTGTGTCACGTAGATATACATTTTTGAAATAATGGCATACTGATTTTTAGAATCGTAGAGACAGTATTTCTAAATTATTTGTTCTTGAATTTGGTTACACATATTTTAGATGAGATTTATGATTAACTATTTATGGATTAGATTAAGATAAACCATGTCAATTAATAATAATGTTTTAGGAAATTATCTAATTATATATATTTAATAACTTATGCTAATCAATATCATATGATTATTCTACTATATAAAAGCTAATTAAAATATCACGCATAGTGTTATCAAAAACAATTGTAAAGGGAATATGTTTTGGGTTGGGTTTTAGGTATGAGGGTTTACAGTATTGAATTTTGATATTAAGTTTTAGGAAAAATGTTTCTATGTTATGTGTTATGATTTTGGGTTTTGGGGTTTTGAAAATTGAGAAAAAAAAAGAGAAGAGATAAAAACCTTTAATTTACAGTATAAGAATATCACATTGAAGACAATACATCATTCTTTATTAGACTATGAACTCGACATAAAAATAGTTGGACTTCATTTTCTGTTATGAGCATCATTATGAAATATCATGAATCTCAAAATCTTCCCTTGTTCTTGAGACCAGTCCATCTCGTTACGCATCCAACTAGCATTCGGTCTCCCATGAGAACGTAACTGCTTGATGTCAAGTATCACTATTGGCTGGCCTTCAGCCAATGGGAAATAACGATATTCCCAAATAGGTGTCCATGGTGCAACATTATAGTTATCAATGGTATCCATCCTGTACATTGGATCATCATATGCTTCCCATGATATTTTCACAGAGGAACATGTTGCAGTAGCATTTGTGCATGGAAACTGTAAGGCCTCAACGTTTCCATAGTGAAACATCCTTGTTTCCAGTCATACGACCATTAATTCACCAATGAAATTTATGATGGGTTCCAAATACTCATGAACATCTAATCGGGAGTCTTCTCATTGAAAAAGGTGGATGTGATAACTAGTAGCTTCTTCAATATTCATTTCGATCTCTCATTAAAAGTGTCTTCCATATCTTAGCCCTTACAATATTCTGTCTGCTGCTAGTTTTTTTCTATCAATAATGTACTTCACGCATTGATATAATGTCTCATGAACTAGGGAGGTTATATGTATCATGTTATGCCCATTTAAGACACCATTGATGCACTTCACAATGTTTTTCATCATGTGTCTGTAACTCTTCAACCCATCATATGCCAATGTCCTTTTCCCTTTTGTAATCTACATCATATAATAATAATCTTCTTGATTAGACTGGAGGAATTGTTCAAAATATTCTTCAAACTGCCGTTTCTCTGACTCATATTCTATAGAGAATATAATACATTTCGTATAAATTGATTTTATCTTGATGAAATACTAAAAAATAACAAATACAATGCGTACTAAGCCTCGTGATTCCCTTCTTCATCGGTTCGTTTTGATATTTTTATGGACATTCCTAGAAATGTGTCAAATGAAGGGAAGATGATGTGAATTTGGGTATCTCAATATATCAGGATCTGCATAGATAGCATCATTAACTGCTCGATGGTGATTAGATATCAAACAAACCCCACGAATGTTGGTGAAATGGTTGTTGATACATGCTAGAAACCAACTCCACGATTCAGAGTTTTCATTATCTACATTGTCAAAGGCATGAAAAAGACGTGAACAGTTTCCATCTTGGGTTGTCGCAATCAAAAATACACCCTTGTATTTTCCATATAGAAATCTTCCATCAATCAGAATAAACTATTTGCTGAAACAAAATGAGGCGATACAGGAATGGAATGCCCAAAACAAATGATGAAATTGAAGATGAGATGGATCAAGTAGGTTATCATGAGACACATGTTATTTTGTATCTAGATGAGATAAAACTTGGTTATGATGCCTCAATATGGCTATTAATTGTAGCAACACCCGTCATGAGTCATCACAAATACCATAGACCTTCCCAATTGCCTTTTGTTTTTCCATCCTTGCTATATTATATGTAATTATATAACAAAATAACTATTTAATGTTCTCATTCAGAATGGATATTGGAACATCTTGAAATGTTCTAATCAACTCAACAATAATAGATGACACAAATTCTGTATCCAATGAGGTACGATCTGGTGTGAGGCTTGGTTGAACCCAAGTACAAGCTGCCTCAATCCTCGATATTCTCCAACCTCCAAATGTAATGTTTGTAATCTCCCCCAAGGTAAATCTATAATCATCCCCATACTTCTCACAACATATTACATATTTACTATGACATGATTAGTGAACTATATAGTTGTAGTGCCTCTCAATGTGAAAATTTTTTAGCATTCTTTTTAATGCATATTTACATGAATAATTCCTTCCAATATATAAGGATTTTTCTAGCTTACTAAACCTATTTGATACAACTTTGGGGAACTCAGTTGCTAGAGTGAGAATAGTATTTTGGAATTTAGGTACATGTGTCATTGCTTATGACCAAGATAAAAGGAGTGGTGGATGATTTATTATAGGTCGAGGTTGATGTAAAACTAATGCATTTCCTGAAACCTCTTTCCTATCTTCAGATGATCCCTACTCATCTGCACTATATTCACCATCTGATCTGTCACTAGAAATCTCCTCATCAGAAGTCAGATTGACAAGTATATCTGAGAGATCATCTAGGTTGTCCTCTTCTACTGCATCATTTACAATAGACACAGTTTCATAGGGCATACTATCTTCAACCACTCTTGTAATTCTACATCATTGTGAAAATGGACATTTTTATTTTATTGTAGAAACATTAACATATAACTCCATCAAGTTTCCATCTAACCATTGAGAAAATAAATTAATTTCATGGACCCATTGTGCATCAGCAACCAATGGACAAGCTAGATGTCACAGTGTTGTCGGGAATTGAAAATGTCTATAGCTCATAGACTTGATATCTCTTGATTAGGTCCCATCTTTAAGGAACCATAAATTCTCTCCTACAGGTCACTTGTGGTTACAAAATCAGCTATACTAACCACTATTATTGGTTTTCTACTGTGTGAAGCTCCTTCTCTCGGTTTGAATAACCTTCCTATAGCAGCACACACAAGAAAACATGACTCCCTATATCAAAAATGTTTCTTTTATCAAAATCATGATATTGTAAAAAATATTATCAATGAAGGTTAACCATATAATATATATTTTAATAAAATTTTATGACACCTTTCAAAACCATAAAATATGCTAGTAATTTTTCTTTATACAAAAGTTTAATCAGTAGTTAATCATTATTAAGTTATTCTTTAAAAATATATTCTTTAATCCTTAATCATATTATATTCAATAGTTAATCATAATTAACTAATCATATTTATTCATTTTTAATCATGATTTATCATTAATTAATTTACAATTAATCATTATTAAAATAAGTATTTTTTTCTAAACAATATATAACTAATTAAACTACCTAATAAATAACATCGTTAATTAATAATAATAACTTCTTTAACTAATCACTCATTCTTTAATCAATAGTTGATCATTATTATGTTATTCTTTAATAATTTATTCTTTAATCCTAAATCATATTATATTCAATAGTTAATTATAATTGACTAATCATATGTATTCATTTTTAATCCTATGTTATCATTAATAAATGTATAATTAATCTTTACTAGTAATAAGTATTATTTATAAACTATATATAACTAATCAAACTACCTAATACATAACATATTTAATTACAAATAATAACTTTTTTAACTAATCACTCATTTCATTAACCACCAGTTATTCATTATTATGTTTTTCATTAATTATTTATTCTTTAATCATTAATCATATTATTTTCATTAGTTATTTATAATTAAATAATCATATGTATTCATTTTTAATACTATGATATCGTTAATTAGTCTATAATTAGTCATTACTCATAAAAAGTATTATTTCTAAACTATATATAACTAATTAAACTACTTAAACATCTTTAATTACTAATAATAACATCTTTCCATTACTATTTTTTCCTTATTTCATTTTATGACATTATAATTATCATTATATTATTGATAAATATACTAATTTTATTTTTCCATTCTTAGATATTTTAGTAGTGTATAAAGAAAATATTATTCATTTTAAACATATCCCCTGGGTGTGTCAAACCTGGAGTGCATCAAGGCCCATTGTCGTATACCAGGATACCCTGGGTCAACCCCGAAACTCCTTGTTAGGGTTTACACTCCTAGGTACATCTGTGCCAGATCCACATCCACTTGTTTGTATCCAGGTAGGGATTTTCTTGATCAGATAACCACGTAATCGTTATTCTACCAAAATATCATTGTACTTAATCCTAAGATAATCTATAATTAATCTATACTTAATCTATAATACTAAAAATAATTATTTCAAATTATAGAAAACTAATTACAAAACCTAATAAAAAATATTAATAACTATGAAAAATATTTAAAAAAGATATATTTAAAACTAAAAATAATTCAATTAAATAAATAAAAAACATTAAATTAAATAAATAGAAATACCTATAAATGATTATTCGCAAAAACCTACACAGAAAATGAATTTTTTTGAGATAGATGTAGAGGATTTAGGAGAGATAAAGGGAAATATTGATTAATGAGAAGGGGACTGACCTTTATAGGGAGTTGAGGCAAAGGCGGACCCCCCCCCCCCCCCCTCTGCCTTTTCCCTTTCATCGATCAGTGCTAACGGTAGTGCAGGGGATCGAAGGCGGCATCGGCAATGCTGCCTTTGCACATCAACAGAAAGGAGGCATACCCGATGTCGCCTTTGTAGTGTATTTTTTTAAAAAAAATTAACCTCTTCCATTTTAAATTTTTTTCATAAAACATATAAAAATCTCAATCAATGCCGCCAACACAGCTCCTCTTACCAGAACATCCTAGCACTACTCTATCTAACTAAGTTTCTACTGATTAGCCACCCGCACTACTGATCTAGTAGTCACCCTCCTCCTAAAATATAGAGTAGTCGACATCTCCACCTCCACTCTCCATCAAGCTTCCCCTAGATCAACCTCCTCCCTCTAGGATGGCTTGATCACTGACTCCTCCTGGTGAGGCCACCACAATCTACTGCAGTTGAATTCCCACACAATTAGATCCATGCTTCCCTAGGTTGTCAACACCTAACATGCGCCCTTGCACCGCCGCATACAAAGGGTTCCAACTTTCTCCATATGGTCTGGCCACTGATGTTGACCACCCCCCATATCCATTACTATGTTGAATGATAGATCGACACCTACCATCCAAAAAATCATAGGTAATAGAATGATGCATGCTGCCATGTTGGAAACCCACGTCATCGCAGCGCTATCTGTAGAGACCCGTAGCTTGACGTACAAGGACATTACATTACTTTTGCGGAATACTTAGTACATAACAAAAAAAACACACACAAGGATCATAATAGTTTAGTGTCTTTGCAAACTCGGAACGTAATCTTCTAATCGTGGTGAAAGATATTCAATATCTCCCATAAAGATCTTCCCTTTTTTTACCTAAAACCTTTCTTTATATCCTGGGGAAAAGAAAACATAAAAGGGTGACCTCAAATGCTCAGTAAGGGTAAACAAAAGAAATATCAATCACATCATATACATAAGAACATATCTTTTGGAAATCTTAACCTGCAAAAGAGTTCATAATATCATAACATGGGGTAAATCATAGAAGTGAAATGTAATCCCAATAATCATAACTTAAAACATGAAACTTTGTGGCATACACACATAATCATAGATAATCATTTCTTGTTAGTCAAGACGCATTGCCAAGACTATCTTAGTGGACAAATTCCCTTTCTGAATCGAGTAGCCCTGGTTTCAGTCCGGTTTCACAGAATCGGTATAACCTACCATTTCAGCCATGTCTATCTCATGAGATATAAAATCTTTACCCAATGCATTGGAGGGAGATATAGGTCCCACCCATCTTATAATGAATCCGTTCTTATGTGTGCCACATAATCATAAATCATACATCATCTCATAACACATGTAACAAAAATGGGATTCTTGAAACATCATGACATCATAAAACAAACCATATAAGATAAAGGAATTCATAAAAATATTTCCATCACAACATAATCAAACCAATGTAATAATAGGGATAAAAACAGAACCCTTTTATTATCTTAGATGGAAAATAATTTTGATAAAATACTTGAACTACATTCTTGAGGAAAATATCGTTTCTACTTCAAAAACATTTTTCCTTTCATAACATGTCATACGAATTTAAAATAAAATAAGTTGATTAAAAATAAACTTGAAAACTTGTAAAGGAATCTTCTTGGAAATAATGTTTTAAAAATCCATTCTTGCCGTATAAGTTAAATAAAACATTCTTCGTACTTTTGTCAGAAAAGTCAAAAAGTACCTCGTACGAAAAACGACAAAAGATTCATTTTATATCTTTTACAACAACAAAAAAAACTTACCAAAGGGTAAAATTGGATATAAACTTTTGTAGAAGGATGGAAATAATATTACATATTGAGGTAACAAGGATGTGGATGATAAAATATACCCCAGTAATTACCAAAGTAAAAACAATCTCGGATAAAAGTGAGATTGTGATATTTCCCTTACCTTAGGTCTGACTTGCTTTGTGAGTGTCCGAACCTCCTGTATATGATTTAAATAATGTCATTGACTTATTATAGAATCATATTCACTGTTATTATATCATATATGGTTCACTTATGACTTTATATTACCCGTTCTTTTTTAAATTCTATGTTAAAGGAGTGTTTTGGGTAAAATCGTCTCATTTGTCGTTCGTGTTTTTACCTTGAAATTATTCATATGATTACTTAGATCATGATTACTTAATTTCAGAATATAAAACATGATTTATATATATATATTCAGAATATACATATATAATAAATCAGTAAATGGAAAGAAATACACCATTCATGGAGACGGTAGTCCATACGTACGCATGAACGCTGTTTTCGTTTCCTTATTGAATTGAATGGAATTATGTAGATGACATACATATAAATATAAATAATTCCAGTATCATTATTGGGTAATATATTTCATTAGTACTTATTATATATACTTTATAATCATTCATGAATGGTTAATCATTGAGAATGAATCTCATCGCGTTGTAGAGACGGTATTCCGTACGTACGCACGAGCGATGATATCGTTCCCATGGTCATGGAATTGTGTTGAAGTGTATGTATACTATTTCAGTATCAATATCACTTTAAAATAATCATATATAGTTACTCATTACACCTTTATACCCATCCAATTAAGGTGGTGGAGGAAAATAGATTACACCACGGCCTGGAGACGGTATTCCGTATGTACGCACGCGCGGTGAATTCCTTTTTCCGTAGGATGGATAGATGGTGAAATAGGGTTGTTTCATACTTATAATAACATATCCATATGTGAGTGATACTGATGTTATTACTTCATAATGAAACAACCTAAGAAGAATAAGTGGAAGAAGAAATAAAGTTGAAAGAATCGGTAACGGAAATTACCTCTTCTTTGAAGCGCCTCTTTGAGATCTCCTTTTAGGGCACTAAACTTGGTCTTTGAGGAAGACCATATCCTCAAGTATGTTTCTAGGGAAGTGGAGAAGAGATTTTGTCAGGGGTTTTCTGAGCTTTAATGCTCAAATTGGTGTGCGGAGGAGAGGGAGGAGGTGCCCTTTTATAAGGGAGGAGAGGGGCATCTTAGGAATATCTCAAAATATTATTTTATATTAAAGTAAAAATCAGTTTATAATGGTTCCAAAGGGTCTTATTTCGAAGCTAAAGTGGGGATGGGTTGAAATCCTATCAACCAATAGGATTTAAACAAGTTTATGTTATTATTTTAACCTTATCAATTAGATTTAACTCTAAGTTAAATAATTTAACTTTTACCATGTCTTTTTGTTTTCTTACACTATATGGTTAATAAACTTACTATAACATGCCAAAAGAACCCCAAATTGTTTATTAGTAATATATATATCCTTATCTAAGTCATTTGTCCGAACCTTAGATTTTTAGGAATAAAATAACAATTCATTATATAATATTTTATTTAAAAACTATTTTGTGTCAATTTTGAAACTATTTGATATATGATTTTTGTGAAAGTCATAACAGAATTATATGTTCGAAAAAAGTTGATTAAATCAACACTAATATATCATATTAACCTAGAAAATTATTGTAATTCATAAAAAGTCTCAAATTACATTTATTTTGGTGTTTATAACATCAATTATGTCAATATTTCATTAATAAGATAATTACTTCATCATCATTGTGTCAAAAATAAATTAACATATTTAATGTCTAAAAATTACAAAGAAAATACCATTATATAGAAAATAGTTTTAGCTTTCTAATGAATATTTATAGTAGAATTTATCTTATGTATAACCCCATATTAAAAATGATTTACTTATTAAACTTTGATTTTAACTATTTTAACCCTTCTTTAAATAAATTAATAATAAATGTCCTAATCTAAACCAAGTGGGCCTAAATGGTAATATTTTACACTTAAGGTTGTTTTTGGTCGAGATACACTTTTCCAATTGGATTAGGACATGTGTTAGGGTAATATTAATATCATTTTTACCCTTAATTACCCTATTTATTTTTAACCGTGGTAAAAAAAGTAAAAAGTTACTATTCACCAAAAATTATTTTCATCTCTTTGAACCACATTTTACTTACTAACATCAACTGTGTCTCTCGGATTTTCGAAATTCCATTCACAGAAGCGGTAAAATTAAGTTTTATAAAAAATTCAGTTTTTTAACTACCACTTAGTAGTTTCACTATTCATCAAAAATTGATGTTTTTCAGAAAAATGCCAAAATTTCATCCTAAGCTATATTTCATATTCCGAATTCAAAAATGAAGTCTATTTTACCAAATTCATAACATAGAAGTTGCATTAATTAATTTTATAATTAAATCCCGCTGTTAAAACAAATAGCCTGTTTTTAAGAAACAATATCTATCAAAAGATTGACACTTGATTATGTCTGGTTTAAATGTGAAATTACATTCAATGACCAACATTGTATTAAATTGAAAAAATATATTCTAAATATACTTTAAAACCACTCAAATTAATAATTTATCACTATTAATTATTTCGATTAAAAAAGTTGTTTTTAATTATAATTTAGTAATTTTCACTATTCATCAGAATATGAAAGTTTCCGAAAAGTACCAAAATTTCACCTTAGGCTAAATTCGATACTCCGAATCCAAAAATGAAGTCCATTTTGAGAGCTAAAATTTCTGAAATTTAAAAAGTGGTTATTACTATTCATAACGGCTTGTTTTAATAATATTTTAATAGCATATCGTTGTTTCGTGAAACTCAGTATTGCGTACTACACACGCTATCGAGGAAGGTTGCGATTGCGTGTAATGCAAGGCAAGTCAAAGATGCGTGTTGTGCAAGCTCCTTTTGGTGTAGCGTACAACACAAGACATTAAAAAGAATATTTTTCATAAAATCTCGGGCTGTTACATTCTACCCCCCTTAAAATGAATTTTTCCCTCGAAATTCGTCGGGGTTATAAATGGTTTACTATTCGAAAGTTTATTTAATAGAAACCCACATCGTAAAAAGGAATATCAAAATCAATCTTTAAAAACAAAGGTATGAAACATAACGGTTACCCAAATAAACTAATCACTGGGTTTCCACATAGGTGAAAATATGGATATGGAAGAGAAATATAACCATCGTGTTCTGATGGAGAGTGGTAGAGAACATGGCTATGGGAAAGCCAGCAATCACAAAGACATAAATTTGTGACGATCTAAGGTACCATCTTATTCATCAGATATAAGATCACTAGGAAAACATTTTTGGTTTTCAAGATCGTTTCCCTAAAGTTAAAGAATTTGAATTAGAATAAATAATTACTTTATTTTGGTACAATATCACTGTTGTCCGTGTCTTTAACAATTTCCACTTCATCTCTTAAATAAATGAAGTTGAATTTGTTATTCGTGAAGTGTTAGCAGATCACATGATAGAATGACGGGTCATTCCATCTGTATCAAACAAACAGTTAGCAAAAATTTATATACATAAGTCGATCTATAGTGGGATTAATCATATATGGTTCCTAAAATGGGTTTATACTTCATATATCATACTGCTTAATATAATAAAACTAGTTTCTACTGAACAGGGACTTCCTGTAGGCCAGTGGTAGGCGATAAAGGCCAGTCGCACTTCGGTTGTGGGTTCGATTCCCACATCCTTGTCCGACGCGATGGGCTGTCGCATGTCCTGCAGGTTGTCCTTTTTCTAAAACTATATTACTATAACATACCATAAATAATATCGAGAAAACTTCGATCCTTAAACAATACTAACTTATGTCCAACATAATCCATTCCAATCTTTAGGCTTATCCATAATACTGCAGTCCACTCTCATAACATAGTGAAAACGATTATCAGAGAATTAACACCATCGTCCATCCCCATATATCATAAGATATGTTTTTTTGGTCACATTCCAAACATTCAAAGTCCTTAATCATGTATTCTCTTGAATAACTTAGTGAAAACATGAATGCAGTTAAAATTTAACACTTTCCACATACCAAAATCCTCAAAATTCTATATACTCAAACCATGATATCACTTAGTCCTTATATCAATCATGAGCTCATGAATACTGTTAAACATTTCATTTTCTCGTTTTCCCTTTATTACGTGCATATCATCTTATTTCCAAAAATATTTGAATCACTTTGAATACCACATTAGACCAATACATAAATATTCCAATATTTTATGATACAACATTATTTTGGAAATCCCATTACATAAACACTTAATCATTCCACCACATCGTTATCATATTCAACATCTCCAATGGTGATCGCATGTGACTTCCCTTTGTCCTTTTCCTTAAGCGGTTGCTCATGTCGATCATCACTAACCCTTGGATGAGGGCATTTATTAGCATAATGCCCCATTTCCTTGAACTTGAAGCATTGAAGTGTTGGTGGTGCGTTCTCTGCAGTGTTTGCTTTATTCACATCATTAGAATCCCTTTTTCCATTACTTCGACACTCAGCTACTCGATGACCTTCTTTTCCACACTTAAAACATTTTCTAGTCCCTTTAAGACAATCTCCACCATGCTTCTTTCCACACTTTGTGCATAAGGAAACATTCATCTTCTTTTCACCATTATTCTGAGATTTCTCCTTGAACTCCATCTTTCGTTTCTTGTCAAAACCATGAGATTGATATGTAACACCGACTTCCATTTCTACCTTGATAGCACAACGCATAATTTCTTCATAGATACTAAAGTCTCTTATAGCTAATGCCCTTCGAAGACTTGGTTTTAAGCCACTGAAAAATCGATCAACTTTACATTCAGGTTGGATGATAATGCCAGATGCATACCTTGCAAGTCTTGTAAAATTCTCTTCGTATATACCAACAGATTCATCATCCTTTTTCTTTAGTTCAAGAAACTCCTTCTCCATCTTTGTTCGAAGAATACGAGGGAAGTACTTACTGAAAAACAAGTTCTTGAACTCGTCCCATTCCATGGACTCAATTTCATCCCTTTGCCTCGTATTCTTAATAAGATTCCACCATTGATTAGCTTCACCTTCCAAACGATATACTGCTAAGATGAATTTATGATGCTCAGAACATTGAAGAACTGAAAATATCTTTTCAGTGGTACTGATCCATTGTTCAGCAACAAGTGGATCAGAAGACCCACTGAAAGAAGGTGTACGTTTCCTCATGAAGGACTCAATAGAATATTGTTCCCTTCTCTGCTCATTTGGTAGTCTAGAATGATTCATAGCTTGTGTAAGTATAGCAATAAGATTTTGCACTCCATCTCCCATAACATTTGTGTGTTCAGGAGGGCAATCATTGCATTGTCCATTGCATTGATCAACACGGTTCCTTCGGGTTCTATCCATCGTCTAAAACCCAAAAAGAATAGTGTGAGAGGCAAAAATCATGCTAGGGAAAACAACATAATAAAGGGGGAGTACCCTCAATGTCTAACATCTTATGTTAAATTCTATGATCGTTACCATAGTTCTAGGACTGTATCCTATACGTATACTTATCCTTAGGGACATCCCTAGACATACCTTATAAATATCTCTAGGGATCTCACTAAAGTTCTTGCATCCTAGTTTCCAAAGGTTGACTAAACCTTTCCTCTGAAACCAACTGTAGAGACCCGTAGCTTGACGTACATGGGCATTACATTACTTTTGAGGAATACTTAGTACATAACAAAAAAAACACACACAAGGATCGTAATAGTTTAGTGTCTTTGGAAACTCGGAATGTAATCTTCTAATCGTGGTGAAAGATCTTCAATATCTCCCATAAAGATATTCCCTTTTTTTACCTAAAACCTTTCTTTATATCCTGGGGAAAAGAAAACATAAAAGGGTGAGCTCAAATGCTCAGTAAGGGTAAACAAAAGAAATATCAATCCCATCATATACATAAGAACATAGCTTTTGGAAATCTTAACCTGCAAAAGAGCTCATAATATCATAACATGGGATAAATCATAGAAGTGAAATGTAATCCCAATAATCATAACTTAAAACATGAAACTTTGTGGCATACACACATAATCATAGAGAATCATTTCTTGTTAGTCAAGACTCATTGCCAAGACTATCTTAGGGGACAAAGTCCCTTTCTGAATCGAGTAGCCCTCGTTTCAGTCCTGTTTCACTGAACCGGTATAACCTACCATTTCAGCCATGTCTATCTCATGAGATATAAAATCTTTACCCAATGCATTGGAGGAAGATATAGGTCCCACCCATCTTATAATGAATCCTTTCTTATGTGTGCCACATAATCATAAATCATACATCATCGCATAACACATGTAACAAAAATGGGATTCTTGAAACATCATGACATCATAAAACAAACCATATAAGATAAAGGAATTCATAGAAATATTTCCATCACAACATAATCAAACCAATGTAATAATAGGGATAAAAACAGAACCCTTTTATTATCTTAGATGGAAAATAATTTTGATAAAATACTTGAACTACATTCTTGAGGAAAATATCCTTTCTACTTCAAAAACATATTTCCTTTCATAACATGTCATACGACTTTAAAATAAAAGAAGTTGATTAAAAATAAACTTGAAAACTTTTAAAGGAAGCTTCTTGGAAATAATGTTTTAAAAATCCATTCTTGCCGTATAAGTTAAATAAATCATTCTTCGTACTTTTGTCGGAAAAGTCAAAAAGTACCTCGTACGAAAAACGACAAAAGATTCCTTTCATATCTTTTACAACAAAAAAAACTTACCGAAGTGTAAAATTGGATATAAACTTTTGTAGAAGGATGGAAATAATATTACATATTGAGGGAACATGGATGTGGATGATAAAATATACCCCAGTAATTACCAAAGTAAAAACAATCTCGGATAAAAGTGAGATTGTGATATTTCCCTTACCTTAGGTCTGACTTGCTTTGTGAGTGTCCGAACCTCCTTTATATGATTTAAATAATGTCATTGACTTATTACAGAATCATATTTACAGTTATGATATCATATATGGTTCACTTATGACTTTATATTACCCGTTCTTTTGTAAATTCTATGTTAAAGAAGCGTTTTGGGTAAAATCGTCTCATTTGTCGTTCGTGTTTTTAACTTGTAATTATTCATATGATTACTTAGATCATGATTACTTAATTCCAGAATATAAAACATGATTTATATATATATATTCAGAATATACATATATAATAAATCAGTAAATGGAAAGAAATACACCGTTCATGGAGACGGTAGTCGGTACGTACGCATGAACGCTATTTTCGTTTCCTTATTGAATTGAATGGAATTAAGTAGATGACATACATATAAATATAAATAATTCAAGTATCATTATTAGGTCATATATTGCATTAGTACTTATTATATATACTTTATAATCATTCATGAATGGTTAATCATTGAGAATGAATCTCATCGCGTCATGGAGACGGTATTCCGTACGTATGCACGAGCGATGATATCGTTCCCATGGTCGTGGAATTGTGTTGAAGTGTATGTATACTATTTCAGTATCAATATCACTTTATAATAATCATATATAGTTACTCATTACACCTTTACACCCATCCGATTAAGGTGGTGGAGGAAAATAGATTACACCACGGCGTGGAGACGGTATTCCGTACGTACGCACGCGCGGTGATTTCCTTTTTCCGTAGGATGGATAGATGGTGAAATAGGGTTGTTTCATTCTTATAATAACATATCAGTATATGAGTGATACTGATGTTATTACTTCATAATGAAAAAACCTAATAAGAATAAGTGGAAGAAGAAATAAAGTTGAAAGAATCGGTAACGGAAATTACCTCTTCTTTGAAGCGCCTCTTTGAGATCTCCTTTTAGGGCAATAAAATTGGTCTTTGAGGAAGACCAGAACCTCTAGGATGTTTCTAGGGAAGTGGAGAAGAGATTTTGGCAGGGGTTGTCCGAGCTTGAATGCTCAAATTGGTGTGAGGAGGAGAGAGAGGAGGTTCCCTTTTATAAGGGAGGAGAGGGGCACCTTAGGAATATCTCAAAATATTTTTTTATATTAAAGTCAAAATCGGTTTATAATGGTTCCAAAGGGTCTTATTTCGAAGGTAAAGTGGGGATGGGTCAACATCCTATCAACCAATAGGATTTAGACAAGTTTAGGTTATTATTTTAACCTTATCAATTAGATTTAACTCTAAGTTAAATAATTTAACTTTTACCGTGTCTTTTTGTTTTCTTACACTATATGGTTAATAAACTTACTATAACATGCCAAACGAACCCCAAAGTGTTTACTATTAATATATATATCCTTATCTAAGTCATTTGGCCGAACCTTAGATTTTTAGGAATAAAATAACAATTAATTATATAATATTCGATTTAAAAACTATTTGTGTCAATTTTGACACTATTTGTTATATGATTTTTTTGAAAGTCATAACAGAATTATATGTTCGAAAAAAGTTGATTACATAAACACTAATATATCATAGTGACCTAGAAAATTAGTTTAATTCATAAAAAGTCTCAAATTACATTTATTTTTATGTTTATAACATCAATTATGTCAATATTTCATTAATAAGATAATTACTTCATCATCATTCTGTCATAAATAAATTAAATTATTTAATGTCTAAAAATTACAAATAAAATACCATTATATAGTAAATCTTTTTATCTTTCTAATGAATATTTATAGTCTAATTTATCTTATGTATAACCCAATATTAAAAATGATTTACTTATTAAACTTTGATTTTAACTATTTTAACCCTTCTTTAAATAAATTAATAATAAATGTCCTAATCTTACCCAAGTGGGCCTAAATGATAATATTTTACACTTAAGGTTTTTTTTGGTGGAGATACACTTGTCCAATAGGATTAGGACATGTGTTAGGGTAATATTAATATCATTTTTACCCTTAATTACCCTATTTATTTTTAACCGTGGTAAAAAAAAAGTAAAAAGTTACTATTCACCAAAAATTATTTCCATCTCATTGAACCACATTTTACTTACTGACATCAACCGTGTCTCTCGGATTTTTGAAATTCCATTCACAGAAGCGGTAAAATTAAGTTTAATGAAAAATTCAATTTTTTAACTACCACTTAGTAGTTTCACTATTCATCAAAAATTGATGTTTTTCAGAAAAATGCCAAATTTTCATCCTAAGCTATATTTCATATTTCGAATTCAAAAATGAAGTCTATTTTACCAAATTCATAACATAGAAGTTGCATTAATTAATTTTATAATTAAATCCCGCTGTTAAAACAAATAGCGTGTTTTTAAGAAACAATATCTATCAAAAGATTGACACTTGATTATGTCTGGTTTAAATGTGAAATTACATTCAATGACCAACATTGTATTAAATTGTAAAAATATATTCTAAATATACTTTAAAACCACTCAAATTAATAATTTATCACTATTAATTATTTCGATTAAAAAAGTTGTTTTTAATTATAATTTAGTAATTTTCACTATTCATCAGAATATGAAAGTTATCCGAAAAGTACCAAAATTTCACCTTAGGCTAAATTCGATACTCCGAATCCAAAAATGAAGTCCATTTTGAGAGCTAAAATTTCTAAAATTTAAAAAGTGGTTATTACTATTCATAACTGCTAGTTTTAATAATATTTTAATAGCATATCGTTGTTTCGTGAAACTCAGTATTGCGTACTACACACGCTATCGAGGAAGGTTGTGATTGCGTGTAATGCAAGGCAAGTCCAAGATGCGAGTTGTGCAAGCTCCTTTTCGTGTAGCGTACAACAGAAGACATTAAAAAGAATATTTTTCATAAAATCTCGGGCTGTTACACTATCACCATGGACCAACCATTGGAAATGGCACCGATCAACCCCCACAAAACCACCGTCAGACGCAAAAAAAAATTCAGCATCATCCGTCACCTTATTAGGAAACTTTTTCCAATTCTATACATATCTTCTATGTAGTAATCATTATCCCAGTTTTCATGTGCACAATTAGTAATCCTACAGGTGTTTCCCCCGCCCAGTTTAGGATTGCATGAGCTTGGGCGGGTCTCTTAACCCAGAATTTGTACGGGCGAACCTTTGAGGGCCAAAATTTTCTCCACTAAATATTTACATGGCCATTAATGGGTCTATTTATCTTTGGAATGACATGCATTGGGATTCCATGGGGTTTTACTGCCTGAGATAATCCAATTTTATCTACTTAACTAATTTGATTTTATAATTAAGTTATATTAATTTTAATATTATTTTGTGATATGAAATATATTTTCATAACAATCCGATTATAAATTTAATTAATGTAGGTATTAAATTAAATTTAATTAGTGAAAATAATTTTTTTAGAAAAATTAATTTATTATTTGGACTGAATAGAAATAAAATACCATAAAAAATATTTGAATTTAATAATTTATTTAATTAATTTGAATTTCCCTCAAACATTATATTTAATGAAATTTATTATTAAATTGTTTGAGGACTAATCTTGAGCACATAATGAACAATTTTTATCATGACTTTTATTTAATTAATTAATTATTTTAATTGCATGTGATGCATATAATTAACTAAAAGTTGGCATGCACACTGTTAGTTTTTTATTTAATTTGTACAAGTGCCCATGTTTCCATGAGCTTTTGGGTGACTATGTATTATGTATTTATTATACTACCTCACCTACATGCACGTATGTATGTATTATTATGTAGATATAGTATGACATGGACTTTGTTGATATGAGGAAATATTCCTGATGAGACGATGACACACTGAGTCGGGGTGTGAGTTTCAATACAAGTCATGTCCTCACTTAGGTATTATATCCTTATTTCAAGGTTTTCCCATTGAGTATAAATTGATCAACAAATATAATATTCTCAATATCAGGCATGTAATATATTTAATTTATTCATTGTTTATTATTTTATTTAATTTTTATGTTTAGGAAAAGACATAAAATAATAAATAGAAAAATGCATAGATTATATCAATTTATGATGTGAATAATGTTTTTAAATTTATTGAATATTCACCTATAAGTGAGATCACATAGCTAATTCACGTCAAATAGAAAATGATTTCATACATAGATAAGGATATTACAAAACCTCAAAAAAAATATTCTGTTGAAAACTCCTTTCATAGTTTCAATTTGAACACATCCTATTATTTAGGGTGCTCGATCAACTATAGTTGAGGGTGTCTCATACTGCAGAGGAGTTCTTATGAGAAAATTGGGTTGACTTAACTAATTTTGGCAGTAATGGAGTATTCATTGCAAGCTTACTGGAACTTTAGAGGGAAGCATTGATTAAATAATATTTCGGATTTATTCAGGTGGGACTTGACTAAATATATATAAGGATGCACGTATTAATGTGGTTGTCCAGTTAAGATTCTACCTTGAACTCCCCACGTAGTGGTATAGAAATAGCATATTGACTATGAGGTGAGTGAGGTTCAAGAAATATTTCCACTATAATACATATGATAAAAAGTATTATGACCTAGTAGATAAGGTTCATAGAATTTGATATAATAATTGTACATATTTAATGATAAATAATAGGTAATGTCCAAATCAGTAATCAAAATAAAATATCTAATATAAAAGATTTTATATTTTTAGAAAATGGAAATTAATACCACAAGACATACTATTAAAATTGATGGAAAAATTAAATTTCATATCCATCATGTGTTTTAACTGAGTAATAATGGTTCTCGTACCCAATATTATGATATCAAAAATTCATTTTGGTCATTTCACAAATACCTATTAAGACACCATAGGAACTAGGGGTCTAAAAATGCATACAAGTAATACATGTCTAATAGAAATGATGTTTATGTGATAATGAAATCACTAATGTCTGATGTGATTTGTGGATACTACATTACAACATGTATGATATTACATGTTTTCTTTTATTAGATAATATTGTGAGGATAAAGTGAATAAATATATGAATAGGTGATAATTTCACTAGTAGCGTGTAAATATGAAAGAAAAATAATAATTTTGATCACATATTATTCTATCATTTTTTATCCATATTTTTATCGTTTTGATTTCTATTACAAAAATGAAATTTATTGAAAAAAAATATTCATTACCATCAAGGAAAAGTTCTCTATGAAAAAAAATTAAAAAATGTTTACTATATAGTTATTATGGAGAAAAAGTTGACTAAAAGGTGTAAATTATAATGGAATGTGTAACCCCAAAGGTAAATTCAAAACATCCTTTGATAAAATAAGTTTGGTTGTAAAACATGAGTTAATTTTCTTCACATATCATGAAATAAAATCTATGGGAGTTTAAATGCTATTAACTGAATTAATGGATGATTTAATCACTTATTCTTAAGTTATATTCATCAAGTATATGTGTTGTTTTTTTCATACATCATGGGTATTAAATAAAAATATGATTATAAAATATTTGTATCAAAATAAACTAAAATAGTAAGTATAAAAATGTAACATGAGGTATGTTGTGTTCTCCAAGGAAATGAGAAGGGGTGGTTCCTAAGTTATTATAATATAATTTATCTCAAATTTCCTTTGGACACAAGGATTCATTATTCTAGTTTTAGTATTAATATTTTTTGTTTTGTAAAATACTTAATCAGTACTTCAGTGATACTTGAATCGTAGGAAATGCATTATAAATATAAAATATAAGAATTATATATGTAGTTGGGTAATGATAATACATTTTCATGATAAACAAAATGGATTTCAAGTGTATAACCGATATAGTATTTAGAAACTTTGGAGTAAAATTCATTTGGTATTATAGAAATATGTAGTTTTTGACAATGAAAACTTAATAAATAAAGGTGAGCCCGAAATATTTCAGAGCAAGTTCAGCTCAAGAGTCTAAAATAATCTAAGGGTACTCTAGTGGTATATATACATAATTTTATTGGTTTAGGTTTTTATTAAGGAATATGAATGTGAATTATGGTATATTGATGGTCTAAAGATATGAATTTCTTTGAGATGAAATGAATAAAAATATATTGAACAAGCATTTACCGGTCATTATAATGTATGATGGAGTAATTCTTAAATGCTCATTACCTTATCCAAATCAGAGTTATGATTATAATAACGATGATTGATGAAATATTTGACATATTAACATTGATAAAAAATATGTCATGGAGTAATTCCTTAACACACATTTCCTTATACACATCAGTGAGATGATGTATGTAAAATACCTTCAATGTTGAGTCATATGTTAATTGTACTGACTTCCATTATTTTACAATACATACATCCCAAAAAAATGTAACCCTATAACCATAAGCCAACTACAATAAAAATGTGATATTACAACTGATATAATGGAAATATATTTTCATATGAAATTGTGTTTAGATGACAATAGTTTGTTAGTATTAGAACAGAATTGCGTCAAGTGAAACACAAAGGGAATCTAATATAATTATAGGAAATGTTTCTTATGATATTTCCAAAGAATGTAAGATAGAAAATTGATAGGCAATTTATGTAAAATATTTTTCTAAAATTCATCATATATATATTTTAGATAGTGGGAGAAATATTCACTTGGTTTAGTCAATTCTAGAGATGCATGAATAGTTACATAAGAAAAATTCCATAAGATGTGTGTAAGAGAATGTACAAGAGAAACATATATTGAAGGAAGATTAAAACAATATTAATGGTTCATTACTCACTATGGCTAGTAATACATTATTCATTGAGAATAATATTTACTACAAGTATTTAGTATATTATGATTAAAAAAATTGAATAGTTCATTTAAATTTAAATAGAGGATTTTGTGTATGAACTTATAAGGGGCTTATTATTTTGAATATTATGGTGGGTATTGAAGTGAAAAGATACATGGATGTTACTAGCATGGTACCAATAAGGCTTGATGGTTACTACCATGTCCTTATTCCTAAATCCACTAGAATTTTTTTGTTATTGATAATTTATATGATCATATTATTGATTATAGGATGTCAAGACTACAAATCATCGATGGTGTCTATAAAATGATCCTAGAAAGGGATGGTGAAATAATAAAATTCCAAAAATGGGTGCAAGTTACAAAAATCATATTTTGGATTGAAGTAATCAATAAGATCATAGGATATTTATGGTAATGAGTCATTTCCATTGGTATAAAAATGGTTATTGGTAGTGACATTTTTTTCCAAGTAAAATATGTTAGATAACATATGGAAAACAACCATTGGTCATACAGTTATCTAAGACAAAAATGAAAGTAATTCTCTACTTATTGACTTAATGTAGAAACATATGTTCTAGTGAATAGGATTAACTGTGGTAGATCTAATTGTTTAGGAGACCTAATAAATTTTCCATATATTGATAAGGTATTTAAATAAAGCTATAATAATTCGAGAGAGAATTGTTTCAAATTTCACATTGAATAAATCTCCCAAAATATACATTCATAAACATAAATGGAGTTTATGGTAGTGATTTGAGTTCCATACGCTTTTTTGAGGTAAAATCGCATAATCCTTGAAATGTACATGAAATGATATTTCCAACATATAATTCATAGAAGGAAAATGTCATTTTTATCTAAAAGAACTACAAGGTATGATGTTATAATTATCTGGTCAAACTTGGTCGAGTACTTAAGACATGTACTTGGTATGTGGAGAGGAAGGGATACAAAAATATGATGGGACACAATCTAGTCTTACTTATATCAATATAATATAATATAAAATTCATTCTAATGTAATGACTACAAACAAATCATACAAGACAGAGGTATCTATACATAAAAATACAAAGTATGTTGCTGCATCAAAGGTAGCTATGAACCATTTATCAAATGAAATGATTTGTTCATGTTCATGGAATTTCACCTAGTATGTAATGTAATATTATTATGATAATTAAATTACAATTAATAGACATGATTTCTTGTTTTGAAAGTGAAAAAGGGAATATACTCTAAGAAACCATCACTTGAGGAGTTTTATTCAAGGAGATGATGTCGTAGATAGCATAATAGCTACACAATTGAGATGTGGAAGACCCAACAACTAACTTCGTAACTCTATAAAAACATGGCCTTAATCATGTGAGAGCTTAAAAAGATAGTTATCAATTTGGATATAGTACAATTGGGAGTGTTGTAATATTTTTTCCCCAAGACCCAGATAAATAGTGCTTTTTTATTACCATTTCATGTGTATAGTGAGATATGCATGATGTACACTTATTATTATAGTGTATGATTTTCTATATCTATATTTTAACAGTAATTTTCATATATTATTTTTTTGTATCAAAGGTAAAAAAATTATCTTTTTCTATAATGAGATCCTCGAGATACTATGATATTAATCTTAAATAAATGTCTTATGGTATAAAAACATCATTATGACCTAACACATATGATTTCTAACTATCATGTGCTAGAGGGTCATATGATTTGATATTTTTTCTCTAGAATTTCACAATCCATGATCTTTGGTTATTTTTATAACAAATACGGACCTACTAATAGGAAGACCACATATTTTAGGTGTCACTGGTTGTTCCTATCTATGGACATGTGAATTGGTCACCTGACATGAGATCATTATCAATGTGTTTCATTTGATATCATGAATTGATGCAAGGAAAAAACATGATAATAAAATTATGATGATGTAGCTTGTGTTGGGGGAATCTTTAGTGGTATGAAATTTTTTTAATGATAATGATAGGATTTTCCGCTTCTAAGATGAGGAGATAATATATATGGCATGGTTGATCCGGATGGTAGTGACTTTATAAGTCTTTTTCCAAGATAGTCAGGGGTAAATCAATACAGTTATGTCCAAAAATTATAAATAAAAAAAGTATGGTGACATAAGTGTGAATCATGCATTATGAGATATCAAAATAAGAAGGTATTATATTACATAGTGAATATTCATTGGTTGGTTTCCATTACTATGATTGTTTCTCATCCCATTAGGGGCCTTAATAGATTTATAGAATCCAATAATTGTCTATTAATTCTATTCAATACTATAGAGTTAAGGCCCTATAGGGTCACACATAATAGTTTATTCAATAATCTTACATATCCAGGTTAATAGGTATATAGGTATTTGTGGGATCCACCATGGAGTCTAACAGATTTTCCAACCTATCGATCACCACTAATTAAATAAATAAATAAATAAAGTATTATTAAAATAAATAATAATTGGTTTGAATATATTTATTAAAAATATTCATAATTCATTGAGTGAATAAAGTTAAAATATTATAAAAATTAATATCTTTTAATATTCCAGGTTTATTTAATATTAGCCTGAATTTCAAGTCAAGTTAAATGAAATGGTTTTATAATGTAAGATATTTAATATATATAATAGTTATGTGATAAAATATAAATAATATTTATGATTTAATTTAGTTTTTCATAATTATTTATTTCTTATTTAGTGGGTATTTTATTTATTGGGGTTGAGGAACCCTTTCATGTATTCTAAGAATCCGACTATATGACTAGGATATATGCTCATTTCCTGGGTGTTGGTCTCACTAACAAAGTCAGAAAATATATATCCTTACACCATATATATACATATAGGGAGAGAATCTCTACAAGCATAGATCCAAGAACACCTTCAAAAAATCAAAGTCGTAGCATTGGGGTGATCATCGCAACACTGAAAGACTCGCCATATATCTTTAATAACACCTAAAATTTAAAAAATGGAGAGTGAACATAATCTTGAAGAATTTTTGGATGATGTTGAGGGGTTATTCTTCTGATACATTAGGAAATGATCATTAGTGAATAGATTCAATTGATAACTCTTCATTTAAAACAATTTTAGTGTTTAGATTTATTTTAGCGCTTTAATTGTTTCACAGGAGATCATTTTCTCACACCTAGACTCAAATCTCCAGAGAACACAATTTTTTCACTATTGTTATAATATTTTAAAATACCAATAATTGTTTTGTGTAATTCATATCTCAGTACCTTAAATAATAATTTTTCCTTAATGTCTATTTCTTAGGACAACCAATCCTGATAATTTAGGATGACCAGTTGATGGGCGATGATCAAAAAACCTAGAATAGGGTCACAATCCTCTTCCTGCTGAAGAATCACACAAAAAATACATCGAGGAAACCTATGGAAGGATCATATAACTTCTCATTCACATCCAAACAACCAATACAATTTAGAATCAATTATAAAAACCTATCGACACATCGTAAAAGTACACTAGGGGAACACCCATGTCTATTCTTCAACATGTAATGATTATATATATCTCCCTCAACATGTAATAGAGGACATGAGTTGTGTCATATAATTAATTCAACCATGTTATGGGAATATAATCTCATTCTAGTTGAAGAATAACGAATTTACATCTTTAAAATGTTGGAAGGATGAGAAACAAACACTTCCCACATTTTGTAGGCCAATAAAGCTATAATAACCATTTTAGTAGTGGTTAAGAGTCAGGAATTAAAACATGCCTCCACAATACAAGTGGACCATCACTATAATACAACATTCACTAATGATATGACACATATTCCTACTCATGTCTTAGAGGTTCTTAAAATAGTCCATGATAAATGGTGATCAGTATCAAGAAATACATCCCTATTCAAATAAGGGGTCAGTAATCCATCCTAGTGGACACTCTATGGTAAACATATATCTCAACTAGAATTCATAAATCTTGTTTTAAAATATCAGTGGTAGAAAATCAATCACTTATATAGGTTCATAAAAATGAAATTCATTACCCACAGCATGCAACACTAACATCCTGAAGGATAATGCTAAAGAAATAGTCTCCTCAAATGAAAATTGAAATCCAATAGAAGGTCAAAGATAATTATCTACTTCAAGATAGTGTGCTTAAAGAATTTAAAAATATATTAATGGTATCCTATTATCATACATATCAAATATATTTTTTTTAAAGTAGTAGCAGTAGTTAAGAAGTTCATCATTATAATATTGCAACCAACTACTCTGGGGTCCTCTCCAGAATATCTAATATGAAATCCTCCATCGTGTTTTCGAAATGATCAATCATGATAAATCATCTCAAAATGAGAACTACCGAAGTCCTCATGTTTATATAGTTATATGAATATATGTTCCACTGATTTCTATAATACACCCAAAAATCTGTCCCTTGGGTATACACTGTAAGAAATACCCCTATAGTTGGATGTTAAACCATTATAGTAGTACTTCACATCATGTAATTTTCCATTAAGTCCCTCCGCATAATATATTTCACTATAAAATAAGGAAAACCCCTTTCCAAATCAATTTTTAGAACTCCCACATAACCTAAGACATTTTAGAAGATGAGGAAACTCATTTTTCATGCCTTATCCTTGAAAGGAGATATCCTTTCTAAACCAAAAGACAACCCACAGTAATGATCACTCTACAACCCTCCCTTGGAATGTCGACCATAAAATATCTTAGAAGAGATTCGGTGTAACCCCAATACCAAGAGAAAAGAAACTAAGAAATAGATACTTTTTTCAGACTAAGTAGAAGAATATTTTTCTTATGGTAAAGTAGAAACATTGACTATGAGGAAACAATTGGATGAAGAAAATATACCAGTCATGTTTTTGACTTTAAATAATCTTCAATATAGTTCTTTAGATTCATTGACAGAATAATGTATGCATGAAATCCTCCTAAACATATGGTTGTCTCTTCTCCACCTGGGGAATAATGTGTTTCTTTATGATGGATATAATGGTTTTGATGAGTTAGTCAAGGAACAATATCATAAAACTGAATAAGTTTATCTTTCAAAAATTCTACGCGTGAATTTGGGGAAACAATTATATGGTCTCTAGTGCGCATTCCATAATTCATTTACAATGATATTCCAGCTAATAACTGAATCCAAAACTAGGGTCTAAATGAGGGAATGAGTTGAATAGATAGTATTTTGTTTTACCCCAATACCCGACCAAAAGTGCCTTCCAAAAGAGACATAATGATACATTATTTATTCTATGAATATATAATAATAAATATATGTATTCAATTGATTGATAACTCGGTAGGTATCGGTCCTAAAACAATTGTAGATTCATTGGGATCAATTAGAGAGAGCCCTTAAACTACTCTTACATGAGGCATATAAGAAGGTTGAGAAGGATTCTCATTTATATAAGGTCAATCACAAAACAAAAATAATTCATTTTGATGAAATTATCTCACATAAAGGGCATATGATACTCCCAACTCATTATTTAACAATTATCCACAAGAACTAGTTAGTATACATGGAAACTATAGATATGGTTATATAGGAGAATTCTTTTCCAATAGGGTAGGGGAATTTTTAACCTATCATACCTTCACAAGGCCAAAAAATCTAGTCTTAAATGATATATTAATGGACCTGATATAACCCTAGACCACATGTTAAGTGGGATTATTTATTTCTCCTCCTCCCCAATGGAGTCAGCCATTTCCTGATTAGGTGGAATGGAAAAAAAAATAACCCTCTTAGTTATTTACATTTCATTACTCGTCCTACTCAAACATAACATACCAAAAGAAACATTCAAGAGATTCTCTTCAGATAAACCTTCAATAGAAATATACTAGGGGTCACTTAAGGAGAATAAAAGTCCTTGTAGAAGGCATAAAAACAGTGATTTATTACGGTATCAAATGCACTTAATTATCATTGTTATTTCAACATATATTCTCAAAGAAATCGACCTTATTTTCATTCCAATAATAATGTGACACATGTAATGCAATACAAATCATTGAATGTCATTAGTTCCACCCCTATAAATAGTATATAAAATAAGTCTAATATATAGGAAAATGGGAAGAATATATCCATCCAAAATATAGCCCATATTAAAATGACTGAATAAGGTTTCTATACAAAGAACTTGAGGAATTCTATGAATTTAGTGGATTACTTAAATGGTCCACTACTACATCCCCAATAAAAAAATGCTAAGGAAAAGGGTAAAGATGTTGATGTATCTTAGCCATAGCCTAAAGAGTTTGAACCACCCAACCCTGAAGAAATAAATTCACTATGTGAGGAAGAGATGAATTATTTGAGAAAACTCAATGAGGAACTTTTATGAGTCAACATCCTTTTTGGATATATTATTTAAGTAGAGTCTCATATCACACAACTAGCTAATGATCCTAAAAAATGGGTGATTTATCACAAAAATGATGTAAAGTCCTAACATATGTTTAGTATCGGTTACTAAAAAACAATATACATATAGCCCATGATGGTGTGATATCAATAGTTCCCTCTATTGGGGAAACAACCAGAGAAAGTTCAGATACATCCTCATAGGGATCTCGTGCATGTTACCCATCATGAGTACAAGATGAGCCACTATAGATGTCTCAACCTATTTCCCCCCAGTTTAAGATATTTTATAGTCTTCTATTCCTCCATATATAATCAATATAATCTTCTCACAATAAGAAATATTTGTAGATATGGAAGGGTGATGATCACTAGTATAACCCAAAAGGAAGACATTCCTTGAATGGTTTGGTGTGAATCTTCCACTACCAAAAATTGGGAATCCTGCTTTCCCAATATTAAATGGATTGGGGGATCTGTAATATCACCTAACATAGTTATTTTCATGGTGTGGGCCCATGTTGGGACCCCAAATCAATAAGAGGCAGAAAAAAATTAGGTGTTTTGTACAGACTATAGAGGGAATAACATTCAATCGGTACACTAGTCTACCGGCACAATAATTTAAAGGGTGAGATTATCTTTTTTGACAACTCCAATATCATTTTATCTCTACATTATAGAATAATATGTTGCGTGATCTCATATATATAATAAAATGTGAAAATTATAGGGTATTAGATTTTATTTCTAGGTGGATGAGCTTGAATTACTACTTGAATTTTTAGTTACCATAAGAGTGTCTATTTTGTCATTTCATTGACAATCATTGTGATACATTATGAATTCCACTCATTTAAATAATGTATCTTGGTGGAATTTGGGATCTTATCCTAGTAACACAAAGGTTAGAAAATTCTATTTTGAGAACTAGGTCCCATTATCATCAAGTATCAATAGCCTAAGGAAAGATAATATGTATGGTGGAATCCATAATGGTCACCTTAAAACCATCATCTATGCCATATCCAGCTCCAAATCCAATACCTCCATGAGTTGAACAACCTACCAAATGATCGAATCAGAAATAATACCCCAATCAGGATGACCAGAGGGAACCATAAATTTCATAATTTCAGTATAGGATGAGTTCATTTTATCCCCTCTAAGATGTGAATGCTTTGAGCCACTTTATAATAGTCATGGAAAAATTTTATTAAGGATCTAGATCCCAAGGGGCATGATCAAGTTGTTCATGAAGATAAACCAAATTATTTCTTGTATCATCCAATTTTGGGGAACACCATCCATTTTTTTGTTTTTAATTGAATATTGTAGAATATGATTAACTCTAGGAATGTGAATTTGGGAAGACCACCAACACATGTGGTCTGTGTTTCTAATACCACTTATAAATAATAATATGTGTGGAAATAATTTATGAGTATGTTTGAACAAATTATCAATGATTGAGTGACCATAGAAACAATTGATTAAACTCGTTCTATAATTTGGGAATAGTAAACCAATTAACTACACCCATGTTCTCTCATTTTGTGGCTCAAGATATTTCAGTAACACTCCAATCATCCAAAACCCAATCTCAAAAAAAATCTTATTGATAGAATTGAAAAAATACATTGTAAGATGAACCTACAGTAAGACCAATTTTTTAGACTCTTTCAGACTTTATTTCTCCAATTATACCACGTGAATTGTCTCATATAATAGTACCATTGGAATTATACCACTATGAGGAATATTCATCACCTTAATATATTTCATTAATTACATTAATTTAATTAATTTAATGGATACATTATCTTATGATGTAGAATAATAAAATCCTAATTTATTTATGTAAACACATTAAACTATAGGGAGAGGCCGCAACAGAAAACTCAACGGTGGAAGTTGTAGTCATGGTTGAGTTCAGAATATTGGCCACAACCCACCAGATCTTTTTACAATATAGATACTCATAGAATATCTATTTAGTGAGTACATTAAGGATAGTTAAAGGCACCTAAATATATTAAAACTATTTTTCTAAAAAATTATTTTTGAATATCAATTGGAAGGTGTGTTTTGGTCTCATCAACCTAGGCATGTAGGCAAGCCTAATTAGCTTAATCCAACACTAGTAATGCTTCCTTAACATCTGATCAACCACCAAACTCACGAAACCCTACCATATAATCATCTAATGTACATTCTATGGGAGAACTCCTTCTTGGATTCCACAGGTAGTTGACTTGGGAATATGACATCTTAAAGCACTTGGAAGTAGTTTCAATGAATCTATCAATTCTAGATTTCATTAAACTATCAAAAGATCATCAAGATAACTTCTAGAGGATCTATTAATCCATCAAGAGTTTGTTTATAATTTAACTAATAAATAGGTATATCAGTAAATGTTCGACCATTTAGATGCTCATGTTTTTATCTCTTTTTCATAATAGCGTAAGGATAATATGATATAGGGGAACAATAATACCTTTTATGTGTCAGGAAGACTCTTTGACATTGACGGTAGATGATCCTTCACTAATTATAGATTTGGGATGAATCTAATTCTAATCCAAACACTTTTTTAAATTTGGTTATAGTAAAGATGACATGTATCTTTTTCCCATGATACTCCATGGATATAATAAGAGTGAGAAAAATCCCTTGTGCCATATCATTCCCAAAACTAATTTTTGAGACCTAATATCCAATTCTAAATTTACAGTCATCTAAAAAGATATAGATTTCAATTTTTTCTTGTATGTCCATATATAAACTAATATAGATTAATCCATCCATCATATCAATAGAGTATAATGTACTGTGTAAAAGGGTGAAGTGGAAAATTATATGTAAAATATATCTATTTGAATCTTTTGAGGATGGAAAAATTGATGAATTATTTTTTTAGAGGGAAAAGAATCAACACATGATCAAGGATGTTTCATAGGTTGTCACCCAAAATGGTCTATATACAACTTTTACCAACCATTTCATGGAGTTCAATGATGTATAAATGCAACCCATGAACCAAAGTAAATATATTAATTGAAAATTGGGAATACTCACACCACCCTCTATGATATCAATAATGATAGTTGAACAAAACCATACTGAAGATGTATATGAAACTTTTATAGGTAGAGATTTTTTAGGTGAAAATTCCATCACTCTATCCCTTCGAATCCAGCATACACTGACATCATCATTTGATCATAATGGAATTATTTCATCACTAATTGGGAACATAGATATATTTAAATATGAATATCATGATATCAACAATTATTCTAACTCTAATCATTCCCCTTCACCACTCATCCATCCTAATAAAGTCATGAAATGAGGTGGAGTGGAAGAGGGAGAAGAATTCAAATAGTAAGAAAAAGAGTACGATGAACTCAAAGATCATACCCAAGTATTTGAGGAAGGTGTATATACTAATATCTATGAACTCCAGTAGGTATATTTGGGAACATAAGAAGATACAAGAACTATAAAAATATGTGATGATATTAAAATTAAAAAAAACATTATATATAATTTTTATAAATCAACATTGATTGGTATTATCCTATAATAATAATGAGATTATATGCCTTGGTCTGAACATGGACTCGCAACACTAGGGTCTTCCAAATAATCATTGTAGTTACAAGCAAGCAGCCATAACTACAAATCTGACCCATTCTCCCAATGTTTAATATGATGTTGATAATATCATAAGTGAAAAAATCATTCATGAATTTAATTATCATAAATGGATAAACAATATAATCATATTCAAGAAAAAAATGGTAAAATTAGAGTTTTCATCAATTTTAGAGATCTGAACTAGCACTATCAAAAATATGACTTCTGAGTTCCAATTAGAGACCTTTTGATTGATGTGACACCTAGATATCAAGAGATATCTTCTTGGATAGATATCCATTTTATTAACCAGTCCAAATGAGCCATGAATATGAAGAATCTGCAATATTTGTGGAACCTCAATGAGTATATTTATACAGGGTGATTCCCTTTATCTTAAAAAATTTTGGTTCTATAAATCATTGTTTCATGAATAGCATCATTAAACCCTTTATTTTAATGTATGTAGAGTTTTTTTCTCATGTTATGGTGGTGAAATATTGGAAAATATTCTTCATCTTTCGGACCTTGAGACTATTTTCAAGAAACATCAAAAACATTTCATGAAAATGAACACAATAATGTGTGATTTTTGTGTCACATTGGGAATGTTTCTCGGCTTCGTAGTACGCCATCATCTCATCAAGGATGATAAAAAGTAGGTAAAGGCTATCCTAGAAATTTTACCTCCTATGAAACTCAAAAAGTTGATAGAATTATATGAATTCCTTCACTACTCTCAATTCATTATAGAAAACATTGATAGAACATTCATTCCCATCACTAAGTTGATGATGAATGGGGCCATGTATCAGTGGGATAAGAACTATAAAGAAGTATTCAGTGGTTTCAAGAAGCACCAGATAGTTCCACAATTTTTAATTCCATATGTAGAAATAAATGTCATCATCTTATATGTTATTACTTAATATTGATCACTGGGTGAGTTCAGCGCACAAAAGAATGATGCCAAAAATGAATATAGTCTCTATTATCTCAGTAAAACCATGACCAATATCGAGAATTTTTATTCTATTATTGTGAAGAAATTTATGGAGTTAATCTTTAAATTTTAATAATTGATGCACTACTTTCCCCATCAATATTTCTATTTGGTCTATCAAACTAAACCACACAATTACATCCCAAACTTCATTATATTTACAGGATGTTGGGAATGGTGGGTGGTAATCATATAGTAGTATTATATATGGTTCATACCATGGAAGGAAATAAAGGGGAACGATTTGGTATATTACCTTTTATAGAAGACTTATTCTTAAGAAATACCAATGAATACCAAAAATTTAGATGATGAGATATTCTCTATCAAAGACTCCCTCGGAACATTGGAGAAGTATTTTGATGGGGCATCCAAAATCCCAACAAGAAAGAAGAGGGAAGACATTATGATCAATAGAGTCAGGTTGGTGGTTATTCATAACTCTCTATAAAAGGAAGCCTTTCCACATTCCTTAATTTTTTCAGTTGGCTGAACCACTAATGAGGTAGAGTACCATGATATTTTACAATATTATAACTCACACTGCAAATTATAGCGACCCATTTGAACATAAAAGGTAATTAAATGTGGGCAAGTAAACAATTAATAAGTTATTACACTATCAGATAAGAAGAGACAACCCCCTTAGTTGACTATACCCAAGGATTGATGGCTAAATTCCCATAAGAGAATACATTGACTCATATTCCACAGTCGTAGAATACTCAATTTGATTCCCTGAAAAATGCAGTTCCATCATTGGTAGTTCTGAATAAGGAAGAAACAATCATCATAATTAAACATAAAATAATGATATCAATCACTGTTCAAAGTATCATAGAAGAGATCAATTTGGTCAATATTATCCATTGAACCAAATAATCATATGATTGTTTGGATGAAACCCACCCTAGACTATCTAAAAAGTGGGACTCTTTGATCATAAAAATCTAGAAAATAGTAGATCTGATGGTGAGAAGTTAATTTCACCTATTATAATTTAATAGGACATTAAAAGGACCTTTATATGTGATACTTTAATGGAATCCACATCATATACATTGATGGAAAGGTTACCATCTCCCTTAAGTAAGATATCTATAATGTTGGAACCCAGGCTACTCTTTGTGTTCTGAGATAGAAATGTATGTGCAATGATGAAGATATATCAGAAACTTGCGTGCATGGTATTTGATTCCTATAAATAGAAAGCTACCCACACTCAATACTTAAGAGTTTTCTAATGAATATCTTACTACTCTTCCATGTGAAATATTTGTACGCGAAAGATTTATTTTATGTTAAACTTGCGTGCATAGTCTTCCTTTATCTTGAAAGGACCAAGTGAATATTTTGGTGTAGTTGTGTAAAAGTTAATGGTTTCGTGAATGTTATATTGTGAAACAATCCCAAATCTTGTGAAAAGTAGAAATTTTAGTGTAATAGTCCAGTGTTGAGTTTCTAAATGGTTTTGGATATACAGGTTGTGTAATCTGTGCTTCGAATTGCCTCATTTCCTAACTTCAATACAAGCAGATTCTTATGTTGGATAGAGACAAATAAATCAATGCAAAACTACTAAACATACCTTCACATTGATAAAATGAGTAAGACTTCTTCTGTAGTTGTGAGAAAGGGGGATTCAAGGAAAGTGTTCTAAGAGACATAGTGTTATTTTCCTAAAATCATTCTAAATGTAGGGTTCCTATATCATAGTGACTAGGTATCAACTATTGTACTCCACAACTAGTGATGATTAGTGGATTTTGGAACATCCAACACACTACTAGTGTGTGCTCCATGTAAGTAGACCTTAGTGGTTAACCAATTAACATTTTTATGTGATGACTATTTGAATTTGAATGTTTGATTACTGATCATATCTATTATACAGGTCTAATGAGTTCCTACCAATGTAGGTACAAGATTCATCACATTAGAATAAAATTTTGACACCCTGATTCACCTTTCTGCTCTCAGGGTGTCCTGGGGTCTGACACATACATATGATTGTGAAAATGAACAGTTAGGAACCAAATTCTCACCAAATCAATAAGATTTTATATTTCTTTACTTAAATGATGAAGGATTGTACACAATTCAAAAAACAATGACATACCTATCAAGATCATGTCGATTTCATCCATCAACCCTTGGAATTTGTTCATGGTGCCAAATACTCTTGTTCATTCTCCATATGTAGAATTGATGAAGTGGAACCACAAACTCCCACTGGATACAAGTAGTTTAATTACTTCCTCAATATTACTAACAAATTATACAAATGGGATGAATCAATACAACTCAAATAATTCTAAAAGAAAAGAATTATCAATTTCATGATGTCCAACATCATTCCCAAGTTTGGTGTCCTCAAACAATATTTTTGGATAATGACACTAAATTTTGTTCTAATGAGTTGAATATGTTGTAATAGGAATATTACATTGAGTCCAACCATTCATTATACTATCCTGTAGCAAGAAAAAAAATAGGAATCAAACCAAACTCTATCGGGCATAATTAAAAAAATAGTCAGAAAAATTCAAGAAATTTTTTCCTCAAAAGATTATAAATTCATTTTATCCCTAAAATACCATAACTCATACAACTACATATGAAACCCAATATTCACTAGTATACAAGACATAAATATTTTTCCAATCAATGACCAATTTTCTTCATTGTGAATTACCATTTGTGATCAGTTCCCCATAGATGAGAAATCCCAGAAGTGTTTGGAAGAATTGTAATGGGAATATAAGAAGATACTACGTAATTTTTATCATTTAGATATTTACTGAAATGAAATTTCATGTCCATTCAAGAATAATTTCTTCTTTTATTCATTCCTGCATTATTTAATAGTTTCTTCCTTAGGATACCAATGATACATGGGAAGAATCCTCCTATGTTATAACCCAAATGGGAAGGTCCTTTCACAATACATAAGTATTATTCCAATGGAGCGTACTCAATGATCACCATGGACAAATTTCTAATGACACACACTATCAATTCAAAATTTCTCCAGAAATATTTCATATTATTAACTACATATGGTTTTAGTCATATGTCCCAGAACATGAATACATTATTCATCCTTGCTACATAATGTTAAACTGAATGGAGTGGTCATTTCCACCAAACCAAAAAATGCCAGACCCATATAATAATTTCCACATGACATTAAATTATTTGAAAATTTATTTATCCTATGATGTTAAAATATAGTCTTACCTAATGAACCATGCATATGATGGACTAGAAGATATGATTAGGAATCCTTGGCCAATGGGTATGGGAAGCCTCTTCTTATGATATGATTTCCATAAATTCTCATTAAAGTTTTAATGCATAAAAACCACATCCAATTTTTCCACTCATTCTGTGGTACCTATATCCTTTCCACTTCATGCTAATATAAATGGAATGGTGAGAACTGAATGTATCTTGATCCTCACATCTATGAGATATATAGTGACACATAAATCCCATATCTTTCCATAACTACAATATGATAAATGATTATTCATTTACTATATTTCATTCATATTTGTATAAGAAATATAGTTTTTAGAACTACCTATATTTTCATTCATGTTTCCGTAGTATACATAGAAACTCCTAGACCTTCAATATCAAGACCATCCACAAATTAACAAAAATAGTTTGATTTTTTATGGTGTTTGACTCCATGTCATTTATTTATTTCAAATTTACATTTACTGTCTAAAAATGAATGCCAAAATCATTGGTTTTAATCAGTTTCTTTAACATAGTTCACTGAATTCCCCTCATGAAAAAATGGAAACCCACCACATTAATTGTTTCTCACACAGAGCATAGCTCACATGGGCTTCTAAATATTGGTGAGGGCCTCCTCACATAGTATGATCACTTTGCGGTCTAACCACTATGACCTTAAAATTTCTTTAAATCATTACTGAGGTCTCTATGAGATGAAATACTCTATACAGCCTCCTCAAATCTGGTAAACATTGTCATTTCCACATGAAATTAAACTACATGTTTAACGTCCCTTACATATGATATTACATTTTCCATTGTTGTGCCCCTCTACTAAGAGATATTCCTTTACCAGTGTTGGTTCCCTACAAAATTTATTTCTCATAAATATGTATAGATCAATTTCTATTACAACATGTCATATAGCAATTCCCAGAATCTACATTCTGTCCAATACACAAAATGATAACTTCCAATTAAAACTCAAGCAGGGTTGGGAATTTATCATAGAACTAGATTTGGATTGATTATCATCATAACGATGGATGTAGTGACTCATGGATCCTATATCCTAGCACAACCACAAAACAAAAAAATCACTCAACTCTCCTATGAATGAGCTAGATCTACTTGAGAGATTCTATTACAGGTTATCACATCATTCATGAACCTATATTTGAAAATCACTCCTCCTTACATATATACTAGACCTATGAATATAACTACATATATCTTGATTCCTATTACTATAGGATATGTATTTAGTCCCAGATCATAGATCCTAGTCCATGTAGCAAATTTTCACTTCATTATATATGAGCTACACCTTTTTATGGAACACACTACCCATTCCAGGTCAATTCTAGCCTAAATGTGCCCTTCATACTCAGTCACATTCCTTTAAAAAATTACACATTGTGTCTTGGTGGACATTGATCCACATAAAATGCCCTTGGATATTGATAATAAGGGAATCCAACATCAATGGACACCTTCATTTTGAATATTCATAATATACCTCAAACTTGGATTTGCATAATATACATCCAAATATGTCCTGTTAATCAAAGGTATTTTCATCCATTTGTGAAAATCCTGTTATCTCTATATTCCTTGATGAAATTTTTTTAGAAAATAATTTTCAAACATTGTCCATGACTATCCCTTATATGATTTCCACATCCCACGCATTTGGATTCTAGAATCCCAAGGCCATGACATACAACAACTTCTCTCCATGTCGAAATAATTTCAGATCATTATTTACTAGATCACAATGAAATGGATGGTCATGGATGAATGAACACAAATAGAATAATTGATTTTCTTTTCACATAATGTTAAAATGTAGGTAAACATTATCGATGTCTAATGTTGAACTACATGGTTCACACCCCGATCTTATTTATTAAAAATACACATTGCTATGGCCATATCCAAAGTGTACCACCATTTGAGGTGCTGGTCTCATATTGCACCTTTATGTCACAACTGCATGTGTCATTATTCTCAATCTAATGGGATACATATCAATTTACGAATCACTCATTCTAGGCCTAGTATCCATAGTAAACATTACTACAACCTATCTCCCATAGATGGACCTAATCCATGATGGGAATTCTAGAGTGAGTCCCCTTATTGAGAATCTTGTGACTGGAGTAAAATTCCCACCCCTAATCCCTAAAAAATTCCAACCCAAATGTTTCTTTCATCCCTGGTTACATTCCATTAATAAATCATACATCATGGTATCATGAAACTAAAACAATCATGAAGCTACTATGGGCATCTAAAATAATATTTTACAACTTTGATTGTAACCTTTGATTTGACTATGAATAATAAACATGAAACATGGATTTTCATAATACACCTCCAAATATGGCTTGTCAATCAACAGAATATTCATCCCATAGAGAAAATACTCTTATCTATGTATTCCTCTACGACATCACAATGGGAGATGCTTTTCATACATGGTCCATGATCATTCCCTAGGTACTTATTCCATATCATCTATTCAGGTCTGAAAATCCCCATATCATGACTTAAAAATATAACATTCCATGTGAATAATGTGTTAGATAATTCATGTCCAATATTTTTTAATTATTATATTATCCCTATATCTTTTGGTCAATGTTTTTTAACCTAAAACATAATTTTCATTATTCTATCTTATAATACAATTAAATACCATTCAAAGAGTCACAATTCCTAGGAGGATGATATCCTGCAATTGGCACCCTAGGAAACATTTTAGTCTCGAATCACTGGGAGTGCACACTATATAGCATGTGAAAAATCAAGTGATTTAAATTTAAAAAGCACAAAACGTGTTAGGTCAAAACCCCATAAATGATATCCTTAAAAATAAGAGTCTCAATAACTAAGGCATATTTATATCTGAAATAAGAAGAAACATGTATAATGATGAAAAAGACACATTATTTTAAGGGTATTTCATGTTTCTCTAGAATCATTCAATTTATAACCACTTTTTCCAATGACCTAAAAAATATTTATAGTAACATACCATATGTGAGAAAAATCCAGATCCTAACAAATGATATAATAATGTATCGAATTTCCCTACATTAACCATAGAATAATATTTGTTTCATTCAAGATAATTAATATTCTAGAGGGATTTTATGGAATTGAATCCCTCATTTCATGAACATTTCCATATGACCCTTGATACTATTATTAATTAGACAACACATGTTGAGTTTGAGTAAAAAGGTTTCTCCATGATATAAGAATAAGAAGAATGGTTTTACAAGCACCTCAAGTCTATTCTCCAACCTTGGGATCATGATTACTTTGAAACATTACCTAATATGGTGTCTTAGTGGTGAGAACCTCCCTCTCAGAGTATGATTTAGATTTATTAAATAAAAAATAAAAATGATTCAATTCCTTCAAGCATATTTTTAGGGTATTTGGGGGCCATTTTAGCACTAGAAAACTCCCAGATATGGTGTATACACCATAGCACGGGGTCTTAGTTCACTTCCTAGGATACGATTGGCCTAGTCACAAATCCTAAGTGAATATATGGATTAAAATTAATCACTATCGGATGGAGGTTATTTTTATGAAGGATTTCAAGATAATTTGTAACTACTTCACACAACTCCTTTGACCATATCACACAGTTCCCAAATACACTGAGCATTTATGAGGATCTACCATTCTAGAGAAACTTGCATAGACCTTCCTATGAAAACTAACCTGTGTTAACCACCTACATGATTCAACTGCATGGAGTACCTATTTGGACCAACCTGTATGATCCTCATTCATGAGGGACTTTCATTGAAAAACTTCTTCACTAAGGGTCTCGAAATTTACTCTAAATAGGACCCTCTATAACCTCATTTAAGATGACTGAAATCTGAATGAATCCCCTTGAATATATTCTATCCCTATTCCGTCACCCATGTCCTCAAACCCCCAATGGAAGTTATCTATTCACTAAAACAATAGGGAATTCAAAAGATTAAATATATTATATTTCATAAAAGGCCTAAAACATCAATGAATTTATTGAGAATTTAATCCATTATAGTCTTAAAATATAGGGGTGAAGTCCCCTTACAAAGATCAATCCAATATGATACATATATAGAGGCACATGAAAATACCCCTAGAGCTCTAAAAAAGGCCAAAAACAAGTTTGGATACCCGGGATTTTTTTCACCCATGTTGGACTAGGTATCACTTGCATGAGGTATCCTCTAACTCTACCAAGTATCACCTATGCAAGGAATACTCTAAATCACCCATACATCACCTACACGAGGTAGCCTCAAACTCATGCAAGTATCACCTATGTAAATCATCCCATTCATCCACAATTCATATCACCAATGGTAGGGAGCTCCATTCCTTCGGTCCATCGTTCAAGAGGGACCAGGCTAAGACATCCTCCAAGGCCTCCAGCCAGGTATGTATGAACCTAGGGAACATTAGGATTCTGTCTCAACAATAAAATCATGTGGTAATTAAAGTACATCATTTATCCAACCAAATAGGTAGGATCCTTTGAATTTCCTCGGATATAAATTCTAATAGTAGAAATGTTCCAAAACTTATGGCTATTGGTAGATGTTTTCTCAAGTAGGGATGTGACATCTGTTTCTCATAGTCCAATCATATTCATCTCTTCCACTAGTCATAAGGGGATAGTAGGAGGATATTAAACATTGATTCCCTCCTAGATTAATCCCCTATACTTTCTTGTGGGGAGTTCCAAGACCTTCCATACACTTTTATCATCCACCAGAAAAAGAAAAAGGTTGTACATGCTTCCAAATATTCCCCTTCCTCTTATTTATGACATCGAGAATGAATCAAGTGGAATCAGTGGTTTGTAATGATCATATCATCTACATATTCAAATATTTACAACATGGGACTCCTATTAATAATAATCCCTAACCATTCTATCACCACATAAAGGGTCCATATTCCAAGTGAGACAAACCCTCATTGGGCCATATTCTTTATGTATCAATGTGAGGCCTCCTACTTAGTGTAAGACCTAACCATGAAATACTGCAAGGTATTTCATTCATATTCAAACAAGATATGTAGGAATCCTCCATGAGGTTAATACCTTTCACCCCAAAATCGTTATAATATTTTCTTGTCCTTATTTCCATAAGGTCTATATCCAACCCAAAGGTCTATATTCTTTACTAGTCCATCCATCATAATTTTTATAGGACCATTTTCCTTGTATGGTCATATCTGACCTAGGAGGATATAGTCATTCCAATTCCTTTAGGTCATTTTAACATATATCCACACACCATTAATTTCTAGTCCCCTTTATCCTAGAAAACCTTGTTTCATGATTTTAAACCTCAAGGTTGGGCCCTTTCACCATACCTTAAAAGGTAAGATGTGTATCGTTACGTGGAACTAAACTATTTGGATTTTGATTCCTATCATGTGGATATGTTGGAAGCCCCTATAATAGGCATAATCCCAATATATAAAAACCTGAATCCTCTGATATGACTGTACAATTTAGAGCAACTAACTATGTTGATAAAAACCAACATAAAAAATAACAAATAAAACTAATATGATTACAATGATGGAGAACCTCAGATACATATAGACTATTACTTCTATAGAGAACCTTAGATACATATATATGGTTTCCCATTAGAATATTATAACAAATTATTGTTAGTATTTATGGGTTAATAGTTCCATATATTGAATTTGAACAGGGTTCATTAATATATCATATATATATAAGATATTCCCATAGTAGGAAATAATTCCCTCCAAATAGTGTTATGATCCTAACATCCCATCCCATCGACCAATGTGAGTTCCTATGTATCATTGGTATATTTACCCATTGACAACCTATAATTTGAAATTAGGATCATGATCCATAATGTACATGAGATTTATTTAGTGTTTTCGATTCAATGATACAATCTCATTGGAAATCGACCTATCATGAGTGAGTGGGATAACTATGTCATCCAAATTTCATGCCCTTTTTGTACTATTATAATGATCAAGAGATCCAAACATAGATCTAATACGAAAATTAATGGATTTTATGTTCCCCTATTGTGATACTAATTATCTAAGATGTCTTGTTTGTGTTTTCATATAAACCTCCCCAACACTTATCAAATATTTTTTTAATCTAGTGTAATTATACCAACATACACAAACCTATGTGTCAACGTTTCCATATTTTGGATCCATATATAACCAAATTACCATGCCACTAAACCAATATCATTAATTATTGGTTTTGAATGTGTTGGTTCTTGAATTAAACCTCAATAATATTATCCTGATTATATTGGCTATATGTGCATCCCTAAAACACATTAACCTACATTAATTAATAACTCGGGGATGACTGGGGGGCCAATGATTTGATGGAATAAATCTGCATGTCAAACTGGTTTTTTCCTTTGTCTAGAATGAAACAACAAGACCCTCCCTTACCTTAGAGAAGATGACCAATAGGTCAATGATGAACTATTCACAGCAGATTACGGGTAACACCAAATGATACCTACAAGTAAATTTTACTTCTAATTATAAATGTTTACAAGTCCTTAACATGATTATTTTGTCTCCCAGCAGGTTATGGCTCGGGTTTCCCAAAATAGGGCGTCTAGGATATCCCGCCAAGAGTAATGATCAAACATCTTGGAATAATGTCACATTCCAATTCTTTTCAGATAATCATTCCTAAAATACTTGGTTGCGACCTCTGTAAAGTAACATGTACATTCTCTTACACACCAATCCTACCAATTCAATTTGGATGTAATCAAAAAAACATTATGTCACTCCATAATAGCAAACAAGGTGGACACCCATGTCTCTTCTACCACATATGATGATTTTAGGTATATTCTAGAAAGGATTATAGGACATGATTAGGGATATATACCTATTTAAACCATGAAGTTATAATATATTCTTATTCTTACTAGATAATTCATAATTTAATTGTTGTAAATACTATAAGGATAGGTATTAGTTAGTTCCCATATTCTACAAACATGTTAAGAAATAACAATAACATCAGTACTTGTGAGGATCCAGGTATCCAACCCCACCTACATTATCATAGATTCATATTAGTATAATTCAATGGTCACTCAGTAGTGGATGTTTATTATAACTCCCATCCAAGAAGTTTGATGATAATATTCCTTGATAAAAGGAAAAAATTATCAGGGATAAATTCCCCTTCAATATGGAGGTAATTGGTCCTTCCTAGTGGCCACTCTAGGGTAAAAATATATCCCTTTTAGAATTCCAAAATATTGTAAGAAAATATCAGTGGTACTAAAAAAATTAATAAACTGGATCTTGTGTATGAAATTCATTGCCCACATCATGCAACTATAGCTACCCAAAGAAGAACACTTAAGAGCAAGTCTCACCAACAGAAAATAGATAATGAAAATATGGTCAACAATCATGTTCTACTTAAGGATGAAAATCATGAGTCTATAAAACATTTATCAATGATGTACTAGGATCTTAATGATCCATTATGAAATTATAGAAGGAGAAACTTTAGTTATGATGGTCTAGATTATAATATTTCTACTCATGGATCTAGAGGCCCTTCCCATTATAACAATCATAATGGCCGCCATCGTGGTTTCTAATTTTTTGATCTTGATAACCCATCTATTGATGAGCACCATGGAATCCCTCCTTATGGTTAGAAGGTCTTCTGTTTTTCATTCCCTTCCCTAATGGTCTCCCCCATGGTATACTCTATTGGAACTTCTCCTACAGTTGGAAATAATGGAATGGTAGTAGTCTTCCCAATCATGGATTTTTTTGTGAAGTTCCTCCCCATGGATATATTTCATCCTGAAAAGAAGGGAGTCCCTTTTTGGAATCAATTTTGAAAAATCCCCCATTTCATGAGGAACTTGAAAAGGTGATTCCAATCATCCATGATACCTTATCATTGACACGAGATTTCTTTTCTCAACTATAATACAACCCTTGGAAATAGTAACTATCAAAACCACCCTTCGATCACCTTCCCTCCAATTTAGAATTGGAGGTTCCTCATAATGACACCACACATAGGAAATAAGTAAGGAAACAATGCCTTTGGCTAGGAAATGTGGATGAATATTCAAAATAAGATAATGTGGACAGATTTATTATGATGAAAAAAATTGGATGAAGATAGTATACCAGTCACGTTTATCCCATACCACATCATCAATATGGAAATCCAGAAACATTTTCAGAAGAATGTGTGTATAAAATTTGATTGAACATATGGACATATATTCAACACCTGACGCCTAAATTATTTCCTTATGAAAAATATAAATATCATGTTGAGGTAGAAGAAGAACTATGTATTAATATTGAATTAGTTTCCCTTCCAGTTACGTGAAGCCCAATATTGGGGGGAAAGTTAATGGGAATTCAATAGGAATTCTCGAATAAATTAAGGGATTTATGATATTAGATCACCAATTCCCCCAATCAGTTTATAAACAAAAGGATGAGGTGAAAATGGAACATTGTGTTTTACCCCACCTTTCGGTTATATTGGCCATCCAGAAGTGACATCCTGGAATTTCATTACATATCTACATCTCCCAAAAGAAAACAGCACTCCTAATATATGGAACACTTGAGAGTAATTGGACTTAAAAAATCAGATCCATTGGGATAAAATAAGATGATCCATTAAAATACTCTTACATGAGGAATCTGATAAATCGGTTCATGGTTATCATTGAAATAATGAAACTAATCAAAAAAAAACTAATGAATTCAAATGAAATTATCTCACGTGAATGCCATATAATACACATGGTGCATACTCGAACAATGATCTACAAGATCGAGAGATAACCCATGATAGTTGTAGCAAAAAAAATACATAAGAAGACCATACCTATCGATCTGAGGAAAGATTTAACCTAACATGCTCACAAAAGGATGAGAAATATAATCTTAAAGGTTACAATAGTATAGAGGGAACAACCCCAACCAATAGGACTTGGTACATTTTTACTTATTCCTCCTTCCCAACTGGTATAAGAATTTTCATGATTATGAGGAATTGTTAAAGAAGATATCTCCTTATTTTACCAATTTTATGACCTGATATACTTGATCAAAACGTAGATGAAGAACAATCAAGATATTACCTTAAGACCGCACGTCACTAGGAGTCTCCAAGAAAATTGTTTAAGGTGGAAACAAGGCCCCATAGAATGAATAAAGAACAATTATTTTTCAAGGTTAAAACCACTCTTAAAGATCAAATTTAATTCAGAATATTTTCTCAGAGAAACCAAACATCCTTTAATACCAATGTTCTTATGACATATGAAATTATTTTAGAATTGGTGAATATCATTAGTTCCTCCCCTATAAAAGATATAGAATATGAATCTTATAGAGTGGAAAATAAGGAGTGTGTATCTTCCCAAAATATAGTATATTTTGTAATGATAGAAAAATGTGTGCATACTGCAAACCAGATGCTTTCTATAAATTTGGGGACTCACTAAAATTCTCCACTACCACATTCTCAATGAGTATCATTAATGTAAAATGGTAAAGGTGATGTTGTATCTTAACCACCAACTGAAGTGGTTGAATAAACCAAACATGTGGAAGGAATTACATAATATGAGGATGAAATGATGGATTCTAGAAAATTAAATTAGGAAATAATCTAAGGAGATGTCCCTACTGGAAATATTATTCACGGAGAGTCTCATATCACACACCGAAATGATGTACTTCGACCAAGGGGATTAATCAAAAAACCAATGTAGAGTTAGAATATATCATCAATATGGGATACTAAAAACAATATACTTAAACCCCTAAATAGTGAGATATGATGAGTTCCATCTATTTGGGATGAAACTATATATTTGTTAGATGCGTCCTTACAAGTTATCCCCTGCATATTACCCATCATGTGTACATTATGAACTTCCACAACTAGCTCAACTTGTTATTCCCCCTATTTAGGCCCCTTCCCATCAAGTCATTCCTCCCCATCTCATTGACTCTATTAATTCAAAGGTATATTGATGGGAATCTATGGAAGGATGAATTTAAATAGTAAAACTAGGAAGGAATCCATGACCTAAATGGGTGGATGCAACTCGTTCCCCTCAAAACTATGGGAAACCTATATTTCCACTAGTAAATAGATCGTATGATCTAGAATAGTATCTGAAACACTTCTTTTTAGGTATTATTTCATGATGTTATTCCTTGAAAAAGATAACGCTCCAAAAATTAGGTTCTTTATATAGACCTTATAGGGACTAGCCTTTTCCTGGTACACAAATCTACCGTTCATATTAATTAAATGTTAGGAAGATATTCTATAAAAATTAATATCTACATTATATAAGATGATATTACTTGACCTCTTAATGTATGGACAATCAGAATATGAGAGAGTTTTAAATTTTATTATCATGTATAATAGTTTTACTTAATCCATAAATTTTTAGCATCCCAAATATGATTTGTTGGGTATGGTAGTAGAGAAAATTTGTGATGAAATATGAATGTCACTTATTACGGTAATGTATCTAGGTGTATTTTAGGATCATTCAATAATTAAAAAATCATTGATTATTTTATTATGATATCTAGGGAAATTTCTCATCCAGTACTGGAAGATCAAGAAAAGATAATTGGTAGGGTGTAAGCAAAAATGGTCACCTTAAAACCAGCCTATATTCCAACCCTATCTCAAACTCTTGCAAATTCTCACATGAAACACCTCTTGAATGAAAACATCCCCAAAAATAACCCCATAGGATATATGAGGGAGCATAAATAACAATAATTTGAGATTATAAGAATAATTTTTAACCCTTCTATGACAAGAAAGTTCCACAGTACATTTTAAACACAATGGAAAATAATATATTGGGGAAATTAGATCCCAGTAGGCCTAATCATGTTCATCTTGATTACCACAATAAATATTTATTCTATCATAACCCATTGGGTAAAACCATGAAAAATCGTTTTATATTTAATGAAATCTTAATGAATATGGTTCACTTTGAGCAAGGGAAGTTAAGGAAGACTACATCACAAGTGGTGTGTGTTCCTTCTTATTGTTCCTAAAAAGAAATTGTATGGAATGAAATTATAAGTAATGGTTCAAAAAAGTTAAATTATTAGGTGAAAAAAAATCAAATGAACAAATCCAATACATGGGGAACCGTAAAACCAATTAATTATTCAATTAGTCTATCATGTTGTGGATCAACCAGTTTCAGTAACTCTATTGTCTTCCAAAATCCAATCTTCCAAAAAGTGGTATACCAAGAAGTTTAAATAATATAGGAATACAAACCTACAATGAGACTATCATAATATTTGGCCTTTTTAGAATCCATGCCTCCATAAATACCACCAACATTATTCCAATAAATGGTACCATAGGAATATTACCACTATGATGAATTCCTAAATGATTAATATTTTTTCATTGGTTTCATTAATTCCATTACTTTAATGGATCCCTTATCTGATTAAATGAATGATTATATACCCATGATTCCTATGATAAATAAGGGATCTGTAGATTGAGGCCAATGTGGCCAAATAAGTAAGTTAAGACATAGTTATGTCCAATCTCCACATTCTAGATATATCCCCACTAGATATATTTATTATATTTATACTCATGTAAGATCCCATCATTGAGTGATGGAAGAATACAAAAACACACCTATATTTACTAAAATTCCACCATTATTTATTATTTTGGAAGATCAACTGGTATGGATGCAGTCGTCTCACTAGCGCTAGTAGGATGGTAGACAATGTCATCCTAATACAATTATAGCAACAGGTCACATGAAATTTATTAATATGTGTTGCACCCTATAATAGTTGGTTAATGTTCCTGTAACACCCCAAGCTTCCACGGTACGTTTCCCTTCGAATAATGCAATGGCATGCATTGTACGCAACTTCGAGATTTTAACAAACCACAACGAATCAAACTAGCTGTTATGAATAGTAATACCTACTTTTTGAAATTTTATAAATTCTATATCTCAAAATGGACTTCCTTTTTGGATTCGGAATATCGAAATTAGTCTAGGGTGAAATTTTGGTACTTTTCGGATAAATTTCATATTTTGATTAATAGTGAAGATTACTAAATTTTAATTAAAAACAACTTTTTTAATCAAAATAATTAATAGTAATAAATTATGAATTTGAGTGGTTTTAAAGTATATTTAGAATATATTTTTACCATGTAATACAATGTGGGTTATTGAACATAATTTCACATTTAAACCAGACATAAATAAGTGCCAATCTTTTGATAGTTATTATCTCTTAAAAACATGCTTTTTATTTTAACAACGGGAATTAATTTTAAATTAATTTCTGCCACTTATGTGTTTTGAATTTGGAAAAATGGATTCCATATTTCGAATCAGTATTTTCAAATTGTGTAAATAGGTAACTTTTATTTTTAGACATTTTGAATAATTACTACGGTAAATATTTTATTTACCATGGTTAAGGGTAAATCCGGTAAATAAAGGTTAAACAAATAATATTATAATAATACTAAATTACCCTAAAACGTGTACTAGCCTAATTGGTTGATACATGTTAGACCATAGTCATCTTTGGGTCGATTTGGGGACCCCATGGAGCCACTTGTAGGTGATAGGGACACTTTATTTTAATTAAGTGAAAATGAATACAAAAATGACAGAAGCATATATCTTTTAGAAAAACAATTTTTACATAGGGTTATATATGTTGGATTTTCGACTATAAATATTAATTAGAAATATAAAAACATTTCCTAAATAATGATAGTTTATTTATAATTTTTAGAGATTACATAATTTAATTTATTTATGACACAATGGTGATGCAGTAATTACCATAATAGTGAAAAATTAGAATAATTGATATTATAAATACCCAAATAAATATAATTTGAGACTTTTATTGAATTACACTAATTTTATTGGTTAATATAACATATTATTATTGATTTAATTAACTTTTTTCTAACTAATCATTCTGTTATGTGTTTCACAAAAATCAACTATTGAATAGTGTAAAAATTAACATAAAAGAGTTTTTAAAACAAGTATTATATTATTAATTTATATTAAATTCCTAAAAATCTAAGGTTCGGCCAAGAGACTTATATCATGATATTTATATCATTAATGGACCACTTTGGGGTCACTTGGATGTATATAGTAAGTTTATTAACTATATAATATAAAAATACAAAGTGACATGGTAAATGTCAAACTAATTAACTAAGAGTTAAAACTAAAAGATAAGGTTAATATAGTAACCCAAACCTGTCTAAATTCTATTGGATGAATGGTTTTAGACCTATACCCACCTTAAACTATGCATAATCAACTTTGGAGCCATTAGAACCCGAATATGAATTTATTATAAATTAATATTTCTAGATTTTCCAAAGGTGCCCCTCACCCCTCTTATAAAAGGGCACTCCTCCTTCTCATTTATTCACACCTTAAAAGCCTTTTGGTTCGGCCAACCCCTGCCCAAATACTCTCCCAACTTCCCTCACTACAACCTATAGTCCTTATATTGATCATAAAGCCATCCTAAGGAGCCCTTTTGATCAAATCAAAAGGAAGAAACTGAAGAAGAGGTAATGTTTTCACCACCTTTTTCCAAGTTCCTTTCTTCTTCCACTTCTTCTTTCTTTGTTATTACCATTATAAAATAATAAATCCAGTATCATATATATGCTGTGATGTTATTATAATTATGGTACCACCATATTCAGTATTCTATCCACCCTTTGAATAACATGTCACCACACATGCGTACGTACGGCTTACCGTCTCCACGTCATGGTGTAATTGTTATTCATTATATTATTATTTGGATGGGTATAATAATGATGTGTAACTCATGTAAATAATAAATATAACAAGATAATTATTCTGTATAAAATATACCATCCAATTATATATTATTTTAATATCAAAATAATGATATTGCCGCTTGTGCGTACGTACAGACTATCGTCTCCACGAACGTGATAAGATTCATTCTCCATCATATCCATTCAAGTATAATTATAATTTGATGATTTAAAAATATTATCTAAGTACATGATATCATTCTGGATATGAATAATATACATCCCATTAATAACGAATATGGCTCACATAACAAAGAATATAAAGTAAAATGAACCCGTTAACCCCCAAAATGACGATAATTCTAAGATATTATTAACAAATCAATGTTAAAAGATCATATATGATATCATATTAAAGTAAATGATTCTTGTATAATTAAATAACAATTATTTCACCATTATACGGAGGTTAACCTACCGTCGACCAAGTAAAAATTACAATGTAATGGGTTTCTTATCTCACTCTTAATTTCGTGAAAATTCCATTGTTCACCACTTATTGCATGTGGTGTATGTGTACTGCCCATGATTGTATTAATTGTGTAATATAATTTTATTTATGGTTATTTGCATCATCATTGTATGATCCTTCTTTCATGGGTGCATGTTTCATAAGTTACCAAATCGATAAGGGAATTTGAGATTTCAATTTCCACTCATTCGACTTTACGCAAACTTCATTAATTATTTTACTCCAAGATTATGTATGGAATCACTATTCATTTGATTATGTTATAATTTACACTCCCCTTTTCTGTGGATATACTTTTGATACACATAATCACTCCATTGATAATTTCTCAAGACATCGATATGAATTTGATAAGAGTAATTTTAACTCATTCTCCATTTGTTGAGTTAAACATCCAATTCATTGGTGTTGTTTTTACAAGATTATGTGTGAATATCCTTTGATTGTTTTACACTGAATATCCAATCAGATTTAGTGTATTTATATTTTTCACATATAACTATGTCATTGATTTATCCTTAACCTAATGATACGGCCTTTATGATAGATTTCATCTCAACTTAAATTCCATTGAGACTTCTTTGTTGTTATACACCAAATCACTTTTTTGTGGTGTATATAATGTACTTTGACATAGTATATCATGAATCCATTTATTCTCATGATATTACAAAGTTTTGATTACCTCAATTATTTGTATTCAAGTGTCTCTCTTTTGGTTAGAATCTCTAACTAAAATACCATTTTTAAATGTTTTAAAGACTTATTCATCTAAATCTTTCTCATTAATGTCCATGTTTTAAAAATGGTTTTAAGGATTTATTTATATGGACATTAAAGTTTTAAAATTAAAACTCCTTTTAAAAAGTTTCAAAGTGGTATGGGACACTTTGATTCAAAAATCTATTTTTAAATGGCTTCTCGACAAATAGTGTGACTTTTAAATGATTTCAAGAAAAATGGGGATATTTCTCTCAAATAGTTTTGATGATTATTTCCATCTATATCAACGTCCTTAATTATTCTTGATTGAGGTTAATGTAGTACAATACAATCTTCCATATTGTATCGAATGAGTTATGTTTGACTATGGATGTGCTATTTTTATACCATTCATGGTTTGTGGTAGAAGTATTGACATTTCGTATGCTAGTTTTAATATGAATGTTTATGTTATGTTTAAACCTGTTCATATGAGGAATGAATTAGACTTAATAAGTGACGGGTGGAGCCCTCTATAGCTCCTCGATGCATCGGTAGGTCTCATTAGACATACTAGTGTCTTGGCATAAGGCCTAGGAAAAATCTTATTTGTAGTATTGTCATGAGGCCTTGGCTATGTGGTTATGATAGTCTGGCATTATGCATTCCATCATTATGAAAGTGGTTATTGATATTTCATGTGATCATTCGACTAGTAGAATATCCATGTGAGTAATTAAATGGCATTATTTCATTTTACCTTTGCCATTTTATGCTGAAGTTCATGTTTAAAAGGCTCTTGTTTTAGTTATAAATTGTCTTAAGTGTTTATGCTTACCTATGAAAGATTCTGCTATAATGTTATCCTTACTGAGCATCTGAGCTCACCCCTTTCAATGTTTTATTTTCCCAGGATTATGAAGACGTAATTTATGAATGACCTGCAGGTATAGTATGAGGGGATATGAAGAAAAGATGTTGTTGTAGTTTTTTTTACCTTATGATGTAATGTAAGACTTATAAATATATCTAGTGTTTCCAAGACTACTAAACTAATCGGTCTTTCGAGACTTGATCCTTTGTGATCATGCCAATGTTATGTAATAATGCACCGACTCTGGGTATTTAGGGTCAGGGCGTTACAGTTGGTATCAGAGGAAGTTTAGTACAAACCTTGGAAGCTATATTTAGATAAACTCTAATTAGAGCACGTAGACTTAAGATTAACATTGAGGATTAGTATAGAATAACTTCCTAGAATTTTGGAATTTTAGAGATTTTGTGAGTTTTCCAAGGAATACATCTTTGTCTGGATACGAGCAGGAAGATGCAGCTCTGGCACAGATGTACCTAGGGTTAAAACCCGAAAACACCTCTTTGAGCTAGACTCGAACGGGAACTGGTGCACGACAATGGGCATTGCTGCACTCTTGGTTACGACACTCCTGGGGGATATGCTTAGGATAATTTACAATTTCATTACAAACCGATTTAAAGTAATATATATATAAGATGAGAGTAAATGATCTTGGTTAATCCTAATATGTTTCAAATTGAGAATATTGTGACATGTTAATCTCTAAATGATTTTACGACTACTGTTACTCACACAATGCTTTCTCGTTTTAGTCAACGTCTGGATTCCAAGGAAGTCATAGTGACTTTGAGAATGATGTACGAGGTGGGAACGGTGGTGGAAATGAGCAACAAAATGGAATGTTGATAGGCGTAAAAGATATCGTCTTTATGCCAAATCAGTTTTCCAAAAATATGATCAACAATATATATATTAACAAACTCCCAGACTCAACAAGGAAGAGAAAATTTATGAATGATAAGAGCTCCAGCAATGGAGACCATGTAGAAAAGAACCCTCAATTTTCATCATGCAGGAAATGTGGAAGGAGACACCCAGGAAAGTGTCTCAATGGGACAATGAAATTCTTTATGTGCGGGAAGGAAGGACATAAGGTGAAGAATTGCCGAAGAAAAATGAAGAGTACTATGGAAGAAGATAAAAATGGTCCCAAGAGTCCATTTACAGTCATTTGCCGTAAATGTAGGGGACTTGGCCATTACCCAAGTGAATGTCCTATTCTATAGGATATTTTCTTGGTCAAAGAAGAAGCTATGTGGAAATAAATGGTTGGATAAATGTTTAAAAATTATTAGCGCTCTTTGTTTATGGGTTTACTTTGGAATAATTTTCTCTTGTATTTGTAACCCCGCAGTTTTCCATGTGAGAATGATATTTGAGGAAGAATTGTCTCTTCTCTTGTGGATATTGGTATAAATAACCATTTGGTTTTATATGATCATTGGGGTTTCAGAGAATTATATGTTATTATAATTTGGGATTAAAATGCAAGGTATGATATAACATTTGTGGTTAAATTATTTTATTCTGATGAATTTATCTCATTTTGGTAATGTTATAAAATATAGTTTTTGAAAAAGGACAACACGTAGACCGTGTGACAACCCGTCACGTCATACAAAGCTGTGGGAATCGAACCCACAACCAAAGTGAGATTGGGATTTATTTCATACCACTGGACTACGTGAAGTCCCTGGTTAGTGTGACTATTATTTTTAGTTAAATGATTTTATTGATCAATAATAATTTGATTTGGGATCTTATGTCTTATCAAATGAATACCCTTAGTATAGGAAAATGATTTGGTGATTAAGTGATAAATGTTATTTTGGAAGTTGTTCGCTTTGTTGAGAACACTATATGCCAAAGGAAAATAGAGTAGTATGGGATTTCATTTGAGGAGTAATGGTGGATTTTTATCTATGTTTTTATTGTGGATTTATAATGATTTGGGTTATTTATGGAAATTATTAGGTTAATTACTTTTAAGTATGTGACTTTAAGAGTAATTAATGTCATTTGGAGATACAATTTAACGTGGAAGACTACATTCTAAATAAGTTTTCGTTTTCAATATTAGTTTTGATTATATTAAAGGATTCTAAGGAGAATTGATTATTGAATGGTATTTATTTAACTTTGGGGTATTGTTGGTTTAATTTTGGAAATTAAGATTAGTGTTTATTTCTCTCAAGGAATATCCTTTTGGGGGATCATTAGATCTTGTACTAACCATTTTGGTTTTGATTAATCTCTAAAGACAATGTAAATATATAGTTCATCCTGCATGGATCATGTGATTCTATAGAAGTTTATTCTAGCTCTTCCAGTGTGACCAAGTCTTCTTGAATACTCGTCGTTTAAAAAAAATGAGTTAGTGTTGGAAATTTATTAAAGAATGAAACTCAACATAAAATTTAAGTATATATCTTTATATTCTTATTCAATATCATAAATAAATTCCTCATCCTTATGTAATGTAACTTAAAATAAAAAAATGTTGTCCGTTTACTTTCCTGTTAGGAGACTAATGGCCATTTGTCCCAACACAAGTTTGTGGTTTTCTTTTTGTCAACTTTCTCCTGATCATGATTTCTATCCCTCTCCATCAGAACTTGACACTTAGTTTATCATCCATATCCATGTTTTCTTACATGGAATCCGAGTATGGGTTATCTTGGTTGGCCTTTATACCTCTCTTTCTTTTAAAGTGATAGTTTTATTGACTCTTTTTCCGATGTGGGACTTTCCATTATATTCCCAAGCACAATTTTAAAAATTTTGAGGACACAATTTATTGAAGGAGGGGAGAATGTAACACCCCAATCTTCCACGGTACGTTTCCCTTCGAGTAATGCAATGGCGTGCATTGTACGCAACTTCGAGATTTTAACACACCACAACGAATCAAACTAGCCGTTATGAATAGTAATACCTACTTTTTGAAATTTTATAAATTCTATCTCTCAAAATGGACTTCATTTTTGGATTCAGAATATCGAAATTAGCCTAGGGTGAAATTTTGGTACTTTTTGGATAAATTTCATATTTTGATGAATAGTGAAGATTACTAAATTTTAATTAAAAACAACTTTTTTAATCAAAATAATAAATAGTGATAAATTATGAATTTGAGTGGTTTTAAAGTATATTTAGAAAATATTTTTACCATGTAATAAAATTTGGGTCATTGAACATAATTTCACATTTAAACCAGACATAAACAAGTGTCAATCTTTTGATGGTTATTATCTCTTAAAAACACACTTTTTATTTTAACAACGGGAATTATTTTTAAATTTATTTCCTCCAATTATGTGTTTTGAATTTGGAAAAATGGATTCCATATATGGAATCAGGATGTTAAAATTGTGTAAATAGGTAACTTTTTTTAGACATTTTGAATAATTACTGCGGTAAATATTTTATTTACCATGGTTAAGGGTAAATCCGGTAAATAAAGGTAAAAACAATAATATTATAATAATACTAAATTACCTTAACGTGTCCTAGACTTATTGGTTGATACATTTTGGACCATATGCATCTTTGGGTCGATTTGGGGACCCCATGGAGCCACTTGTAGGTGATAGGGACACTTTATTTTAATTAAGTGAAAATGAATACAAAAATGACACAAGCATATATCTTTTAGAAAAACAATTTTTACATAGGGTTATATATGTTGGAGTTTCTACTATAAATATTCATTAGAAAGATAAAAAGATTTCATACATAATTATAGTTTATTTATAATTTTTAGAGATTACATAAGTTAATTTATTTATGACACAATGGTGATGCAGTAATTACCATAATAGTGAAAAATTAGAATAATTGATATTATAAATACCCAAATAAATATAATTTGAGACTTTTATTGAATTAAACTAATTTTATTGGTTAATATGACATATTAGGATTGATTTAATTAACTTTCTTCTAAGTAATAATTCTGTTATGTGTTTCACAAAAATCAACTATTGAATAGTGTCAAAATTGACATAAAAGAGTTTTTAAAACAAGTATTATAATATTAATTGATATTAAATTCCAAAAAATCTAAGGTTCTGACAAGAGACTTATATCAGGATAGGTATATTATTAATGGACCACTTGGGGGTCTCTTAGATGTATATAAGAAGTTTTTTAACTATATAATATAAAAATACAAAGTGACATGGTAAATGTCAAACTAATTAACTAAGAGTTAAAACTAAAAGATAAGGTTAATATAGTGACCCAAACCTGTCTAAATTCTATTTGATGAATGGTTTTCGACCTATCCCCACCTTAAACGTTGAATAATAAACTTTGGAGCCATTAGAAACCGAATATGAATTTATTATAAATTAATATTTCTAGCTTTTCCCAAGGTGCCCCTCACCCCTCTTATAAAAGGGCACTCCTCCTCCTCATTTCTTCACACCATCAAAGCCTTTTGGTTCGGCCAACCCCTGCCCAAATACTCTCCCAACTTCCCTCAATACAACCTATAGGCCTTATTTTGATCATAAAGCCATCCTAAGGAGCCCTTTTGATCAAATCAAAAGGAAGAACCCAAAGAAGAGGTAATGTTTTCACCACCCGTTTCCAAGTTCCTTTCTTCTTCCACTTATTCTTTATTTGTTATTACCATTATAAAATAATAACTCCAGTATCATATATATGATTTGATGTTATTATAATTATGGTACCACCATATTCAATATTCTATCCACCCTTTGAATAACATGTCACCACACGTGCGTACGTACGGCTTACCGTCTCCACGTCGTGGTGTAATTGTTATTCAATAAATTATTATTTGGATGTGTATAATAATGATGTGTAACTCATGTAAATAATAAATATAACATGATAATGATTCTGTATAAAATATACCATCCAATTAAACATTATTTTAATATCAAAATAATGATATTGCCCCTCGTGCGTACGTACGGACTACCGTCTCCACGAACGCGATGAGATTCATTCTCCATCATATCCATTCAAGTATAATTATAATTTGATGATTTAAAAATAGTATCTAAGCACTTGATATCATTCTGGATATGAATAATATACATCCCATTAATAACTAATATGGCTCACATAACAAAGAATATAAAGTAAAATGAACCCGTTAACACCCAAATGACGATAATTCTAAGATATTATTAACAAATCATTGTTAAAAAATAATATATGATATCATATTAAAGTAAATGATTATTTTATAATTCAATAACAATTATTTCACCATTATACATGAGTTTAACCTACCGTCGACCAAGGAAAAAGTACAAAGTAAGGGGTTTCTTATCTCACTCTTAATTTTGTGAGAATTCCATTATTCACCACTTATTGCATGTGGTGTATGTGTACTTCCCATGATTGTATTCATTGTGTGATATAATTTTATTTATGGGTATTTTCATCATCATTTTATGATCGTTCTTTCATGGGTTCATGTTTTATAAGTTACCAAATCGATAAGGGAATTTGAGATTTCAATTTCCACTCATTCGACTTTACGCATACTTCATTGATTATTTTACTCCAAGATTATGTGTGGAATAACTGTTCATTTGATTATGTCATAATTTCCACTCCCCATTTCTCTGGATATACTTTTGATACACATAATCACTCTATTGATAATTTCTCAAGTCATCGATATGAATTTGATAAGAGTAATTTTAAATCATTCTCCATTTGTTGAGTTAAACATCCAATTCATTGGTGTTGTTTTTACAAGATTATGTGTGAATATCCTTTGATTGTTTTACACTAAATATCCAATCAGATTTAGTTTATTTATATTTGTCACACATAACTATGTCGTTGATTTATCCTTAACCTAAGGATACGGCCTTTATGAGAGATTTCATCTCAACTTAAATTCCATTGAGACTTCTTTATTGTTATACACCAAATCACTTTTTTGTGGTGTATATAATTTACTTTGACATAGTATATCATGAATCCATTTATTCTCATGATATTACAAAGTTTTTATTACCTCAATTATTTGTATTCAAGTGTCTCTATTTTGGTTAGAATCTCTAACTAAAATACCATTTTTAAATGTTTTAAAGACTTATTCATCTAAATCTTTCTCATTAATGTCCATGTTTCAAAAATGGTTTTAAGGATTTATTTATATGGACATTAAATTTTTAAAATTAAAACTCATTTTAAAAAGTTTCAAAGTGGTATGGGACACTTTGATTCAAAAATCTATTTTTAAATGGCTTCTCGACAAATAGTGTGACTTTTAAATGATTTCAAGAAAAAGGGGGATATTTCTCTCAAATAGTTTTGATAATTATTTTCATCTATGTCAACGTCCTTAATTATTCTTTATTGAGGTTAATGTGATACAATAAAATCTTCCATATTGTATCGAATGAGTTATGTTTTACTGTGGATGTGCTATTTTTATACCATTCATGGTTTGTGGTAGAAGTATTGGAATTTCGTATGCTAGTTTTAATACGAATGTTTATGTTATGTTTAAACATGTTTATATGAAGAATTCATTAGACTTAATAAGTGACGGGTGGAGCCCTCTATAGCTCCTCGATGCATCGGTAGGTCTCATGAGACAAACTAGTGTCTTGGCATAAGGCCTTGGAAAAATCTTATTTGTAGTCTTGGCACGAGGCCTTGGCTATGTGGTTATGATAGTCTGGCATTATGCATTCCATCATTATGAAAGTGGTTATTGATATTGCATGTGATAATTCGACTAGTAGAATATCCATGTGAGTAAGTAAATGGAATTATTTCATTTTACCTTTTCCATTTTATGCTGAAGTTCAAGTTTAAAAGGCTTTTGTTTTAGTTATAAATTACCTTAAGTGTTTATGCTTATCTATGAAAGCTTCTGCTATAATGTTATCCTTACTGAGCATCTGACCTCACCCCTTTCAATGTTTTATTTTCCCAGGATTATGAAGACATAATTTATGAATGACCTGCTGGGATAGTATGAGGGGAAATGAAGACAAGATTTTTTTGTAGTTTTTTTTACCTTATGATGTAATGTAAGACATATAAATATATCTAGTGTTTCCAAGACTACTAAACTAATCGGTCTTTCTAGACTTGATACTTTGTGATCATGCCAATGTTATGTAATAATGCACTAACTCTGGGTATTTAGGGTCGGGGTGTTACAGTTCCAATGAATCTATCCAATCTATATTCCTTAAAACTATAAAAGAATCTTCAGGAACCACTTTTAGATTCAATAATAATCTATTATGAATTAGAATATGAGGTTAGTACTATTAATATATACTGATCATAGATTGAATATGTACAATGTCAAGTTTTCATCTCTTTTAAAGAATAGGACAGTGACTCTATGATATAGGGGAACATTAGAAACATTTATTTTTTGGGAAGACTAGAAGAAATTAACATTAGAAAATCCTTCACTGATAATGGATTAGGGGTTAATCTAATTCTTCTCCAAATGCTTATTTTTTTGTCTAAAATAATGCATAACTATATCCTCCCACAAAACTCCATGGATATGAAAAGGGAGAATGAAATACACATGGTTAGATTGATACTATAACTCAATTTTGGTTCCTAATTTCAAACTATTAATTCATAATCATCTGAAAATATTGGACATTCAATGTTTTTCTAGGATGCATTTTGTTGAACCAACATAAATATATTCATTCATCAAATCACCAATGGTTAAAGTACTATATCAATGATAAATTTGGGAAATTTTAGGGTGATAAATATCAATTTTAATATGTGAGGCTCAATACATTGATGTATAATTTTATTAGAGAGAATTGATGAAACCCTTGATCGATGATGTTGGTTTGGTTTCCACCCCAAATGATCCAGACACAAACTTGGAAAACCCATTCAAGGTTCTCATTAATGAATATGTCCAACAAATCAACTAGATTGATTATTTATGTTTATAAATAGTCATGTTCTTCCCTACCGACATGAAATCAATTATGAATGTTGAAGTCAACCATACTGAAGAGGTACCTGGTCCTCATGTCCATAGTGATGAATCAGTTCAAATTCCACTCTCTCTATCCCAATGAATTAATTAGACCAAAAAATAATCACCTGAATTAGATGATATTACCCATCACTACTATTGAATAGATATATATTTAACTATGAGTCTCATTATATCAATCTTCCTACTAAATCTAAATATTCTTTTTCACCACTCATCCACCCCAACATTGTAATGAATGGAGGAGGAGTGGAAGATGAAAAATAAGTGGAAGAGGAAGGGGATGAGTAATGTAAAATGGAAGAGTAAGATAACATCAAATACACTCCTCTTGTGTTAGTGTTAGGTGTCTCTACTTCTGTCAATGAACTATGATTGGTAAATTTGGGCACAAAATAAGATTTTGACCTACACATATTAGTGAGACTATTAACATTGAATAACAATAGGTTTATAACCTTTTATAAAATAATAGGCAAGATTAATTCACATGGAATTACATATAAACATCATGAATCTATCCTAAAATGGTCACCCACAACATAGGTCTTCCAAAAGTTCATCATGGTTACAAGAAGGAAGCCAAAAAAACACATCCAATAATTAAAAAAATATTTTAATTTGATATTGATAAGCTCATAAAACATTGTTCATGAACTCCAATAAATAAAATAGATTTTTAATATAATCCAATTCAAGATGAAAAATGAAAAAAAAAATCAATGATTCCCATGACCTAAACTCGCACCATACAAAAGATAACTTCCCAATTCCAGTTAAAGACCCATTGATTGATATAGGGGATAGATATCAAGAACTCCCCTTCAATGAAATGTATTTATGATATAAAAATATCTAAATGGTCCCTAAAGATGAAGAAATTATATCCCGTATGATTACTTTATAAGTATATTGATTTTAGGTGTTTCCCTTTGGCGTAAAAAATTTAAATGCTACATACAAATGTTCCATGAACTACATATTTAACCCCTTTTGGGGAAATTCTATTGAGTACATTATATATGTTATAGTGGTGATATATTTATAAATTTTGGTATATATTTATATCATTAAGAAAATTTTGAACAATAATAAAAAACATGTACTATAAAACCCATTGAGGTGTTCTTTTTGTGATACCCTGGGAAATTTTCTCAACATCCTAGAGCATCATCATGGCATCAACCTTGATCTAAATAAAAAATACAATTATTAACTTGTTACCTCCTAGAAACCTCAATTAGTTGAGAGGATTACAAGGACACCTCTCCTACATTCAATGCTTTATAGAAACCCTTGTTGGAAAGTGTCTTCCCTTCAAAAGGTTGATAAATAAAGGGGCCATGTAATAGTGGAATAATGACTCTCAAGAATCATTCAAATTTATACTAAGTAGATGATAATTATACTAGTTCTAATTCAACTTTTCTAGGGAAATCTTCATGTATTATATGTTAAAAATTTAGAGAAATCACGAGATTATTTTCTCACAAAAAATAATGATTCCAAAATAATAATAAAAAACAATCTCTATCATCTATGTGGAACAATGATATATACCAATACTCATTATTCAGATATCTAGAAGGAGTATCTTGTCTTACACTTTTCATTTCATAAACTGTGTCACTATTTTCAGCATCATGAGGTTAGTTTAGTCTCCTAAACTGACCCACTCAAATATATCTTCAATATACACTTGTTGGAAATATTTTTAGCTTTTTGGGTATTCATCTTGTAGTATATTGATATCTGGTTCATACTGAATAAGGAATTAAAGGGAAAAGTTTTAGTGTATTTATGTATATATCACCATTATTTTTATGCAATTACTTTAATATAGAACTATAATATCTATAAATATTATTTTTCTAAGACTCCCTTAGAATATGGTAGATGTATTTTAATGGAAAATCCAAAAGCCGAATGGGAAAGTAGATGGATGTTCCTAGGTTCATAAGATTCATTATGGAGGTTATTTTTATCTCTGTAATAAAAAATAAATTTCTATATTCCTTAATATTGTCAGAAGGCTATTCCGATAATGATATAGAGTATCAGGCCATCATTATAGGGATAGAATACACGCTGTAAATTTTAATTACCAATATGAACTTCTAAGGTGATTCAATGTTTGTAATCAAATAATTTAATTATTATTACAATATCAAAAAATAAGTGAGACTTACCTTACCTCACTATGTCTAAGGATTTATGATTCAATTCTAGTAAAATCCAACATTGAATAATATTGTGTGCCTGAAAAATGCTTAGGTATATGGATTGGAAAACACAACTGCAACATTGATAGATTAAGATGAATATTAAATAGTCATTTTATTTGTACATCATAGGATTATATCTCTATTTATTTAGATTATAATGAAAACAGGTTAATATAATTAATTTTACCCTAGAACCATACAATCTAAACATGTTTGGATGACTAAAATCTAAGAATATCTCTAATGCGAGACTTTTTTATCATATAAATTTATAAAAGAGATGATGTGAATGAGTATTGTTAATTTCATCATATATGATTGACTGGGACATCAGAAGGTCCTCTATAAGTGAGAAGTTTATGAAATCCTCCATAGATACAATGATTGAGAGTAGACTATCCCGATTATGTGATTTTCTATAATAGAAATAGTGGTACTCATTACCTGGGAACCAAAATTAATCACCAAATAATAATGATCATATATTTATGGTCATTGATTATGAATTATTGTACAAGATTTTATAATCCCTATCATGTGAATTACATTTTCATCCATTAACCCTCATATTTGATGCACACTAGAAAAAACACATGGACATTCACCATATGAGGAATAAATTTCGTGAGACCATACCCTTCCTTTAAAAACATGTAGTTTAAATACATATTCACTAATAATAACTTTTTCTCAAAATGGGATGAATAAATACCTCTTAAAGAAGTCATGAAAAGATGAATTGTCATTTTTTATGTCTAATATCATCACTAGGTTTGGTTTCCCTCACACAATATTGATAGGCAAGGAAAATAAATTATATCCTTATGAGTTAAAGTGGTTGTAATACTAATATAACATTGATTCCAACCATTCATCAAATTATAATGGAGAAAAAGATGTATAGATAGAGGTTTCCAACAAAACTCTATCGAAAATACTCCAGAAAAAGGTGTAAAATTGAAATAAAGATGGGAATGAAATGATTATATGTGCCATGTGGGCCTATCATACCATAAACTGGCTAATACACTAGAAAATTCATTTTTACTAGTATACATGAATGAATCATATTTCTCATTGAAGTCTAATTTCATTAATTAAACTTTCTCATTTTTTATCAGTTTTCAATAGATCAGAAGTCCCAATAGTGTTTTGTGAATTAGAATGTCTTTATGAGAAGAGACTACACATTTCATTATTTAGAGGATCACCAAAAAATGAATAAATCAAGCATTAAATAAGAAACACTATAATCATTTATTCCTAAAAGTGGATGTGGTTTTATTCATGAAGACCCTAATGATACATGGTAAAAACCCAACGAAGTTTCAAACAAAATGGGAAGGAACTTTTCCATCCTTTTGATCTATTATAATAGATCATATTCAATGATCACCTTGGATGATGACATACAAATTCCCTACAAATTTATGATTTTTTAAGAAATATTTCAAGTGATTAATGACATATGGATCTATTACTATGATCTAAAACCACATTATTCCATTCATACATTCCCCAAAAACATTATAATTCATAGATAAGTCTATGTATTAGGACCCTAAAAGGAAAGACCCATTTCTTCATAGCCAAAAGTCATTAAATTATATGACAAAATCTTAATCACATGACATTATAATGTTTTATTACCCTATACATTAAAAATAGGATCTCCTAGGAAATAATATGAGGAAGAATCATGTGATTATCATGGTATGCCTCTTCTAATGAGATGATTTACCCAAATTCCTAAGAATCCTTTAATGGAAGAACCTCATAACTAGAGAATTCACTCCTTCTGTGAAAACTACAGACTTATCACATGATGATAAACATTTATAATGATGATTACTATGTGTTCCTTGATTCTATATTTGATGAGATATGTATTGACACTAATATCCCATTTCCTAGCCTATTTGAAATATGATAAATGTTTCCCCATTACTTGAATATCTGTCAGATTAGTATAGGGAATCTATATCTCAGAAATATGTACAATGTGATTCTCATTTCTAAATGATATGTAAAGAATTATATATCTTCTTTTCCAATAGAAAATATTCTTATCTATATATTCCTTCATAACATTATAATGGAAATATTTTTTCAAGCATGGTTTTCGGACATCCCTTACATTCAAATCCCATCCCACTCCTCTGAATATAGAAACCCTATGACGATGTATTACAACCTTCCTTATCTATGTCTAGAGAATATCATAGCATTATTTTCAGGAACAACATGAAATGGATAATCCTAGACACAAGAACAAAATATTTTCACAAGATTTTTTTGCCTAATGACTTTAACCTAAATGGAAACTTCCTCCATATAAGATGTTAAACTACATGGTTCACATCCATATCATGTGATGTAAAACCATACATTGTTGTATCCATTGACTGAGAGGACCACTATTCAAGGTGTCAATATCTTATACATACCATTATGTTATAGAAATGTGTGTCATGATTCCCATTCCAATGGGATACATAGAGATGACTGGATCTCTCATTCCAGTACCATACTCTATAGAAAATATTTTTACCCTCTCTCTCCAAAACATGGTCATATTACATATTTTGAATTATATCATGAGTCCCTTCATTGAAAAAATTATAACTATAGTAAAATTTCTTCCCCTTATCCATGTCTAATTATACTGTAAATTTTCATTTTAACCCATGGAAACATTCCTTTCAGAAGCCATGCTTCATGGTTTTGGGAAATATTAACCATCAAAAACTTCATATGTCCATCGTTTATTAGAGTGTCTAGATATAAGGGAATCCTTTATTTTGAAAATGTATAATACACCTCAAGAACGGGTTTCAAAATAAACATCCAAATATGTCCTATAAATTAGAGGATATTTCAACCATAAGAGAAAATACTCTTATCTATGTATTCCCCCAATAACATTGTAAAGGTAGATTCTTTTTAAAAATAGTATATGATCATTCCTTGCGTACATATCCCATGTCATATCTTCAGGTCATAAAATTCCAAAGTCATGAATTACAAATTTTCCTCCTCGTGTATAGAAGGTGTTTTAAAATTCCTTACTTCAAAGTCATACATGGGTCATTATCACAATAACATTTGTTGAAAGATATTTGGCCTAAAACATTTGTTTAATTAGCCCAATCTGTAAGACCTTAAACTTCCAATTAAAGATACACAATTCCTGGAATGATGAAAATACTCAAAGGGAACATAGGGAAAAAATTATTCTTATCTCACCAGTAATATACTGCTCATGGTCTATAAAAAACTGAGGGATTTAAAATAAAAGGACATAAAAATTATTAGGTGGAAGTCCCGTAAATAGTGGCCTCTGAAAAAGCTAAATCTATCTTACAAAGCCATATTTATCTCTAAATAAGGTAAAAGAATAAGGAAATGATGGAAAATTGGAAAATATTATAGGGACTATCATGTGACTCTTGGAAGAGTAAAACAACACTCTCTAGGTCCCATGACCTATGAAATATTTAGAGTATCATCACACTAGTGAGAAAACTCCATAACCCTATCGATGATTTATGAATAAGTCAAATTTTCATAAATTTACCATAAAATAATATTTCTTTCTTTTTGAATAAATCTAATTCTAATGTTTCATTTTTTTGGCTTTGAAAAGTTCATTTGGGGCAATTTTACACATTACACATGATATTATACTCACCTACACAACACATGACTATTTTGAGTAGAAATATGTCTCTATGATAGAGAAAGAAGCAGATTCAATTTCCAAGTGCCTAAATACTATTCACATCTAAGGTAATAAGATTACTCAGAAACATTACCTAATCTGGTGTGTTGGTTGTAAGAACCTCCCTCAGGGAGCATTCCATGGTTTTCATAAATTGTATAAGAAAATGATTCAACGCATTAAAATAAATTTTTAGGGTATTATGGAAACATTTGTTCTATTTAAAATACCATGTCAATGTGTATACCCCATTGTACAAGGGATTAGTCCACTCCCTGGGCTACGATTTTTCTGGTTCTGTATCCCTAATGAACTAACAAATATAAAGTTGTGGTTTTTGGAAGGTGGGAACTTTTATGGAGGAATTCAAGATCTATCACAAATCCTTCATGAAATTCCTTCTCCCATATCTCACAAGGACTAGATGCACAGAGTATATTCACATAACAACCAAGATAGACCAACCTACATGGGTATTTATGTGTGGACCAAAATTTGTGGACCATCCTATGTGGAACACATGTACAATTCACTTACACTGAGCACTTGTGTGGACCATCCTGTACAAACTACCTACACAAGGGACATTCATTGAAAAACTCCTCCACCCAAGGACCCTATATTTTCTTTAATTATGACCCTTTCATTCTTCATTTTATATAACTAAAAATCAGATGAAATATACTTAATCACTTCTCAACCATGTCCTCCAACCATGTATTAACCCCCCAGGTAATTTTGTATACCCTAAAAGAATATTTATAAACTAGATTCCAAGGTTCATAGTTCCAAAAATGACTCAATTTTTAAATAATTATGATAGAATATACTTCCTCCTAGCCCAAAATTACTATGTTTAAGTCCCCTTATATGGATCATACTTATGTGATACCATTAAAGAGGCACATGAGATGTCCTTTAAAGGTCTGAACAAGGTCCCTCCCAATTTTGGATATTGATATTTTCATTTCGCATGTTTTCTTAAATATCCCTAATGGGAGGTATCCTCCCACTTTCCAAAGTTTCACCTATGTGATGATTTTTCCATCTCACCTAGGTATCACCTGCCCAAGGTGGACTCAAACTCACCCAATTTTCACCTATGAAAATCTATAAGCAGATCACCCAGGAATTTCCTGGGAGAATCCTCCATTTGACCCCTCTTTGATATAAAAAATGGTAGGTAACTTTTTAACTTAGGTCCCTCTCCAATGGGGGACCCAGAAAAAGTTGTACACAATGCCTTCAAAATAGTATCATTTGAACCTAATGCATACTAAATTACCCTCAAAATATTACATTTATTATTAATGGATGTATAGTTTTTATCTTATGTAAAAGGATGTATCCTTGAAATGTCGTCAATTATACTTTCTTGTGGTAATGAAGTTCCCAAAATTAGGACTGGTGGAAGATGGATTATAGGTTTGGTCTACGATAACTATTGCCCATATTCCTTCCCTCTTATACACATTCATTGGTCAAAAGGTGAGGGTATGGGGATCTTAAGTAAGGAATCCCTCTAGGATTAATCCCCTAGTCCTTATTTTGGAAAATTCACCACCTTCAACACCCTCGTCCTCATTCAGAATGGGAAAAATCAGACTATGTAGATATCTAGATATTATACTTCCACATGTCTCTCACATAGATTTTAACACCACCTTCAATATTAGTGCCAACCATTTTAACACCACCTCAAAGGGTTATAATCCATACGAGACAAACCTTAAAAATTCTTTACTCTTGGTGAAGAAACATTGGGCCTCCTAAATTTTATAATCCCCACCCCCTGAGAACTATGTTGGATTTGATTCATATCCACACTGGATATTAATGAATCCTATTAAAGTTTTAACCAAGAAAAACAGACACACCAAAATATTCTATGGTTCATATTATTTGTTGGGTCATATCCTACTTGGATGGTCATATTCCTTCTGGTTCCATCCATAAATATTTTTATTGGTCAATATTCCCAGTAGGTTCATATCCAACATGGGAGGTTATATTCCTTACAGTTCCCATATGAAATTTTAATCCAAGTGCACACACTATATTTTTCTATTCTCATTTTTCATAGAATTCCATGCTTAAGGATGATAAGCTACATGGTATCATCCTATCCTCATTGCATTAAATGATACGATGTCTCTCATTAAAAGGAAATGAACTATGCGGGTTTTTATTACTTTTTCAAGGTTATATAGGAATGCCCTATCTTAGGACTTATCCCAACATAGAAACAACTCCCTTATCCTAAGATGAATATAAATTTTAGGTTACCTGATTGAGTGTCTTAAAACCATCATCATTAAACAATAAACGTAACTAAAATGTTTACATATATGGGAAATCATAGTTACTTATTGATTATTCAGTCGATGGGGAACCTAAGATATAAACATATGGATTCCCATCATCACAATCGAATAAATTATTACTAGTACATATGGGTGACCATTTCTATATTTATTATTTTAATGGGATTCGGCAATATGTCTTAAATCTATATAAGAGTATAAGAGTAGGTAATAACCCCACAAAGGGTATGATTATCCGTACCTCCCATCCTCTCGATCAATGATAGTTTTTTTGTTTCATTGGATATGTTTCCCAATGATCTTCTTCCTTTGTAATGTAGTCTCATGAGCCATCATGGATGTGAGATAAATTATGTGTTTTCAATTCCATGAAAATCCCTCATTAGAATCCGTCTCATTATGAGTGGGTGTGAAAAAATAGTGAAGCTGATATGAAAGATTATAAAATTACATTTAACCCCCAATAATAAATCACAAGGACCAAGTTATCATAGATAAGGAAATAGTGAACCCAACACGAGTTTTAACATTAACCAAAATAATTGAATCACCCACATGTTAGTCCCCTTTCATACTATAATAATTATAAAGAGGGATAATAATGGATATCTTATGATAATGAACTTAATATATGTTCATCTATTTTGTTGATTAATTACTGAGTTATATTTTCTATATCTATCAAATAAATGTCTTAGAAGCTTTCATCAGATCATTATTCTATCCAATGGAGTTCCACCAATAAACACATACGTATGCATCAACTCTTTCATAGTCCAAATCCACATCGAACTGGGGGACCCTATTGCCAATATATGGCCATCAACACTGGGTTTCAAACATGATGGTTCATGAATAACACCTCAATGGTAATATCTTAACCTTATTAGATGGACATTCATCCCTACAAGGAAAGAATCCCAACCATTGATCAACTTAGTGATGAATAGTGGATATAAGGAAGATATACCCCATCACTATATCAAATTGTTTCTAGATCCCTTCTGGAGAATGCAAAGGTAGGTTTCTCCATTTATATATGAAAGAAGACTAAGAGTTCACTACTGTACTTACCGAAATAGAATTGGGGTAAAATTGTAGGTACCATTCCAACAACCATCACTACTAATTACACATGGTTCTAGGTTTATAGAATGATTAGGATGTCACCATATGGGCTCCGGCTCAGTTCACCCAGAACTGAGCATCCAATATATCCTGACGATAGAAAAAATAAAATAGCCAGCAATATGGTCACATTAGTTTTCATACTCAATAAGAATACCCACATGATATAGAATATTCATATGATAATGTTCATATACCCACTCACACACATCAATCCTTCCAATGAAATTTGGATGCAATATAAGAAACATGATAGCATGCCTAAACAGTAACCAAGGGGTACACCCATGTCTCTTCCCTAACATAGGACAATTTTCACTATATCCTTGAAAGGTAAAGATGATAGGGGAAGTAGTATATCCCTTATTTAACTATATAATGGGAATATATTACCATAAAATTTAAATAAGCCACTCACTACATATTTTAAATGTTGGATGGATATGAAGAAGTCACTAACTACATTCTGCAAACCTTTTAGGACAAGATGACCATATCAGTAGTGGTTAGGAGTCGGGCATGAAACCCTACATTCACAATCATTTTTCCCCATTATTAAAATATTATGGTCACTCATGAGTGGAAACAAATCCAATATCTCATCAATTATTATTTAAAATTATCCATGACAAATGGACAATAGGATCAGACATACATCCTTGTTCCAATTGGATTTCATCGGTCTATCCCAGTGGTCATTCTAAAGTAGAAATATATCCCTTCCATAATTCCTAAATAATTTAATAAAATCCTAGAATCACCACAACAATAACTTTGATAAGCTCCTATGTATTAAGGTCTCTACCCATTGCTTGGGAATCCAACAACCTGAAGGAGAGAACTTAATAAATATTATAAATAATAGAAAAATAAAACCTAATATTTGGTCAATGATCATAATTTACATAATTATAAATTTCTTGAGTCACTAAAACATATATCAATAGTGATCTAGAATCCTATTGATCCACTATAAAATTATAGGAGAATAAGAAAAAATTATGATGTTCCTATTTATTATATTTCTACTAGAATCTCTTGACATCCTCCCCAGAATCTCTACCAAGAATTCATTGTTCATGGTTTCAAAATGATCGATCCTGAGAACCCATATCGTGATGAGAATTATGAAATCCCTACTCTTGGTCAGATGTTAATATGGTAAGGCGATCATCCCCTTATAATCATCCACCTTGAAGGCCCTCCCCAAGGAATATGGTGCAAAAAATCCCAAAATAGTTGGAAGATAATCTATTATTATTTTTTCCCCAAACCTTGATTTTTTTAAAAATGTACTCCCTATGGCAATATTTCATCTAAACAAGAATATTACCCCCTTACTGAATCCATTTTGAGAAATCCATCATATCACGAGTTTTTTGAGATATTGATTCATGTAATTACTAAAACATTATCATTAAAAATTAATATCCTTTCAGAACTAAAAGAACCCCCATTTAAAAAAATCACTCTCTAAACCACTCTTGGATAGTATATCCCCCCATGTAGTAGTGGAGATTCCTTGTAACACACCACTTATAAAGATGTAGCTATGAAACTACCACTTCGACCAGACTAGGTGGGGGAATATTATGTAGAAGACGACATAGATACATTGATTATGAGGAATCAATTGGATAAAGACAATATTCCAATATAGTTTAATCCCTTATCCAATCCCCAAAAAAGAATTATAGAAAACATTTCAAATGAATGTATATCTGAAATTATCCTGAACATATGGATGACTAATTTCCACATCAAGACTAAAGTCATTCCTTACAACAGATATAAATATCATGTAAGGTAATTAGATGAACATCATGGTAAAATTGAATTATTTTCCTTTCCAGCGTTGTGATCCCCAAAATCAATGGAAATAGTGGGAGGGTCTTAAATGTGTATTTTTTAACACATAAAAAATATTATTCCATCATATATCCAATGTATAATCTAGTTTTTGAATTAGGGGATATGGTGGACACATTGAATTTTGATTTACCCCACTACCTAATTAGATATTCCTTCTATATGTATCAACAGGAAGCATCATTTCCTCTAGCTAACACTCAATAGAAAAATATGTGAGTAACAGATGGCACACTCGGTATGACTCATTCCTAAAAAATCTCAAAAGAATCAATCCTATAGAGAATAATCCTTTCAAAATAACTTGAATAAGAAATAAAGAAGGTTGATTAGGAATATCGTTTATGGAATTACAATCAACGGAAAATAATTATGTCTTAAAAATATATTTGATCATGGAAAGACCACATGATTCCCCTAACTCATTCTCCAATAAGGATCTACAAAATCATGGGAGAAACTATGATATTTATAGATATAGTGATTTAGGTTAAGTCTTAATAAATAAATATGGGTGTATTTTTAACCAAACATACCCTCAAAAGGCAAAAAATTATAGTCTGAATGGTTATAATAGTAGAAAAGGAACAATCATAGCCTACATGGTTAAGGAATTTTAATTTCATTATATTCCTTAACCGATGTTACTCATTTATCAATTACTATGAATATTTAAATAAGAAGCCTCATAGTTTTTTTTCATTTTATGACTAGACTTCCTCCTCCAGAACACACACAATGAAACTATCAGGTGATTCCCTTAAGATCACCATATTCTAGATGGATCTATGTGGATCTTTAATGGATAATATAGGTCCTTACATAAGGCATAAATAAGAGTGATTTATTATAGGTAAAACAAATCATAAAAAATTATAATTCATTTAGAATATATTCTCAGTGAAACTGGCCCTCCTTCTATTCCAATGATAATGTGACATTGGTAATTCATTATACATTAGTGAACTTCATTATTTCCACCCCAATAGAAGACAAAGACCATGTTTCTGGTATCGGGGTAAATTCAGTGGATGTATCCATCTAAAATATAGTCTATATGTAAATGAATAATTAAAGTTTATATACAAGGAACCATATGTTTTCTTTAAATTTTGGGTCTCCATCAAATTATACACTACCACATCCTCAGTGATCATGTTGCATGGAATGGGTAATGGTATGCATATATCTCATCCTCTACATAACGAGGTTGAACAACCTACACGTGATGAAATAATTTCTCATTATGAATAAGATATGGGGAATTTGAGAAAAAATAATGTAGAACTACTCGAAGGTAATATCCCAGTTGGAAATTTTGTCACATCCAAAATTAAATTTTTTATTACCATATCACATTTAAAGAAAAAATTAGGAATCTGAACAAACTATAACTAAGTACGATAAACACATTAGGTACTAAGAAAATAAATACAAAAAACTAAAAAATTAAAATTACTCACCCAAAATAATCCCCATTAAAGTGATTTTACCTTTATATCCATATTTTTCTTGTAATGATCTTGAAAATTGTTTTCAATTTAGTCCCATGTCCAGATATATTCATCTATGTTAATTTCTCATTCGTTGAATTTGAATTCCAATGTCTAATATTATTTGTTGATTCACTTATATTTCATGACATTAAGAGAAACATTGATCAATATCTCATATATTATATTAGAATCCACCATTGACCCCTTCATTATGAACACTTCATCTAATATCTCTTTCTTTGAGTTGAGAAGAAGCACCAGACCTAAAACTCACACAACTATATGATATACCTCAATAATGGGGATTCATCATAACAACCGAAGTAGATTTAGAACATTTCAGAAATATGGTAAACTAAAAACCAATAAGAATAGACCCCATGTTGGAATGATATTAGGATTTCCCTTCATTGGTTATACAACCTAAGCTAGGTCTAACACATCCTCATAGGCCAACACATATAAGTGACACATCATGTGTATTGGAAGAAAAACCAAAACTAGATCTACCTATTATTCCCCATGTTAAACATCATACCTATTTTTCCATTCTCCCCCAGCTCATCGACACCATTCAGTCATTGGTAGAAATATTGGAAGCTATGGTAGGATGATGTTCCCTAGTACAACCAAAAAATAATAAGTAACCTAAATGGTTGGATGAAACTCTTTCCATACCAAACTGTGGGACTATTATACTCAGAACATTTAATGGAATGGGAAATCTAAAATATAATCTGATTCAATTCATTTCTCAATGTTTCCCCATGATGTGGTCCCTCAAACAAAAAAATGCATCAAAATTCATGTGTTTAATATAGACCATAGAGGGATCATTGTTCACCCTATACACCCATTTATCAACCATATCAATTAATGTGTGTGAAGAACCTTGATGAAAATTCCTCTATCAATCCATAACTTCATTTCAAGTGATTATGATCATTGTTCTCTCAAAGTGTAGGTAGTGATAAAATAATACAGTTTTAGATTTAATTGTCATGTGGAAGAGTTTCACTTACTTCTTGAATTTACAGATTCCTAAAGTGGAATTGTTGGGTCATTTCTTTGACAACATTCAGGAAGAACAATAAATGACACTCATTATAGTAAAGTATACTGAATTTTGTTTTTTGATATTTACCTAGTATCACAAAGTATAGATGAGTCTATTCTGAGAACCACAGACATCCATCATCTTGTACTAGAAACCTAAGGAAATAAGACTGGTATGGTGGAAAATACAATGGACACCATAAAAATCCCCTCTACACCATCTCTAGATCCAAATAACAGAACTCGTCACAAGGAACCACCTCTTGAATTATAATGTCAGAAAAAATACCATTTCATGATGAGAAGAGGGAAACTAAATGTTACCAATTTTATTAATATAAGAATAAAGTGTATTCCTTTCAAGATGTGTACATTATAGAGTACTTTATAACAGTCGTGGAAAACAATTTATATAGGCTACAAGATGATAAGAAGTTATATCATTTTTTCCTTTATAAACACATAAATTATTTTCCATTTCATCAAAATTTCGGTAACCCCATCAAAATTGTTTTTTAATAAAATCTTATATAATATAGTTAACACATGGGATGTGAAGTTATGAAAACAAACAACATAAGTGGAGTGTGTTTTTCCACCACTCCCGAAGAAGAAGGTGAATGGAATAAAGTTACTAGTAAGGGTGCAAAAAAAATTCAATTATGGGGGGGGTATTTCAATTGAACTCATGATATCCATGTGGAATAGTTAAACTACTTAATTGTACCCTTGGTCTCCCAAGTTGTAGATTATAATGTTTCAGTAACATTGTAGTCTTCAAAAATATAAGCTTATAAAATTTATTATATCCAGAAGAGTAAAAATCAAACATAAAAATAAAAAACTCCACTAAGACCAAAATATGTTTTGAACCTTTCATATTTTATTCCTCTAATAATGACATGGGTTCCATCTCACAGAACTATACCATAGGAATTTTTCATGCATGATTAATTCCCTTTAGTTAAATATTTGATCTTTGGTTCCATTAATGTCCTTCATTTAGTGTATTAATTCCATGATGATGTAAAATCCTACAAACCCATGTTACATTTTACAAATTAGGTAATTAAAGTAGGAGTCTGCATAGAATAAAGATTATAGGGATGATTTAGTCATGGCTGAGAACAACATTCTGGCTGCATCCCCTACTGAGTGGTTATGTTGTTTAGACTATTGTGACCTAGTTAGCTTGATGTTTTTTTAGATATTAGAAGAGGTTTGTTATGATTTTTTTTTCTTTTGATGTCAATATATGAAATCGCCTTAAATTTTAAATTTTGGTGATCATAAAAGGGAGGTACTATACTCAAAATATGGGACAAAAATTCTTCTGAATGTCCATCAATTTGTGAAAAAATTTCTATTTGATGCAGTTTTTGGATCCACATTATGTCAAGAATGAATGTATCAATCAGTATGAGATGTTGTATCATAGTCATAATTAATCAACACTAAATCTGAAGATTCATTCCAATTTCATTATTTTAAAAATATCATAAGTTGTCTAAAATAATTTTTGATGAAATATTTTTGACACAAGGGAGTGAATATGTAAGTAAGATGATGCTATGTCAATCTTTATATTCTCATAGTCATGAATAATTCATGATACTAGATGATGTTTGTGGAGGGATAAATTATCGGGGGATGGAAGTTACTGAAATTTAAGTTTTCATGTATCATTGATTGACTGATCCAGCCGATTGTCTTATCCATCATATTGTTTAATTATTTGAATGAAATATCATAGAAGATCATTCATTTTTTTTGAATTATGAAAGAAAAGAATTTAATACAAAAATACATCCATTAGATGCATTGTGTCATCGATCCATTAGAGTATCTTGGACATCAGTCCATATGACACTATGATGGATGTAAATGAGAATCAGTGGTAGAGAATTTTGTTGAAAAATATAAAAAAGTTAGAGTTGTTGGGGCTAATAAATAATAAAACAGAATGTTTTGGGGACCAATAAAAATGGTATTAGAGATAAATCATCCATTTAGTTAAACATTTTCATCAATAAAGATATTTTGGTTATATTTAATTATGTCAAGAGTGAAATAACTATGGTATGATTTCTTTCTATGATATGAGTTATAGGAAAAGGATCGATGCAGATCTATTATAGTTAAGATGAGACAAATTAATTTAATGTAGTATGGGATTGATAAATCATTAGATGATGGACTTCATCGGATGTGGTCTAAGGAATATTTGAACAATTGAATTGGAGGATATATGTTTTGAATATGTTTTTAAAGTGTTTAAAATGGGGTGTGGAAACATATTTAAGTTTCAATGTTTTTTATAGAAAAATACATTCAAAGAATCATTTGATACAATGAATTGATATTATAATCCATTTAATTATTTATTTAGTTGGTATAGATCATTGTAATGAGTAATTACTATAGATGGTGTTGTGCTTCGTAATGATTAATCTCTAGTTCTAATGTGTTTTTAATATAGGTTATAAAAATTGGAAAGACCATATGTTTCTATCATAATGATGATAGATTATTAATTTTAAAAGGTATTAGACAAGAGAAGTGTTAGAAGGTATGATGTTGAATGATTTTTTGGAAGAATCGAGAAATTTTATTTTTTAGTTGATACAAATCATTGAAATTGAATTTCATTTTTTGTTTTTTTTTTGTTTGTTTGGAGAGTTGGAATAAGTATATGTTACATATATTAAGGAGAATTTTATTGATTCATATGCAGTTCTACTGTGTTTTTGAAATGGGTAAGGTAGATTGAAGTTACCATATGATTCCATCATAATAAAGATTGGATTAGAATATAAAATGGTACCAGATTAAATAAATGTAAGAAATTATGTAAGAGAATGATATTTTTTTAATATTTTAGAAGTTTTAGGAAGAATTTTGAAGTGTTTAAGATGTCAAATATTGATCCAAAATGAAAGATAAATTTTAGTTTCTAGAAATTTGGTTGAGTGGGAGATGTTTTCTGATTCTCCCCAAACCACTTTCGGTACACCTATAAATGATTGGAAATACATTGAACATTCTAGCATTTTTATAATTTAAATGTTAAGATAGAGATAGATTGATATATTTTTTAGAAGATAGAAGATGTTACGTGACAGATTATTCATGAGGAACTTTTCAGGAAAGAATAAGAAGAAGGAATGTGTTACGAAATCAGGCTGAGTAATCAAGAATTGGTTTTTGGGAAATGTTTGAAGTGGTTTATAAATTTTATATTGTATTATTTCTTATCTATATTATAAAATTAGGTATTGGTAAATAGAATTGTACTAGTCCATCAATCTGTATTTTGAACAAATTCCTATAGTAATGTTCTTACCTACTTCTAGGTATGAAAGTGATTATTTTTGTTAGGAAGAATTAAATATGTTGGTGTTGATAATGTATCAAAGTAACATGTTTTTAACCCAATATTGATGTTTTATTAACATGATACATATAATTTTTTCACATCATTCATTATTTTTTAATGAACATGAAATATTTTATTGTTCATAAATCTACACAGGTGTAAGGGTATATCCTACTTGTTGTACCCACACAACAATATTTTTTATAGTGGATTATGTGGTATGGGAATTTTTAATATCCATTACAATGAGTTCGGAACTCTTATTCAGTAGAGAAACTTGTTAATACATGTTTTCTAATGGATGTTTGATTTTTTTTGTTTATAAAAAGAGATACATCAATAGTAGGTGATATAATTCTTTATAGAAAGAAGGAAAAAATAAAATTACATCACTGATTCACCCATACCCATCTTAGTGATTTGTTGAACCACTTTGGGACTTAAAAATTAGTATCATAGAGAAGGTTCCCTTTCTATGGGCGTGGTTAAAGTTTTTTTAAGAATAATTTGTGATATATAATCATAATTTTGTGAACATTAAGGGTATTATGGTCTTTTATGGAAAGAGCTATCATATTTAGAAACATAAAATATTATCATATATTATGTATCATGGGTATTATGTTGTGGAAGTTGATATAGATTTTTTTCCTCCTCTTTATTAAAAAGTTACTCTAACATTTGTTGATAATAAGAGTCTAGAAACTGATGGAAGTTCAATGAATTATTTACTCTCTTCACATTCTAAAAGTGAGTTTCCAAGAGTGAAGGGCGTTTCTTTAGCCTATGGTATCTAGGAAAGGTTAATGAAAATTTATGATGGAAATACAATGGTTAAGAAATACATGTTACAAATCTAGAAGCTATAATTTTTTGATCTTAAAATGGGTGATTATGAATCTTTTTGTGACTTCTTTTCAAGGGTTAGTGATATTGTTAACACCATAATATGTCTTGGTGATAGGTTGTGAGATTAAACTATTATTTGTAAGGTCCTACAAATTATTCCTAATAATATTAATTCCAATGTTTCATCATTGTAAGATAGATATCCTCAAAATAGTTCTTTCTATGATCATCTTATTACTCTGATTATTTATGATATGATAAGGGAGAATGTTATGAAATGAAATTACACATTTGATCTATAAATGGATTTCATTGAAGAATTGAATGGAATGTATTAGAATATTCTTGAAGTGGAATAATGTTGTGATTTTGAATATGAAAATGAGGTACATAAATATACTATTTAATTTTTATCCGTGTTTTCTAAAAAGTTTAAATGTTTAATAATAAATTATATTAGAAAAAGTTCCTTGATTCTTTTTTGAATGTGGAAATGTTGGGAAAATTAAATCTAATTGTCCACAAAGAAATAATGAAAAAAATTGTGAAGAATATTAAATAAAGTCAATAATGTATTTTAAGAAATCAAAGTGGTAAAACAAAATATTATCATATAGAAAAAGATATAATGTTCTAAAAATTCAAAATGATAATATTTTTATATAATGATAATGAAGAAGAAGATAGTGAAGTTGAATCTGAAAATTTCATTAAGAGTATCAGGAAATAAACTTTCATTGAAACTATATATATTGAGGATTTTTAGTGAATTGATTATAAATTAGAGTTGACTAATCATGAATTTCATTTGAAGATAAAATTGAAAGAATTTATTTGAATGCTTGCAAGACTTGAAAAATAACTTAAGAATCTATAGATGGAATTTCCTACAGCAAATAATCAACAAATTATTTCTAAAAAGAATGACAAGATACATTAAAGGGTTTAATGTATGAATAAATATCTTGATAAGTAAATAATTAGAACACTAATTTTAATTAATGTTGAAGCAAATTGAAGGATATTTGGAACTTGACCAAAAAAACATTCTAAAGGCGAGAAGGAAGATACATGTTTCAAGAATACTATCTCAAAATTTGGTGGAAGTTCTAGAATTTGTGATCCTACAAAGAATCTACAAAATCCACCTTCAAAGGTTGAAAAAGATGTTTAATTTTTTCTATAGAAAAATAAATATATGAAAACATTGTATGTGGATAAAACCAATAAATATAAGAATTTTAAATTTTTTAAAAATCATGAGTCCAAAAAAGTGGTTACTACCTATGGTTTCGATAAATTTTTGTAGAAACCTAAATTCATAAAAATATTCATGTTATTAAAATAATTTTTGGGGCTTAAAAATTTTATGATTTAATATATAAGAATGTTTTTGAGAAACATCTTCACAATTGAGAATAGTATGGAATTTAGAGAGGAAAGTATATTTTCTATGGCCACTGCTCATATTGTGGTGGATTTGTCCTTTTAGAAAATATTTGTTGGTTTAACTAACAACATGAGAACAATTTTATGAATTATAGAAGTCAATGGTTGAGGATGAGAAATCCTCTTAAAGGAAAAAAACGTGGAAGGGTGTTTTTATGAAACCAAAGAAGGATGTTCTGAAATTTAAAGATAGATTCAAAACAATGAAAACAATTTTTAAAATATGTGAAAAAACATGACATCCTACGAAATGATTTCTTATTTTCATACTAGAAGAAAAATATTATAACAATTATCAGAAGATATATGTAAAGAATGATAGTGGTAACGAAAAGGATTTTGTGGTTTAAATTGGTATCAATGCTTTGAAATGATAATTACAATGTATCTAAGATATTTGGTGTTATACTCATATTACATATTATTTAAAATTGTTTAATAATGTGGATGATCTCAAATATGAAATAGTGAAATTTATAAATGATAAATTTCATAAAAAAATGTTATTATATCCACTATTATTTTGGAATAAAAGTATAAATCCAAGAAATATTTATTTATTGATGGGTTAAAACACATATTTTTTATTGTTTCACAAATATTTTGTGAAGGAAATACTGTTTTTTGTAAATGGTTTGTTTTGAAATGAGAGAAATATGGAATTTTTTTCAATAGGAAAACAAAAAAAAGGAAACACGTCAAAAGATGGTAGAGTATAAAACTCTTATTACTTATGAATGATGAAAGAAAATTATTTATGGAATAAATGGTCGTGACATGTATTTTATACTAACATGAGTTTTTTAGCAAATTGAGATAGTATCCATGATATTTCTGATATGTCAAGAAGAATAGAATTGTGTTGTTATATTTTTCAAAAGGGAATGATAACAAACTATTTGAATAAGAAAATTGATATTCATTCAACCTAGCCCTTGGAACGTATATATTATTACATTTCTCGGTCGATGAAAATAATTCAACATTTATAGATAAGTATTTCATTTAAAAAATTGATTATTTTACTCAAATTACCTTGGTTATATATTAAAAACATAATTCAGATTCTCTAAATATGTTTAAAAGTATAAGGAGAAGAGCTAAGAAGGAATGTAGTAATTATGTGATGTAGTTGAGAACTGATAATGGTGGTGAGAACAATAATTAAGACTTTAGAATCTATATTGACAAACATGGAATTCAGAATGATTTTAGTGCACCATATAGACATAAAAATAGTTTTTGTGTAAGGGATAATATAATTTTTTCTGAAATTGGAAATTCTATATTACTTGAACATTGTTTTTATCATTACTTATGGAGGATGTCTATGATAATGTATATTAATATTAAAAATCAATGTTTCTATAGGTCATGTTCTAATATGTATTTGTATGAAATGTATTATTATAAAACACCATGTTTGGAACACTTAAGAGTTTTTTGGGATTTCATACATCATAAATAAAAAACAATGAATCCTAGGAATATTTGATCAAATATGTAACGATGAAATATTTCTTGGATATGCTATGAATATATGATGATATAGATGTTTCAACAAAGAAATTGGAAAATTATTTTACACTATTGAGGTAAATTTTCTTGAGAAAGATGAGGTACATAGTATTAAAACAGATGTAGGTAATGAAGATAAAGATGATGAATAAATTATTGTACATAAACATGAAAAATATTCCAAATAATATTATGGAACACTGGTGGAAGAATAAATGTCAACTATTTCTAGTTATGAGGAATAATATTGAGAATCTCATCCTAGGATGATTAATCAAGTGGTTGATCGAAAAAATTATTTATAAAAATCAAAATGTTCAAACTATAAGAACATAAAAAGTTATTACATATAATTATTTGTATTCAAAAGTTGTTATGAAATATGGAAATGAATATTTTTAGAATCTAGAAGGGATACATGATATGAATGAAGCATTGGATCAGATTAGAAAAAATTATAATTGGGAACTCATGACTAAACATAATTACATAAATTTTATTAGTACAAATCGAGTGTTTTAGTACCTATTGAATGAAAACTGTTAAGTGATAATAATCAATGAAATGTTTTTTTCAAAGGTCACTTTAATATTTAAGGTATTTGTTTTGAGGAAATGTTTTATTTAGTAGAAGCGTTATAAATTATTATGAAATAAATTTATATTTCTAAAAAAAATTTATAAATCATTTTAGATGGATGTGAAGTCAACCTTATAGAATGTATAATGTTATAAATAAGGTTATTTTGAACAACAATGTTGTTTTAATTTGTCTAGTATGAATGTTATGATTGTTTTAGTTGATGAAATAAATGTATAGTTAGAAGTCACCTTGACGATCGTGGTATTCCAAATTGGATGCATTCTTATGGAAGTTAAACTTCAAGAAAGGAAGGCCTGATAGTGTTTCGTTCCTCAATTAAAGTCATGATATTTCCCTCATTATTATCATATATGTTGGTGATATTTTTGTTGTTGGGAATTATGAAAGAACATGTGAATGATTTTCACAAGAGGTTAATTTTTATTTTTGAAATGTACCTATTTGGTTAAATTAAATACTTTTAGGGTTTACATACCTCACAAAATAGTAAAAAAATATTTCTTTCTCAAAAAAATTATGCTAAGGAACGTCTTAGAAGGTATTAAATTGAAAATTCAAGACTTGTGTCCACACCAATAGTAGTGGGAACCTATTTGGCTAAAGATGGAAAATGAATTTTTTTAAATAATTAAAAATATTTCACATTTTGGGAGTGCATCATCGCAATGATTCACATTTCATGCCTCACATTATTTATTCACAAAGGAGGGTGGCCTCTACCTTCGTTGATGGTGATGATGGATCCTTGATTAAAACAAGATGATGGGATGTTAGTTCCTCTATCCATGGATTCCTCCTTAGACATTGTTTCCTATTCTGGATCACTCTCATAGATTTTAGTGGTGATTATGAAATTCATTTATAGTTCCATATATTTGTGGATTCCAATTAATTACATAGCTTCTATCTAGAAGGGAAGAAACATTTCATTAGAGAATATGGTAAAGCCTTGTTTGTTTGGGAATCTCTTGACAATGGGTAAATTGGGAACCCATATTATTCCAATTGAGAGGGAATCTCATTTGAGTAATCTTGGTCACAGATCCTAAAGAATATCATGTCTATCAGAAGGTAGAAATACTAGTGGTGTGAATCTGACAAGACATTTCACCTCGGGCATCCCATTTTTTGCATGAGGTTACTAACATTGTGGTTGCTTTTCATGAAATTGTTTCTCCCCAAAAATCCCATGTCTTCCATGAGGTATGTACTAGGTATTATTTTATAAGTATAAAATATTTTGGATATGGGAGAAGTTTTATCATAACATCCCATGTATGGGCATCAAGAAGGTTTTTCCCTATGAGGTAAAGTTTCGCTCCATGATTAGAATGTCACTTAAGATGAATCTGGAAAAGAGTTTAACGTCTTGTGGATACAGTAGAAGGTTGTATGTGTTATGGAAACATGGTGGGAATAGAATTGTTGTCTCTTAAGAACATGGAGACTGATATTAACACCTCTTTATTTGGATCAAGGAGTTGTGACCCATAAAGGTAAGATGTCACATCATGTAGGTTGGTGATAATGCCCCTTTAAGAGAACCCTGGATGGATGGATCAAAACTCTTTATGGAGGTAGATATAGGGGATAGATCTAATTACCCATGGAGACATAACCAAGATGGTACGTCCCTTGTAAGGAGCCCTTAATTTTAAAATTTATCAAGATTTAAATTCGGATAGGCATCCTATTTAAATTATTGTGAAGATAGTGTCAATAATCCTACATAGTTCAATTTAGTATTTTTACGCCACGTGATTGGACTGATCCATGTAGTATAAAATCAATTTGTAAGGACATGGTATGTGGGGATTAATAATTGAGGGTCCCATTCATGCTTCCATAAATCAGGTCATGAGGGCTTCCCATGCACATTTCATTAAGTAAGATTATAGTTTAATTCCATGTGGAACAACAATGTATATGGGGTTTATGAATTCATATTCCCATTCAAGATTCCACATGTCATTTAATGACGAAATAAAATTTCCATTGAATGAGGTAAAATTATTGAATAATTTCATGTGGAATGATGTAGTGTGTGGGATTGAGCACTGAGCCACCCATTCAGGAATTATCTTGTCAGGTCATATGGGTATCTAAGGATTGTTACATTATGTAATATTACAGTTTAACATCACATGTAATGATGCAGTATGTGGGACATATGCATTTATCTCCTAAATCAGGCTTCCTCAAGTCTGGTCATGAGGGAATATGATGTCTATTTCATGAGAAAATAATACATTTTAATTTAATTTTTTATGATGTATTATGTGGGGTTATTAATTGAGCTTGATGTTCATGTTTCCACGAGTTAGGTGATAAGGGAATCCAACATACATTGCCTGAGGTAATTTTACAGTTTAATATCATGTGGAAGGATGTTGTATGCGTGGTTTATGCACTGAGATTCCCATTCATTACTCCTCATGTCAGACCACAAGGGTATCCCATATCTATTTCTTGAGGTATGATTATGGTTTAACATCTTGTGAAAGAATGTGGTATGTGAGGATTATGCATTGATATTCCAATTTAGGCTTCCTCATGTGTTGTCATGAGGGAATACCATGTCTGTCTGATGAGGTAATATTATAGTTTAATGTCATGTAGAAGGATGTGGTATGTGGGTATTATTCATTGATCTTCCTACTTATCATCCTCACATTATACCATAAGGTAATCCAGGCCTAGTGATGTGTCTTGAGATATTATTGGAGCTTACACTTGATGATTCAGCCCATGGTTGTTGTTTGGTCATCATCACATGATTATTACATTAGTTATCTGATACTCTCTGCATAATGAATCTAATGTTTTTCATAAGAGAAATATTACTCATTCCATATTGGGTATTCTATAGTTTAATGTCATGTATTGAGGACTATGGATTTAATTCTCAAGATCATGGAATGAGGCATCTTATACTTGAAACGTAAGGAAACCTATTCCTGACTGATAGGGTTTTTCATAGTTTAATGTCATGTAGTGCGAACTACAGAATTTATTTTCTTGATCATGGGATGAGGCATCTTATGATTGAGGCATAAGGCATCTTATTCATTAGTGATAGGGTATTATATAATTTAATGTCATGTAGTGAGAACTATAGAATGTCTTCTCATGATCCTGGCATGAGGAATCTTATTCTTGATTAATAAGACATCCTATTCATGATTGATATGGTATAAAAAATTTATGTTTATATAGTGAGGAATATATAATGTCTTCTCTTGATTATGGAATGGCTCATCTTAAGCATTCTACACATGGAACGATTGATGGGGTATACTACTGTTTAATTTCATGATGTGAGGACTATAAAAATTATTATCTTGACCATGGAATGAGACATCTTATTTGTGACTAATAAGGCCTCTTATTCACAAGTGATAGGGTATGCTACAATTAAAAGTCTTGTAGTGAGGAATAAAATGTTTAATACAACTATCAATGGTTTTTTGGTACTTACACGATAGGAGGACTTTATAGTCCAACCTGTCACATGAGTTAGGTGATGGGGTTTTGGAAGTATCTTGGGGAATGGTTTGACTCAAGGTACTCATGGAATCGTAGTAAAGAATCTCAACTTGTGACATAGGAAAGGGGAGAATACGAGTAAGTAGACTCGGGGTAATTTTGGGAGTGTATGGAGGTATCTTAAATCATAGAATTACAGGGGTGGATGATGGGGATGCATAAGTGTGCAACCCAAAATGTCATCGACCTGGCCCAAAAAATATTCATGTGTGGCCCTACATTTTTCATGGGGACTAGTGAAAGTAGTGAATGGACCATACTAGAGGCTCGAGGAAACATCCCAACACTGATTATGAGCAGGAATGTCAGGGCGCATCCCCTATGGTATGGAAAAGTGGGTACATATGTGTGAACTTCAAGAAGTGGTCTCATAAGGGATGAGGTTTCATGGATCTTTGGGGCTCTTGAAATATTTGGCATCGTAAAATAGGATCTCGTGATGGATGATGCTTTTAACAGTATAGGTTCACATGAGCGATGGGGATTTTCATAGAACATGGTCTCAAGAAGGGAATTTTCAGGGCATAGGTCACGTGAAGGGGCTTCATAGATCTTAGGGTATTGAAATGGGGATTCAAGTCTAGGGTTCCACTGCCTCATATCGAAGTCATGATTTAGAGAGGGAGTGATTTGTAAATTTTGAATGCTTCATGAATCCTAATGTACCATATAGGGCCTTATTTCTCTCAAAAAATAATTTTCCTTTTATAAATGAAACATTATTGGTGGAGACGGCTCTCAAGTTCCTATTTTAGGGGGTTTTACAATTCCTGGGGCTTCAAAAATAGTGCCTCATGAAGATGTGGTTCTTTACAAGTTTAGAGTGTGATTTTTCATCTTGGTGTTTTTTCTCGTCATATTGAAGGATTAAGGGGGTATTTATAGGAAATGGGTCTCATTAATATTTGAGGACTTTCCGATGACTTATGGGTGTCACAAATGGGCATAAATCCATGAGTTTGAGAGTTGTATTCCTAATGATACCGTTAAAATTTGGGACGTCCATGAAGCACTCCGTGAATCCGAATTCCACTATGTGGATAGTTACCATAAAACCTTAATGAAGTCATGAAGGGATATTCATGAATGATACTTCAATGAATGGGACCTTCATGAATGGGACCTCTAATAATTGATCTTCACTAACAAACATAAAAAAACCACTTTCAGTATCCTAATGTCAAAATAATATAACAACGTATCTATAACCTTTTTTAGGCTCTACGACTCTTAAAATAAAATAAATAAGAAAGGAGACACGCTCTAGGATAATGATCCTCAAAACATTGTGCGTTGTTCAGAATGTTTTTCAAGTTCCCATATTAATGATAATTAGTTTTGAAAGTTTATTGTAAATTTATTGTATCTATCTTCCTCAAGACCAGACATTGTTTATGTTATCACCTTTTGTACATGATTTTTGAGCACTAAAAATGAATCAAATCTATTGGCTGGGAAAACAACTCTCAAATATATCAAAGGAATAATAGATTTAAGAATTAATTATGAAAGCTCAAAAATAACTTATTTTTGTTATAAAAATGATGATAGGGGAAGAAGTTTTGGTGACATAAGATCCAAATATATTGGATTTTTCATTATGGGAAATCATTTGTCTATTAGTATACTAATAAATAAATAAGTAACTCTTAGAAGGGATAATTCTGATTATTTTTCTTCCACTAAATATACAAAAAAACTTATATGGATAAAGACTCAAATAGAAGACTTAATTATTTAAGTTAAGTAACCTCTGATACTGGGATTTGATAATCAAGGGTCTTTAAATATTAAAATAAATCTTGTAAAACATTGTCTTTAAAAACATATTGATATCAAATTTCATTTCATAAATGATCATGTTGAAAATAATGAAGTCAATTAAGTGCATGTCCGTATGTTAGAACATGTTAATGGAATTTTCTCAAAACCTTCACCAAACGATGAATTTTTCAAGATTTGTATGAACATAGTAATCTAACCACTTTAATTCCAAGTATGATTTAAGTGAATGAAGATTATAAAAGTTATTGGAAAATAATTATCGAATGTTGTAGAATTTTTCTAGGTCACTAAATTTGGACAAAAAAATGTTTGGTTTCGATGATTGTTGTTTCCTAAAATTTGATTTCTCACATATGATTTGAATTGTTAATATGTGATCCATTTTTAAGATTACAATGTTCAATGATTTATGAACCTTGGTTTTCAACAAAATAAAAAATGGGAAATTTTCTTGAAACATTTGATAGAAATTTCTGTTGGTATACTGAAAGATGTTTGTGTTGAATGTTTTTCCTTTTTTTAAGAGAAAATATAAATTTAATTTTTATATTTCTTGAACTAACATAGGAGTTACAACACTCAATATATCAGTTGAATAATTCTTATGAAATTCCATCCGTTTTTTAAAAATCTTTCTTGTTGAAATGTTTTTATACCCACATTGTGTTCAGAAGAAATGTTTCATTAAGTATGAGATGTTGTATTGGATTCATAGTGACTGCATAATAATTATAATTATTCATTGTAGTAAAATTAGTTCTCAAATACCATAAGTTGTCTTAAAGTATTGTCATTTATTCTTGGTGAAATAAAGGTGGATATGATATAATTAAAATGATGCAATGCCGACCCTTATGTTCTTGAAGTCATGAATATGTTGTGATTCAAGAATCTGTTTGTGTCCGTAGAATGTCTCAAATTATTTAAGTTAGTAAATCTTATGTTTTGATGATTCTCTAATTGGATAATCCATCGGAAAATCCAATCCATCAAATTTTATGATTCTATGAATGAAACATCTCACAGGATTATTCATCAGTTAGGATTTCTAGAAGAAAAGAAGTCACTACTGACACTGGTCAATTAGACGTAGTGTTCATCGATCCAACAGATTATCACCAACATTTATAATTCATATGTAGTGACAGTTGAAAAATAGAATTGGAGGAAAAAAAGTTTGTTGACAGAGATTAGAAATTTGGAGTTTTGGGATTTTCAAATGAGAATGTGGGGATTTTTTTTGGACCAATGAAAAATGGGATCTGGGAAAAGGAAATTGTTTTTTCAACCATTTTTATAAAGAAAAATATATTTTGGTTATATTTAGTTGGTTCAATGGGGAAATAATATTATTTTGTTTTCCAAATGGGATATAAGTAATTGAACAAAGAGTAACACTAAACTATAAGAATGAATAAGAGAATAATTCATCAGATGCATTCTAGCATCGATTAATTATTGAATGCTAAACTATATTAGATGTGGTCTGGGGAATATTTTAATAATTTAGTAAAATTAGAAATGTGTTTATTATGAAATTCTATGTGTGGTCAAGGGGGTGTTTCTATTTAAATATGTTAAAATGATGATCATGGAAGAATATATTCAAAGCCTCAGTTGTTATGGGGTATTGAGATTGAGAATCATTTATTTTTTTTAGTTGGTACAGATATTAAAATTGAGAAATGGATTATAGATTTTATAGATCAATGTAATGATTAGTATTCAGTTTTGATGTGTTTTTAAAATGTTTTGGGCAAATTAGAGTGACCATTTGTTTTTATTGTAATGAATACATAATCATGAAGTCAAAAGGTATCAAACTATAGAAGTGTAAGAAATACTGATGTAGGAAAATGTTTTTAGAATAGTCCATAAGTTTTTAGAATAATTGAATAGAGTTAAAGATGAAAAATATGAAGTTGAATGAAAGTTGAAATTTTATATTTGATATATTTTTGTTGAGTGGGAAAACTTCTGAGATTTCAACCCAAACCAATTTCTTCAAACTTATATGTTTTACTAAGCACATTTCATTTTCTGACTGTTGTAATGTTCACTTTACAAGATAGATATAGAATGATAGATGTTTTGAATTACTGAAAAAGATTTCAGATAGAGTTTTTCTGAGTATGTTTTCTGGAGAGAATATGAAGAAGGAATGTGTTACTAGATTGGACTGAGTAATTGGACATAGATTTATAAGAAATTTCTGAGGTTGTTTATAAATTTTTTATTATCTATTTTTTGGATTGTGGAATCAAATAGAGGAATCAGACTGATCCATCAAAGTTTGTATTGTACAAAGTCCAAAAGTGATGCTCTTACCTGATGCTAGGTAGGAATGTTAGGATTTGTGTTTTAAATAATTACAAATCTGAAAGTGGATAAGGTGGAATAAATACATGTCTTGTAACAACTATTGAAAATTTCTTAACATGTTACACTAACGTGTTTTACATCATTCATACAAGATGAATCACATGCACAATTGTATTGATCATAGTTCTACATAAGTGTAAGTGTTTATTATACTTTTTGTATGAACACAAAAGTTCTATTTTCTAGTGTATTATGTGGTCTTGGATTATATCCAAACCATAATAAGGTTATAGATACTTTTATTAAGTAGTAGACCATGTAAATACTTGTGTTCCTTTGGATTTGTGATTTCTTTGTTTTAATCAAAGTCATATATATTTATTAAAAGTTAAAGGATTTCACAATATATATAAGATATAAAAGAAAAATGCATCACTAAGTCACACCCTTCCCCCTCTTAGTGATTCAAGATCCTATTTGGGCCTTCATAAAGTCTCATGTAAGGTACCTTCAGTGAGTGTAGGGAGAATATGAATATACACCTACATTCACTAAATATTATCTAGTGCAAATTATTTTAGAAGATTGACTGGAAGGGGTACAGTGGTATCATCAAAAAATGAAGGTAGGAAGGCTATGATAGCATAATACAACAACTAAAAAGGTTCCCTCATCATCTCCTAAACCACACAAATTTCCTACCCCAGGCACATAAACCTCTAATGTATTTGATAGGGTATATCTCCCTATAAGAAGGTCCAATACTTTTTTCTAATATAAGATATCCTAAAATAGTGGGATTTTGTTATAGTGAAGCTATTGATTATGGATACCATTAACCTATTAATGGAAATTCATAAAGAAATTATAAAGGATCTATTAAGACCTCTATTGTTCAAGGTATTAGTCACTGCTAAAGTGGTATACCAACTATAGATCGAACCTGTGAAATATTATGTTACCATATATTTTATAGAATTTTACAAGGTTATTTTGATATATGGGGACATTATGCCTTTTTAATACTCAGATAAACTAGATTAAATTCATGTTAGATGTTCCTCCACTGATAATGTCTTAGAAGATGAACTCCTTCATATATAGATGCTTCATTAGTTGGTTTATATTGAAGTTCACATGTCACCATCTCTTGTGATACTCCAGTGATACGAAAAGAGTGAGAAAAATATTCTTGGGTAGATCATTCTTAGTACTCAATTTGGTGACCCAATTTAAAAATTTTATTCATTAGTCATATGAAAAGATGAAACATTTAATATTTTTTTCAGAAGGCCTTGTCTACAAAAAAAATCAACAATGCCTTCATCATATCACTAATTCTTAATGTACTATGTCAATTGGAAATTTGGAAATTATATGGTGATAAAACCTATTTGAGACTTGTGTGGATCAACACAATGATTTTTTATTTTATCAGAGAGAAGGGAAAAACCATGATCAATTATGCTTCATCATTTACATCCATGAATGGCCTATAACTGACATCAAACTACACATTCTTAGACCATAGTGATGAATATGTGTTGCCCATCAACCAGATTAAATATGTTAGTTCATAATTGGGAATGTTCTCTCCAACCCACATGAAATCACTCAAGAGAGTTCAACCTAACCATACTAAATAGGTATATGTTCCTCTTATCCGTAGTGACACTTCATGTGAAAATGAACTTGATTTATCCCATAAAATTTTACATACCCCAACATTATTAACCAAATATTATGAAATTATCATATCACCATAAGGGAATAGAGATATAATTACCTATGAATCTTTTGATATCAATATTTTTTATAGTTCTAAAGATTCCCCTTCCTAACTCATTAATCCCATGGTTGACATGAATCTAGTATCCATTGAAGCAGATAATTATAAGGGAGAGGAAAGGAAGGGAAGAGGGAGAGAAACAAGAAGAGGAAGAAAACCTCAATTTTTCTCCTCTATCATTTGAGGAAGGTGTCTCTACTACTATTGATGAACTAAAACTTGTGAATTTTGTAAAATAAGATGGTTTTGATTTACACTGATCAGTGCATCTATTTACATTTATGATGAAAAGATATATACCATTTATTTATGTTTCGTCAATATCTATTCACCTATAATACCCAAAAATAAGATGCCTTTATCCGAAAATGGAAACCTTCCACCTGAGTCATCAAACATATCAACAAGGTTACAAGAAAGGATCCCAAAGAAAATATACCATCCATGTGTCCAAAGTTGAATTTGAAATGAACAATATTTTTAAAGAAAACATTGATTAGTATGTTCAATACTAAAAATTTCTCTCCAATGTAATCCTATTCCTGAAGAAAAAATAGAAACTTTGAGTTTGCAGCATTTTCATTTAGTTCAAATGTAATTGTTAAAAATATGGATTTCATGTTCTAATTACAAAATTATGATTGAGTTACTGACAATATATCAATCCATATCCCTAATTTATAGGTATTCAAGGTACAAACAAATCCAATTTTCCTATAAAGATGAATAATCCATATCCTTTAGTAAAATCCAATGAGTATATTACTACCAGATGATTCAATTTAGCATGAAAAATGTTGGAACTACATACAAATGTGTGAGAAAAGCATTATTAAACCCCTTCTGGGATTGTATATTGATTGATATATCATTTTACTGGTTCTGAACTCTATAAAATGATATGGACATCTTACTTACCTTGATATTGTTTTCAACTAGCTTCGACTTCATAACCTAAAAAGAACCCTATGGAGTTTGATTTTGGTGTCACCGGGTGAATTTTTCTCATCATTGTACTATGTCATAATGGCATTGATGTCAATGTTGAGAGTTCAAATTCTATCCTTGACATGTTGTATCCTAGAAAAATATATTAATTTAGAATACTACAAGGATAAATTTCTTATAATTGACACTTTTTTAAAAAAAATTAAAATGTGCTTTTCTATTCACCTTGTTGATGAAGAAATGGGAAAACTATCAGCACACATATGACTATCAATAAGAATTTGATAGTCTCAAGATGTACCTAATGATTCTAGAAGTGTTAATACTACATGTCTAAGAAAATATGATCATCCTATATGTAACTTATTTAGAGATACCGCTGGGTTATTTCCTTGGACAAAAGAATAATGAAAAAAATAAAATAGTCTCTATTATCATTGTAGAACCATCAACAATACCAAGACCCATTATACAGATATTGAGAAAAACTATATGGTGTTAATATATAGGATTCAAAAACTGATGCACATGTAACAAATTCACAATTTTTATTCGGTCTATTGAACTGACCCACTAATGTATATTCATAACCTACCAATGTTGGATAGATGTTGGGCATGTGGGTGGTGATATTGTAGCAGTTTTAAATGTTTTTCATACTGTGACAGGAAGTAAAAATTAATTATTTTGGCATATTTCCTCAGATTGTACTCTTATTTTAATGAAATTTATATGAATACCAGACATATGGGTGAAGAAACCATCTCTTTCCATGACTCCCTCAAAACATAGGGGATATATATTGTTGGTGATTCCAAAATCACAATGGAAAAAATGATGGAAGACCCTATCAAAAATTGATCTTGGTTCAATTTTATAATTATCTCCTTAGAAGAGGCAATATTTCCCAATTTATTCCTATTGTCATAAGGTTGTACCAATAATGAAATAGAATACTAAGACCTCATTATAGGCTTATAAATCATATAGAAAATCTTTATGACCCATTTCAACATCAAATATTGTAAACTGTTAATAATCACATAATTCAATGGTGATTACACTCTTGAAAAAAAAGATTTATCCCCCTTACATCACTATTTCTGGGGATTGATGGTTTACTTCCCTTAAAATCCAAAATTGACACATATTATATGCTTATAGAATGCTCAAGATGATTAAATATAAAATGAAACTATAGCATGTATTGATCCATAGAGGGATGAAATGGGCATCCACAATTAACATTGTGGAGTGACATTGTTTTTTGTTTACTGTGGCATGGAAGAGACTAATGAATTTAATTATACCCTAGGACCATATATTCTGTCGATTGTTTAGATGACGCCAATCCTGGTATATTTCATAATAAGAAATATATCTTTGGAAAAAGAATGAAAATATCATATCTAATATAGGGTGGTTAATTTAATCATCTATTAGAGCATGGAAAATCATAATGTACTACATTAAAACGGTTTTATTAGAATCATTCTCATATTCATTGATGTAGAGGATACTATATCCATTACGTGAGAATTTGATACCAATGAGTATAGTTATCATTAGTTAAGAACCAATATTTCTCACAATATTCACATGATTAGATATTTTTTGACTTTGATGATGGTGGATTGTACAAAATTTACAAAAAAAAATTCAACCCTATCAAGTGTATTCAAATTTCATCCATCAACCCTTCAAGTTATTACACATCTCCAAATACTCCAGGATATTTTCAATATAAGTAATAGATGTTGTTGGACCATGCCCTACCACTATATCCACGAAGTTTAAAAACAACCTCAATGGTACTAACTTATCCTCTAAATGGGCTCAAGAAATTCCACCCAATAAATTATGGAAAAAATCATTATCAATATTTTGAAGTCTAACATCATCACCAGGTTTTGTGTCCCTTATAAAATATTGATGTAAAATGACACTAAATTGTTTTCTTTTGAGCTCATGAGGTTATACTAGGGATATATAATTGAGTATAATGATTTATAACTCTATAAAAAATAAAAAAATGGATAAATAGAATATTTCATCAAATCACTTTCGAACATAATCAGGATAATGGTAGAAACTATCATGAGATATTGTCCCAAAAATCATATAAATTCATTATAGTACTATAATTCCAAAACCTTTACTACAACCTAGGTTACCCCATATTCACTTTTATACAATACAGAAGAAGTTTTTTCATATCAAAGTGCAATTTCCTTCATTACGCATCCCCATTTATGAACATCTTTCCACATATGAGTAGTCCTAGATGCATTAAATGAATTTTAATAGATCAATTAGAAGACATTTTGAAACTTTCTTAAATATTATTTTCACCAAAATTGAATGGCTATATTATCAATAATAAATTACACCTTTACTCATTCTTACCTGGGTAACTAGCTTTGGTCCTTAGGACCACGATGATACTTGGGAAAAAAACCTATCAATATTCAACCACAATGGGAAGTTCATTATCTCATTCCTAATTTTCATTCAACTAGAGAAAATTAATTGATCACTATGGATGATGATCGTACTATTCCCATACCAATTCAATATTTCTCAAGAAATATTTCATGTGATTAAACACATATGTTCCTAGTCATATCACCCAAAACAAGAAGGAAACATTTTACTTTATTTCAGAATGTAAAACTGCATGGAGGGGTCTTTTTCTCATGAACCTAAAAGGCACAATCCATATCATTGTATAGAAAAATTAAAAATTATATGATATGTTATTTATAATAGGTCTATTACATTTAATCTTACCCTATTCCCCAATCATGTGATCCCCTGAGGGAATATCCTAGGAAGCCTCATGTGATAATAATGGGATATCTCTTATTATGGGATTATTTCCCCAAACACCTGGGTATATTTTAATTCATAAGAACTATATACCATGTTTTATATCCTTATATTTAATATATGTCCTTTTTGTATGATGATTAATTTCAAGAAATGCTGAGAAATATATTTTTCTGGATTCTCTCTTTGATGAGATACATAGTGACACTCGTATCCCATATCCTGGACAAGATAAAATATAAAAAATGATGCCCCATTACCATCATATTATTTATATTAGGGTAGGAAATATATATCTCATAGTAATGATCAACTTGATTCCTCGTTCTAAAGAATACATATCTCTTTATAGACCTTCTGTTTGAAGTGGAAATCCTATTATATATGTATTATAAGAAAACTTTTTAATTGAAACTACATTTAAATAATTCTATAAATTCATCCCTTATATGATTCTCACATACCACTCCTTTATATTTAGGAACCTCAGGGGCCCTGAGTAACAGCGGTCCCTCTCCACACCCATATAATGTCTGAAAATTCTTCTTTTGATCATAATTAAATGTATTTTTATGGATACATTTCCTTAAAATGCACACTGTATTTATTTTTTCAATGATGTAAACTATTTGGAAAAACCCTTTCCAAAAGAAGTTAAACTGCATGGCTCACATCCCTATCATATGACATAAATATATGAATTTTGGGGTCTTTTCCTTAGAGGACCACCATTAATGGTGTCTATATCATGTTTTATATTTATGTTAGAATTACATGTTGCATGATTATCATTCTAATGGGATATGTACTGACATTTGTATATATCCTTCATAACCAAACATCCATGCAAAAAATATTTACCCCATCTCTCCCACATATAGTCTAAATCTATATTGTCAATTCAATAACGAGTTAGTTCATTGAAAAAATAATTATTAAAGTAAAATTTCATTCCTTCATCCATGGAAAATTCCAGTCCAAATGCTTCCATCATCCCCAAATGTATTCCTTTCATAAAACACACATCATGGTTTTGAGAAACTCCGATAATCGTGAACAACATATGGCCATAAGTAATTAGAGTGTCCAAAACCGAGGGAATCCTTTGTTTTGACTATGCATAATACACCAAAAACACACATTTTCATAATAGGAATCTAAATATTGTCTGTTAATCAAGGGAATTTTCATTCCAAAGAGGAAATCCTCATATCATGGTATTCTCAAAATAATGTCACAAATTCAACCACTTTACTAACATGTTTTATGATCATTCCTTGCATACATTTCCCATGAAATATATATAGGTATAGAAATACCAAATATTGAAAAAAAACATTCCCTCCTCATGTTTGAAAGGTGTTTGGGAACTCATATCCTACAAATCCTATATGGATCATTATCTCGCTATCTTATGGTCTATCTTTTTGGAAATAAAATACTATTTCAATTAGTCCAACAAGTATTTCCTTAAACTACCAATTAAATAGACACTACACTCAACATGATGAAAACATAGAAAGTTCACATTAGGAAACATTTGTGTCTTGTATCACAATGAATTTACTTCTCACGGTATTCAAAAAATAAATTGATTGAAGTTAAATAGATATAAAACATATTAGGTCAAGAATATATAAAGGTAGGCCTAATAAAAATCTATGTCTCACTCACCTAGTCATCTTTATAACTAAATTAGGAAAAAATTATAAAGATGATGAAAAATAAACCAAATATTTAGGATCTATCATGTGGCTCTATCCACAGCCAAACTACACATGCTAGGTCACATGACAAAGGGAAAATTTAGAATATCCTCACAGTGGTGAGAAAAAACTATATCCTAATAGATTATTTGGAAATTCCTCAATGTTCTATACATTTTCCTTATAATTAGCTTCATTACAATAATTATTAACCCAATTCTATGGGGGTATTTTTTTATCATTGAAAAAAATCATGTCATGCACTTTCACTTATTAACCATGATATTATCCCCACATTGAAAACATATATATAGTTTTAGTATAAATGTGTCTCAATTAATAATGAAGAAAAAAATCTTTTTTAAATGTTCCTAAAGAATATCCACATTCCACTGAATCAAGATTCCTAAAAAACATTATCCAACTTGGTGTCTTGGTGTTGGGAGCCACCATTTAAGAGTGGTTTTGATTTCGTAAATTGTATATAAAAAGGGTTCAACACTATAAAACTCAATTTTTAGGGTCTTCTAGGAATCTTTTGGTATCATAAATACATATATATGATCTAAACAATATATAATGGGTGAAAATATTGCTTCCCAAGATTTGATTTGACTAGTTGTGGAGCACAATTGAACATAAAAATAAAATGTTATTGATACTGTAAAGTGGGAATTTTTATGACAGTAGACTATATCTCACACATCTCTCTCACACAACTCCTTATCCCTTATCACTAAGTCCCAAATACATGATGATTTTGTGTGCACTATCCTATACGCACCATCCTATGCAGACTTGCCTATTCGGACCTGCTCATATAGACTTGACAATGTGAATCCTCAATCGAATCCACCTGTGTGAACATTATTTAACCAAACTCCATGATCCACCTAAATGAAGCATTTTTTTGGAAAAGATTATTCACTGATTATCCCAAGATATCCTAGAAATATGAACCTGTATATACAATTTTATGATGACTAAATTCTAGAAGAAACTTCATGAAGCACTTCTCACCCTAGCCATTTACCCGGGTCCTCAAAACCCCTATTAGTTCTTTACTTCTTATAAGATGTGGTACTGAAAAAAGTCCAATGATTAGAGTTCCTATAATTACTAAAATGTCATTTAATTTCATGAAAACCAACTTAATCCTTGTCCAAAATTACAATGGTGTCCACTTCCCAAGCTCTAACATACTCAAGACCCTTCCATAATAAACTAATGATACCTTAGGAGGTCTGAAAAAGGTCCCACCCATGTTTGAGTTCCCAATATGTTCTTCACCCATGTTCACCAAGGTACTACATTAACAACGAAACTTTAATATCACCTAGGTATAACCTGTGTAAGGCATCCTTCTACACTCTCAGGTATCACCTATGTATAGCAGTATCAAAATTTACTTGGTATCACTGGAATGAATTTAGATCCATCTCACCCAGGAACCACCTAGTAAAATCCTACATTTGATCCCTCTTTCATATCACCAATGAAAGTGAACCTATTTCTTTGGGTCCTTCATCTAAGAGGTAACATAGAAAGACCTCATCAATAGCCTCCGGACATGAATGATCCATTCGCAGGTCACACTAGTGTTACCTATCAATCATACAATCCTATGGGAATGGAAGTCCAAAATTCATCTACCTTATAGGTAGGATCCTAAAAATGTCTTCAATCATAAATTCCAATGGTAATGAGGATCCAAAGATTAGGGATGAGGTCATATTGCTTATTAGGTGGAAATAAAACATTTATTGCCCATAGGCCCATGGTCTTCCTCTATTCCCCCAGTCAAAGGGGGAGGGGAGGGGATCATATAATGGAACCCCCCCAGGAGTAAGAAAATTATCTTTATTACAGTACATTCCATGAACATTCAAACCCTTAACCTTATACACCATTGGATAAAGGAGATTGTGTGGATTTTTAAATATTTCACTTCCTCTTAGTTATCCATTTAGCATGAGTCTCATGGGATTATAAATTAGTGACAATCATGTCATCATCATGACCAAATATTCACCACATTCGACTCTTATTTAGTATAATATAGAAAAATATTGTCATATTATCAAAGGGATATATTCACTATGATTCAAACCAATAGAGGGACATATTCCCAAGGAAGCTATGTTGGGACTCATACTTAATAAAGCCCCAACAATTGTGAAATATATGGTCTCTAATTACTATTCAAATTAGATTTGTAGGAATCCCCCAATAAGGATCAATCCTAGAACCCCTAAATCACCATAATTATCTCTAGTCCATATTCCCAGTAGGGTCTTATATAACATAGATGGGCATATTCTTTCCCAATCCCTCTATCCCCATCTTTATTAGGCTACACTCACTGTGGGGTCATATCCAAACATGCAGGAAATATTCTATCCAATTCCCTCTGGCTATTTTGACATAATTCCACCCACCATATTTTATTAAGACCCTTTCAAATATATTTTCTTTCCACATTATGATAAATGTAATGGTCTATTCAATGTCACATGACATTAAAATCTATGATGTGAGTCATTATATGGCACAATACTACATTGGTTATAATTCCCCTCATGAGTATATTTTGGAATCCCGTATCATGGGACTAATACAAAAATAAAAACAACACTCATATCCTTTGATGACTGTAAATTCTAGAGAACCTGAATATGTGTCTTAAAACTAGGACCAAAAAAATAAAAACATAACCAATATGGTTCCATTGATGGAGAACCTCACGTACATGTAGATGATTCTATATATGGAGATACTGGGATATGTGGCACAATACTACATTGGTTCTAATTCCCCTCATCAGGATATGTAGGAAGCCCCTATCATGGGACTAATAAATAATTAAAAACAACACTCATATCCTTTGATGATTGTAAATTCTAGATAACCAGAATGTGTATCTTAAAACTAGAACCAAAAAACTAAAAACATAACCAATATGGTTCCATTTATGGAGAACCTCACGTACATGTAGATGATTCTATATATGGAGATACTGGGATACCTAGAGATGGTTTCCCATCAGTGCATGCCTATAATTTATTATAAGTACATTTGAGTGACCCATGTCATATTATTAATTTGAAATGGATTTACGAATTCATTTTAAATATATAATAGAGTTTTAGAGTAGGAAATAATTTCCCCCAAAACAGTGTGATGAGATCATCCACCCATCCAATAGAATAATGTGACTTCCTCATTTTAATTGGATAACACCCTTGAGCATCATCCTTTAGAAAGAATAACCATGATCCAAAATGTATGTGAGAGCCATGGTATGTTTCTGTTTTCCTAAACAATCCCAATTGAATGTGTACCCACCATGAGTGGCTGAAAATATAAATTGTGAACCTGATGTGAAAGATTGTGAAACTATAATTAGACCACCATGGGGAAATCGATGGGGAAATGTTTTTCCAAAAATGTGAAGGAATTGATCCAATGTGAAAAAAAATTATCTATAAATCTAAATATTGAAGAAATAACAAAAGGAATTATCCTAAATTTAATATATGATTTCTATAATGTATGATATTTGAGATGTGTGAGACATTTTGGAAAACGAATAAAGGTATATTGAAGTGAATTGGATTGAGTTTAAGACATTTAATTTAAATATAATATAATAATTCCTTCCATATTATGATTTAGCATATGAAAATTGGGGATATCTTATAATTTATTTTACTTTGATAAATGCTAATAATTTTTAAAAATGTATAACCCGAAGGAGGAAAATCCAAAAATGAAAAAAAATCCAAGATTATTAATTTTAATATATTATAATCAATAGAATTATCATAATCAAATATGAAAATTTATAAAAATCAGTTTAACATTACATGTTGGATGTTCCATATGGCACAAATGCATGATGGCGTGAGTGTAAAGATTTGGAATCATTTAAATAATTATATTTTTGTAAATAATGATTAGATATTTTATATCATGAAAAATGAAACATTATGAGTCTTCTATGAAATAAAAAAGGAATATTTTACAATTATTCAAATTAATTATAAATATAATTAATACATAGAATTATATTTGCTCAATTTTAAAAGTGGGTCACTACTTCTATTGAAGATAAAGAATATTCCAAATATACATTATGGAAGCAGGTATTATTTAAGATATTATTTAATTGATATAAATCTGATGAAGGTGGGGGATATGTATTCAAAGTGGTTTGAGCGGGATGATTAAATTTTTTTTGTGTATAAATTATGAATAATTGATATCCTGGCACAATCCAATATCAAAGTGAGTTAATGATTCAAAGCCTAAAGTGAACTTTTTATGATGATGAAATGATCATTATCTAGTGATTATAAGTAATAGAATGTCCTATATCATTCATGATCTATAGTGAGTATCAAGACAAGTAGTGTAAATCATCATTTTTGGATTGTTGATATTATTGAGGGTGTTTTACATGAGTGGACTAATGGATCTAGTTTTCTCATGTAGGAATACGATTTTAAGTGGTTAAGAGGAAACCATGAGTATAAGGTGATATTTTAGGTTGTGATGAAGAAATTATAATAAGTAGTGTAACATTACATACTCTCTTATGTGACTCAGAAGATGGAACTTAATTTGAATCTATATTTCTATGACTAGGATGGTCCTTATAGTTGTAACCACCTGTGTATGTAGGGAGAATCTATGATTGGGGAACCTACACAATCATGACAAGTTGTCACCTATTACAATAAAAATTGGAAAAATTATGTTCTTATTCATCCTAATATCTATTATATATGATGTGATGTTAATCGGATATATTTAGTGGATCCTAAACATACCATGTTCAAGAGGTTCAGTTCAAAAGAATAATTAATAAAATTTTACAATTGATTCACTCCCACTATTATTGATCAATCAAGACTATAGCATTAAAAGTGGTGTCATATAAAATCTTGGTTTCCAATACAGATCCCTGAAGTTATTGAGTATAAAAAATAAAAATTCTATGAATAGTAGTGGTGTTCATAACGTCAATGATAAGAAATACAATAATTAGATGAATTTTATACTTCCTCAACACTTATAACTAGTCCAATAATTAAGAGATAAAAACATTGGGTATCCACCAATTACTAAAGGTTATCCTATGATACCTTTTTATAAGATAAATATTATGGTTTATGGTAATGCAAAAAAATCCATCTCAATATCTCTATCAGAGAATCTATATATATGATTCATGGATCCTTAGAATGCAATGATGATTTTGGAAAAATTGTGTTGCAGTTATGATGGAATTATAAAATTCAAGGAATCCAAACATAATGATTATAGGATAAAATTTGAAGATATCAAAATGGGTTATGATGATAACATTGATGAATATTTCATATGATTAAATGAAATTTTGAATACTATAATGGTATTTGGTGAGAAACTAGAAGACTCCACCAATTTCAATAATATTGTATAGAATTTCCATAATAGATTTCATCACAAAATTTAATGATGGGATGATCAGGAGGATTTTTAATTGGATGACATTTACAATAGTTTCATAGAATAATCGATTATAAAGTATCCAAATTTTAAGAATTAAATGATATGGTGTATTTTGGTTCCATTCAAAATGAAAACTTCAAAGAAGAAAAAAAATAAAGTTATTATAATATGGAGAATTATGATGAAGACATCAACCATATTATTTCTCCTCATTTAAGGGGATTTAGAAAAGGAAAGTGGAAATGAAAATTTAAAAAAACATTGAGCTGATAAAATTTTTATGGTGTTGGATGCTTTTCATATACTTTTAAAAATAAAAAGGATAATAATACTAAATTTTATTATTAGTATAAGTAGACCCAAAACCCGATTTCATAGAAGAAAAAAAAGATTATTGTGAGAGAAAAAAAAGAAGAATAAGATGAAAATATTAGAGAAGGAAGAATCTTCATCATCATCAAGAGCTCATTGTGATGATGGAATAGTATTTTTAGACCATTAATAGGAATGATTTTTATCATAAATTGGTGATGATAAGGAAAAACATTCATAACTGGAATGGATATAGAAAGTGAATTTTGATGCCAACTATTGAGAACAATACACAACGTAACAAAAAACAGAGAATGATAGGGAAATAGATTAATAAGGTAGATTGTGTGATGAAAGATTTTTTCATGAAATAAGTGATATAAATTGATGATATTAAGAGAAAAAAATGAGTATTGATTAATAAGAAATGATAATAGCTTATCATAAATAAAATGTAGATACAAAAGAATACAATTTGTGTATGACATAATCCAAATACATTTTAGTTAAATGTGAGTTGAACATGTTCAAAAAATAATTTAATGGGTTACTTGATATAATAGGGGAATATTATAACTATGTTTAAAATTGTGTCTAATGAAATAATGTAAATATGAAGATAATTAGTCCCTATATATATATCTAGAATTGTATATGTTAAACATGTAATGACTAATGTTGTAATGTGTTTTGATTTTAAGAGGAAGGATGAACATCTCCTCTGTGGGATGAATCATTTGAAGAACCTGGTATAAGACTATAATTATTCTTATATGACCAACAAATATATTTGTTTTTAGGCCTCAGGGAACGATCAGAGGCTGAGTAGAGGCTTGAGATATGAATGGGGGAATATCAAAATATCTTTGTCTAGAATAGTACCCACCAGCGAGCCGGTGGGGTGGGAAGTAGCCATGGTGCCCATAAGACTCACCAGTTATCCAATTATGCAACCCAGTTTAGTTGGTTGGGGAAGGTAGAATGCATATTTCCCAGTAGGATAAACATCTATATAGGTATTCCACACTGGGTGGGTGATGGCCCACTAGTTGGAGCATGATGGGTAGTGGGTAACTAAGGCCCTTTTAGTTATTTAATCCATATATTCCATGTAATATTTTATCTCTCAATAATGATATATTTAGTATAATTAAGATTTTCACCTATCCTCTCCTCCCTCCATGTGTTCCAGATGAACTTGGTCTGATATACATGAAATTTATTTGAAAATCGAGGTGAGATCCTTTAATCTTCATCAATATTATCTCCCTTATTTCTCATATGGTGGTGGTTCATTAGGTCGTTCATCATGGATGAATTTTATTGGTATGTATGGTCCCTTGTGGTTATTTTCTATCAAATATCTTCACACCCTATTCATCTTGATTTCAATGATCATTGAGTAATTGTTGGCATGATATTTAATAGAGAATTGGTGACAATTCTATCAAATCATGATAAAATGGATTTAGAACAATATGACTTTGGTTCAGCCTTGATAGAAGATTTCAAGTGATCATTAACACATTTCTTTTATTGGTGGTTTGTTTAAGGTGTATCCATTGATTCATTATTCATTTCTTTATTTAAAGTTAGTAGAATCGGAAAATTAACAATTGGATTGATTTGGGTCTTTTTATTATCTTAGAATTAGGAGTGGAATGACAGTGGAAAGACTCTATTAGATGATGGGGTGTTTAAGGTATGTAGCTTGGTTAGTTAATCCCATATGTTCCAATTTAATTTAATTGAATTTGTATTTTTTGTTATTCCATGATTGTAATTTTTTAAGAATCGTGTTGGAAGAATGTTACAGACCATCTTTTATAGTTTGGTCATGTTTCATCTAGGAGGTGATATTTGATAATTCCTACAGCAAGTATGAAATTAAAATTGGGTTTTAAATTCAATTTAATGTTTTAATTACATATTATTTAGGTATAATTAATTATTTAATAATACTTAGACATCCGTAGAGCCTCATGAAAGTTGTTGGAGGCTGAGTGGGCTTGGTGACTCAAACAAAGTTGATAGGATTTTTGTGGTTTGAAGATGACTCTGTTTAGTGTAGGTGTGGTCATGTACTCTACAATAGGAATTTATACACTGTTATTATCATTTTTAGGAGGTTATAAAACATAGGATCATATCCCTTAAATTCAAAATTTGATATGGATAATAACTAATTTTTAATTAATTAATGGTCATAAAATGTTAATTAATTAATGGAACCACACATAATGTAATTATAGATGGTATCAAGGGCCCTGATAGACCCTTGAGCACATACTTGATGCATCCTACTGATAGATGAGGCTTGATCACTAATGTGTGCCTTAGATTACATAGATCATATTTGATGAGTAGTTGTGGTACATGGTACCTATATCCCATGATAAGAATGTTTGATCACATATGTTTGTGTAGTTTGTGAGACTATGTTTTAGGATTTGATAACATGTGCATTTGGGTGTATCTCATGATACCATGTTTAATGCCTTAAACATATGTTCCTACATATGTAGATTGTGATACCATGTTTAATTATTTGAATACATGTTTGTTTATGGGTAGCTAATTATACCATATTTTATTTTATTATCCCATGTTTGTGTGTCTCATGAGACCATTTTTTATGATTTTATCACATGTGTGTGTGTAGCCCATGATACTATGTGTGAGGATTTTATCACACGCACATGTGTTTGCGCATATTATGTGACCTTGTTTTTTAACTTTTTCACATGTGGGTTTGTTTGTAGACTATGAGACCCTTATGTGATGCTTGATTATAGGAGTATATTCGTGTATCTTGTTATACCTTGTTACATGAGGACAAAATGAATTTCTATGTATCAAATAAATTGTCATGATGTAATTCATTGTTTTTCCATTATATGATCATCCCTGTTAAGTGTTACTACATTGATTTTATAGGTAAGATTTTAGTACTCGAGATAGTCAGACCATTTTGATGCCATTATCCCATAAAAGGAGAATGAACATGACTGGTTATGATGATGTTGTTGGACATGATAAAAAGGTAGTTGAATGACGACCTTGAGGCATGACCCATGGTAATATATTTTGCTTTACAGGAACCTTGTGGATGCATAATGATATGATCACTCGATTCCTTGAGGATGTTGAGTGACATATTTCCTCGATTACCTATGAATTCTAAGTGACATATTTCCTATATTCTCTAAATATATTGAGTGAATAGTTTTCTCAATTCCTTGAGGATATGGAGTGACTTATTTCATTGATAACTTACTGATGCTGAGTGACATTCCCATCACCCTTTTGGATAGCTCTTGACTATTCCTAGAATCTGTTATGACTTCATTCTCACATAGAGATGAAGAAGGTAAAGATGAGGGTCATGGTGTCTTAATAAAAGAATGATTACTTAAAATATTAGTGTTATTCTATTATTTGATCATTGGTGATTATATATTATTTATTCTCAGGTATATTTTTTATGTTTACTTTGTACTAATCTTATCACATTGACATAAAATGTACTTACCTATTGGGTACTGAACAACATTAGTGGTGTCCATCTTTGTTGTACTCACAACCTACTCCAACGACCATGGAAATTTTGGTACCTATGAATCCATCACTTGTTTGAGGTATAGTTTAGGCTGATTCATTGGTTTCATCATTGAGTGGGATATATTTCTAGGTGTTTGAATACATGGATGAGCTATGTCTTGGAGTTGTAGAGCCTCATCGTATTTTTACTCTTTCTATTTTACCTATGATTGACCCCATTGTTAATAAATTTTCTATGTTCTATTATTACTGTTGAGTCTATAGTTTCTACATTTATTAATTATATATGACATTTTTAATTAAATCATCGTACTATGTCTGTATATTATTACATGTTTTGGTTATTTTATAAGTTTTTGTGAACCATGATGGGGGTAGATTCTCCCTATGATTTTACATTATAATCATGATTCCAGTTGATAGCCTCTATGATATGTGGAGGAATTCTTGAGGACTTGTTTCATTCTATCATAAACCTAGGGATTCAGGTCAAGATGTTACAAAATGGTATCAGATCCTATCTTATTTTCCTTTTTTGGGGAATCGGTAGAGATCTATCATAGATCTGTGTCATAACTTGTGAAAATACCCTGTCTATTGCATCTCATATTCAATTATTGAGTTAATTGCATGTTATAAGGTAATTGATAGATCATTGGATGTAGTAAAGTGTGTTCAGGTTAATTCAAGTGTGCACAGTGCCTTGTGCTTTTCTTGAAAACTGGGTATGAATGGACCATCAGGATGAGTCATTACATTCAGTGGTGGACTAAACAGGGTCGAGATAGAAATATTTATGTACTATGAGGTACTAAAAAGGATTTTATTATGGTGTGAAGCATCAACCAAGTCATGTTTTAAGTGACCTGTATTGTAGGAATAGTCATGGTATTGTATAAGACTCGGTGTGGAATAGTCATGGACACTTTGAAAGAATTATGTAATATAGACCAGAGAGTATCTAGCTTCATGATTAATTTATGATGTTTGATTCAGATGAAACATTGGATGGGCACTATATCTAGTTTTAATCTTGGGTAAAAATTGTTGGGAATTTGGAGTGAGTCAAACCATTGGTACATTGTTGCACGGTTGAGAGTCTTGAGGTTGGTACAAGTGGTTAGTGAAAAAACTAAGGAAATTCCTTCAATGTCAGTTCACACATCAGTGAGGATGTCTGAATGGTTTAATGATGGTTTGAAGGTTGGAGGTATCATAATTAGCGTCTCCATGGTGAATCTATTATTTAGTCCTAATACACCTATATAAAGGTGGGTGTAAAACTTCTAACTAGTGTTTCCACTTGAATAAAAGCAGTTGGTTAGGACTGCATCAGGAATTTCATGCTAGCTACAGTGAGGGGTTTAAGAATCATCCAGGTACATTCTATAAAGTTTAGTTTTATCTAGTAATATTTGGTTGTTAGGGACTAATTTATTTGACTCAAAATTAGGAATGAGGTTTTGGTATCAAATTTTATCACATGTCTTATGTTTGATCGAGCATAATAAAACTGAACAACATCGAGTGTAGCAACATAATTTTAAAATCTTATTATGCATTACTGTTCATATGATAGGTAGCACTATGATTCTTCAAAAATAATCATTTTAAAACACCTCAGCATGTCAGGTTAAATGTTTGAGTTTATCACCATCCCAAAATTGAATGAAAACAATCTTTTAGATCAACATCTATTGTTCTTGTATAGAGTCATGAAATAGGAGATTGATGGGTGTTCAGGAATGATTTGGACATGAGGTGACGAGTTTCCATTTGAGGATGGAATGTGAAGAAATATTTGTGGATGAATGTTGAGGTAGATTAAGATGAATTATTTTCATTGTACCGAACCCTCTAGAGTGTGATAAGTGCTATTGTGGGGAAATTATAATGACCCACACTAATATGGTTTGTGATTTTCAAAATAATTTAGAACATTTCATCTCATAGATGGATTGTTTGTAGAATAAGGTATTAGACCATGATACTACCTATTTCAATATATTGAAGAATTTTTTTTGGATTGATAAAAGGTTCATAGGTTGACTAAAGGCTCATGATATTAGTGGGTGAATCCTATAATAGCAGGGGGATACTATAAAATCCATTGCATAACCAGTGGAGTGGGCAGTAACCTTACTACCTATAATGTTATACTAGAGAAATAGTGATCCTATAATAAGTATTCGGTGGGGGAAGATAGAATTATTTCATCCTAGGATGACTCAACATCAAGTTAGGGAGCCTTACCCATCAATCTAATGGGGCATGTTTGGGAGTGATTTACTACCCTTTTGGTCTTTTATCCATCATGTTCCTATCAGGATTTGAATATATGTATAATATTTTTTGGAATATTTGGTTTTTCATCCCTCTTGTCACCCCTCCATGATTTCGCATTGAAATGGGGAACAAATTAGTGACATATATTGGTAAATATTAGTGAGATAATCCATTTTTCTTCAATATTTTCTCCCTTATTACATATGTGGTGGAGGGATATCATGTTATTCATAATGGATGAATCAATATAGTATATTTCGGACATTGTGATCATTTATTTTCTCAATTCACATTAAACCATCATTCTCTTGATTATCTTGATCATCGATTGATCGTTGGTGGGATCTTGATATAAAATTAATGATTATTACAATGAATATAGAAGTAATTTTTCATGAATGAGGGGGATTTGGATTGACATCAATGGAGAATTTCCTGTGAGGATGAAATCATGTTTATTATAGATGTTTCATTAATGGTTTTTCCATTTTATATCTCTTTAGTGGTTTTTCAAATGGAGTGGAATCAGAAATTAGACTATAGAATTTATTTGGGGCTTTTTATCATCATTCAATTTAGAGTGCACCAGGAGTGGATAAACTCCATTGTAAAATGTTACATCTATAGTTATTCACTTGTTTATTTTCTTCTTAAAGGATTCAAATTCATTATTTTATATTTTACTTTTCCTTATTGTTTTGAAATAGGGATTTTTCATTGGATTAGTTAATATGTTTATTTTGAACCTTCCATGAGACTTTGGTCATGTTCCTACATGGAAGTGATTTCTATTATGTCCTTTGAAAAGTATACATTATTCATTTTTTCATTACCTTATAAAAATTTAATTTATAAATTTATTTTTAATTAATTAATTTTGATTACATGGTAATGGGTGGAACATCATGGTGATTGATGGAGGCTAAATGGAGATGGTGATTCAAACAAAGATGCTAGGATTTTTTTAGTTTGGAGTTGAATCTATTTGAAGTGGAGGTCCCATGTAGTCTACCCTATGGTAGTATGCACAGTTTATTGGAACATGTTATGATGTTTTTCACATTGGGTGAATAACTCCTGAATTTATTTTGTGAAATGAATGATAATTAATAATTAATTAATTAATAATCCTTAATTCATTATTAATTAAATTAACAATAAGTAATTTAATAGGACAAGATGCCACGGTCCATGATGGAATCTTGTGAATTGGATTGATGCTGACTGAAATGATCAAGGATTGATGAATAACCTATAAATTAGATTAAATTTAACCTATTAAATGGGAGATTATTTTACAGGAGGCCTAAATCTCGTACGACCCATTCTTGATCTCATGTGTGTGCATGTGTTGCTTGTGGGACAATGTTTGATGCTTTGATCACATGTGTTTCGGGATCCTGTGAGATAATTTTTGATTCTTAGACCATATTTGTGTGCGTGTGTAGCCAATTCCACCATGTTTTATGCCTTGATCACATATGTGTACGTGTGTAGCTCATAAGACCATGTTTTTTTTCCTTGATCATATGCATGTGTGTACCCCATGACACCATGCGTGATTCTTTGATCACATGTGTGTGTATATGTATCCCATGATACAATTTTTGATGCATTGATCACACCGTGTGTTTATGTGTGTATCCTATTGGATTATTATTGATTCACTTATCACATGTATGAGATTGTGTAGACCATGATAATCTTACATGATGCATGATTCAATATGTATTCTTATATAGCTTGTTGTAATTTTTTAGATAATTATCACATATATTTATATATTTAAACTAAATTCATATGATGAAATAATATTTATAACCTTCATATTATTTTCCAGGTTGTGTGTTAATACCTTACATTTTGAAGTATTGATTGGATGCATAGGACAAGTAGAATATCTTGATATAGTTATCCCTTAGAGGTGGAGGGCACACAACATACTATGATGATGATGGCGAAACTAGGAATTAGGTCAGGGCATTTTGACCATGACTCCAGGCCTGTAACAATATCTTTTAGGTTATGAATAACATTTGTATTTGAAATGAAATTATCAATGATGCAGTATTTTTGAAAAGTGATTTTTTTTTTCTTGATAACTTATGGATACTGGGTGACATGTTCATTGATTCCTTCTGGATGATTATTAACTTGATGTCTTGATTCCTTGAGGATACTGTGTAAAATGTTGACCCAATTCTTTATGAATAACAAGATAATTTTTCATTTACCCTATTAATAGATCTTGAATACTACCAATAACCATTATGACTATATTCTGACATGGAGCTAAAGAAGAAACAACTAGGGCTCCTAGTGGTTTGGTAAGTGCACGATCACTCAACATATATGGGTTGTTTTATTTTTAATTTTTGAATTGGTTACTATATTCTATGTTTTATATGTTATTTATTTAATTTTTATTTTTTATATGATTATCAAATGAAAGTACACTAAATTTAAAAATTGGGTAGTATGCCATGTTGCTGGTTTCTTGTTTAGTTATACTCAAACATTTCTTAGGAATCCTTGACACTTGTGTACCTGATAATACCTCAATTTTTACAATTATTTGTATGGATATGGATTGGGTATGATAATTAAATGGGATACCCCATTATGAGTCTGGAAAATATGATAATGAGAGGCTTGGATTTGTGAATCATTTTCATATCTTTCATATTTATGTTGCACCTATTGTTGTCCTAGTGGGAGATCATTGTCCTATAATTGTTCTTACTTTTTGAGACTCTTTTTTCTACATTAATTTAATATTGGTGATAATTTTTTCTGTTTTAGTGTACCATTTTTTGTTTCTTCTTATTTAGGCCATTTATTTTTTTTTATTCACCCTGATAGAGGTTATTGTCACCCAATGATTCCATCTTTCACACTTTATACTAGTCAGAAGCCTTTAGTGAATGGATATGTGTGCCTAAGTTTGTGTGGTGTTCTGGATTGAAAAAATCCATTTATATTATAATGATATAAAAATAAAATCTAAGTTGGTCTGGATAGAAAAAAATGATATGTGTTCTTCAATATAAATATAATATAATAGTGTTCTAATAATACCTCTACCTCATAGCTAAAATAATTCTCATGTTTATAGAAGAGTACTCTGAGAAAATTCTTCATAGAATTATGAATGGAAAATATTTAATGCATTTTCCAAGTTTTGTGGAATGTATGAACATAAATCCTACTATTTTTTGTATAGTTTTTCATTACCCAGAAATAGGGAAGAACAAATGGGTTGGTATAATGAGAAAATGGGTTTCATTCTCATTGAAATCATGATGTAACAAAAAATATACTAATCTTTCCTCCTACAATAGATTCTTTATTTCAGAATATTCATTTAGAATATGTAGATAGGAATGTCACAAGATTGAGGTATGTATGGATAATCTATAAATAAATACTACCTAATATTTGAAAGGGAAAAACATAGAAGATAAAATATGAGAATCTGTAAAATAAGAATATCGATATACATAATCATGTTAAGAATGAAGTATTTATAGCTAGATAAATAAATTAGAAATTTATAAACAATTATAAAATTACTATATTGATGATACCATCAGATGAAAACAAGTTCTTTTATTTGAGAAGGCTAACTATGATGAGATGTTTTCTATAAATACCTAATAAAAGGTTCAACCATGTTTATGTGAGATGTAACAGCCCGAGATTTTATGAAAAATATTCTTTTTTATTTCACTAATGTCTTGTGTTGTACGCTACACCAAGAGGAGCTTGCACAACACGCATCCTTGACTTGCCTTGCATTACACGCAATCGCAACCTTCCTCGATAGCGTGTGTGGTACGTAATACTGAGTTTTACGAAACAATGATATGCTATTAAAATATTATTAAAACTTGCCGTTATGAATAGTAATAACCACTTTTTAAATTTTAGAAATTTTAGCTCTCAAAATGGACTTCATTTTTGGATTCAGAGTATCTAATTTAGCCTAAGGTGAAATTTTGGTACTTTTCTGATAACTTTCATATTCTGATGAATAGTGAAAATTACTAAATTATAATTAAAAACAACTTTTTTAATCGAAATAATTAATAGTGATAAATCATTAATTTGAGTGCTTTTAAAGTATATTTAGAATATATTTTTACAATTTAATACAATGTTGGTCATTGGATGTAATTTCACATTTAAACTAGACATAAACAAGTGTCAATCTTTTGATAGATATTGTTTCTTAAAAACACGCTATTTGTTTTAACAGCCGGATTTAATTACAAAATTAATTAATGCAACTTTTATGTTATGAATTTGGTAAAATAGACTTCATTTTTGAATTCGGAATATGAAATATAGCTTGGGATGAAATTTTGGTATTGTTCTGAAAAACATCAATTTTTGATGAATAGTGAAACTACTAAGTGGTAGTTAAAAAAACTGATTTTTTCATAAAACTTAATTTTACCGCTTCTGTGAATGGAATTTCAAAAATCCGAGAGACACGATTGATGTCAGTAAGTAAAATTTGGTTCAATGAGATGAAAATAATTTTTGGTGAATAATAACTTTTTACTTTTATTTACCACGGTTAAAAGTAAATAGTGTAATTAAGGGTAAAAATGCTATTATTATTACCCTAACACATGTCCTAATTCTATTTGACAAGTGTAATTCGACCAAAAACAAGCTTAGGAATAAAATATGACCATTTAGGCCCACTTGGATTAGATTAGGACATTTATTGTTATTTAATTCAAAGAAGAGTTAAAAGAGTCAAAATCAAAGTTTATTTACTAAAACATTTTAAATATAGGTTTTTACATAAGATAAATTCGATTGTAAATATTCATTAGAAAGATAAAACGATTTCCTACATGATGGTATTTTATTTGTAATTTTTAGACATCAAATAAGTTAATTTATTTATGACACAAAGATGATGCAGTAATTATCTTATTAATGAAATATTGACATAATTGATGTTATAAACACCAAACTAAATATAATTTGAGCCTTTTTTATGAATTCCACTAATTTTCTAGGTTACTATGATATATTAGTGTTGATTTAATCAACTTGGTTCGAACATATAATTCTTTTATGATTTTCACAAAAATCATGTATCAAATAGTGTCAAAATTGACACAAAATAGTTTTTAAATCAAATATTATATTATTAATTGTTATTTTATTCCTAAAAATCTAAGGATCGGCCAAATGACTTAGATACGGATATATGTATTAATAATATACAATTTGGGGTTCGTTTGGTATGTTATAGTAAGTTTATTAACCATGTAGTGTAAGAAAACAAAAAGACATGGTAAAAGTTAAATTATTTAACTTAGAGTTAAATCTAATTGATAAGGTTAAAATAATAACCTAAACTTGTATAAATCTTTTTGGTTGATAGGATTTCGATCCATCCCCACTTTAGCTTCGAAATAAGACCCTTTGTAACCATTATAAACCGATTTTGACTTTAATATAAAATAATATTTTAAGATATTCCTAAGGTGCCCCTCTCCTCCCTTATAAAAGGACACCTCCTCCCCCTCCTCCTCACACCAATTTGAGCACTCAAGCTCGGCCAACCCCTGACAAAATCTCTCCTCCACTTCCCTAGAAACATCCTAGAGGTTCTGGTCTTCCTCAAAGACCAATTTTAGTGCCCTAAGAGGAGGTCTCAAAGAGGCACTTCAAAGAAGAGGTAATTACCGTTACCAATTCTTTCATCTTTATTTCTTCTTCCACTTCTTCTTCTTAGGTTGTTTCATTATGAAGTAATAACATCAGTATCACTCATATACTTATATTTTATTATAAGTATGAAACAACCCTATTTCACCATCTATCCATCCTATGGAAAAAGAAATCACCGCATGTGCGTACGTACGGAATACCGTCTCCACGCCGTGGTGTAATCTATTTTCCACCACCACCTTACATGGATGGGTATAATGGTGTAAAGAATAACTATACATAGTTATTACAACATAATATTGATTCTTATATATTGTATAATCCACTCCAATTCAATTCAATATTTATGGAAATGATATCATCGCTCGTGCGTACGTACGGACTACCGTCTCCACGACGCGATGAGATTCATTATCCATGTTAACCATTTAAGAATGATTATAATGTATATATAAGAAATAATAATGAAATATATGACATTATAAAGCTACTGGATTTATGTATATATATACATATGTATGTCATCTACTTACTTCCATTTCAAGACAATAAGGAAAGGAAAACAGCGTTCATGCGTACGTACGGACTACCGTCTCCATGAACGGTATTTTTCATTTTATTTATCTACCTATTATATATATATATATATACTGAATATATATGATATATAAATCATATTTTATATTCTGGAAGTGAGTAAATCATGATATAAGTAATAATGATGTCAAGAACAACAAGTCAAAACACCTACGATAAATGAAACGATTTTACCCAAAACGCTTCTTTAACATGGAATTTACAAAAGAACGGGTAATATAATGTCATAATTGAACCATATATGATATCATAACAATTAATATGATTCTGTAATAAGTCAATAACATGATTTAAATCATTATACAGGAGGTTCGGACACTTACAAAGCAAGTCGGACCTAAGGTAAGGGAAATATCACAATCTCATATTTATCTGAGATTGTTTATTCGTAAGTAATTACTAGGGTGTATTTTATCATCCACATCCATGTTTCATCAATATGTAATATTATTTCCATCCACCTACAATTGTTTAAATCCATTTTTACCATTCGGTGAGTTTTTAGTAAAAGAAATGAAAGGAATCTTTGTCGTTTTTCGTACGAGGTACTTTTTGACTTTTCTGACAAAAGTACGAGAAGAATGTTTTTTTTAACTTATACGGCATGAATGGATTTCTAAAACATTATTTCCAAGAAGCTTCCTTTACAAGTTTTTAAGTTTATTTTTAATCAACTTCTTTTATTTTATAATTGTACGACATGTTAAGAAAGGAAAAGTATTTTTGAAGCAGAAAGGATATTTTCCTCAAGAATGAAGTTCAAGTATTTTATCAAAATTATTTTCCATCTAAGATAATAAAAGGGTTCTGTTTTTATCCCTATTATTACATTGGTTTGATTATGTTGTGATGGAAATATTTTTTATGAATTCCTTTATCTTATATGAATTGATTTATGATGTCATGATGTTTCAAGAATCCCATTTTTGTTACATGTGTTATCCGATGATCTATGATTATGTGTGCATGCCACAAAGTTTCAAGTTTCATGTTATGATTATGGGGATCTCATTTTCACTTCTATGATTTATCCCATGTTATGATATTATGAGCTCTTTTTCAGGTTAAGATTTCCAAAAGCTATGTTCTTATGTATATGATGTGATTGATATTTCTTTTGTTTACCCTTACTGAGCATTTGAGCTCACCCTTTTATGTTTTCTTTTACCCAGGATATAAAGAAAGGTTTTTAGGTAAAAAAAGGGAAGATCTTTATGGGAGATATTGAAGATCTTTCCCCACGATTAGAAGATTACGTTCCGAGTTTCCAAAGACACTAAACTATTACGATCCTTGTGTGTGTGTTTTTGTTATGTACTAAGTATTCCGCAAAAGTAATGTAATGTCCATGTACGATAAGCTTCGGGTCTCTACAGTTGGTATCAGAGGGAGGTAGGAATGTATCCGATCCTTGGGAACTCTCACATGTGAGCGTTGGACGAAGCATGGCTCTCCGCCCAAGGGCTTCATGAGGAAATGGTTTCCACTGGGGATGGTGGTGTGTCCCGCCCAGGGGGTGTAGTCTCCCATGGAGTGCCCTGATAGGTATCAATTATAGTCCACTGGAAGTAATTCCAGACCGCTACAGTTGGTATCAGAGGAAAGGTTTAGTCAACCTTTGGAAACTAGGATGTGAAAACGTTAGTGTGATCCCTAGAGATATTTCTAAGGTTTGTCTAGGGATGTCCCTAGGGATAATTATACGTATAGGTTATAGTACTAGAATTACGCTAACGATCATAGAATTAAACCTAAGATGTTAGATATTGAAGGTACTCCCCCTTTATTATGTTGTATTCCCTAGCATGATTTTCGCCTCTCACACTATTCTTTTTGGGTTTTAGACGATGGCTGGAACCCGAAGGAACCATGTTGATCAATACAATGGACAATTCAATGATTGCCCTCCTGAACAAACAAATTTTATGGGAGATGGAGTGCAAAATCTTATTGCTATACTTACACAAGCTATGAATCATTCTGGACTTCCAAATGAGCAGAGAAGGGAACAATATTCTATTGAGTCCTTCATGAGGCAACGTCCACCTTCTTTCAGTGGGTCTTCTGATCCACTTGTGGCTGAACAATGGATCAGTACTACTGAAAAGATATTTTCAGTTCTTCAATGTTCTGAACATGATAAAGTCATCTTAGCAGTATATCGTTTGGAAGGTGAAGCTGATCAATGGTGGAATCTTATCAAGAATACGAGGCCAAGAGATGAAATTGAGTCCATGGAATGGGACGAGTTCAAGAACTTGTTTTTCAGTAAGTACTTCCCTCGTATTCTTCGAACAAAGATGTAGAAAGAGTTTCTTGAACTGAAGCAAAGGGACGATGAATCTATTTGTACCTATGAAGCAAATTTTACAAGACTTGCAAGGTATGCTTCTGGTATTATCATCCAACCTGAAAGTAAAGTTGATCGATTTTTCAGTGGCTTAAAACCAAGTCTTCGAAGGGCATTAGCTATCAGAGACTTCAGTAGCTATGAAGAAATTTTTCGTTGTGCTATAAAGGTAGAAATGGAAGTTGGTGTTACATATCCATCTCATGGTTTTGACAAGAAACGAAAGATGGAGTTCAAGGAGAAATCTCATAATAATGGTGAAAAGAAGATGAATGTTTCCTTATGCACAAAGTGTGGAAAGAAGCATTGTGGAGATTGTCTTAAAGGGACTAGAAAATGTTTTAAGTGTGGAAAAGAAGGTCATCGAGCAGTTGAGTGTCGAAGTAATGGAAAAAGGGTTTCTAATGATGTGAATAAAGAAAACACTGCAGAGAACGCACCACCAACACTTCAATGCATCAAGTGCAAGGAAATGGGGCATTATGCTAATAAATGCCCTAATCCAAGGGTTAGTGATGATCAACATGAGCAACCACTGAAGGCAAAGGACAAAGGGAAGTCACATGCGATCACTATTGGCAATGTTGAATATGACAACGATGTGGTAGAATGATTAAGTGTTTATGTAATGGGATTCCAAAATAATGTTGTATCATTGAGTATTGCAATATTTATTGATGTGGAATTCAAAGTGATTGAGATATTTTTTTGGAAATAAGATGATATGCGCATAATGAAGGGAAAACGAGAAAATGAAATGTTTAATAGTATTCATGAGCTCATGATTGATATAAGGACTAAGTGATATCATAGAATTTTGAGGATTTTGGTATGTGTAATGTGTTAACTTTTAACTGCACTCATGTTTTCACTAAGGTATTCAAGAGAATACACGATTAAGGACTTTGAATGTTTGGAATGTGACCAACAAGACATATCTTATGATATGTGGGGATCAACGACAGTATTAAATCTCTGGTAATCGTTGTCACTATATTATGAGAGTGGACTGCAGTATTATGTATAAGCCTAAAGATTAGACTGGATTATGTTGGACATAAGTTAGTATTGTTTAAGGATAGAAGATTTTCGATATTATTGATGGGATGTTATAGTAACGTAGTTTTAGAAAAAGGACAACCTGCAGGACGGGCGACAGCCCATCGCTTCGGACAAGGCTGTGGGAATCGAACCCACAACCGAAGTGCGACTGGCCTTTATCACCTACCACTGGCCTACATGAAGTCACTGTTTAGTAGAAACTAGTTTTATTATATTAAGCAATATGATATATGAAGTATAAGTCCATTTTAGGAACCATATGTGATTAATCTCACTATAGATCGACTTATGTATATAATTTTTGCTAACCTTTTGTTTGAGACAGATGGAATGACTTGTCATACTAACACTTCACGAATAACAAATTCAACTTCATTTATTTAAGAGATGAAGTGGAAATTGTTAAAGGCAGGAACAACAGTGAGATTGTACCAAAATAAAGTAAGTATTTATTCTAATTCAAATTCTTTAACTTTAGGGAAATGATCTTGAAAACCAAAAATGTTGTCCTAGTTATCTTATACCTGATTAATCAGATGGTACCTTAGATCGTCACAAATTTATGGATTTGTGATTACTGGCTTTTCCATAGCCATGTTCTCTACCACTCTCCATCAGAACATGATGGTTAGATTTCTCTTCCAAATCCATATTTTCACCTATGTGGAAACCCAGTGATTAGTTTATTTGGGTAATCGTTACATTTCATACTTTAGTTTTTAAAGCCAAGTTTTGGTATTCCTTTTTACGATGTGGGTTTCTATTAAAGAAACTTTCGAATAGTAAACCATTTATAACCCCGACGAATTTCGAGGGCGAAATTCATTTTAAGGGGGGTAGAATGTAACAGCCCGAGATTTTATGAAAAATGTTCTTTTTTATTTCACTAATGTCTTGTGTTGTACGCTACACCAAAAGGAGCTTGCACAACACGCATCCTTGACTTGCCTTGCATTACACGCAATCGCAACCTTCCTCGATAGCGTGTGTGGTACGTAATACTGAGTTTTACGAAACAATGATATGCTATTAAAATATTATTAAAACTAGCCGTTATGAATAGTAATAACAACTTTTTAAATTTTAGAAATTTTAGCTCTCAAAATGGACTTCATTTTTGGATTCGGAGTATCGAATTTAGCCTAAGGTGAAATTTTGGTACTTTTCGGATAACTTTCATATTCTGATGAATAGTGAAAATTACTAAATTATAATTAAAAACAACTTTTTTAATCGAAATAATTAATAGTGATAAATCATTAATTTGAGTGGTTTTAAAGTATATTTAGAATATATTTTTACAATTTAATACAATGTTGGTCATTGGATGTAATTTCACATTTAAACTAGACATAAACAAGTGTCAATCTTTTGATAGATATTGTTTCTTAAAAACACGCTATTTGTTTTAACAGCGGGATTTAATTACAAAATTAATTAATGCAACTTTTATGTTATGAATTTGGTAAAATAGACTTCATTTTTGAATTCGGAATATGAAATATATCTTGGGATGAAATTTTGGCATTGTTCTGAAAAACATCAATTTTTGATGAATAGTGAAACTACTAAGTGGTAGTTAAAAAAACTGAATTTTTCATAAAACTTAATTTTACCACTTCTGTGAATGGAATTTCAAAAATCTGAGAGACACGGTTGATGTCAGTAAGTAAAATGTGGTTCAATGAGATGAAAATAATTTTTGGTGAATAGTAACTTTTTACTTTTATTTACCACGGTTAAAAGTAAATAGGGTAATTAAGGGTAAAAATGATATTATTATTACCCTAACACATGTCCTAATTCTATTGGACAAGTGTAATTCGACCAAAAACAAGCTTAGGAATAAAATATGACCATTTAGGCCCACTTGGATTAGATTAGGACATTTATTGTTATTTAATTCAAAGAAGAGTTAAAAGAGTCAAAATCAAAGTTTATTTAATAAAACATTTTTAATATAGGTTTTTACATAAGATAAATTCGATTTTAAATATTCATTAGAAAGCTAAAACGATTTCCTACATGATGGTATTTTATTTGTAATTTGTAGACATCAAATAAGTTAATTTATTTATGACACAAAGATGATGCAGTAATTATCTTATTAATGAAATATTGACATAATTGATGTTATAAACACCAAACTAAATATAATTTGAGACTTTTTATGAATTCCACTAATTTTGTAGGTTACTATGATATATTAGTGTTGATTTAATCAACTTGTTTCGAACATATAATTCTTTTATGATTTTCACAAAAATCATGTATCAAATAGTGTCAAAATTGACACAAAATAGTTTTTAAATCAAATATTATATTATTAATTGTTATTTTATTCCTAAAAATCTAAGGATCGGCCAAATAACTTAGATAAGGATATATGTATTAATAATATACAATTTGGGGTTCGTTTGGTATGTTATAGTAAGTTTATTAACCATATAGTGTAAGAAAACAAAAAGACATGGTAAAAGTTAAATTATTTAACTTAGAGTTAAATCTAATTGATAAGGTTAAAATAATAACCTAAACTTGTCTAAATCTTATTGGTTGATAGGATTTCTATCCATACCCACTTTATCTACGAAATAAGACCCTTTGGAACCATTATAAACCGATTTTGACTTTAATATAAAATAATATTTTAAGATATTCCTAAGGTGCCCCTCTCCTCCCTTATAAAAGGACACCTCCTCCCCCTCCTCCTCACACCAATTTGAGCACTCAAGCTCGGCCAACCCCTGACAAAATCTCTCCTCCACTTCCCTAGAAACATCCTAGAGGTTCTGGTCTTCCTCAAAGACCAATTTTAGTGCCCTAAGAGGAGGTCTCAAAGAGGCACTTCAAAGAAGGGGTAATTACCGTTACCAATTCTTCCATCTTTATTTCTTCTTCCACTTATTCTTCTTAGGTTGTTTCATTATGAAGTAATAACATCAGTATCACTCATATACTTATATTTTATTATAAGTATGAAACAACCATATTTCACCATCTATCCATCCTATGGAAAAAGAAATCACAAAGCGTGCGTACGTACGGAATACCGTCTCCACGCCGTGGTGTAATCTATTTTCCACCACCACCTTACATGGATGGGTATAATGGTGTAAAGAATAACTATACATAGTTATTACAACATAATATTGATTCTGATATATTGTATAATCCACTCCAATTCAATTCAATATTTATGGAAATGATATCATCGCTCGTGCGTACGTACGGACTACCGTCTCCACGACGCGATGAGATTCATTCTCCATGTTAACCATTTAAGAATGATTATAATGTATATATAAGAAATAATAATAAAATATATGACATTATAAAGCTACTTGATTTATGTATATATATATATATACATATGTATGTCATCTACTTACTTCCATTTCAAGACAATAAGGAAAGGAAAACAGCGTTCATGCGTACGTACGGACTACCGTCTCCACGAACGGTGTTTTTCATTTTATTTATCTACCTATTATATATATATATATATACTGAATATATATGATATATAAATCATATTTTATATTCTGTAAGTGAGTAAATCATGATATAAGTAATAATGATGTCAAGAACAACAAGTCAAAACACCTACGATAAATGAAACGATTTTACCCAAAACGCTTCTTTAACATGAAATTTACAAAAGAACGGGTAATATAATGTCATAAGTGAACCATATATGATATCATAACAATTAATATGATTCTATAATAAGTCAATAACATGATTTAAATCATTATACAGGAGGTTCAGACACTTACAAAGCAAGTCGGACCTAAGGTAAGGGAAATATCACAATCTCATATTTATCCGAGATTGTTTATTCGTAAGTAATTACTAGGGTGTATTTTATCATCCACATCCATGTTTCATCAATATGTAATATTATTTCCATCAACCTACAATTGTTTAAATCCATTTTTACCCTTCGGTGAGTTTTTAGTAAAAGAAATGAAAGGAATCTTTGTCGTTTTTCGTACGAGGTACTTTTTGACTTTTCTGACAAAAGTACGAGAAGAATGTTTTTTTTAACTTATACGGCATGAATGTATTTCTAAAACATTATTTCCAAGAAGCTTCCTTTATAAGTTTTTAAGTTTATTTTTAATCAACTTCTTTTATTTTATAATTGTACGACATGTTAAGAAAGGAAAAGTATTTTTGAAGCAGAAAGGATATTTTCCTCAAGAATGAAGTTCAAGTATTTTATCAAAATTATTTTCCATATAAGATAATAAAAGGGTTCTGTTTTTATCCCTATTATTACATTGGTTTGATTATGTTGTGATGGAAATATTTTTTATGAATTCCTTTATCTTATATGAATTGATTTATGATGTCATGATGTTTCAAGAATCCCATTTTTGTTACATGTGTTATGCGATGATCTATGATTATGTGTGCATGCCACAAAGTTTCAAGTTTCATGTTATGATTATGGGGATCTCATTTTCACTTCTATGATTTATCCCATGTTATGATATTATGAGCTCTTTTGCAGGTTAAGATTTCCAAAAGCTATGTTCTTATGTATATGATGTGATTGATATTTCTTTTGTTTACCCTTACTGAGCATTTGAGCTCACCCTTTTATGTTTTCTTTTCCCCAGGATATAAAGAAAGGTTTTTAGGTAAAAAAAGGGAAGATCTTTATGGGAGATATTGATGATCTTTCCCCACGATTAGAAGATTACGTTCCGAGTTTCCAAAGACACTAAACTATTACAATCCTTGTGTGTGTGTTTTTGTTATGTACTAAGTATTCTGCAAAATTAATGTAATGTCCATGTACGATAAGCTTCGGGTCTCTACAGTTGGTATCAGAGGGAGGTAGGAATGTATCCGATCCTTGGGAACTCTCACATGTGAGCGTTGGACGAAGCATGGCTCTCCGCCCAAGGGCTTCATGAGGAAATGGCTGCCACTGGGGATGGTGGTGTGTCCCGCCCAGGGGGTGTAGTCTCCCATGGAGTGCCCTGATAGGTATCAATTATAGTCCACTGGAAGTAATTCCAGACCGCTACAGTTGGTATCAGAGGAAAGGTTTAGTCAACCTTTGGAAACTAGGATGCGAAAACGTTAGTGTGATCCCTAGAGATATTTCTAAGGTATGTCTAGGGATGTCCCTAGGGATAAGTATACGTATAGGTTATAGTAATAGAATTACGCTAACGATCATAGAATTAAACCTAAGATGTTAGATATTGAAGGTACTCCCCCTTTATTATGTTGTTTTCCCTAGCATGATTTTTGCCTCTCACACTATTCTTTTTGGGTTTTAGACGATGGCTGGAACCCGAAGGAACCGTGTTGATCAATGCAATGGACAATTCAATGATTGCCCTCCTGAACAAACAAATGTTATGGGAGATGGAGTGGAAAATCTTATTGTTATACTTACACAAGCTATGAATCATTCTGGACTACCAAATGAGCAGAGAAGGGAACAATATTCTATTGAGTCCTTCGTGAGGCAACGTCCACCTTCTTTCAGTGGGTCTTCTGATCCACTTGTGGCTGAACAATGGATCAGTACTACTGAAAAGATATTTTCAGTTCTTCAATGTTCTGAACATGATAAAGTCATATTAGCAGTATATCGTTTGGAAGGTGAAGCTGATCAATGGTGGAATCTTATCAAGAATACGAGGCCAAGAGATGAAATTGAGTCCATGGAATGGGACGAGTTCAAGAACTTGTTTTTCAGTAAGTACTTCCCTCGTATTCTTCAAACAAAGATGGAGAAAGAGTTTCTTGAACTGAAGCAAAGGGACGATGAATCTGTTTGTACCTATGAAGCAAATTTTACAAGACTTGCAAGGTATGCTTCTGGTATTATCATCCAACCTGAAAGTAAAGTTGATCGATTTTTCAGTGGCTTAAAACCAGGTCTTCGAAGGGAATTAGCTATAAGAGACTTCAGTAGCTATGAAGAAATTGTGCGTTGTGCTATCAAGGTAGAAATGGAAGTTGGTGTTACATATCCATCTCATGGTTTTGACAAGAAACGAAAGATGGAGTTCAAGGAGAAATCTCAGAATAATGGTGAAAAGAAGATGAATGTTTCCTTATGCACAAAGTGTGGAAAGAAGCATGGTGGAGATTGTCTTAAAGGGACTAGAAAATGTTTTAAGTGTGGAAAAGAAGGTCATCGAGCAGCTGAGTGTCGAAGTAATGGAAAAAGGGTTTCTAATGATGTGAATAAATCAAACACTGCAGAGAACGCACCACCAACACTTCAATGCTTCAAGTGCAAGGAAATGGGGCATTATGCTAATAAATGCCCTAATCCAAAGGTTAGTGATGATCAACATGAGCAACCACTGAAGGCAAAGGACAAAGGGAAGTCACATGCGATCACTATTGGCAATGTTGAATATGACAACGATGTGGTAGAATGATTAAGTGTTTATGTAATGGGATTCCAAAATAATGTTGTATCATTGAGTATTGCAATATTTATTGATGTGGTATTCAAAGTGATTGAGATATTTTTTTGGAAATAAGATGATATGCGCATAATGAAGGGAAAACGAGAAAATGAAATGTTTAATAGTATTCATGAGCTCATGATTGATATAAGGACTAAGTGATATCATAGAATTTTGAGGATTTTGGTATGTCGAAAGTGTTAACTTATAACTGCACTCATGTTTTCACTAAGGTATTCAAGAGAATACACGATTAAGGACTTTGAATGTTTGGAATGTGACCAACAAGACATATCTTATGATATGTGGGGATCAACGACAGTATTAAATCTCTGGTAATCGTTGTCACTATATTATGAGAGTGGACTGCAGTATTATGTATAAGCCTAAAGATTAGACTGGATTATGTTGGACATAAGTTAGTATTCTCTAAGGATAGAAGATTTTCGATATTATTGATGGGATGTTATAGTAACGTAGTTTTAGAAAAAGGACAACCTGCAGGACGGGCGACAGCCCATCGCTTCGGACAAGGCTGTGGGAATCGAACCCACAACCGAAGTGTGACTGGCCTTTATCACCTACCACTGGCCTACAGGAAGTCACTGTTTAGTAGAAACTAGTTTTATTATATTAAGCAATATGATATATGAAGTATAAGTCCATTTTAGGAACCATATGTGATTAATCTCACTATAGATCGACTTATGTATATAATTTTTGCTAACCTTTTGTTTGAGACAGATGGAATGACTTGTCATACTAACACTTCACGAATAACAAATTCAACTTCATTTATTTAAGAGATGAAGTGGAAATTGTTAAAGGCACGAACAACAGTGAGATTGTACCAAAATAAAGTAAGTATTTATTCTAATTCAAATTCTTTAACTTTAGGGAAATGATCTTGAAAACCAAAAATGTTGTCCTAGTTCTCTTATACCTGATGAATCAGATGGTACCTTAGATCGTCACAAATTTAGGGATTTGTGATTACTGGCTTTTCCATAGCCATGTTCTCTACCACTCTCCATCAGAACATGATGGTTAGATTTCTCTTCCATATCCATATTTTCACCTATGTGGAAACCCAGTGATTAGTTTATTTGGGTAATCGTTACATTTCATACTTTAGTTTTTAAAGCCAAGTTTTGGTATTCCTTTTTATGATGTGGGTTTCTATTAAAGAAACTTTCTAATAGTAAACCATTTATAACCCCGACGAATTTCGAGGGCGAAATTCATTTTAAGGGGGGTAGAATGTAACAGCCCGAGATTTTATGAAAAATGTTCTTTTTTATTTCACTAATGTCTTGTGTTGTACGCTACACCAAAAGGAGCTTGCACAACACGCATCCTTGACTTGCCTTGCATTACACGCAATCGCAACCTTCCTCGATAGCGTGTGTGGTACGTAATACTGAGTTTTACGAAACAATGATATGCTATTAAAATATTATTAAAACTAGCCGTTATGAATAGTAATAACCACTTTTTTAAATTTTAGAAATTTTAGCTCTCAAAATGGACTTCATTTTTGGATTCGGAGTATCGAATTTAGCCTAAGGTGAAATTTTGGTACTTTTCGGATAACTTTCATATTCTGATGAATAGTGAAAATTACTAAATTATAATTAAAAACAACTTTTTTAATCGAAATAATTAATAGTGATAAATCATTAATTTGAGTGGTTTTAAAGTATATTTAGAATATATTTTTACAATTTAATACAATGTTGGTCATTGGATGTAATTTCACATTTAAACTAGACATAAACAAGTGTCAATCTTTTGATAGATATTGTTTCTTAAAAACACGCTATTTGTTTTAACAGCGGGATTTAATTAAAAAATTAATTAATGCAACTTTTATGTTATGAATTTGGTAAAATAGACTTCATTTTTGAATTCGGAATATGAAATATAGCTTGGGATGAAATTTTGGCATTGTTCTGAAAAACATCAATTTTTGATGAATAGTGAAACTACTAAGTGGTAGTTAAAAAAACTGAATTTTTCATAAAACTTAATTTTACCACTTCTGTGAATGGAATTTCAAAAATCTGAGAGACACGGTTGATGTCAGTAAGTAAAATGTGGTTCAATGAGATGAAAATAATTTTTGGTGAATAGTAACTTTTTACTTTTATTTACCACGGTTAAAAGTAAATAGGGTAATTAAGGGTAAAAATGATATTATTATTACCCTAACACATGTCCTAATTCTATTGGACAAGTGTAATTCGACCAAAAACAAGCTTAGGAATAAAATATGACCATTTAGGCCCACTTGGATTAGATTAGGACATTTATTGTTATTTAAATCAAAGAAGAGTTAAAAGAGTCAAAATCAAAGTTTATTTACTAAAACATTTTTAATATAGGATTTTACATAAGATAAATTCGATTTTAAATATTAATTAGAAAGCTAAAACTATTTCCTACATGATGGTATTTTATTTGTAATTTTTAGACATCAAATAAGTTAATTTATTTATGACACAAAGATGATGCAGTAATTATCTTATTAATGAAATATTGACATAATTGATGTTATAAACACCAAACTAAATATAATTTGAGACTTTTTATGAATTCCACTAATTTTGTAGGTTACTATGATATATTAGTGTTTATTTAATCAACTTGGTTCGAACATATAATTCTTTTATGATTTTCACAAAAATCATGTATCAAATAGTGTCAAAATTGACACAAAATAGTTTTTAAATCAAATATTATATTATTAATTGTTATTTTATTCCTAAAAATCTAAGGATCGGCCAAATGACTTAGATAAGGATATATGTATTAATAATATACAATTTGGGTTTCGTTTGGTATGTTATAGTAAGTTTATTAACCATATAGTGTAAGAAAACAAAAAGACATGGTAAAAGTTAAATTATTTAACTTAGAGTTAAATCTAATTGATAAGGTTAAAATAATAACCTAAACTTGTCTAAATATTATTGGTTGATAGGATTTCTATCCATCCCCACTTTAGCTTCGAAATAAGACCATTTGGAACCATTATAAACCGATTTTGACTTTAATATAAAATAATATTTTAAGATATTCCTAAGGTGCCCCTCTCCTCCCTTATAAAAGGACACCTCCTCCCCCTCCTCCTCACACCAATTTGAGCACTCAAGCTCGGACAAACCCTGCCAAAATCTCTCCTCCACTTCCCTAGAAACATCCTAGAGGTTCTGGTCTTCCTCAAAGACCAATTTTAGTGCCCTAAGAGGAGGTCTCAAAGAGGCACTTCAAAGAAGGGGTAATTACTGTTACCAATTCTTTCATCTTTATTTCTTCTTCCACTTATTCTTCTTAGGTTGTTTCATTATGAAGTAATAACATCAGTATCACTCATATACTTATATTTTATTATAAGTATGAAACAACCCTATTTCACCATCTATCCATCCTATGGAAAAAGAAATCAATGCGCGTGCGTACGTACGGAATACCGTCTCCACGCCGTGGTGTAATCTATTTTCCACCACCACCTTACATGGATGGGTATAATGGTGTAAAGAATAACTATACATAGTTATTACAACATAATATTGATTCTGATATATTGTATAATCCACTCCAATTCAATTCAATATTTATGGAAAAGATATCATCGCTCGTGCGTACGTACGGACTACCGTCTCCACGACGCGATGCGATTCATTCTCCATGTTAACCATTTAAGAATGATTATAATGTATATATAAGAAATAATAATGAAATATATGACATTATAAAGCTACTGGATTTATGTATATATATATACATATGTATGTCATCTACTTACTTCCATTTCAAGACAATAAGGAAAGGAAAACAGCGTTCATGCGTACGTACGGACTACCGTCTCCATGAACGGTGTTTTTCATTTTATTTATCTACCTATTATATATATATATATATACTGAATATATATGATATATAAATCATATTTTATATTCTGGAAGTGAGTAAATCATGATATAAGTAATAATGATGTCAAGAACAACAAGTCAAAACACCTACGATAAATGAAACGATTTTACCCAAAACGCTTCTTTAACATGGAATTTACAAAAGAACAGGTAATATAATGTCATAAGTGAACCATATATGATATCATAACAATTAATATGATTCTGTAATAAGTCAATAACATGATTTAAATCATTATACAGGAGGTTCAGACACTTACAAAGCAAGTCGGACCTAAGGTAAGGGAAATATCACAATCTCATATTTATCCGAGATTGTTTATTCGTAAGTAATTACTAGGGTGTATTTTATCATCCACATCCATGTTTCATCAATATGTAATATTATTTATATCCACCTACAATTGTTTAAATACATTTTTACCCTTCGGTGAGTTTTTAGTAAAAGAAATGAAAGGAATCTTTGTCGTTTTTCGTACGAGGTACTTTTTGACTTTTCTGACAAAAGTACGAGAAGAATGTTTTTTTTTAACTTATACGGCATGAATGGATTTCTAAAACATTATTTCCAAGAAGCTTCCTTTACAAGTTTTTAAGTTTATTTTTAATCAACTTCTTTTATTTTATAATTGTACGACATGTTGAGAAAGGAAAAGTATTTTTGAAGCAGAAAGGATATTTTCCTCAAGAATGAAGTTCAAGTATTTTATCAAAATTATTTTCCATATAAGATAATAAAAGGGTTCTGTTTTTATCCCTATTATTACATTGGTTTGATTATTTTGTGATGGAAATATTTTTTATGAATTCCTTTATCTTATATGAATTGATTTATGATGTCATGATGTTTCAAGAATCCCATTTTTGTTACATGTGTTATGCGATGATCTATGATTATGTGTGCATGCCACAAAGTTTCAAGTTTCATGTTATGATTATGGGGATCTCATTTTCACTTCTATGATTTATCCCATGTTATGATATTATGAGCTCTTTTGCAGGTTAAGATTTCCAAAAGCTATGTTCTTATGTATATGATGTGATTGATATTTCTTTTGTTTACCCTTACTGAGCATTTGAGCTCACCCTTTTATGTTTTCTTTTCCCCAGGATATAAAGAAAGGTTTTTAGGTAAAAAATGGGAAGATCTTTATGGGAGATATTGAAGATCTTTCCCCACGATTAGAAGATTACGTTCCGAGTTTCCAAAGACACTAAACTATTACGATCCTTGTGTGTGTGTTTTTGTTATGTACTAAGTATTCTGCAAAATTAATGTAATGTCCATGTACGATAAGCTTCGGGTCTCTACAGTTGGTATCAGAGGGAGGTATGAATGTATCCGATCCTTGGGAACTCTCACATGTGAGCGTTGGACGAAGCATGGCTCTCCGCCCAAGGGCTTCATGAGGAAATGTCTGCCACTGGGGATGGTGGTGTGTCCCGCCCAGGGGGTGTAGTCTCCCATGGAGTGCCCTGATAGGTATCAATTATAGTCCACTGGAAGTAATTCCAGACCGCTACAGTTGGTATCAGAGGAAAGGTTTAGTCAACCTTTGGAAACTAGGATGCGAAAACGTTAGTGTGATCCCTAGAGATATTTCTAAGGTATGTCTAGGGATGTCCCTAGGGATAAGTATACGTATAGGTTATAGTACTAGAATTACGCTAACGGTCATAGAATTAAACCTAAGATGTTAGATATTGAAGGTACTCCCCCTTTATTATGTTGTTTTCCCTAGCATGATTTTTTCCTCTCACACTATTCTTTTTGGGTTTTAGACGATGGCTGGAACCCGAAGGAACCATGTTGATCAATGCAATGGACAATTCAATGATTGCCCTCTTGAACAAACAAATGTTATGGGAGATGGAGTGCAAAATCTTATTGCTATACTTACACAAGCTATGAATCATTCTGGACTTCCAAATGAGCAGAGAAGGGAACAATATTCTATTGAGTCCTTCATGAGGCAACGTCCACCTTCTTTCAGTGGGTCTTCTGATCCACTTGTGGCTGAACAATGGATCAGTACTACTGAAAAGATATTTTCAGTTCTTCAATGTTCTGAACATGACAAAGTCATCTTAGCAGTATATCGTTTGGAAGGTGAAGCTGATCAATGGTGGAATCTTATCAAGAATATGAGGCCAAGAGATGAAATTGAGTCCATGGAATGGGACGAGTTCAAGAACTTGTTTTTCAGTAAGTACTTCCCTCGTATTCTTCAAACAATGATAGAGAAAGAGTTTCTTGAACTGAAGCAAAGGGACGATGAATCTGTTTGTACCTATGAAGCAAATTTTACAAGACTTGCAAGGCATGCTTCTGGTATTATCATCCAACCTGAAAGTAAAGTTGATCGATTTTTCAGTGGCTTAAAACCAAGTCTTCGAAGGGAATTAGCTATAAGAGACTTCAGTAGCTATGAAGAAATTGTGCGTTGTGCTATCAAGGTAGAAATGGAAGTTGGTGTTACATATCCATCTCATGGTTTTGACAAGAAACGAAAGATGGAGTTCAAGGAGAAATCTCAGAATAATGGTGAAAAGAAGATGACTGTTTCCTTATGCACAAAGTGTGGAAAGAAGCATGGTGGAGATTGTCTTAAAGGGACTAGAAAATGTTTTAAGTGTGGAAAAGAAGGTCATCGAGCAGCTGAGTGTCGAAGTAATGGAAAAAGGGTTTCTAATGATGTGAATAAAGCAAACACTGCAGAGAACGCACCACCAACACTTCAATGCTTCAAGTGCAAGGAAATGGGGCATTATGCTAATAAATGCCCTAATCCAAAGGTTAGTGATGATCAACATGAGCAACCACTGAAGGCAAAGGACAAAGGGAAGTCACATGCGATCACTATTGGCAATGTTGAATATGACAACGATGTGGTAGAATGATTAAGTGTTTATGTAATGGGATTCCAAAATAATGTTGTATCATTGAGTATTGCAATATTTATTGATGTGGTATTCAAAGTGATTGAGATATTTTTTTGGAAATAAGATGATATGCGCATAATAAAGGGAAAACGAGAAAATGAAATGTTTAATAGTATTCATGAGCTCATGATTGATATAAGGACTAAGTGATATCATAGAATTTTGAGGATTTTGGTATGTCGAAAGTGTTAACTTTTAACTGCACTCATGTTTTCACTAAGGTATTCAAGAGAATACACGATTAAGGACTTTGAATGTTTGGAATGTGACCAACAAGACATATCTTATGATATGTGGGGATCAACGACAGTATTAAATCTCTGGTAATCGTTGTCACTATATTATGAGAGTGGACTGCAGTATTATGTATAAGCCTAAAGATTAGACTGGATTATGTTGGACATAAGTTAGTATTGTTTAAGGATATAAGATTTTCGATATTATTGATGGGATGTTATAGTAACGTAGTTTTAGAAAAAGGACAACCTGCAGGACGGGCGACAGCCCATCGCTTCGGACAAGGCTGTGGGAATCGAACCCACAACCGAAGTGCGACTGGCCTTTATCACCTACCACTGGCCTACAGGAAGTCACTGTTTAGTAGAAACTAGTTTTATTATTTTAAGCAATATGATATATGAAGTATAAGTCCATTTTAGGAACCATATGTGATTAATCTCGCTATAGATCGACTTATGTATATAATTTTTGCTAACCTTTTGTTTGAGACAGATGGAATGACTTGTCATACTAACACTTCACGAATAACAAATTCAACTTCATTTATTTAAGAGATGAAGTGGAAATTGTTAAAGGCACGAACAACAGTGAAATTGTACCAAAATAAAGTAAGTATTTATTCTAATTCAAATTCTTTAACTTTAGGGAAATGATCTTGAAAACCAAAAATGTTGTCCTAGTTCTCTTATACCTGATGAATCAGATGGTACCTTAGATCCTCACAAATTTATGGATTTGTGATTACTGGCTTTTCCATAGCCATGTTCTCTACCACTCTCCATCAGAACATGATGGTTAGATTTCTCTTCCATATCCATATTTTCACCTATGTTGAAACCCAGTGATTAGTTTATTTGGGTAATCGTTACATTTCATACTTTAGTTTTTAAAGCCATGTTTTGGTATTCCTTTTTACGATGTGGGTTTCTATTAAAGAAACTTTCTAATAGTAAACCATTTATAACCCCGACGAATTTCGAGGGCGAAATTCATTTTAAGGGGGGTAGAATGTAACAGCCCGAGATTTTATGAAAAATGTTCTTTTTTATTTCACTAATGTCTTGTGTTGTACGCTACACCAAAAGGAGCTTGCACAACACGCATCCTTGACTTGCCTTGCATTACACCCAATCGCAACCTTCCTCGATAGCGTGTGTGGTACGTAATACTGAGTTTTACGAAACAATGATATGCTATTAAAATATTATTAAAACTAGTCGTTATGAATAGTAATAACCACTTTTTAAATTTTATAAATTTTAGCTCTCAAAATGGACTTCATTTTTGGATTCAGAGTATCGAATTTAGCCTAAGGTGAAATTTTGGAACTTTTTGGATAACTTTCATATTCTGATGAATAGTGAAAATTACTAAATTATAATTAAAAACAACTTTTTTAATCGAAATAATTAATAGTGATAAATCATTAATTTGAGTGGTTTTAAAGTATATTTAGAATATATTTTTACAATTTAATACAATGTTGGTCATTGGATGTAATTTCACATTTAAACTAGACATAAACAAGTGTCAATCTTTTGATAGATATTGTTTCTTAAAAACACGCTATTTGTTTTAACAGCGGGATTTAATTACAAAATTAATTAATTCAATTTTTATGTTATGAATTTGGTAAAATAGACTTCATTTTTGAATTCGGAATATGAAATATAGCTTGGGATGAAATTTTGGCATTGTTCTGAAAAACATCAATTTTTGATGAATAGTGAAACTACTAAGTGGTAGTTAAAAAAACTGAATTTTTCATAAAACTTAATTTTACCGCTTCTGTGAATGGAATTTCAAAAATCCGAGAGACACGGTTGATGTCAGTAAGTAAAATGTGGTTCAATGAGATAAAAATAATTTTTGGTGAATAGTAACTTTTTACTTTTATTTACCACGGTTAAAAGTAAATAGGGTAATTAAGGGTAAAAATGATATTATTATTACCCTAACACATGTCCTAATTCTATTGGACAAGTTTAATTCGACCAAAAACAAGCTTAGGAATAAAATATGACCATTTAAGCCCACTTGGATTAGATTAGGACATTTATTGTTATTTAATTCAAAGAAGAGTTAAAAGAGTCAAAATCAAAGTTTATTTACTAAAACATTTTTAATATAGGTTTTTACATAAGATAAATTCGATTGTAAATATTCATTAGAAAGCTAAAACGATTTCCTACATGATGGTATTTTATTTGTAATTTTTAGACATCAAATAAGTTAATTTATTTAGGACACAAAGATGATGCAGTAATTATCTTATTAAAGAAATATTGACATAATTGATGTTATAAACACCAAACTAAATATAATTTGAGACTTTTTATGAATTCCACTAATTTTCTAGGTTACTATGATATAGTATTGTTGATTTAATCAACTTGGTTCAAACATATAATTCTTTTATGATTTTCACAAAAATCGTGTATCAAATAGTGTCAAAATTGACACAAAATAGTTTTTAAATAAAATATTATATTATTAATTGTTATTTTATTCCTAAAAATCTAAGGTTCGGCCAAATGACTTAGATAAGGATATATGTATTAATAATATACAATTTGGGGTTTGTTTGGCATGTTATAGTAAGTTTATTAACCATATAGTGTAAGAAAACAAAAAGACATGGTAAAAGTTAAATTATTTAACTTAGAGTTAAATATAATTGATAAGGTTAAAATAATAACCTAAACTTGTATAAATCTTATTGGTTGATAGGATTTCGATCCATCCCCACTTTAGCTTCGAAATAAGACCCTTTGGAACCATTATAAACCGATTTTGACTTTAATATAAAATAATATTTTAAGATATTCCTAAGGTGCCCCTCTCCTCCCTTATAAAAGGACACCTCCTCCCCCTCCTCCTCACACCAATTTGAGCACTCAAGCTCGGCCAACCCCTGCCAAAATCTCTCCTACACTTCCCTAGAAACATCCTAGAGGTTCTGGTCTTCCTCAAAGACCAATTTTAGTGCCCTAAGAGGAGGTCTCAAAGAGGCACTTCAAAGAAGAGGTAATTACCGTTACCAATTCTTTCATAATTATTTCTTCTTCCACTTCTTATTCTTAGGTTGTTTCATTATGAAGTAATAACATAAGTATCACTCATATACTGATATTATATTATAAGTATGAAACAACCCTATTTCACCATCTATCCATCCTATGGAAAAAGAAATCACCGCGCGTGCGTACGTACGGAATACCGTCTCCACGCCGTGGTGTAATCTATTTTCCACCACCACCTTACATGGATGGGTATAATGGTGTAAATAATTACTATACATAGTTATTACAACATAATATTGATTCTGATATATTGTATAATCCACTCCAATTCAATTCAATATTTATGGAAATGATATCATCGCTCGTGCGTACGTACGAACTACCGTCTCCACGACGCGATGAGATTCATTCTCCATGTTAACCATTTAAGAATGATTATAATGTATATATAAGAAATAATAATGAAATATATGACATTATAAAGCTACTGGATTTATGTATATATATACATATGTATGTCATCTACTTACTTCCATTTCAAGACAATAAGGAAAGGAAAACAGTGTTCATGCGTACGTACGGACTACCGTCTCCATGAACGGTGTTTTTCATTTTATTTATCTACCTATTATATATATATATACTGAATATATATGATATATAAATCATATTTTATATTCTTTAAGTGAGTAAATCATGATATAAGTAATAATGATGTCAAGAACAACAAGTCAAAACACCTACGATAAATGAAACGATTTTACCCAAAACGCTTCTTTAACATGGAATTTACAAAAGAACAGGTAATATAATGTCATAAGTGAACCATATATGATATCATAACAATTAATATGATTCTTTAATAAGTCAATAACATGATTTAAATCATTATACAGGAGGTTCGGACACTTATAAATCAAGTCGGACCTAAGGTAAGGGAAATATCACAATCTCATATTTATCCGAGATTGTTTATTCGTAAGTAATTACTAGGGTGTATTTTATCATCCACATCCATGTTTCATCAATATGTAATATTATTTCCATCCACCTACAATTGTTTAAATCCATTTTTACCCTTCGGTGAGTTTTTAGTAAAAGAAATGAAAGGAATCTTTGTCGTTTTTCGTACGAGGTACTTTTTGACTTTTCCGACAAAAGTACGAGAAGAATGTTTTTTTTAACTTATACGGCATGAATGGATTTCTAAAACATTATTTCCAAGAAGTTTCCTTTACAAGTTTTTAAGTATATTTTTAATCAACTTCTTTTATTTTATAATTGTACGACATGTTAAGAAAGGAAAAGTATTTTTGAAGCAGAAATTATATTTTCCTCAAGAATGAAGTTCAAGTATTTTATCAAAATTATTTTCCATCTAAGATAATAAAAGGGTTCTGTTTTTATCCCTATTATTACATTGGTTTGATTATGTTGTGATGGAAATATTTTTTATTAATTCCTTTATCTTATATGAATTGATTTATGATGTCATGATGTTTCAAGAATCCCATTTTTGTTACATGTGTTATGCGATGATCTATGATTATGTGTGCATGCCAAAAAGTTTCAAGTTTCATGTTATGATTATGGGGATCTCATTTTCACTTCTATGATTTATCCCATGTTATGATATTATGATCTCTTTTGCAGGTTAAGATTTCCAAAAGCTATGTTCTTATGTATATGATGTGATTGATATTTCTTTTGTTTACCCTTACTGAGCATTTGAGCTCACCCTTTTATGTTTTCTTTTCCCCAGGATATAAAGAAAGGTTTTTAGGTAAAAAAAGGGAAGATCTTTATGGGAGATATTGAAGATCTTTCCCCACGATTATAAGATTACGTTCCGAGTTTCCAAAGACACTAAACTATTACGATCCTTGTGTGTGTGTTTTTGTTATGTACTAAGTATTCCGCAAAAGTAATGTAATGTCCATGTACGATAAGCTTCGGGTCTCTACATGAGATATGTGAAAAAACTGTGCATGAAATAAATTATTGTATGAATATTATTCTAGACCAAAAATAATTGATGAAATTTTATATGATGACACCTGAAAATGAAATTTATTTCCATAAAATATAATAGAAAAAAGATCCACAAGCAGAAACAATTCATGGAATGTGAGATATTTTACATCTGGTTAATATTTTCAATAAGAAAAAGGAATCCCATATTATGATATTAGATGAAAAATGTTTATGTTTAGAAAATAAATCCATACATGGTTTTTCTTCTAAGGAAGAAAATTTTCCCAACTTAAAACTTTTTCCACTAACATTGTATGGAATTTAGGGATAATATTTTTTATTTTAAACATTATAAAAGAATAATGTTTTTCATTGTGGAATATCCAAAATACCATGAAAATGGGGAGTTGAGTGCATACCTTAAGGATTATCATGATTAAGGATTAGTATTTCAAAACCATGGTTCCATAAAATTTATGAGATTATGGAAAACTCCATTAAATAAAAGGACTATGGTATCTCAATAAAACATAAAACATTGATTTATCATTATATAAAACATATTTACGAATGGGTTTTGGGATGATCAAAATATCAAGAAAATGGGGACGTTTATCTCATTCACGTGAACTATTTTGATGGGTTTGTTATGAATGTCTCATGTCAAATTTAACTAGTTACATCTGGTTGAGTATCCATTTGAATGATTTCTGAAAATGTTAACTCAGGTATGTGAATTTATGAACAACATTGTAAAATTTGGATAAATAGAAAAAAAAATTATATGATAATTTAGGCAATGTATATTTACAGATGAATAAATAAAGGATCCTTGATAATAAATTCTTATATTTCCACCATTATATTAAAAGGGGACCCTGATGTGACTCTGAATGATAGTGAGTCAGGAGTATGATTTAATAATTTTTAAAATAAAAAAGATTAGGTTGGAAGACAAGTTAATATTTCATTTCTATATACTTTCAAATAGGTTGAGAGAAAGAAGCGCACATATTATAAGGAGATGGGCTGGGGGGTATTAAAAAACCAAAACTGAGAGATTGAAACTCCTAAGGGTTGGATGTTATTTTTTATTAATATGAAAAAATGTTTTTTAAGGAAAGTGGTGATACATAGATTATTTTTAAAGAATAATATATGTCTGAATGATAAGGCTTAATTAGCATTGTATTTACTTATTAAGATCACAAATTGATATGGTTCATGAGGTTGATTCGTTGAATAACATGAATAGTAAATTCAATGCCACTTAGATTTTGTAGTAATTTGAAATTGAATATTGATATATTGTACCTCATATTAATGATAAGTTATAATTGTGAGAGAGTTGGGATCAATATGATTTTAATGGGTCTAGAATCTAGCAGAATTGGAAGATTGAAGGAATTGATTTAGAAGGAGGATATTATATTGAATATTGATTAAACAAGAAAAATAATGTTATGTTTATAATATAATATAAATAAGTTAAAAATATTTTAGAAAATTATTATTGGATTGTTTTACATGATTTTTGATATTGAAATTTCCATGAGAATAAATTCCAAGATTTCTAATTGATATGATGAAATTTTGGAAGCACTATTACAGAAAAAATGTTTTGGAAAATAAATGTATAACCTATGGTCAATACAGTTTATTAAAACTTTGGGGCTTGAAGAAAAGGAAAATTAAATTATCCAACACATAAAATATTTTAACCAGTGCATTTTATATTTAACAGGAATAAGTCTTTTTGAAAAATGGAATATGGAATTCATCAAGATAGAAGATAAGTAGATAGTGTGTAAGTGCATTTTCTTGTGTGTGAGTGAATTGGACAGCATATAATACCTTTAATAAACATGTAAGTGAACTATGATACTCATATGATGATTTTCTATAAGATATTTGAGGAGGTATGATAATATATTTTACATTGATAACTATTATGAATTTTATAATTATATATTTTGAAGGACAACAAAATATGATGATGTTGATGCTGCATACATTTTGGAATGAAAATATTACAGTTAACCAAATGAACATAATCCAAGATATTAGTGGAGGAAAATGAGTTCCACATAGAAAGATGATTATTCCATGTGAAAGTGATGAATGATTCCTTGAACATGTATTTTTCAAATGATTTATGGAATAATATTTTTGTTGGAAAATTAAGATGTTATATTTGATCACATAATGAAGGAGACATGATGCATATTCATGAAATTTAAAAGTAAAATTTGACTAATTTTTAAAGCAGTTAAAATTAAAAATAAAATCAGGAATTTTGGTCGAGTGATTAAAAAATGAATATCACTCATATAGTGGAAGATTAAAAATATTTCAAGAATCCATTTTCTGAATAACTGTTATAGATGATTTTATTATTTGTATATAAATATGTTTGACATGATGAATGAAATTTAGTAGTGGTTTTAGAGAACTAATGAAATTATTTCAAATAATAATTTTGATGAATTGAAAGCCCAATAAATTCTAGTGTCAAAGTAAGAAGATGATTATGAATGTGGGGATATCTTCATCTAGAGAATAATATAATCTAACCATGTATTTAGATGGAAGATAACGACCTGGTTCATTCAGGATATAGAGTTCATTTTGAGGCCAACATTGATGATCTCCACTATTGGAAACTGAAGATATTAAAGATCTTATACATGGGTGGGAATTTTTATCATATTTACTCATATGGGATGATCATATCAAGTGGTATAGAGTAAACCATGAGAATAATGAGATCTTTCTTGTCTATATTAAGACATTTTAGTAATATTTATGACACTATGGATTCTCATGTGTCAACCATGAGCTGTAAAATAGTTTGAATATGTATTCATGGGTTCGTGATAGTCCTTGGATTTATAACCACTTGTTCATATAGAGGATATTAAATTATTAGCAAGTATAACCAATAATGATAAAGAGTGAGATTTATACAAGACCTTACGATCCTTCTGTAATACTTTCTCTTTCTATTTAATACATAGAAGGTGAGTCTAATAAAAGAAATTGAGTGTATCATTACTTTAAAAATTATAAGGGGATTAGCTGAATAGAATAATTCGGAAAAAATACCACTAATTAAGCCCCCTATTAGTGGTGAATTTGGGTTTGAGAACCACAAAAATATTTCTTCATTAATTAAAAGATTAGTCAGAATGAGTGTTTATTTTATCATTCTATTAGAATAATTAATATTTGGAGTAGTCATCAAACTTTTGGGACTTATAGTTGATCATATGATTATGATGAGAATTTGTCTATACTGTTTTTGAGAGTTGTTAAGATTAATGTGGAAACAATAATCATTGAATATTGATGAGTTGGTGTGTGTTTTTGGGTGTAGTGCCTTCGGTAATTTTTATCTTCTATATAAGATGTTTCTTTTGTTAAGGGGTCCTCATAGGCTGTATATGTTGTGAGAAAATAGAAAGGCCAATATATAAACATTCCATTGGATTTCGTCATCACTGGATGAAAAATTTAGTAATAATATTATAGGTCATTCCCCAATGACTTATGCTTCTATAGGTAGGATGTCCAGGCACCCCAACCTTTATACTAAATATTTACACCATCAAGTCCATATCCTCCATCGGTTCTCCTTATAGAGAATGAAAATGAACTCCATAACAAAAAAATCATTCCAGTGTAAATAATAAGAACCATTCATAATTGTGATTAATTTTTTTTAGACATGTATTTGACTACCATAGTAGAAATAAAATCACTCTTTTAATTCATGAAGAATTTATTGTTATAAATAACACACCCCTTCCTGTCACTCTTCTCAAACTAACAAAAGATGTTTCACCAATGTAAAAAGCTGTTTATTATTTTGATTCTCTTATTTTCTTCAATTACCTTCTAAATATTCAACCAACATCATTAGATTTGGCGATTTAGGGATGAGGTGTGGGCCCCGATTGGATTCCCTGGAAGAGGATCCACCTTAACATTTTCTAGGCCTCATAAAATCTCAATAATCATGTCTTGCACATGTTTTACAATGGATTTATTATAGAGGGATCTATTTGGTCATCTAATTACCTCAACCATATAATATGTAAGGTCCTCCATCCTTTTGATCTTAAAGTTATGATTTCCCACAAGAATGAGCAACTCAACCAAAAAACATTCATTGAATATAGAATGTCACCATACAAACTTCTCACTAATGGTTCTTTATAACACCCCTTCTGAAAATCTTCAAGGATTCCATTAATCACTTTATTTTTATTTTCTCATATTCAATGTGATTTTCTCACAACAATTTGTCAAATAAACCAATGAAACTACCATTTGAAATATAAAAACTACCCCTTCTCATTGGAGTGACATCTGAAAGATCAATCTTGATATTTCACCTTTTTGTGCATGGACTCCACTATTATTTTTCCAAACTACCTCCTCATAGCCTCATTCATTGATTCTCACTATAAGGATCCTAACAAAAAAAATTTAGAAGACACTACGTTCAATTGAAAATAACTCCAACTAGCGCAATTCAATTTTCCCGCACAACGTCCACAGAACACTATTTGTAGCACCTTCTTTTATTAGTCCTCAATGGGAATTTATTCTGGATATGTCATTGTTTTAAGGAAATGTTCCCATATGTATTCCCATGTGTTACTTATAAACTGTATCCTTTTAATGTAATTAATACTTCAACTAGATAACATTTTTCGCAACAAGACCAAAAATATTCTTTTTTATTGTTGTTTTCATGGGCTGAGTAAAACAATATCCCACTAAAATACTATTCACAAACATATAATAAATTTCATTTATAGACTAACTTAAATTCATCCCACATCCGTTGAATCGTCTACATGACTCTACATTTAATACCCCCTTCTCATCATCCAACCTCCCACTAAAATAAATCCCCCTTTAACATCTATAAGAACACTCTACTATTCCAATGAAAAATTAAATTCATTTAAATGACAAAAAGTAATTATACCAAATAAAATAGTCATTGAGTTTCTAACCTTTGACATTATTGAAATTTTGGTCAATATGTTACATCATGAACTACATCCATGGACTCTCTATATTATATGTATGATTCAAAAACTATGATTCCATAATATTTTACAACCTAATAACGTGCCGATATAATGAGATCGAGTAACATAATCAGAACGATATCCATATATAACATCACCTTCAACAATGAATAGTTCCATTGTTATGATGGATACACACTGAAACAAATTCTATCGAATCCAAGGAAACAAGAACCATTTCCCCTATTACTTATATCCTAGTACTAATCCTTTTCAAGGATCCCACCGATATTCAAGAGACCCTTCAATTAATCGATCATTCCTCTAATAAAAGGATTCTATAGATTTAAGATAATTTGTGTTCATCATTATCACTCTAAAATGAAATGTGGACCTTAGACATGTTATATTTCTTCATTAGGTTTAAATGTGGTTTTGTTTAACTCCTTCTAAATACTTTTCATATGAAATAATCAAAATCTATCTAACTTCCAGAATTATATATTATTTGAACTATAATATTTTGGAAAAAAATTCATTCCACCTATATCATGTTTATTTGGAATAGAATTCCATAATAGTATAATGTATTTCGTTTATAAAAACCATAAAAACTATAAACTACGACCATAGCAAAGAAATGTTAAACTCTTTACACTATGTTCTATAAGTTCTTCACCTGACCTAGAATGTAATGCCCCAGCCCCAGAATCCCAAAGTTGGTGAATTATTACATTAAAATGGAATTATTACAAGGAAGAAAATCTTGAAGGACCATTCAGTTTATCCATCTTGGAAAGACAAATTACATAAATAATACCCATAATAAATAAAAAAATAAACAATAAATAAACAATAAAAATAAATAAATTCCATCCTCAAAATCCTATTCAATGGTCTCTTCTTTATAACGAGGGAAAAGTAATATAATAAGGGTGATCTCAGATGCTCAGTAAGGATAATTACAACAGAAGTAATAAGGAATCAATCTATTAGAAAGGTAAATAACTAAGAACAATTTCCATAAAAATAACTAGATAAGGCATTAATAATTTTCCATGTAAGAAACTAAACCAGAAGCCATAAATCAATAAACTGGGAATTGTAACGTCCTAGATCTCGGTGCCACACAACGGGTGCCCCGAACCCAATTGGTCACATGACCTCAAGTGAATTTCCCCAAACGCCAGAGGCTGCTGACTAGAAGCGAGGGCCTAGGTCTGATAGTGGGGAAACTATGCCCTCATTTTTTAAATTGTAGCGCAGCGGAGAAATAAAAACATTCCAAAAGTGGAAGTACTAAACAATACCAAGCTGAATGGATAATGGTACTGAAGTAATATATAACCAATAGTCATATATATGATGATGCAATATATATCTAATTCAAATAAAGAAGCCAAAATAAAATACACTACAATCTAAAACAATACTGTACAAGGTACAAGTACATCAAAGCAAAACAAAATAGTGTAGTAGGAACTCAGCAGTATAGCTATCCTAAGCTCGGTCCCGTGATCTCCTACTCCCATGCAACAATCAAGTACCTGTATAGGGACTCTTTCACTTATCAACACCTGTAGCAATATAATATGTTTGGGCCCAAGACATGAGCCAAACAGGGTGTGAGAAATAAATTCATGTAGGAAACCACCAAAGGCATGTGCCCAACTATCAGTGAAAATGTGCAGCAGCAGTATGCAATAACGAAATGCAGTAAGCTAGGAAGTACTCAAAAGCAGATACCCCTACCAGTTACATTTCTATTTAATTATTATTTAACAATTCCAAGCATGTTCTTTAACTTGGAAGGTACATCATAAGAAATCACCATAGGGAATATTTAATGTAAACATTATCCTCAGACATGAAAATCCTTACCCTCAGAAAAACTGAAACAAAACCCTTAGGTGATTGCCCTCAGGCATAATGAATATTTCCCTCAGGCCTAAGAACTATTTCCCTTAGGAAAAACAAAACCGTTCCCTTAGGCTAAACAATACTAACCTTAGGAATAAGAAATGGTTTCCTCAGGCAAAACAAAACCATTCCCTCAGGAGAAACAACACTGCCCTCAGGAATAAGAAATGTTTCCCCAAGATAATCAAACATTTTCCCTCAGGCTAAACAGAACCTTACCCTCAGGCTAAACAGAAGAAAGGAAAGTCACTGGGACAAGACCAACACATAAGAAAGAAATTTATGTATATTTTTTATCTCAATAAAATTCATACATGCTATAATCACGTCATACCCACTGGTATCCTGGCCAAATATCTAAACAAGGGAAACACACTAATTGGGTGGCCCTAAATCAAGGCAATGATCCAAAACAATAGTTTATACTTGTTCATTAAATTATCTATGCAATTATCAGTATCTTAAAAGTCATGGCCTCAGCCATACGACACCCCAAACATGGTCGTGTATCACAAAGGAACACAAATTCAACTTGACAGATGGAAATAAACAAAATACCACCTACCTCGATATTCTCTAATTGATATACGTGAAGGAAGCCTACTGAACTAACCGAGAACGACGTAGATCTGGGATAAAAATTTACTCGTTCGAACTCAAATAACATCCCTTAGGGAAATAATTGGAAGGATAAGTTCGAGAAGAGAGAAGATCTCACCCATATAGTTCAAACTAGTTCGACGACGAAGGAATCAGAGTCTCGGTGTGAGGTCGGGAACTCCTCCAAGTTCCGGCCTTTTCTCATGCGGCTCTCGTCGAGTTCTATGCCTCCTCTACCGAATGAGTAGGCTACTACCTATTTTTAATGAAAAAACATAACTACATGGCATGTAATCTCAATTACATGGTGTGTACTTTCCATTTTTTAATTGTTTCTTTGGAGGCCACTTTCTACCAACTCACTGCTCATCTACCAACTTTGTTACACGGCATGTATTACTAAGTACATGTCATGTACTATTGTTCAGTTGGCAGCTACTCCCACCACCTTACTAGTCTCCTGCCGACTGATTACATGGCATGTATATACTAAGTACATGGCTAGTAGTCATTTTTTACACCCTTCATCGTCGATAAGCCTACAATCCCTGTATTGTCATCCCACATGGCCAAAATACATGGTGTGTAGAAAACGTACATGGAGTGCACCCATAAATTTGGGATTTTCCCCCATTTTCCTTATTTTCTCAAAAACATTAAAGGAAAAGGAAAAGAAGAAACTTGTACCTCAAGAATAAAAATTGGGTTCTTAAAAAATTCCCCCTTTAAATTAATTTGTCCCCAAATTTCCCTTCCAAGGGTGGTGAAGATAAATTTAAGAACAACACTGGCCACTGAGCACGTACGTCGGTCTCCTGCTCCTATGTTTTGTCCTGCACTCGGCCATGCTATTATAGCACATATACGAGAGGAATTGATCGACCTTGGAGAACCATGATTCTCTTATCAACAATATGAATCAGATGCTCCTCAAAGGATGCATCGACCTAAAGTTCAACCTCCTCAGTTTGAAAGATGTGAGATGGGTCTGAGTGATATCTGTGCAACTAAGATATGTGGAAGATGTCATTCATGACCTGATACCTTTGTGGTAACTGTTACTGATAGGAAACTTTCCCGACTCTGTCCATATTCTCAAATGTCCCCACATACCTTGGTGAAAGTTTACCCTGTCTCCCGATCCACCTGTGTCCCAGTCTCGGTGAAACACACAAGAAAACCTAATCCCTGGCCACGAACTCCATGTTTCATTTGCAGCGATCATCATTGGATTTATGATGATATTGTGCAGTATCCATCTACTTCTGTATCAACTAGACCTACTCTAAAGTCTCCTGCACGAGACATGGTCTCGTTAAAGCCACCTCACCTGCCTCCAACGAGCACAAAGTTGATCGGAAAGACCTACAAAATAAAGCCTCGTAAGGTGTCATCTCAACAATTTCCTAGAAGCTATTATTTTAGGAAAACTCAACCAGGGGTATGTGCTTCTCCCAAGAGCCCCCAAAGTCTAGTATGCATGCACGCAGCATGTCCTCAAGAACTAGTATCATACACTCTGACTGGCCATCGGTCTGAGGGTGGTAAGCTGTGCTCAGAAGCACCTATTTACCTAGTGCCCAATAAAAACTCTTCCAGAAACGAGACATAAACTGGGCATCCCTATCTGAAATGATAGAATGAGTGACCCCATGAAGACGTACTACCTCTCAGATATAAAAATTCCTGAGATCGTCCACACTAAATGTCTCCTTGATCAGAAAAAATCGAGCTAATTTTGTAATCCTATCTACAACAACCCATACAGCATCATTGCCTCGAGGTGACCTTGACAACCTGGTTACAAAGTCCATAGCGACATCATCCCATTTCCAATCCAGATTGGGTAACTATTGTAACACTCCAGCTAGCCTCTAATGCTCCGCCTTCACCTACTGATAGGTGTAACATCTCATAACAAAACCAGCTACCTCTCGTTTTATACCTGGCCACCAATACTAACGTCTCAAGTCATGTCACATTTTGGTAACTCCAGGATGTACTTCCCAAGATTAAGCATCAAATTCCCGCATCAACTCCTCATGTATATCCCCTGGAACCCACACTCATCCATGGATACATAGTACCTCATCATCACTTATCGTCTAGATAAGAGGAGGGTCCTCACTTGACACTAACTCCCGTAGAACTAGGCCTTATGAATCTGATAGTTTTCTCATCCTCACTCTATCCAGGAGGGTAAAATTCATAACAATGGATGAAATATAATCTTTCCCCTGACTATTTTGCACCACCAAATGCATCTTAGAGAACAAATCCATAAGCTGCCACTCACCACTGGCCTCCTACACTGCCTGTATCTAAGTCCTTCTACTCAGTGCATCAGCTACTGCATTACCCTTACCAGGTGTATAGGAAAGCTCAAATTCGAAGGACTGAAGGTATTCAACAGACCTTCGCTATCTAAAATTCATGTCACGCTGGGTAAAGATGTATTTAACACTTTTATGGTCTGTAAACACCACAAAATGTTTTCCCAAGAGATAATGTCTCCAACAGCGTAACGTGTGAACAACTGTAGCGAACTCGAGATCATGCATCTGTTAATTCCTCTCATGTGGCCTCAACTATCGAGACTCGTACGAAACTACTCGATCGCCCTGCATCAACACTACTCCCAGCCCAATACCTGATGCATCAAAGTAAACTATATAGCTCTTCCCTTGCTCTGGATGTATCAGGACTTTTTTTAATGTCAACCTTCCCTTCATCTTCTGGAAGGCTATATCGCAAGTCAAACCCATAAATGTCCCAGCTAAGTGGGAGAAGCCATGTATAAAGCACCTGTAGTAACCAAAGATCCCCAATAAACTCCGTATTTCAAACATGTTCTTAGGCTACTCCTAGGAAACTACTACTCTCACTTTCTCTCGGTCCACTGCAACACCTGCCTCTGAGATAATATGACTCAGTAAGTGAATCTGATCCATTAAAAAGTGGCACATTGAGATCTTAGCATATAGCTGATGCCCTCTCAGTGTACTCAGTGCGATATCAAGATGGGTAACGTTGTTGTGTCGAGTATTAGAGTACACCAAGATATCGTCCATGAAGACTATCACAAAAGAATCCAAATATGGGTGGAACAAACGATTCATCAGAGCCATGAAAACTGCTGGTGTGTTCATGAGTCTGAACGGAATGACCAATTACTCGTATAGACTATATATTCTCTGAAAGTCTATAAGTGGAATGTCTGGTTTTATAATGCGCAACTGATGATATACAGATCTCATGTCAATATTCGAGAATACTTGTTCTCCCTGAAGATGATCAAAAATATCATCAATCCTCAGCAAGGGATATCGGTCCTTGATAGTCAACTGGTTCAGCTTCAGATAATATACACAGAGTCTGAGGGTAACATCTACCATCTTTGCAAATAGGACAGGCGAACCCCAAGGAGATGTTCTGGGTCGGATGAAACCCTTTTCCTGTAACTCCTCTAACTTCCTCTTGAGATACTGAAATTCTGGTGTAGCCATCCTATAAGGAGTAATAGACACTGGTGCCTCTCCGGGCACAATCTCAATAAATAAATCCACCACTCTCTCTGGAGCTAGAACTGAAAAGTTGTTCGTTAAGACATCCTTGAAATTATTAACCACTGGAGGGAAATATTTCTGACAAGTTCCCTAGTCATCCAAATATAAACTCACAATCTGGGTTGTCACTGCACCTCACCCACGATGCTCAGGTCTAGCTCGGCTTGCCTGGACATCCCATTCTCCCTTGTATTGAAACTCTCCATCCTCTGGTGACATGAAACTCACCCTGCGATGATAGAAATCTACAAAGGCTCAAAAGGGTTTTATCCAGTCCATCTCGAGAATGACGCCATAGCTCGTCATCTCTAAGACATAGAGGTCCCATAAAAAGTGACACCCACCAACCACTAGGGGCACTCCTTGCACTGATGCACACCTGTCATTCTAATCTTGAACAAAGTGTCTAGAATCATAATATCAGAAGAAGAAGAAACACAAAACCCAAGGATCTCTACAACGGGCCCAGATATAAAGCTATGCATAGCACCAGTATCGAAAAGTAACGATGATAAAACAGAGGCTACTAGAATAGTAACTCTGATAGGGGAAGGTCTGGGATCCTACTCTAGTTGGGTCTGTTGCACTACATATTCCAACCCAGTGTTGCATCCCTGCGACATAGCCTATCTACCTTGAGCTGACTCACCCAGCTGTCTCTAAAATCCCGGTGTCTGGCTACCATGGTCTTGACCAACACCTTGTTATGAATGTCCTGATGTATTCCAATTCCCTGACTAGTAAAAAGCTATGGCTCTACTCCTGAATGTTGAGTCTGTACAGAAACCCTCTCACTAGTCACTAGTGGAAACACCCTACAAAAACGATGAACATGACCCATCTTGCCGTAAGCTCGGCACTCCACTGGGTTAGGTGGACACTCAGGTCTCTTCCTCCCCTCTTTACGACACTCGTTTCACATTATAGGTCCACTTGAAGAATTCTTTTTCATAGTAGTACCATCATGAGAGAAATCCATCTGCCTCTTCCTTTTACTGGTTGAAATAGTACCAGAAACTGTTGCTAAACCACCCTGTCCTACACCACTAGCTTCTTGTAGGTTCCGCTCAGTAATAAATAATTGGTTCACAATAGCATGCACTGTAGGAAACCTGAAAACATTCACCAGAACACAAATGTAATATCGAAGACCATCCTAAAATAATCTATCCCTCAACCTCTCATCACCCACAAGAAAATGTGCAAAAAGTTATAGCTTGATGAACCAGGAATAACAGTCCATCACTGACATGGCACCCTTCTGCAGATTCATGAACTCTCGAGCATGATCTTCCCTTAGCATCTCTAAAAGAAAAAGTCATAGAAAAATACCTGAAAATATTTGCATGCCATATCTTTGTGATGCTCAGTCTGGGAGGTAACATCACACCATCTATTTGTTGAATCACGCAGCATGTAAGTAGTGAGCTTGACCCTCCTCCCTGGATGTGTCTCAAGATGCTTGAATATTGTCTACATAGAACCCAGCAATGACCCGACAGCCTGTGGTCTGCCATCCCTTGAAAACGTAGGCAGATGCTACTGCTGGAATATACATGTCAGTTCTGCCATAGATGTGGCAGCCATCGGTGCTCCCTGGAAGGTCTGTTTGAACTGCATGAAGCCTTCATGGAATTGTGCATCCACGCCTGTGTCTGGTGTAATGGCTGACACCACATCGGGCACTGCTGGAGGATCCATCGGTATCCCATGGCCTACCATCTCTGAAGTATAATCATCGCCACTCTCTTGGAAAACAACTTGTGTTCATCTTGGCGGCATGACTCTACAAGGTCAAACATATGCCTTAGATTAAGATCATCAAGGAAAAAGAACTGGAAGCGTAAGAAGGGAACAAGGGAAAGAAAAAATTCAAATTTTACAACAAAAAAAAAGACTACCCGGCCTATATAATAACTACATGGATTGTTCCCTTAAGTCTTTCACATGGGTGTGTACTTCTACTAGAACTGGTCATGTAACACCCCAAACACATGGCATGTTTTCCTTACACACGGTGTGTACTTGTATTTTCTTCTCTGGTCTGAGTCCTTCTACACGGATTAGGCTCACATTCCTCATTAGAACGAGACTACACAGCTTGTTTATTCCATACATGGTGTGTACTAGATGAGATTCACCAACCCGTGTTATTCGTGACACGGCCAGGTACATGGCGTGTTCCAGATGGACACAACATGTACAGCATAGATTCCAACTGCCCGTGTTGTTAGTGACACAACCGGATATTCGACTGACACTACATGGTCTGTTACACCCGCAAAGGGCATGTACACCACCCTGTTTTCCCAGCCACACGGCCAAGTCCACATGGTCTCTCACCAGCCCAAACTACACGGCATGTCCAAAAAGTACACGGCGTGTACTAGATGAGCTTCGACGACCCTTGTTGTTCAAGACATGGCTGGATACACGGCTCAAACAAGACGTCCTGTTCCAGATGGACACGGTGTGTACTTAAAGAAATAAAACCAACCCGTGTTGTTAGTTACACGGTCAGATTCCCAGATTACACTACACGACGTGTTTAGCATTGACAGAGCGTGGATAATCTAAGATTTTTTCATCTGTGTTGTTAGTCACACGGCAGACACAGTGTCACCACGACACAGCGTGTACAACCGGTACACGGCATGTTCCCTCTAGAGTTTTCTCAATCCTGTGTTTCTGCCTACACGTCCTATGACTCAGTTAGAAACTACATGGCCTATAAATAAGGTACACGGCATGTACTTAAAATTTTTTCATTTCTTCCCGAACAAAAGAGTTACAGCATGTAATAAAAATTATACAGCGTCTATTTTGGGATTTTCCAAACAGTAAGCCTCAGAAACTACTCCAGAGTCTACAAAACCACTGAATGAACACCAAAATTCTAAATTCCGATCTGTTAGGGCCCATACTCCCCGCGAATAAAATCATGGAATCTTATATGTGTTATAAAAAAGTAAAAAAGTCAATAATCCGCCAAATTTTTGTTGATGAGGGACCATACTCCTCAAGAACCAATGTTTGGCGTTCATTCACAAAACTTTACAAAACCATACCCTATCGAATAGCATGTATGTTATCAAGGTATTTATCAAAACATCATGAATTTTCTATCACAACATCTATCACAACAAAATGCAATTTATAATGCACCTACATGGCATGGAAACTATGCATGGCATGTGATTCTAACATATGCCTAAATGATGCATGAGATGGAATACCATCATCTCATCTAGTTTCAACTAAATAGAAACCATGTATAAAAATATAAATAGCACACCAGAAGTGTGGCACCCAACGGTGAAAATAAAATCAATTGCATTAATCATAATCTGAAAATCACAATTTAATTCGAGGCAATCCAGCCTTTACCTATACATGGGGTAGCTACTCTTGGGCACAGTTAATTACTGAATCCCCTAACAATATATATCCTTCTGGTGTCGCCAAATAATAAAATAACTCATAGAAAATAAAACCCTTTGATTCTACTTTGTAACATCCCGGATCCGGGTGCCACACAACGGGTTCCCCGAACCCGGTTGGTCACATGACCTCAAGTGAATTTCCCCAAACGCCAGAGGCTGCCGACTAGCAGCGATGGCCTAAGTTTGATAGTGGGGAAACAATGACCACATTTTTTAAAGTGTAGCATAGCGGAGAAATACAAACATAATAAAAGAGGAAGCAGTAAACAATACCAAGCTGAATGGAAAATGGTACTGAAGTAAAAGATAACCAGCAGTTATATATATGATGATGCAATATGTCCCTAATTATAGGAAAGAATCCAAAACAAGGTAAACTGAAATATAAAATAATAAAGTACAAGTTAAAAGTATAGGAAATCAAAACAAAATAGTTCAGTTGGATCTCCGCAGCATCGCAAGCCTAAGATCGGCCCCATGCTCTCCTACTTCTCTACAACAATCAATTACCTATATAGGGATTGTTTCCCTTATCAATACCAGCATCAATATAATCTTTTTCGGCCTAAGACATGACCAAAATAGGGTGTGAGAAATAAATCCCAATAGGCAACCACCAAAGGCTCGTTCCCAACTATCAGTGAAAATGTGCAACACTAGTATGCAATAATGAAAAGTAGTAAGCTATGAAGTAATCAAAAGAATATACTCCTACCAGTTCCATTTCCATTAAATTATTATTAAATAATTCCAAGCATGTGCTTTATATTGGTCGGTACATAAAAATAAATCACCACAGTGAATATTTAAAGTTAAAATTTTCCTCAGACATGCAAATCCTTACCCTTTGGCAAACTGAAATGAAACCCTCGGGTGATTGCCCTCAGGTGTAACGAATATTTCTATCAGGCATAAGAACCTTTCACCTTAGGAGAAACCAAACCTTTCCCTCAGGAAAAACAACTATGCCCTCAGTCATATGAAATGTTTCCCTCAATCTAAACAAAACCTTTCCCTTAGGCTAAACAACACTGCCCTCGGGAATAAGAAATGTTGCCCTCAGGATAATCAAACCCTATCCCTCAGGCAAAATAGAACCATTCCCTCAGGTGAAACAGAAGAAAATAAAGTAACCAGGCCGAACCCAACACATAAGAAAGCAATTTATATATATATTTTCTCTCAAGAAAACTGAAACATGCTATAATCACGGCATACCCATGGGTATCCGGGCCAAATGGTTAAATAGGGGGAACGCACCCACGGGTGGCCCTGGATCAAGGCATCGATTGCAAACAGCAGTTTATACATGTTCATTAAATTACCTATGCACATATAGTTATCTTAATAGTCAAGGCCTTATCCATACGACACCCCAAACAAGGGCATGTAGCACCAAGGTACACAAAATCAACTCGACAGATGGAAATAAACATAAGACCACCTACCTCGATCTCCTCTGATAGATATACATGAACTAAGCCTCCCAAATCAATTGATAAGGACGTAGATGTGGGATAAACATTTACTCGTTCAAACTCAAATAACATCCTATAGGGAATGAATTGGAAGGAGAGGTTCAAGAAGAGAGAAGATCTCACTCGCGCGGTACAAACAAAATTGAAGATGAAGGAATTGTAGTCCCGGTGTGCGTTTGGGAGATCTTACAAGTTCCGGCCTCCTCTATTGTGGATCTCATTGAGTTCTATGCCTCAAATGATGAATGAGGAGGCTACTGCCTATTTTTAATAAAAAAACATAGCTAAACGGCGTGTACTCTCATGTACACGGTGTGTACGTTCCATTTTTTAACTGTTCCTCTGGCAGCCACATTCCACCACCTCACTATTCATATGCCGACTTGGTTACATGGACTATATTACTAAGTACATAGCATGTACTATCGTTCTTCTGGTGGCTACCCTCCCCCCCTACATTATTGTTCACCTTCCGACTAATTACACGATGTGTATATACTAAGTACCCGGCGTGTAGTTAGTTTTTACACCATTCATCGCCGACAAGCCTATATGCCCTGTATTTTCATCCCACACAGCCAAAATACACTGTGTTTGGAAAACATACACAGTGTTTACCCATAAATTTTGGATTTTTCCCCAATTTTCCTTATTTTCTAAAAAACATTAAAGGATAAGGAAAAGAAGAAACTCATACCTCAAGAATAAGAACCGGGTTCTTACAAGATTGAACTACATCCATAGATATGTAGACCTAAAATCTCATGGATAAAAAATAACTGATACCAAATGAGGGAAATTTATTTCTTATCAAGAATCATGTCTCATGCACATGAAAACCTGTTACTTTCAATACCATTCACAAGACGACTTAAAACACGGATAGAAACCCATTTAATTTGTCTAACTTATTTGTCTCATGAGAACCTGATGATGCATCGAGGAGATTTATAACATCTGGGCTCCACCTATCATTTCAAGTACAAATAATTCCCCTTATTTATTTTTCATAACAACTAATATTAAATATAAAATATCCATATTGAATGATAAATATTGATATCTCAATAATTACCCAATAATCAAATAATTGTTAATGTAATAACCATATGAAAAAATAATAATACAGTTTAGGAAATAATAATATCTATTGTATAACAATATAGAGATTCAATTAAAATTTCAATGAAAAATTATTTATAATAAATTTATTTCTTCAATGAAAGTTAACAATCACAAAATTAAGTGTGGTTAAGAACATTTGGGGAGAATAATCTTTAAACAATCCAATGAGTCCCATACCACTATAAAACATTTAAATAATAATAATATATAGAAGGGTATAAAATCAATTTAGACAACAAATTTCCATAGAATAATAGGATTAATGATATGGTATATCAAAATGTTTAGCTATTGTGGTACACAAAATAAGTAATTAGTGAATATGACATTAATCGCAATAATTTAAAAATTGATATAAAAATCATTACCTTGACCTTCCTCTTGTTGTGTGGACTTTAATATCGTGTATAGTGGTTTAAAATATGTTACTAACTGATACCTAACCCTAATCAGGTTTATAATACCATATATTAACTTCTTGCAATATTTTATTACCCGTTTGTTAATAATCATTAATTTTTTTTAATATTTCGGGTGATAATTGGCTAGTTTCCTCATGTATGTTTTAACGTGTTAGTTTTTATTATTATTAAATATATCATGGTTTAATCATCTCAAAAATTTACAAAATGACTAAATTATATTATATATTCAGTACATATGTATTTAGAGTCATCCATAATATTTCGAGATTAGAAATGAAGTGCACCATTCCTGGAGATAGTAGGTCATGCGTACACATGAACACTACATTCATTTCCTCATTGTATTGAATGAATTATAAAAAAATGATATATATGTATATTATAATATTAAATATAATATTTATTTCATAAATGTTACATAGGATTATTATAACCATCCTATATACATTCCATCTATTGCATGAACGAGTCATGTCGCTTTGAGTGGGAGGAATTCCACACTACCTCAATCGAAATTCTAATATTTAAACATAATGGAAATAAAAAATAATTTGTTATAGAAAAATTATAGATGAATAATTCAATTATTAAATACATATATATTATATAAAAATAGAGTTCCCATTATAATGGGCACCATGATAGGATGTGTAAGATAAATGAACAATCATCGTTTCATGAGGCAGTAGTTCGCCATACATAGAAATAGAATGTTCGATATCCATTAGATGGAGGTGTGTATATTTTTTTTTTATAAACATCCCATAAAGACATCCTACTATATTTATGATACTATTTTTATAAAAAAATAATGAAATTAATTTATTGTGGTGGTGAAGAAAAAAAATAGAAAGAAGCATGAGAGATAATGTTACCTCTCAATCGGTGGTGTATTCCAAAAAGCATCCATGGGAGGCTTTCTGACCAAAAGTATGACTATAGATGGTGGGGAGGTATGTTGGGAGAAATATTTGGTATGGATATTCCTAACATAAGATATTTTATAGGTGCAATTAATGGGTATATTTAGTGGACTTTTATTGGGAAGCAAAAGTTCTCACAAGGAATTTTTAAAGACATGTTAGGTGTTCATATTATCTTAACTAAAAAAGTCATACCAATCCAACCAAACACAAGAATGGAACTTTTATGGAAGATATATTGGAAACTATTGTGTGTATTACATGTGCCTTGGTCACTTGGGCCATTAATTTTAAGTTTTACTCCCTAATTAATCTTAATTTTTTCTTAACCGTTAGGATTACTTTTATTTACTTTTTCTGATAATTTTGGTCAAAAAATTACTTGCTATTGTTAGACTATAAATATTACTCTTAATAAAATGTTGAATGTTGGATATTTTAAATTTAAATCATATAATCATAAAAATTATGATTAGTGCTAATCAGGCAGACCGGACAAAATAACGGGGTTTTATGTTCGAAAAAGTTCTAAGGATTGTTATTATTTTATATTCAGTTTTAATGTGAAATTTATTCTAATGAATTTAATTGTATTAATAGATGTAGTATTTATCTAATTTTACCTTTAAAATTTTATGATAACTTTTACAATTAATAATTTCTTTAGAAAAAAAATGCATTTTTAACTAAAAAGCAGTATCTTTCAATATTCATCAAAAAATGATGTTTCTCAGAAAAATCCCAAAAAATAACCCTAGGATAATTTCGAAGTACTGAATTTAAAAATTAATTTTATTTTATAATCTTGAATTTATAAATTTTTCTAATTTTTTTTATTATTAAGTTCGGTATATTCAAGAAAACAGTATTTTTAACATAAAAGTATTTTAACAAAAATCTTATCTTTCACTATCAATATGTTGTATTTATATAAAACAATTACAAAGAATTTTTTAATAGTTGATATTAAAATTACTATAAATATTTTTAATGGTTATCTATTAATTATTTCATTTATATATATATATATATATGATTCATAGAAACTCAGTTTTCTGTGAATTTTACGCCAAGTCAATGTTGCATATATTTCCAAGATATCAAAATGTAAATACAGAAAATAATTGGGGTGATACATTATTCCCTCTTAATAAATCATTCAAAACATTTTAGGGTTAATACCTTTAAAAAAATGTGGGTATTTCTCCTTCATATAATCCTCTAGTTCCAATGTTGCTTCCTCTATTTGGTGATATATCTATAAGTACTTTTACCAGATATGTCATATGATTCCCCATATCTTGTTATATGGTGTCCTCAATCAAGATGCATTCTTAAAATTTTGAAAGGTTAGGTTCCAACTCAATTATATCAGATGTGAGCACATGTTTTGGGTCCAACATGTACTTCCTTAGCTATGGTATATGGAAAACATCATGAACCCTTATGAGATTTGGAGACAATGTTAAACAATAACCAACAATTCCAACTCTCTCCATAATTTTTAAGGGTCTTATGTACCTAGGACTCATATTCCATTTCGTACCAAATATAATAAAACCCTTACAGAGAGATATCTTCAATAAAGCATGTTCTCTCATGGGAAATTTCAAATCCTTCCTCTGATTATCGGCATAACTCATTTTCCAACTTTATGTTGTTTAGGTATGAGCATGAATAGCCTTCCCCATTATCAACTTCTTTTCAACATGACTTGGGCCTGAAAGTTTTCTTTGACCAACTTCATCCCAATAAGTTAGAGTAAGACACTTATTTCAATATAATGTTTCATATAGTACAATTTGTATATTGTAATCTATGCAATTATTATAGGATAACTCCACCAAAGGTAAGTATTGATCCCACTTACCTAGAAAATTGAGTGAAAATGATCTCAGCATGCCTTTCATTGTTTGAATTGTTCTTTTCAGATTATCTATTTATTTGTGGATTGTATTCATCACTCAAATGAAGCTCGGTTTCAAGATCCTTTTGAATAATTTTCCATAACATTGATGTGAAGTGGTGTAGTTAATCAGAAACAATTGAAATAGGTTCACCATGAAGTCTTACAACTTCATTAATATAGAGCCTTTTGAGGAACTCAAGAGGAAGATCATATCATATTGTAAGGAAATATTTAGACTTGGTTAGGTGATTGAAAATTATCCAAATTGCATAATTCAATCTAGGATTCTTTGGAAGTCATGTAACAACGTACATATTAATTTCATCCCATTCCCACATAAGGATAGGCAGAGGTTGTAGAAATCTTTTAATATATTGTATTTTGGATTTCACTTGTTGACAAACTAGACATCGGGACACATTTTTTGTAATTTCATGCTTCAAGTTATCCCACAAAAATTGTTCCCTCAAGTCCCTATTCATCTTTTTTCTCCCATGGTGTATATAGAAATTTGAGCTATGAGTGTCGAACAACAATTCCCTTTTTTTTCTAAGGTAAATATGGAACACAAAGCTTCTTTCCAAATTTTAGAACACTATATTCACAAACAAAGTCAATTAACTTTCCATCATTCATGCCTATAATTTTCTTCTGAATGTCATCACCATCATATTGATAATTCATTATCATCTCTACTAAATATAGTTTTGAAATCATTTGATAAAGGATTGATGACTCTAATTCCTTAGAATTTTTCATACCCATATTCACTAGATCCATGAACATTGGATCCTTATCAGTCCTAATTTGTGTTAAAACTCTTTATTCTTTCCTACTCAATGCATTTCCCACCTTCTTTTCTTTCCCTAGGTGGTAGTGTATTCTGCAATTGCAATCCATGAGTAGTTTGAGACAGTGCCTCGGTCTCATGTTGAGATCTTTCTATGAGAAGTTGTATTTCAAGATTTTATGATATGTTTATATCTAACATCTATATACATATAGGTAATTTATCCATATTTTTAACATGAATATTATAGATTTTAACTCCATATCAAGTGTTAGGTAGTTATTTTCATTAGTCTTCAATTTCCTTGATTCATATAAAACAACTTTTTCATTCTGTATTAAGACACAACCATGTCCCATCTTTGAAGCATCACTATATGTGAAACATACATCACTACTGGATTATGGAGTAAAAAATTGGAGCATTAACTAATCTTATCTTTAGCTCATCGAAGCATTATTCAGATTCCTGTGTCCAGAAAAACATAAAAGCTTTACATGTAAGCTTGGTTAAGGGGTTAGCTAATTGGGAAAATTTTGAACAAATCACCTATAATAACCTTCCAAAGTGATGAAAATACATACCTTGTTTGTGTTTGTTGGCATAGTCCATTCCCTGAATGAATTAGTCTTGGAAGGATCAACTGATATTCCATATTTGGTGACAATATGACCAAGGAAAGAGACTTCTTGAAGCCATAAATTACATTTACTAAATATACCATATACCTCTTCCCATCTTATAGTCTTAAAGATGATCCTCAAGTGATCTTCATGAACCGAATAGGATTTAAAACACACCAGAATACCATAATATAATATTAAAAAAAATTAGTCATGATATTCCTTGAATACTATGTTCATTGGGTCCATAAAAAGAGAGGCTGCATTATTCATCCAAAATGGCATTACTTTAAACTCATAATGTCCATACATTGTCTGAAAAGTTGTCTTTAAATTACCTTCCTTATTCACAAACAATTGGTGATACCCATAATAAAGATAAAACATTGAAAAATATTGGTCTTAGTGAGGTTGATAAAAAATAATAAATGAGATGTAGAGGATACTTTTTCATTATAATAATGTCATTGATATACATATAATCAACATGCAACCTAATGGATCAATATTTCTTTTTGAAAAATAGGATATGGGAACACAATTGTAAAACACTAGGGTGAATAAATCCTCATTACCCAAATAATCTAGTTTTTTCTTCAATTATACCTAATCCATAGTGGACATTCTATAGGGAGTATTTGATATTGGTCTTCCATAATGGATTAAATCAATATGGAATTCAACCTCGCCTTCTGTGGGATATCCAGGTAAATCCTTGGGAAATACATCAATGTATTCCTCCTTAATAGGTACATAGTCAATTTAGATATTACATCTTTCATAACTAGATATTTTTTTCTCTTCCTCTCCAAGAATTTCATTTAGTAGATCCCCAAAGGGAAAATATAAATAAGAATTAGGTGAGGATTATTCTTCTCTTAATATGAGGGATTTTATAACATCCTCATAAATAATAATTTCATTCCACTTACAATGAATTTTTTCATCATATCTCAAGATCCTGTCTATACTAATGATAATATCAAAATCAACCATAGGTAAGATATCAAGGTTAACACATAAAGTATGTTTATATTTCAAAATTGGGAGTGACCGATACATCTTTGTTGAAATGATACTTATGTAAGGAGTTTTATCTGAAAATTACGTTATTAAATCTAAAGGGATGTTTATAATATTTATAGAAAACTGAGTAGATATAAAATAGGGTGATGATCCATAATCAAAAAAAAATCATTGGATATAATTGAAGGTAAGATTAATGTACATTCAACCATGTCATTTGGTACTTATACATTCATTATAGTGATCACATAGGCTTGTCCATTTCCCCTTAGAATCATTAGTGATATATTATCCTGATGCTTGGGATAATCATTTTCATAATATTCTATCTCCTTACTATTATAGCACATGACATCATTGATCGACTTCTTCCCCTTGCATTCAAGATCCAGGTGACCCTTATCTCCACATTTATTGCAAACTCCCAGTCCCTTCAAACATTTATTTGGTTTATTTTTCATACATTTTTCACAGGATGGGAATATATCAAACTTATTTTTCTTCATTGAATTATCTTTCTCATGGTGCTCATATGACCAATTATTTTCTTGGTTTCCCTTGAATATAATGATTATAGAAAATTCCTTCCCCATCTTAATGAAACGTAAAACTATTTTTTTCGTATGATGAAAAATTCACAGAAACCAGTGCCCTCCGATGATTTTGTTTTTAACCTTTAAAAAAGTAATTGATCTTTCACTCAGTGATTCATATATAATATAAAGCATAACCATCTAGTATTGTGATGATATCTTCATAATAGGATACACTCTCGTCTTTAATTTTCTTTAAACTAACGAACGTTATCTTTATCTCAACATTTTTATCACGAGGGAAGTATTTATTGAAGAATGTATCCTTAAAAGACTTTCATTCCATGAGTTCAATTTCATCTTATTCCCTTGTATTCTATATCAGATACCACCACTGATTAGTATTAATGTAGAGATAAAATACTAGAAGTGTAACCATTTACTTTTTACTACCTTTAAAGGCCATAATTATCTTCTCAAGATAGTTAATCCAATTCTCATATACAATTGGATTATTAGTCCCAGTAAAATATTGGGGATTTGTTCACATATAATGATCTAGTATAGGATATTCCCATCATGGAATAGTTCTCTCCATTTAGGAAAGGTCATTTTTCATATCCTGGTTGTGTTTCTCTAATATTTCTAGGATTTTATCTATTCCAATACCAACTGTAAATGTTTCCTAAGGAGAGAAATCTCTGTATTGACCATGAGTGTTCACAAAATTTTTTCTTCCAGGATCAATTTCTTGACAATGAAATATAATAGAGTAGCTACTAAAATTATGAACTCTCAATAACTCTAATCAGGGTATATCACATTGCATAAATTTATGCATCATAAATCATGGAATCATAATCTTTTGTTACATTATAAGAATATTTATTCTTAAATCCATCATAATGATAGATAAAGGGAATGTGAATTATCCTATGAATATTTCCTAGGATTCTCAATCTAGGTGCGTAGTAAGACTCATAATTGTCTACTAGGTTCCTCAGAGTCATGCCCAAAACACCTTGTCGGAGTTGTTTCTCCTATGTATATCTGGGCAAGAACAACATCCACTTGTAATATCTAGACATGGATGTATTTTAAGGAATACCCAAATAATTTATACATTACCAATATTATAGGGTTTTATTTTATACTTATCCTTGATTTATATCTTTGGTTTGTTCTCCGTGATATTTTTTTTCCAAATCTAGTTTCTAAAGATGTTGGTAGATTTCTATGACACCAACTATAATTCCCCAACCCACGAATCATGGATCTGGTGCATTATTACATTAAAATTGAATTATTATAATGATGAAAATCTATAATTTCCATTCATTTTAGCAATTTTGGAAAGATATATTACATATATAATAACCATAATATATTGGGGGGAAATAATAAGATGATCTACATGATAAAATGAAATAAAATCCATCCCTGAATGCTTATTCAATATTTTCTTCTTCATATCCCAGGAAAAGGAACATAAAGAGTGTGATCTCAGATGCTTAGTAATATTAAGTACAAAGGAACTAATAATAAATCAATCAATATGGAAAGATAAATAATTGAGCGCATTTTTTATAAAAATAAATACATAAGTCATAAATAATGAGGAAAGTACGAAATCGAAACGTGTGCCACAAATGAATAAACTGAGAATGTACTACATCCATAGATACATTGATGCACAATCTCATGGATAAAAAATAACTGATACTAAATGATGGAAATTGATTTCTTATTGATTTCATTACTTATGCACATCAAACACTATTACTGTAAAGACCTTTCACAAGAATGTTTAAATCACATATAGAAACCTTTTTAATTTGGAAAACTCATTTATCTCATGAGAACCTGTCAACACACAGAGGTGACATATGATGTCTGGGATCCACCCGTCATTTCAAGTACAAAGAATTCATCATATTGAATAATAAAAATAAAAAATATGGCTTATCATATATCCGTATTGAATGAGAAATATAGATATATTAATAATTCTCGAATAGTCATATAATTGTAAAATTAATCACCATATAATAATGGTATAATGTTTAGGAAATAATACTATCCATTGTATAAAAATATGGAAATTAAAATAAATTTACAATGAAAAATGATTACAATAATGTGATTTATTCATGTAAAGTTAAATATCACAAAAGGAAGTGAGATTATGAACATTTGAGGAGAATAACTTTTAAACATTCCAAAGTGTCCCATACCACTTTAAAACATTTACATCCTAACATATTGAATAGTATCCCATCAATTTAAGATAAAAATATCCCAAGAATAAGATGATTAAAGATATAATATATCAAAATTCAAAGTAGGTTTGGCTAACTAAAATAAGAATGTAGTGAATATTACAATAATCTTACAGATTTAAAGATGAGATGAAAATCCTTACCTTAACCTTCCTCTTTGTGGTATTCAAACTCTTGTATAATGGTTTAAAATATGTTAAAAACTAATACTATAACCCCAATAAAGACTCTAATACTATATATTAACTTCTTATGATATTTTATTAGCCGTTTCTTAACAATATTTCATTAGTTTGAATAATTTAGGTGTTAATTTCCTAGTTTTCTCAAGTACGTTTTGAATTTTTAATTGTTGTTCTTATTAAAAATAAAATGGTTTAATTATATAAATAATTTAAACCATGATTAAATTATATTATATATTCATTAAATATTTATTTATAATAGTCCATAATATTTGGAGATTATAAATGAAGTTCACCATTCATGGAGACGGTATGTCGTACGTACGCATGAACTCTACTTTCATTTATTTGTCACATTAAAATAATTTACCATTAATTGATACGTATATATATTACAATTTACAATATAATATATATTTAATAAATCTTACATATAATTATTATAATCATCCTTTAAATGTTCCATGTATAGTATGAACGATTCATATCGCTTTGAGGGGGAGGTAGTCCACACTTCCTCAAACACAATTATCATATTTACACATGATTGAAAACATAAAGGAATGTTATAAATAAAAGTAAAATATTAATAAAGGAATTATGAATGAAATATATATTATATATAAATATATTTTCCATCATAGTGGCCTCCATGATAGGTGATGAATTAAAAATGAACAATCATCATTTTGTGAGGCAGTATTTCATCGTACACAGAAACAGTACGTTCAATATCCACTAGATGGAGGTGTGTGTAAGTGTTGGTAGAAATAATAGAATAAAACTATCCTAGAATATTTAGGATAATATTTTTTCACATAAATATGGAATAAATATATTGGAGTGGTGAAGAAGGAAAATAAAAGAAAGGGATCTTGAGAGAAGATGTTACCTCTTAATCTAGTAACTTCTTTTGTTGTATACCAAAAGGCTTACTTGGGAGGATTTTTTACCAAATTAAGGATTATATGTTGTTAAGAGGGGTGTTGGGAGATATTTTTGGTAGATATTGTTCAAAATTATGAGATTTTAGAGGTGTAAGGAATGGGTATAGGTGGTGGAATTTCATAGGGAAGCAAAATGACTCACTTGGAATTTTATGAGACAAGTTAGGTGTGCACATTGAATTTCCTAAAATAAGTCATAAAAACCAACTAAACACAATAAATGAATTTTTATGGACTAAATGTGGAAAAAATATTTGTGTTGGAAAAGTTTCTATGTATGTTGGAAACTTAATTACAATGTTTAGTGCCTAATTAAGCTTAATTTGGCCTTAACTACTGTGATTTTATTTTATCATATTAAATTCCTAACTATCTCAGAAATTAATTTTATTATAAAAAGCATCTTTTCATGAAACAAATATTTTTGATATAAAAATATTTTACCAAAAATCATATCTTTCACTATTAATATGTTTTATTTATATAAAATAATAGTAAAGAATATTATAAAATTAGTTATTAATATTCATATAACTATGTTTAATGGTTTTGTTATAATTATCTCATTTAATTAAATAAATATATATATACTTTTTTCATAGGGACATTGTTTTGTGTGCATCATACACTAAGTCATTGTTGCATATATTAAAAATATATCTAAAGGTAAATATGGTAAAGTCTTAGGGTTCTAAATATAATACTCATCCATCCATATATATCAATTTTTTTCACTAGTGAATAACATTCAACGGAATCCTTATTTCATTTCATTGACCCCTAGCATTCCAACACTCATTATGAATGTCTCCATTTTTAGTTTGAATCTTTTCCACGAATCATTATAACCATGATTCCCCCAATAAGAATTTCATGCCTCCAACATTATTCTAAATTCCAATAAACATCTTTTTTTGAACATGAAAACCATGTCACCCAAATCTTTCATCCATGATTTTCTTAATAAAACACTTAGAACCATTTCAGTCACCTTCTTCAGCTATAGGTTATGGAACTTCCATAATATTTTCTTTTAGGAACTGGTCGAAAAAAAAATATAGTGAATAGGGGAATTGGTAGAAACCCATCAACTAACAAAATATGGCCTTATCTAACTTCTCCATTCAGTAATATTCATAATCCTAAAACTATAACTTTCATATTAATCCATATGCTACATTCATGACCTCTAGTTCACTTCATTACATTCAAATCTTATCTCTATCCAATGGAACTTGGAAAACATACTAGATTTTAATCACTATCATTCTCTGTGATCATCATCCTACATTATCATATAATCATTTAAACCTATTGAAACTTAAATATTCTTCCACTGGCTTCTTAAATTGCATTAAATGAATGTAACACAACACATTAAAACTACACTAGCTGATTTTCAATATTCAAAATCATAACTAGTTCAACCAAAATCTTCTGGTTAAATCCTTTTGAGAAACCTGATAGGACACCTAGTTAAAAGAACCTAACATTCTTCCATCCAATCTTGATAAACCACCTCAATAATGAAACATACATGAGGAATCCATATTCTCATGAAGTATTTTGGTATCAAAAAACCCTATTATATCATTTCTTACATTAGATAAAATTATCTCCATAACATTTACATTGTTTGGCCTATAAAACTCTAGCACTATACTCTACAATGATTCACTACAACCAATTCCATTTTTATGACTTATTATAGAAGAAAAAAGGAAGGTCCTACTTCGAAACATTCCATCAGATGTTTTCGGCACTAGAATCAAAACTATAGAACAATATTCTAGATAATCCCCCCAAAACATGATCTTTCGAAACTAAGAATTTGATTAATCCCTATGACCATAAAGGGTAATCACACTATATGGTCCCAGTCCTCCTCTAGTTATCCTTCTAGAAATGAAAAATCATAAGACACCCATTAAAGAATGGATGTAAAAAAATAATAATAAAATTAAACATTTGAAATTAACATTGTTTTTTATTGAATTCTATATCCCTGAGATAAATGGAATCACTTCATTCAATCAATAAATTTGTGGTAAAAGGATACTCAAACATTCTGATCACCATAAGAAAACTACTAGAATAAGTCTCACAGACATCTACACTCATTTATTCTTTTGACAATCTTCTTCTAGTTATATTAAATAAATATATTTCATCTCTTTATTTGGATCTAGTGCCTTATGAACTGGGTTTGTACCTATGCTTTCTTCTTTGGATAGAGATCCACCTCATCCTTTTTTTGGTATCTACAGTTCCAGAGTGTCATTTCATGAATAGGAGGTCCAATGGAATTCTTATAGAGGGAGTCACATGGTCATCTAGTCAACACAATCATTCAATATTTCTAGGACTCTATCTATTTTCTTTGGTGACTTCAAATATCCTAAAACAATCACCACCTCAACTTGAGACATCTAATGAATAGTGACCTTCACTATTAGATTTGTGCACTAATGATTATCCACTACATCTCCTTCTTAAAATATTCAAGGAATTACTCAACCACTATATCATTAGTGTCTTCTCATTAGAGTGTCTTCCACATAATACTTCCTTGAAAATCTTCTAGAGATTCTATTCAACATATATAATCTTCCCCTTTTGGTCACTTCACTACATTCTTCTATAACATGACTGCTACATCTGATTCCTTCTAGAAGTTACCCCTTCTAGTATGTAGTCTCCACTATTAATCTTCTAGACTTCCTCCATATAGCCTCATTCACTATTACAAGATATACATATCCTTCTACAATTTTCTTCTATAAAAAATTTCATTTAGTTAAAAAAATCTATTTTTTATCCCCCATTCACCCACATGGTATCTTCTAAACTCTATCTATTTGGATACATCCATTTATTTTCCTCCAGCTATCCAAATTCCAAACATGCCATAGTGTTTGTGTAATTAATCTATCTAGATTCCCAAGGGATTCATATAGAATATATCCTTATGAAGTTCTAAAATATTACCTAGAAAACATTTCCAACATCAAACTAAACAGCTAAAGATGTTATAATTTGTGTGAGTATTAATCATGAACTAGTGTGGTACCTTATTATGATGGTGTTAGAATATATCTTCTTTATTTCATTAATTTATTCATGGTCAAATGTCTCAAAATATTTTAAACTCCTGTTGGATGATATTTGGTGTGAAACATGTAATCTTTTTTATTTAACTTTTTTGAAGAGAAAAGGAAATCTATTCTCTCATAAGATATTAATATTTAAGAATGTATTTTATGTATTAGTTTATTATGGATATATACCTCTTAATGAAAATTTTTGGGTATTCGAGGATTCAGTATTCTAATGAATGAAATATTGTTGATTAAAAAAATTCAATAAAAGAAAGCAAATTCAGGTTGCTCAAACCAAATCAAGGATTAATCTATAAAGACAGAAAATAATGGTCAATGGTACTATTAGATTATAATCCAAATATATTTATAATTTTAGAAATGATTTTTTTTATTATTATGTAAATAATAATAAATTTTTAGTTTATTTTTAATATTTCCCAAGTAAATGTATAAATTATTTATACAAATAATATTTGTCACCAACTAATAATTTCTCACCTAAAGAATAATTATGTTTCATGAATTTAAAACATAATATGAAAATAATAGTAAAATCATTCCGGAAAACATTATAAAAAATAAAAAATAAACAATTGTGATAATAAAAATTTTAGCCTGAGGAAATGCATAAAAAAGAATAAAAACCTAAAAAATAAATTTTCCCAAACCATAGAAAGAATCCAAAATACCCCATATCTTGATTCTCCTCCCCCACATTCATTTCCTACCTAAATATATCCCAAAAATGATTCTTGATGATTGAAGCCATGGTAGAAGTGCCCATTTTGGGTATGAAAAAAGTGTATTTTGTTAGATTTAATTAATAATCATTAATGGAAATGATAAGAAATTTCATGAACAACATATTTATCTAATGAAAATTGTCTAATATCAGTAAAACTAGATAGATATATATTCATGATAAATTTAAAATTAATTTAATGAGAATAAATTATTTTTATCTTATGTTATTTCTTTAATATATTTGTTGATATTTTTTACCATCATTTGGTGTAACCCTCTTTATATTGATGATTTATAAAGTAGAATCACTTTAGTTGTTATCTATATCTAATCATTTGATCTAGAATTATTTTAAATTGTATTCTAGGAGATATTATAAGGACCTGGCCTTCAAACATTACATAATCATGAATTAAATGAAAAATTCACATAAAGGATCTTTTCAGGTTTAGTGTTTTAGAGAATTAGATTATAACTATTAAATATCAAAATATTACACAATAGACACTTCTACAAAGTTTCCTTTTTTTTACAAAACATGAACTATTAAAAAAAGAGTCATGTCTAGTTCCATGTTTAAGAAAACATGACTTTTCCTTGATCCCATCATTGACCCTATTCATCTTTATGTCCTGTGGAAAACATTTCAAAAACTTGGGATGAGAATAAAAATCCCAGTAAAGTATACACAAATATAGAAACTGTTAGTTTTTCAAAACAACAAGTAAACCATGAATACTTTATCAAAGTAATATTTTTCACCTTTACGAAGTAGTAAATACTATTCATTGAATAAAATATCACCACTTATCCTTTCTAACAAAAACATTACCAAAAACCCATATAAAGAATACATAACATATAAAGTTAACTTAGGACATAAACATACTTAAATGGAATAACCATACGGTCGACTTCTACACATATCACTACATGGAATAGTCATACGGCCAACTTCCATACCCAATGGATTGGAGGTTATAACGTAACCATCCAACCTGGTGTTCACAGAACCACCCGTCATGTGGTTTATCACGTAACCACCTGTCAAATGTCCAAGTACCATTATAAAATCATAATATATAAAACAATTATAAAGGAAAGAAAACATTTCCACATTTCCAGCACGATATATCACTTAAATATAGTTACATAAAAAATCTATTATCAAAACCATTTTCAATACCAAAATACATAAAAGATTATATGGTATTTATTTAATTTTTAAAAATATTATGCCTTGTTGAGGAAGCCAAATATCAAATAATACTCGCGACGGCTGAAAGGTCATTGTCAACACGTACGTTAAAAAGAAACATAATTTTTGTCATTTAGTAAAATGCTTCATATAGAAAAGATTCCTTTTGAACAAAAGTAGAAGTCAAAGGGGTTTATACACCGTATAAAAGAAGGTTTTGTATAAAAAAAATATGCCTCAATTAAAGGAGACTGAGACGAAGTCCCTTACAAAGTCGTTATCCTTAGATTAAGGATAAATCAATTAGATAATTATGTGTGAAAAATATAAATACACCAAATATAAGAGGATATTAAGTGTAAAACAATAATAGGTCATCCACACATATTCCTAGTATGAAATAATCAAGAAGTATAGGTTTAACCCAAAGAATTGAAATTGGGTTAAGAAGTTCCCTTACAGAAATTCGACATCCTAATGGCGTCACTTTAAAATTCAGAAAATAAGTCGATGGGATATAAAAAGGGTATCTCATCACTTGTACATATAATTTACAGAAATAAGGATATATAAGAACATATACCAAAATAAGAAGATTTAAATTAAAGGACCTAATAAAAATAAGTCTTTTAAAAAGAGGAGGGTGAAAAGGTCCCCTTACTGATTTGGGTAATTTTCGAAACGTACACCCCATGGAAGAAGGGTCATAAAATGAAGATTTAAATACGCATAAATGAAATTATATTACACAAAGAGTATAAAAATGGGTATTACATACACCACTCAATGGAAATGGTGGAAAATGTAGCACAAATCTCATGGGAAAAAAAGGGCGATGAAAAATCCCTTACGAAAACTCGGCAGCCTAAGAGCGCCACTTAAAACTTACAAAAATGGATTTATGAGATCACATAGGGTCTCACATAATATGAAAATAAAAATTTCAGTATGAGGAACATAAAATAACATCCCCAAACATAATAAAGATGATCTTAAAAGAAATGACATAAAAGAGAGTACTTAAAAAGAAAGAGAGAGGCAGGATCCCTTACCTCAAGTCCGACTTGTCTTGTTCGTTTATTTATATTCCTGAATAATAAACTTTCTTCAATTTATAATTTCTTAAGGAAATACTTTAAATATTATTATTCATTTCATATCACATATTATAATGTTATAATAATTGGTTAATAATGTGAGTTCATATCAGACGTTTTTTTCGATGTTTGGTACATGAGTCAAAAATGAACTTGTTTGAAAATGATTGTCCATGTAGTTATAAGTAAATCATCTCCAGAATAGTATTAATGATTTAGATATAATATATATCCAGTACATATTAATTTTATACTATTCCCTAACATTTGGAGATAAAAAGAAATGCAATGCATCGTTCATGGAGACGGTAGGTCGTACGTACGCAAGAACGCTACTTTCATTTCATTGTCATATTAATGGAATTAAAAATAAATGAGAGATATATATATTATAATTAAATTATAATATATATTTTATATAGGTCACATATGTTCATTAATTTCATTCTTTATATATTCCATGTATTTCATGAACGAGTCACATCACTTGAGGGGGCGGTAGTCCACACTTCCTCGTATGAAATTATCGCATTTGCACAACATGAAAAGCATAAAGGTATGTTTTAAATATAAAATACAGAATAATATAGGGAAAATAAATATAATATATATCATAAATAAATATAGTTCCATCATAATGGCCACCATGAGAGGAGGTAGGAGAAGATAGAACAATCATCGTTTCGTGAGGCAGTAATTCACCTTCCACAGAAACAGTATGTTCTTTAACCATTAAACAGAGTTGTGTGTAAGTGTAGCTATAATAATTCTTATAAAAACATCCTAGTATATTTAAGATACTGGTGTTCTTACAAAATAAAGGAATAAAAATAGTTTAGGGGGTTGGAGAAGCAAAATAAAGCAAATGAACATAAGAGAAGACATTACCTTTAAATCGGGTAACTCCCCTTGGTTTGAACAAAAAGGGTTTCTTGAAGAGATTTATGCCTAAGGGAAGGATTATAGGATGAATATAGGGATGTGTAGAGATAAAATGATCCTATTTTGTTCGATCCAAAAGCTTGAGAGGTGTGGGTAAGGGGGTAGAGGTGGGGGCCTTTTATAAGAGGTAGGAGGGGCACTCTTGGAAAGTCTTGAAAAGTTACTTTATTATAAAATGGTTTTCGGATATTAAAAGTCCCAAAATTATATATTTCTAGGTTAAGGATATAAGGTTTCTAAATACACCCATAAAATAGGTTTTTGACAAGTTTATGGCTTAGATTTCACCTTATATTCTCATTTTATTTAAATCGTTCATTAATGAGGTAATCTCTGCTTCATTATGGTGTCATAAATAAATTAATTTATTTAATGTCTAAAAATTATAACAAAAATACTATGATGTATGAAATCCTTTTATCTTTACAATTAATATTTATATTCAAACAAATGACTTGTATAACCCTAGCTAAAACTTGTTTTCGTAAAACAATACGTGTTTGTGACATTTTTATTTTAACTTTAAGTAAAAAAGTTATTAATGTCATTTTCTTACCCAAGTGGCTCCATGGGGTCCCCAAGTTGACCCATGTATTTTCTTGGTCTTACATGACTCATCCAATAATGGTAGTACATGTTTCAAAGTCATTTCATATTATTATAACATTATCTTTACCTTAAATTACACTAATTACCTTTAATCGCGATTAATAAAACTTAAAAGTTACTATTAACCAAAACTTATTTTCATCCCATTGAACCAAATTTTACATAATAATGACAACCATGTAGGTAAGATTTTTGAAATTCAAATCACAAAGTTGGTAAATTTTCATTTAAATGAAAAATCAGTTTTTTAAGTACCACTTAGTGGTTTCACTATTCATCAAAAATTGATGTTATTCAAAAAAATACAAAAAATTCACTCTAATCTATATTACATATTCCGAATTCAAAAATGATTTCTATTTTATAAAATTAAAAACATTTAATTTTCATTAATAAATTTAATAATTAATTCACGTTGTCAAAACAAATAGCGTGTTTTTAAGAAATAAAATATATCAAAATATTGACATATGTTTAAGTCCAATTTCTAAGTAAAATTAATTCAAATGACCACCATTGGATTAAATGGTAAAAATATATTCTAAATACACTTTAAGACCAATAAAATAGATAATCTATCCATATAAAAAATCATATTAAAAGGACATTTTGAATTAAAATACAACATTTTCACTAAAAATGGTCTTTATCGGAAAAATAACAAAAATTTACACAAAGTAAATTTTGATGTCCTGATTCTAAAGGAGGATTTTATTTGGTCCAATATAACATATAAAATTTTAAAAAAGTGTATTTAAAAGGGGTTCACCATCAAAAGGCGGTCAATCGACCTTTTAAAGAATATTATAATATTTATGCTTAAAATTTGATTCATTTGAATTTTAAGCCTCTAGAATTTATTGGATAAAAGTAAAAATATTTTAAAAATATATATAATAATTTTGTAGTTAGTTCTGTTCATTCACTCTATTACAAAGTCTATGTGTTAACTACCATTTAAAATAATATTATTTTATTACTAGAGTGCAACGTAAGATTTCAAAGAAACTCGTTGTTGCGTATTGGGTACGCCATCGAGCATAGAATTCCCTTTAAAGTAATATTAATATTTTATTCAAAAATATTAATAAATATGAAAAGGTAATATTCTTTATTTACCTGGGATGTTACATCCCCCCCCCCCTTTGGGAATTTCTTCCTCGCAATTTTAAATTTGGGCTTGGAAACTTCATTGAAAGACCCACTTCGGAAAAGGAGTAAATTAAACTATCACTTTAAAAGAAAGAAAGAAAAGTACCAAGGTCACCCGAGACAACAAGTACTAGGATTCCATAAAAACATGGATATGGAAGAAAAAACAAAGGGCTATGTTCTGATGGAGAGTGATAGAAACATTTTTAGGAGAAAGTTAACCACCATAAAATCACAAACTGGTGATGGGTTAAACGGTATTTGATTCCCCAGAAGGAAAAGTTAACAGACAAAATTTTTGTTTTAAGAAACTTTTCATTGAGGAATTTATTTATGAGCTTAAGTAAATCCTAAGGAAACATACTTACTTGTCATGTAGACTTTCATCTCTTACTATATTTCTTACACAAACTCATATTTTCTCAAAAAGATGAGTATTTAGGATGACTTGTTCACATTAAGAGTGATATAATCAACTTCTAGAGAATAAACTAATCCACAAAAGAGAACTATATATTTACCATGTATTTATACATTAACCAAAACCAAAATTCTTAGAACAAGATACAATAATCCACAAAAGGAAAATCCTTTATAAAAAGAAAATCTATTCTTAATCTCCAAAAAATTAACAACACAACCCAAAGTTCAATGAAGACCATTCGATAAACAATTTTTCCATAAAATTAATCAAAGTAAAACAAACTACGATTGAAACCCAAATATTTTAAGGATTTAATCACATATTCTTCCAAGTTAAAAATTAACATTTATCTCCATATAATATCAGTTGCTCTTAAAGTCTCATATTGAAAAGTAATTAACCTAATCATATATCCTCCATTATAGGTCAATATTTTCCTAGATAACCCAAATAAACTTATTCATGATTCATAAAATTATATAACTAAAAAGAATTTGTCATACTGACTAGGGACTTCACATAGTCCAGTGGTCTTCGAAAAATACCAGTCACACATTGGTGTGGGTTTGATTCTCATAGCTTTGTCCGATGCGACGGGTTGTCACACGGTCTACGTGTTGTCCTTTTTCCAAAACTATATAATTCTTAAAACATTCCCCCAAAAAGAGATAAAATATTCTAAAATAACAATAACATAATTTAACCTCAATTTTACCTCATGCCTTTCATTTCCATCATAACATATAGTAACCCATAATTACCTTAAAATTAAGGATCATATAAACCCTAATGGTTACCATTATAATTATTACCTGAACATTCACATCGATTTGGTTCTCTCATACATGATGCATCAGAGAACTCACCAAGGTTCAAGTGGTTAATCATGACCCCTTTATAGTAGGTTTAGAATAACCATTAGATTCCCCATTGAATCCCCCATTTCATCCAGTCTCTTAATCATAGAACCACCACAGTTTCCTTCAAACCCATTGTCACGTTGGTGCCTGCTAGATCCATCCATTTACTAAAACCAAAAAGGTCAGTGTGAGTATATCATTAGAATCATCATATAATACTAAGATATAATTATTCATGTTATCTTAAACTCATTCATTTTATCTAATACTTTGACAATTTCTGAAATCCTAACTGTTATGGTAATCTCACTTATGCTTAAAGAATACACTAACCTCTAAGGTTATCTAAACTGACCTTTGATACCAACTATAAGGACCCGGCCTTAAAACATAACATAATCATGAATTAAATGAATAATTCACATAGAGTATCTTTTCAGGTTTAGAGTTTTAGAGAATTAGATCATAACTATTACATCTCAAAAGATTTCACAATAGACACTTCTACAAAGTTTCCTTTTTTTACAAAACACGAACTCTTAAAAAAATAGTCATGTCTAGTTCCATGTTTAAGACAGCAGGACTTTTCCTCGATCTCATCCTTGACCCTATTAATCTTTAATTCATGTGGAAAACATTTCAAAAACATGGGATGAGCATAAAAATCCCAGTAAAGGATACACAAAAAAACTGTTAGTTTTTCAAAACAACAAGTAAACCATGAATACTTTATCAAAGTAATACTTTTCACCTTTACGAAGTAGTAAATACTATTCACTGAATAAAATATCACCACTTATCCTATGCAACCAAAAGATTACCATAAACCCATATAAAGAACACATAACATATAAAGGTAACTTGAGACATAAACATACTTAAATGTAATAACCATACGGTCGACTTCCACACATATCACTACATGGAATAGCCATACCGCCGACTTCCATACCCAGTGCATTGGAGGTTATAACGTAACCACCTGTCCTGGTATTCACGGCACCACCCTTCATATGGTTTATCACATAACCACCTGTCAAATTTCCAAGTACCATTATAAAATCATAACACATAAAACAATTATAAAGGAAATAAAACACTTCCACATTTCAAGAACAATATATCACTTAAATATATTGACATAACAAATCCATTATCAAAAACATTTTCAATACCAAAATACATAAAAGAGTATATGGTATTTATTTACTTTTTAAAAATATTACGGCTTGTTGAGAAATCCAAAGATCAAATAATACTCACGGCGGCGGAAAGGTCGTTGTCACCATGTACGTTAAAAAGAAACATACTTTTTGTCATTTAGTAAAACGATTCGTATAGAAAAGATTCCTTTTGAATAAAAGTAGAAGTCAAAGGGGTTTATACACCATATAAAAGAAAGTTGTGTATAAAACAAAATATGCCTCAACTAAAGGAGACTGAGAGGAAGTCCCTTACAAAGTCGTTATCCATAGATTAAGGATAAATCAATTACATAATTATGTGTAAAAAATATAAATACACCCAATATAGGAGGATATTAAGTGTAAAATAATCATAGGTCATCCACACCTATTAATAGTATGACATAATCGAGAAGTATAGGTTTAACCCAAAGAATTGAAATTGGGTTAAGAAGTTCCCTTACAGAAATTCAACATCCTAACGACGTCACTTTAAAATTACGAAAATGAGTCGATGAGAGATAAAAAGGGTATCTCGTCACTTGGAAATATCATTTAGAGCAATAAGGATATATAAGAACATATCCCAACACAAGAAGTTGAAAATTAAATGACCTAACAAAAATAAGTCTTTTAAAAAGAGGAGGGTGAAAAGGTCCCCTTACCGATTTGGGTAACTTTTGAAATGTACACCCCATGGAATAAGGGTCATACAATGAAGATTTAAATACCCATAAATGAAATAATATTACATAAAGAGTATAAAAAGGGTCAGTACATACACCACTCAAAGGAAATGGTGGAAAATTTAGCATAAATCTCACGGGAAAAAAAGTGAGATGCAAAATCCCTTACGAAAACTCGGCAGCCTAACAGCGCCACTTAAAACTTCCAAAAATGGATTTATGAGATCAAATAGGGTCTCACATAAGATGAAAAAAAATTATAGTATGATGAATATAAAATAACATCCCCAAACATAATAAATATGAGCTTAAAAGAAATGACATAAAAGAGAGTACTTAAAAAGAAAGAGATAGGTAGGATCTCTTACCTCAAGTCCGACTTGTCTTGTTCGTTTCTTTATATTCCTGAATAATAAACTTTGGTAAATTTATAATTGCTTAAGGACATCCTTTAAATATTATTATTTGGTTCATATCACATATTATAATGTTATGATAATTGGTTAATAATGTGAGTTCATATCAGACGTTTTTTCTCGATGTATGGTACATGAGTCAAAAATGAACTTGTTTGAAAATGATTGTCCATGTAGTTATAAGTAAATAATCTCTAGAATAGTATTAATGATTTAAATATAATATATATCCAGTACATACTAATTTTATACTATTCCATAATATTTGGAGATAAAAAGAAATGAAATGCACCGTTCATGGAGACGGTAGGCCCTACGTATGCATGAACACTACTTTCATTTCTTTGTCATATTAATGGAATTAAAAATAAATGATAGATATATATATTATAATTAAAGTATAATATATATGTTATATAGGTAACGTTTTTTCATTAATTTCATTATTTATACATTCCATGTATTGCATGAATGAGTCACATCACTTGAGGGGCGGTAGTCCACACTTCCTCGTATGAAATTATCGCATTTGCACAACATGCAAAGCATAAAGGTATGTTTTAAATATAAAATACAGAAACATAGAGAGGAAATTAATATAATATATATCATAAATAAATATATTTCCATCATAATGGCCACCATGAGAGGTGGTAGGAGAAGATAGAACAATCATCGTTTCATGAGGCAGTAATTCACCATCCACGGAAACAATCTGTTCTTTAACCATTATACGGAGGTGTGTGTAACTGTAGCTCAAAAAAATCTCATAAAAACATCCTATTATATTTAATATACTTTTTTGTTACAAAATAAAGGAATAAAAATAGTTTAGTGGGTTGGAGAATCAAAATAAATCAAATGAACATAAGAGAATACATTACCTTTAAATCGGGTAACTCCCCTTAGTTTGAACCAAAAGGGTTTCTTGAAGAGATTTCTGCCTAAGTTAAGGCTTCTAGGATGAATAGAGGGATGTGGAGAGTTAAAATGATCAGATAATGGTTGAGACAAAGGCTTGAGAGTTATGGAAAAGGGGGTAGAGGGAGGAGGGTCACTCTTGGAATGTCTTAAAAAGTTACTTTATTATAAAATTATTTTAGGATATTAAAGGTCCCACAATTATATATTTCTGGGATAAGGTGATACGGGTTCTAAATCAACCCATCCAATCCGTTTTTGACAATTTTAAGTCTTATATTTTACCTTATCTTCTCATTTTTTTAAATCGTTCATTAATGAGGTAATCGCTGCATCATCATGGTACCATAAATGAATAAATTTATTTAATGTCTAAAAATTATAAAACAAATACTATAATGTAGAAAATAGTTTTATCTTTCCAATGAATATTTATAGTCAAAAATATTACTTTTATAACCCCATGTAAAAATTGTTTTAATAAAACAATACTTGTTTGTGACATTTTTATTTTAACTTTAAGTAAAAAGTTATTAATGTCATTTTCTTACCCAAGTGGCTCCATGGGGTCCCCAAGTTGACCCATGGATTTTATGGGTCGGCCATGACTCATCCAATAAGGGTAGGACATGTGTCAAGGTCATTTTATATTATTATAAAATTATCTTTACCTTAAATTACACTAATTACCTTTAATCGCGATTAATATAACATAAAAGTTACTATTCACCAAAAATTATTTTCATTCCATTGAACCAACTTTTACATCCTAATGACAACCATTTATGTTGGATTTTTAAAATTCAAATCACAGAGGTGGTAAAATGTCATTTAAATGAAAAATCAGTTTTTTAAGTACCACTTAGTGGTTTCACTATTCATCAAAAATTGATGTTTTTCAAAAAAATACCAAAACTTCATCCTAAGATATATTCGATATTCCGAATTAAAAAATGATGTCTATTTTAAAAAATTCAAAACATATAAGTTTCATTAATCAATTTAATAATTAATTCCGAATGTCAAAACAAATAGTGTGTTTTTAAGAAACAAAATATATCAAAAGATTGACACTAGTTTAAGTTCAATTTCAAAGTGAAATTAATTCAAATGACCACCATTGGATTAAATGGTTAAAATATATTCTAACTACACTTTAATACCAATAAAAAATATAATCTATACATATAAATAAATCAGATAAAAAGGAGGTTTTGAATTAAAGTACAACATTTTCACTAAAAATGATCTTTATCGGAAAAATAACAAAAATTTACACAAAGTAAATTTTGATGTCCAGATTCTAAAGAAGGATTTAATTTGGCCCAATATAACATATAAAATTGTCAAAAATTTCATTTAAAAAGGGTTCTCCATAAAAAGACGGTTAATTTACCTTTTAAAGAATATTAGAATATTTATGCTTCAAATTTGATTCATTCGCATTTTAAGCCTCTAACATTTATTGGATAAAAGTAAAAATATTTGAAAAACATATATAATCATTTTTTAGTTAGTTCTGTTCGTTCCTGCCATTACAATGGCTAGGCTTTAACTACCATTTAAAATAATATTATTTTATTACTAGAGTGCAACGTAAGATTTCAAAGAAACTCGTTGTTGTGTATTGGGTACGCCATCGAGCATAGCGTTCCCTTTAAAGTAATATTAATATTTTATTCACAAATATTAATAAATATGAAAAATTAATATTCTTTATTTACCTGGGATGTTACAGATTGTGTGGTGGTAACAATCATCTTGTGTCGATTCCTTTGATCCCCGCGTAATCCTTCAAGATTAATGGGAAGATTCTTATTCACTCATTCATGTATGGAGGAGGGATATATGATTTTACTCTCTTTTCTTGGGATAATTCAAGATAATTTGTTTCTATATTGTTTAGAACATCTCTAAAGGGAATGAGTTATAAAAAACCACTTCAGACACAAGTAAATGATATAAACAAGTATTTATAGAACTATTTTAAAGAAGAAATAGTCGTAGATATTCCAATTATAGTAATGTTAATCACTATAAAACACCATTTCAAAAATAATAATTTCATTCTTTTTAATTTGACAAGTGTTAAACATGTAGATAAAATAAATATCATTTCATTAAGGAAATAAATTAATATTTGATTAATATTATTTAATATATAATTCCAAATGGAAAAGATAACTCAATCAATATTTCAAACACTATATTTATTGAACCTAAAATAATAAATACTATTAATTCATTGAATAAATAAATATTAATAATATTGATGATATAGTGAATAAATATTTATTTAATATTCCACTCAGAAAAATTAATATTGAATATGGGAGTTCAGTAAATCCTAAATAAATATTAATTCTCTTTGAAGAAGATAATATTAATTCTAAAATTTTAATTTAAATTTAATTTTAATTTAGACCCCTAAAAACCTGGTGTATTACCCTATGGGATACATAATCAATTAAATTAAGTAGGTTAACATAAAATACAATATCATTGTTCATTAAAATATAAAGAAACCCAAATGATGATGTCAGTTCCACAACATAGACTACTGCATACAAAAATTCATTGATTAAAATAATCATTTTCTTCTCAATATATCATCATTAAGGTTTCACACTTTTATCATCAACCTATATTCTGGATTCTTATTTCTTTAACTTATTTAAATGAGCACTTCAATAATTTGATATGATGTAATTTAATGTTGTAGTTGAAATTAAATAAAAGGTTTGAGATATCAATCATGATAAAGGTAAAAGGTATAAATACATCTTTTAGTAATACATTAATAATATATCACTCATGATGCACCCAACATATCACACCTTAATAAAAATATATGTCATCATGGTTCAGGATAAAACATCTATTTGCACGACTGGTGATATACATTATTGATAATAATAAATTATAACGATCGTTACATATTCATGCAAATAAGAATATCTAATTACTTTTAAAACATGTGGAATTTATATTTGTGGTTATATTTCATAATTATTTATATTAGATATTATAGGATTAAAATATCAAGTGATGAATTATATTCCTCTTACAAGTAATCACACAAGATAGTCTGTATCATTAATTTCCCATAAGATGATGTTGCTTAACCATATGACTGTGTTTATGAATATTTTCATTGTGTATAATGGTACTCATAATAGTTAGGAACCACACATGACCTTTTAAATTAAAAATTACTATATAATATTATCACAATAAATTCACATAGAAAAAAAATTAGAATGTAATATGTTATTTAATAATATTTATGTCTGTGACTATGAAAGTAATCTCATGTAAAAATTATTTAGTTCTAGGAAACCAAATCCAATATAAAACTACTTATAATAGAGCTTAATAGAAATTAATTTATGTTCACAACATCTCACATGATGGTCATTGTTTTTCTAATATAGTGATTTAGTCAATAATTACTATAAATTGTCTTCTATATAAATACTTCTAACTGTTATGTCACATTTTTATAAAAAATAACTCAATATATGATATTTTTAATGTGTGTTTTTTAACTAATGTGACCTTGGGACCTTTAAAATAGAGACCAATATAGTATTATCACAGTATAGTGTGATTGTGTATTTACTAATTTTTACCACATTAATCTCTTAAATTAATATTCAAATCCAAATTTCATCTTTAGGATCATTAGAATGCACAATATACTATGAATCCATTATAGAATCGAGGAAAATTTTTTATCTCTTCCCAGTCACATCACAACCACTGAGAGTGATGATGTGTCCCCATAGTTATTCCAAATCATATTTATATTTTTAGAAACTACCATTTATATATCCCATGATGACAAGATTTTTATCACCTCCATATATAATGAACATACCCTCTATATTCTTGAGGTAATTTATGATAATCATGTAACTACCTGAAATTATTGGCTTGGTAAAACTAAAAATGTTTTTGATAACCAGTATCACATTCTACACATAAAAAAACCACAACTTATTATAATGAAATTATTAATAAAGATATAACCAAAACGTTTTTACTAAAGAAATAAATATTTAGAAGGGAAATAGTTAGTATTTATTAATATTGAAAAGGATATTTTCAAAAAAAATATTATATTATGTATATACTATAAAAATATTAATTTAAAAAATTTATATTTTTAAGTTTATAAAATAATTTATTTTAAATCCTTTAAATAAAAAATTATTTACTCATAATTTTTGTGTTTTTTTCTAAGTAAATTTTAAGTCAAAAAATATGATTTCTAGGAAAAATATAATTATGAGGATTTTATCACTATATATCTTATCATAAAATATTTAAAAACCTTTAAATTATTAAAACATGAATTTAATGAATATGATTATTTTTGTTAAAATATTCATTAAAATATAATCCTATATCAAATATTGTTAAAAATAAAATAAAAGGTTGCTTTAATAACAAAAAATTGTTTTATATATTTTTCTGTAATTAATTTTTTGGATGGTGAAATTTGTTTTTACATGGCCTTTAAAGTCTCCTACTTTTTATTTGTATTATAATAAATCAATTTATGCCCTTAAATTATTTATCCAAGAAACATTTATGTTAAGAATAAATATAATGTTTAAAGCTTTTTTAAAAAAATATCACGGGATTAATTGTGTTTATTTTGAAATGAACTTTTTAAACCATTGAAAGTATTTTTTGTTAAAATGAATTTCAAAATTTAAATCAAAATTTTCAAAATAGTTTAAATGATAAAATCATAAATTTTTAGCATTAATGTTAATTAAAAAAAATTAAAAACTAATTACTATAAGAAAATATGATTTTGGAAAAAGATTAGAAGTAAAAAAATCCATAAATCATAGATACCACATCTCAATATGAATGTAGGAGATTATTTTCAAACATAGAATGTCCCACAACCCCTATTTTCCCACTTTTATGTCAGTTACCCTTGAAAATTAATTTTTTGTTACTAAAAATGATGTGTGTTTCCAAATGTAATTTGTTATCTTCTTATAATGGGTGAAACTTACACCATTAAATGATACACATTACCTTAGTATTAATATTTAATTATATTCCATTTATCCTCTTATAACCCTCCACCACCTAGATTATCTTCTTGTAGCCTTATGATTAATTAATGTCTTCACTTTAATTGATTTTTCGAGGAAAAAATGCATGCTTCCTACCCGAGTATCGGATTATTTAATTCATTTATTTTATTACAATGCTTCCTAAAAAGTTTTATAATAATTTTATAATAATTAATATGTATAATTATTATACTAAAATTTTATTTTTATTTATGAAAAAATATTATAAAATCCTTCCATCTACTAAGAATACAAAATTACATCGATCATGCAAATTTCCAGACTACCACATCCCCCATGCGTTGTGGGTTTTTTTAATAATCACATCTCAAGGATGTTATAATGGATGGACTTGATTAATAAATATGTTCTTTAAGTCAGCAATAGAACTCCTAAATAATTATTATTTATATACCATCATTGATTCCATTCTATGGGAAATGGGATTGTTAATTGTGCATACCAGTGGACGACCACTTCTATAAACAATGAATTTAATTTTTCGTAATATACCATCATGGATGGTTATATTAATTATTGTAATTAATATATATTATACTTATGAAATTTTAGATATTCATAAAAATTTATATAACATTGTATAATAAATTTATCTTACTCATTCAATCAATATAACACACTCTTGTTTAGGTTTTTTTAAAACTTACATCATTGATGTTGTAATGTTAATGTCGTGGATGATTAAATATTTTTATATTCTTGAAAAAAAATATATTAATAAAATTTTCATTCTGTAAAAATGATTCCATAGTTGTAATATTATTATCTAATAATGTAACTAATATATCACCTTTTATTCATAGAACTCACAAAAACGAGATCGTCTTCAATTTCATCATCACAAAACATTACAAAATCAATTAATAAATGGAATTATAAATTTATAAATTATAAAAAAAACATCATTATTTTACCTCGTATGATCTAGTAATTTTTAAATTTTGTATAAAAATTAATAACAATCCCTCCATTATAGAATTTGTTCAAAATGATCATGATTTTTGCCACCCAATTTTGAAAATATATGATAACTAACTAATAAACATGAATTTAATATTTATAATGGAATTTTATTAAATTTTATTAAATTTTATTTAGATTATTATGTTTCTGAAATTTTATTTTAGTATTGTTATTTTTGTGAAATAGGAGGTTAGAGCGCATTCGACTAGGTGGGAGTAAAGATAACGGATTTAGACTCAATATTCCTTCATTGAGATATAAATCATATCCATGCATGAATTTTTATTAATGATGTTTGTATATATCCTATATGACATATCATACTATGAATCATATTTTTCTCATGTAATTTTATGTTTAATTTCATTCTATACATTTTTTGGGGCCTTTGATTGAATTTTTACTCGATTCATAATGGGTTATTTTTACACAAATTCTTTCCTTAAGTGAAAATTAATTCAATTTATCTAAAACCTTTTGATGTACAGTTGTATATTTTCTATGATAAATTTTTGTCATATTTTGACCTTATTTTCTAGAAAAAAATATGTTTCACAAAAAATTATTCTTTCTTGATGAATCAATTATTTTCTTGAAAAAATATTGAGAAAAAATACTTTCTCTTTAAATTTTTTTTCTTACATATGCACATTTTAGATTCAAACCAATGTTATAATTTAACTAGTGGAGAAATAAAATTGTATTTATCTCCAATGTACCTTATATTACCATTTATATTAAAACCATTTTTTAATAACCCTTTAATAGTGTCGGTTTTCAATAAAGATGTTTTCAAATATTTCAGGGGATTTTTCTTTTCTTGATCATATATTATTCTATTATATATCATATTTTTGAAAAATATTTATTTCACTTCATGGTATATTTATTTCATTTTTTAAGAAATGATCTTAATTTATCCCACATCATCTTAAAAAAATTTGAATGTGACATTAAATTCACATCTCTTTATAATGATATCGAGAAATTTTTTTTTTAAACATTTTTTTTATTCTTATTTCATTTTCAAAAAATTATTCTCCAATAAAGAAATGGTTTATAAATCACATAATATATACTATTTCATAAGTTTATCATATTTTTGTATAAAATGATCATGATTATTTCTTTTTGTTATTGTATTTGGAAAATTTATAAAACATGTTTTATTTTCCATGGGTTATTTATGATAAGATAAATGATTTTATTTCATGTGTTGCTTATAGTCATTCATGATGATGGATGTTGTCCTATATCACCCCCCCCCCCCTTCATTGTTTGTAGTTTTTTAACTTATGAGATAATGATGTGTTGATATAAAGTGATTTCATCACAAATATAATGGGTGTACATACATGGATTTGTTTATAAAATTTTAGGGAGTAAATAATTCTATATATTCACAATGTTTTCCTATGTTTATGTTGGTGACACCACTTCTCTTAAATATGTAATTTTTCATACTATTAAAAATCATTATGATATGATTTATTCTGAATATATTCTTATTTAATATTTATTTATTTCATTTATTTTATATATTTTTAGTCCATTCTTGTAATGATATATGTTTGGTCTTATGTTCTAGTGTGGTGATCCTTATTGTCCAACCATGTTTTTTCTCACTTATGATATCCTGATATTTTTATCTGATATTACACCCTTAATCATGTTTTCTCTCATTTTTAGGATCTAAACATTAGAGGCCAATTTTTCCTAGTAATAATATGAAATATTTAGATATATATTTTCAAATCCAGGCACTAAGACAATGTGTGATTCTAAGGCCCATGTTCCAAGAGTAAATTTTATTAAAATATTTAAAATACTTTATATTGTATGTATATAGTTTCATAATGAAAATGGGATAACTCTTAAATGGTATCTCCAATCAATAATATGAGACCACAGGTCAGTCTATAACATGATTTTTACCCATGGAACAACAAAAAATTCATTAATGCGGGGCATTTAAATAACAAGATCATTGAATGTGAATTTAGTTGGTTAATTAAATAATTAAACTAATTTGGATTTACCATTACATTCATTACAATATAAATTATTTGGGGTTAGATACATAAAATTTTGGATAATTGAGATAACTCTTCCTCTCATTATATTGGTGAATTCCATCCAACAATGATAAAACATATGATTATAGTAGATCAAAGTGCAATGAATGAAACAACTCCTCACAATCACTAGAGGTAATTTTTTGTTGAAAATAAATCCAATATCTATGTATTAATCATAATTTGTGGATTCATAATAATTTGATGAAATTTTTTATCATGATCAATCCATTTATTTGGATTGTTCCAATTGTGGATAATTTCATTCTCTAGGATTCTGAAATTCAATTGAATAATATTAAATTTCTCAACCTATAGTTCTTAGTTCATGATCATTGTCCATGAAGGCTTGTAAAAAACTGATAAAAAATTTTTCATTCATTTTTCCAATATGTATTCACATTTTTCTCTATTGAGCTATGGGGGCATGGATCAACATTTCTTGGTGGTACAGAACTTGATTGGACCCCGGGATTCACAGAGAAATCATGAGTGGGGAACACAATAGCAAATAAAATATGGAAATGTAGGCTTTGAGAGATGTGGGGGAATAATCTGTTGAAATAGAATCCATATAGGAGACACCAGGAAATGGATTATGTGTACCAGGAGAGTCGGTTCATTATATTTTCAAACTATTTAATGGTGAATGTTTTTTGGTCACTAGAGGGCCATAAATTAGTATCGATAATAGATGCACCACTTTCTGGAGGAGATAAGGATGGATTCAGAAGAGAAATGATCAGACAAGGAGCATGGAGTATGGATCAGAGATTCTATGAAAAAACATGATTATGCATTGTACAGTCTGTAGAACATAGGTGTATACACCCTTGGATATGGGGGCTAGGGTTTTTTGGAATTATAAGTATTACACCCCATGTTGGACCCCATATGTAATGTGACTTTATGCTGAAAACATTGTATGTACTCCATGAGTAGATGGGAATGGTCATGGCTAGGCACAAACTACATGCCAAAGTACACCGAAACGGTCAATGTACATGGACCCGGCTAGAGAGCATGGTCATAACCCTAGGTGGGCTAGTCACATTGTGTAAACCCTCTATATGACATGTATGTTTACATGGGAGGTTATTACTATACCTCCAAGGATAAGGCCAGGAGGTGGAATGGGAAAATACACTTCGTGGGTCCCCTCACATGTTGTGTACCCATTATTTCGTTCTGAGGAAACATCGACCTCTCATATCTCCTTCGCATTCACCACATTGTTTCCTAAATGTTTCTTATCCTAAGTGATATTCCTTGTAGAATGAGATGGTATAATATTTTTTTTGTAACTTTTTAGGTATAATCTGAGATTTGTTTGGATTGATTCTTATTTAGGAAGTGCTCAATGATGCAATGATGAGATATAGGATCACCAAATACACAAGAGTGAAACCACATTTTGGATAGAGAACGGGTCATCATGAAACTAGAGTAGACCCCCCCCCCCCCAATACTCATACACATGGGTCTTATATCTATCAAGTGTATTTCCTTTATTGGATAGGTCTTGGGTCCTCCTAACACCAGAGTGGAACCCCCCTAACGCACCTGGTTGCAGGTCCTCTCTCTACCAAGTAGGACCCCCTCTCAGAAATGATGTGGGTCCTCGTGAAACCAGATTTGAACCCCCTTGACATATGAGAGCTTGGTTACCTGACCAAAATGTATAACCCATTGACGCATGAGGGTGTTGGTCCTACACTGATATTTATTGAATGTAAACCCCCTGACACACTAGGGCACAAGTCCTCTACATGGATATTTTTTCCCCTCAATTGTGTGGCATAGTGTTGGGTATTGGGTCTACATATGGTTACTTCTAGATAGATACATGAGATGTAGGTAATTATTGATGGACTTTTTTACCTATTGGAACTCTTATCATGAAATGTTAGATGAAGTCCCCCTTCTCTATTATTTCGATTTCTTTGGTTTGAGCATATATATATATATTGTTAATCCATTTCATTGTATTTTTTAATCTCTTTCATTGTTTTATGTTCTTTATTATCTATTCATATCATGTATCGTACTACTCCCCCTTCATCATTAGTGGTGTCCTACTAGGTGTCTATATACCCACCCCAGCATGGGTTTTTCCTCCATGGGTCATTTCTTATGGAGAGGATAGGCATGCCAATGGTGACCACACAAGAGCTTAGGGATAGTTGGTGCATTGGACTACATATGGTCGTCGGAGCTTGAATATTAGGATTTTGGATCTCTTAACACTTTTAGATTTTAGTTTTCCTCGTTCGGGACATCTTTCTGGTTGGGAATGTATGTTTTCCCTTTACATTTTAGTTTTCACTTTTTTACTCTTCTACACCCTACAGGTTATTTATTCTTGGTTTACATTCTATCAATTGAATATTTTTTATGTTATTATTATTTAATTCTACATTGATGTGTTCTTATGTGTGAATACATTTACATTTGGAAAATTCCACCCTTTTTGGATATTCCTATTGGAGATTTTTCCACCATCCAGGTCTATGGAGGTGAGCGTGGGTTAGTTATAACTCAAACACTAGTTAGGCTCAAGTCATGATAGATTATTATCATATGAGTTCATTCACTATGATGATTTTTGGTGTAGTAACCACAAAATGTTTTAGTTGGGATTCAAATAATTACTATTGAAGTTTATTAAGTGCGGCTCTTAGTCTAGGGAATTCAGTGATGGTACCAACATCTGAGATATCCATTCACTTGGAACTTGACTACTTCCTTGTCGACTCAGCATATAGAGACATTGGCTGAAGGGATCAATGGTACATAAATCATATAGAATTTAGTATATGACAATATTTATTTATTAATATCCCCATTATATATATATATATATATATATATATATGTCTGTGTGTGTGTGCTCATTTGACAATGATACATCCTAATAACTTTCATGATGAATCCATGGCGACAGAAAACCATGATACTAGTTCATGATCTTAATGATGATCCGATGAATGATGAGGCCTCATTTGGGGGATAATCCCACAAATTTATCCTTCTAGAAGGATAGGTAGTTGCACCGCCACCTGTTGAGTAGTAGATCATACCATTACGAATGTTTGAGGATATATTTAGTCTTATCCCACTCCAAATATTCCATTGGCAGATGTCGATGAGGTTAGTGTGATGGACACCCATGTAGTGGATGATTGTATAGATTTGGTGGTCTATTTATTTAGGATTATCTAGACCCCAATTGATCAGGTGGTTTCCCAGGTATCTATCCTTTTTCATGGAGAATATGGGTACTGGTGGGCTCTTGATACACATATGCACGATGAGTTGACACTCACATGGCCCAACTTCCAGTAGTTGTTTTATCAATACTAGTACCCTTCTACTTGCACTGAATTTAGATTATGTAACTTCTATAGATGATTATGGGAGAGATGATAGTCACTAAGTATACCTCCATTTTCATAGAGCATATTTATTACTCACTTTACATGATCAAGGATTACAACTTCTTAGTACAAAAGTTTGAGCAAGGAATCTGCATAGACATCTTTTCCAGCAAGGTGACCTTGTGGATCCCCACCTACAATAGGGAGTTGGATTGGGAACTACTGATAGATATCTTACTATAAGAGGGAATATATCATGTTGGAGTTATCATTTATTATTTCAATGATGTTTTGTTAATAGAATCTAGTAGGTTCCAGTCAACGGTATCTCGACACAGGAGATCTCTCAGTGATTAGACTCAGGCATATGTTCTTGCGGCATAGCAGAAACACAGAGGAATAAGAAATACCATTAGGGTGGTTATATGATTGTTATTAGAGAGGTCACATGGCTCATAATTCCCCGACCCAAAAAAACTAAGAAGGGTTGGAAGATAGCTTATGGAAGACCAAAATAGTTAATGTTTCGTGATCAAGGATCTCCATGGTGAGGGAAGGGAGCCCCTAGGGGAGGCAAAGCTAGAAGAGGAACATGTTGAGAACTATAAGGAGGATACGTTGGTGGTGTATGACTCTATGATATCCTTTCACCACCATAACTAGGCAGCCCACATCAGGATTAGGGAGCTTATGGTCGGGGTAATAGAGAACTATAGGCTACGGATGCTTTCGACCAAGTGGAATAAGAGATGATTATAAGTACAATGGATGTTAATTATAATAATTCCTTAGTATTCGGAGACATAGGTTCAAGTAATTAATTCTTCTCTATACTCCATTTTTTAGAGATATATCTCCCAATAAAGGCATCATTTCTGTGGATTTGCATTAAGGTTCCAACAGGGAACACTTCTTCTATGTATTTCATCAGCCGGTTATGTGAGTTATCGCTTGGTGGAGAGAAGTTAACATTGGACCTTATATTCATCATGATTGAACTATATGATTTTATATTTGGAATATAATGGTTATCCAAAATTTGATCTCGTATTGACTATCACTACAAATTAGTAAGATGCCTTCACTCTATTGGGACAAAATTCAACTTTAGAGGAGAGAGAGATCTCATGGTTGGAGAATTTGATTTTTGGGAGCATGGGGTTGTATCTCATCACCCATAATTTTTTCATTATATCACATGGTGATGTATTCTATTCAATAATCTATATTCTTTTGGTTTTAGAGGATTATATGGACATCTTTCTTGAAGATGTTCTAGGACTACACCTGGGGAGGGAGATGGATAATTATATTGAATTGTATCATGGGATATCTATGATATATTTTATGGAATATATTATGGCCCCTATCAAGAAATGGGATCATTGGATAAAGATAGAGGACATTCGAGAAAATGGTTTCATCAGTCTTAGTGTGTCCCCATGTGAAGCTCTAGTGTTTTTCACTTGAATATTAGATGGGATCTTGTGGAATTTGATGGTTAATCATTTCCTAAACTAGTACATGATAAATTAAAAGTTTCAATTAATGTAAATAGATAACCTCTTTGACCAGTTCTGAGGTGTGAATGGTTCTTGAAGATCAATATTTTATCTAGATACCACTTGTTGATAGTTCAAAAGGATAATATTATAAATATGGCATTCATATGTCTCTATAAACATTATGATTTCTATTTGATTTAATTTAGTGTGACAAATGGCCATACTGTGTTTATCAATTTGGAGAACCAGATATCTCAACTATACATGGACCAGTTTATGGTTGTCTTCATTTATAACATAATAATATACTCTGTGACATAGGAGGATCATGGAGATAACATAATTATGGTCTGATATTTTCATCTAGAGCACCCAATTTATGGTATGTTCTCAATGTTCTAGTTATGGATACACACGGTTCACATAATGGGGCATGTAATTTATGAGTATTGTTTGGTTATGAACCCTGAGAAGGTTGATGAAATGATTTCTTGAGATCCAACCAATAGTGAGTCAGAGGTAATGACTTTTCATTTCATGGAAGGGTACTACTAGTTTTCTGGGGGTGAATTCTCTAGGAGTTCATCCCCTCTCACTTCACTAATGTGGAATGGGATGCCTTTTCATGGATTTAGAAATCACATAGGTCCTTTTTAGAGTTTAGTATGAGGCTGAAAATATCTCCTATATTGATACTATTGGTCGAGGGATGAAGTAAGTAGTTTATTTTGATGCCTCAAGATATGTTCTCAGCTGCGTATTGATGTAGCATCAGGCGGTTATTGAATATGAGTCAAGGCATTTGAGACCCCACTAGAAGAACTACATGAATCAAAACCTAGATATGGAAGTAGTATCCTTTTTCTGTGGATGTATAGGCACTATCTTCTTAGAGGGTGCATCATGTTTTATACATACCATAAATGTCTCAAGTACATCTTCATGCTCAGGAACTTGAAATTGAGATAGTAGTATTGTTTGGATTTCTTATAGTAATATGATTTTTAGGGAGTCTATACTCTGGAGAAGGGAAATTTATAAGTAGATTCCCATAGTATAAATTCCCAGGCTTGTTGGTTACATAAAGCTTCTGAGTAGTAAGCTTCGTTGTATCATACCCTAGTGGAGCTGGAGGCTATATATTTTCATTAGTATATAGTGTTGACTCCTCCACTAATTTTGTTTGTGAGAGAGCCCCATCTTAAAGAAATCTAATGTGACATCTTGTGTGACCAAATATCCATAGAAGATTCCCCAAATTGTTATTATATTGAATGGAATCACATTATCATTTTACAAATATGGACGATGGTCATGATCATGATGTAGGAGTAGGTTATGTGATTTTTCCTTTAGTTGTACAAAATTTTGTTTTGAATATGCATAGAGATCATCATTGTCTATTTTGAGGGACTGACTTGAGATGGATCATGGTTTATTTCAACACCTGATACCTCATTGGTTCACAGGTAAAGGATGATCACTAGGTTCGGGAAGGTTTTCTACAGCCCCTTGATATCCTAGAGGTGAAATGTGATAGACCAACAAGTTACCATTTATTAAGAAAGAAAAAAAAACAAGAGAATGGCAGATGGGGTCAAATAAGCATAAGTGACCTCATCCACCAAGAAACATGTCTACATATCATAGTACAACATATCATTTCCATAATCAGAGTCACCCGCAGTCTCCCACTCAGATTGAGGCTTTTCCTGATTGAAAATTTTAAGTATATCTGCATCCACCTTTCTTGTCGCCTTAGAAATTGACATGGTCGACACAGTCCAAGGAAGATTAGAATAATCCTTCCGTGGTCTCCTCTTTGAGGGATCATGGGTGAAACCCTCACTGTTAGTCACCTTTTTCGTGGCACTTAAGATTGCTTCCTTGAAAGAGGCATGCCCATCACTACCCAATGCCCTAGATGGGGTACCAATATTCCCTCTTTCATCCTCAGAAATGTTCCCCCATTTCCCAAATAATTCAGATGACTGAAGGAGCTTCTGGATTTCTTGATGACAATCAACAGATTGTTGCTGATTGAATTCATAAACATATATTCTATAGACAGGGAAGTTCCATGACACCATATGGGTGATAGTTGACTGACTCATGAAGTTGGTACATTTCCTTGATATCAGGGAGAAGAGTTCAATGGGTTTTTTAGGGGAAGATGTACATATGAGAGACCATTAACCATCATTTGGTTCCTAGGGTTATTATCACTAATCATGGTCTATTGTTCATGTCATGATTGTGGAGAGGCCTAAAAGAGATATTCAAGACCCATATGAAGATGAGTACAACTATTCACCCTTATATATATTGGAGGATCGAGAACACTATCTTGGTGTTTTAGGATATGCTAAGGGATTTCATGTTTTACATTTGGAAGATCAGAGAAGATAAATTTTCCTTAGGTGAGTTTTCAAACAATAAGATTTAAACTCTAATATCGGAAATAAAAAACTTGAGGAACTATATTGGAGAACCCTCAGGTCACCCTTTTGTTGGATAATTATTGGTGAGGAATATATTTTGGGTTCAGAGATACTTTCGGTGGTGACGGAGAATGTCTAGGTCATCCATGAGTTGTTGAGGATGGCCCAGAGTAGGTATAAATATTAAGTAGATAACTGTTATAAGCCCATGGAGATAGAGTAGGAAGACTTCGTTTTCATGAATGTCCCCCCATGAAAAGGATTACAAATATTCTTCTGGGGAAGAAAGTTGTCCCCATGGTTCATCACCATATTCTAGATCTTACATATGGTTGGAAAGGTTTCTTAGCAACTCTCCTTGCCCCCGTAGTTAGAGTAGGTGCATGATGTCTTCAAAATTTCATAGCTAACGAGATATGTGAATGACCCCAAAAATGTTACAAAATGTGGAAATATAGAAATTGAGGATGGAGATTCTATTTTAGTGCATCTAGTGGTGATTGAGAATCAATAGGATAGGACCCTGAATAGACAGACTATGCCCTTGGAACACGTGTCGTGGAAATATGGAAACATGTAAGAGAATTCCTTGGAGTGGGAGAGCTAGATGGAGAATAAATTTTCATATATTTTTGGTTAGATTTTCTTTTTTGGGATAAAATATTGAAAAAGGAAACAATTTAGAGACCCAATTTGTCTATTGTAAGATATTTATATATTTATATATTTATATATTTATAGATCCATGAGATGAGAAGGCATGCAATTACAATGCCCGATATGCTAGGAATTAATTTTATAAAAATATTAAATATATTTTATATTGTGCCAACACAGTTTCTTAAATAAAGTAAGATTACTCTTAAACCAGAAACACATATCCAAAATCCAAGTCCTTGTTGAGTCCATAATGCAATGTTTGCACTAGGAAAAACCTAAAATACTTCATTGCGGGGTGTTTAGATAATGCTACCAGGGAGGTTCATTCAGTTGGTTAATTAAATAATTAATGAATGTAATTAAATAATTAATGTAGTTCTTGTTACCCTTAAATTTACCACTATGTTATTTATCATGTGTTCTCTACATAAACAATGTGATAATTGAGAGTGTTATTTCTCTCCTTCCATTGGTGAATCACATATGATGACAACGATACTCTAGATCGAATAAGATTTAAGAGTACTAAATGAAACGTCTCCTTTCAATCATTTAGAAGAAAGATATTTAATAAAGAAGGATCAAATATTCATGTAGGGAACCCCTTTTGTGTATTCTTCCTCATTTGATTAAATTGTTTAGTTAGATCAACCCCTTTATTTTGTGGGAACCAACTATGGAAAAATCTATGAACTCATGTACTGAAATTAAATTGATGATTCTTTTTTTCTCACCTTGGATATCCCTACTCATTGTCATTTCCCAAGAACAATTTTCAATTATTCATAAATATTTTTTCTAATTCTATTCTCCCCAAATTTATTTTTGATTTTCACTATTGATCTATTTTACCATTGCATGATGTTACCAGTTGGTACAAATCTAAATCGAACTGTCAAATTCATTGAAATATATCTTAATTTAAACAGGACACTAAATCAAGGATTGGAAAATAATCATTGAGAGTTATGGGTGAATTACCTATTGAAATGGAATCCGATTCAGATATGGAGGGTGGTAGTTTACATGCATGGTGTGAGGCAGTTTCAATAAGCTTCAAACAAATCAATGGTGAACTTTTTTCTGGTCACCGAACAATTTGAAATGAAGTTCTATAGTATATCCACAAATTTTGGAATCTTATAAGGTTAGATTCAGTGGTGGAATTATTGGATGTAGAGCATGGTGTTTTGGATAAGGTATTTTGTAAAAAAACATGACTACATAGTGTGTAGTCTGAATAACACATGACATGTGGTTCTCTAGATGTGGTGACTAGGGTTTCATAGAATTATAAGTATAATGTGCCTTGTAGGACCCCCCATTAAATGTGACCTTGTTCTTGAAAATTTTAAATATACATTGGGATTACATGGACATTGTAACAACCGTTAATAGACCATGTGTTGGTCAGAGTATTTCACTCAAGAGGGGAGGGGTGAATTGATTGACTATAAAAATTTCTGTTACAAAAATATTATTTTAAAAGAAATGGTTTCCCAAAAATAGATATAGCCCAGTTAATCACGATTATACTCTTATAAGAGTTTGACGGTTTAAACATCTTCTTAGAAGATTGATTAATTCTCATTAATCTTAATATGTATTATTAATATTACTTTTGAAGTTATCCTACTAAGACAAATCAGTTAAAACTTCATTCCAAGACTAACTATCCAAGTGAAATTATATTTTTCTAGATTATGCAATAAAGTAGTAAAACAGAGAAGACTAAATTAAACCACACAGTGGAAATAAAACAAGTGGTTCAGTCTCAAGATGAGACCTAATCCACTCCACTTGGTGATCACGTGCCACCAAGCAGTTTATATAAATAAACTTTGATCCACACCCTGGATTGGGGACAACAATAGTAAACAGACTGTCTGGGTCACATAGGGACCTCTTCCACAATTTCCATGGGTAGATGAAAAAAATAACCAAGCCACACAGGGTCCTCTTCCACAGTTGTCGTGGGTACACAAATGTATAAAGGGTTTGGTGTAATGATTTACAAATCCTTCAGTTTAGTACAGGAGTCAGTGTGTGTGGAATATATAGAGTACACACACTACTCGAAAGGTAAGTAAAATAATCACTAAGATAGATTATATATGAGTTTATAATTCTCTAGTGATGTGAAGTGTAGCTATGGACTCCTTTGATTAAGCAAAAATGCTCCTGAGTCCTATGGTTTTTTTCTTGAAAAAAAGAGTTTCGTGATTCATCTTGTGTTCTTCACGAGCTTTGATAATGTGAGGATGTTCTCTGGATTCCAGTGTACTTTGTGTGTTCTTTAATAGAGTCTGATTGCATTCCTGTGAAAATTCTTTCTTTTAAAATATTGCAAAGTGTTCTTCGTGGTCATTCTAATAGGCTTGTTTTTCATTTAGTATCGCGCTCTTTTTCTCTTGGGCATTCTCTACTTTTTATCTTCGAATGTATGAGAGTTAGCCGACAGGTTCCATGTGTTTTGTACCTCGTACGTCGTACTATTTCTACAAAGAAACATAAATTTTTTTAGTGCATTAAAGGCATCAAATATGACCATTATGAATTAAATTTAAAGACGAAAAAATAGATTAAGAAACGATGTCAAAGTAAGTTGTGAGAATGGTGTCTCATTCATGGTGTCTGAGTGTCACGGTGTGAGTTTCACGATCTGAGTATCACGGTCTGAGTGTCACAGTCTGAGTATCATGGTGTCTTGTTCATGGTGTCTGGCTCATGGTGTCTTATCTTCATGGTGTCTGATCTTCATGGTGTCTTTCTCACGGTGTTTGATTTCATGGTGTCTTGCTCACAGTGTCTGATCTTCATGGTGTCTTGTACTTAGAAAAATAACTGTATTCAGAGTTAGACAGTAATAGGCATGAAATGGATTGAACTTAACCATTATAAATCATGAGAGAACTTGAAACATAAATACACATGATTGGATTAAATTTATAGGATTGAACTAGGTTGAATGAGATTTGTGATCATTAATAATATTTGTGATAACTAATAAGATTTTTGATCATTAAAACATGATTAATACATGAGGATTCCAACATTTTTTCCCTTTTTGATGATCACAAATCATGTATAGTGAAAGTGTAAATTGGATGAAACTATAGAGAATATAACATATAGAGAAGAAAAATAACTTCTCCCCCTTTTGGGATTATCATAAAGTTGAAATAAGATAGGGTAAACAGTGCACATTCCATTAAAGGTAATCAGAGTGTAGTACATCATATAGTTGAAATACAAAAATCAATGACATCCCCATAAAAATATAGTAAGAACTGGTCTTTTTCAGGGATTGTCCTTCCCATTACCTTTGTTAATAGTAGAAGAGGAATCCATAGGGGCAGTGGCTGATGTAGAAGAAGGCAGAGAGGTGGTAGATTGATAGGGTAAAGGGAGACCTTCAAAGATCGAGGGAGCCAACATAGGAGTAGTAGATGATCGAGGTAGTTTCTGATCAAGAATAACCGGCCTGATCTGACTGGGAGCTTGGCCAATAGACATGCCAGTTGAAGATAAGGCAGAAGTGCATGTAGGCAGTCTAGGTCTGAGAGGAGCAGCCTCTAAAGCATCAATTGTTTTACTTTGGACATGAAGATAAGGTCTCAGATGTTTGATGAAGTATGAAATAATATCTCCTCCATACTGCATGGCTTTTTTAAAGTCATCTTTTTTTTCCATGAACTTGTCCAACAATTTGGTAAACTTGGTTAGCTTCTGTACTTGGTTTTTGAAGGCTTGAGTTACAAGAGGAATTTGCAGATTCTCTACAAGATATTTGAAATGGTTGGTCATTTCAGTCTTGGAGAATATTCATTTGAAATAGAAATCCACTTTCTTAGAAATCTCTTGATGGGCATCATTTGAAATTTTGGAATGAATTTTCACAAGATCAAGAACTCTATCACTATTCTTGAAAACTTCAGAGAAAGAAGCCACATTAAAGCCACTGAAAGAATTCTGAAGCTCTTCTTTGACTATAGATCTGAGAAAAGTACTATCCAAGGTAGGGGTAGAGGATTCACCAGAGTTATGAGAATCTTTGATGGCTGTGGTTGGAGACTTGAGATGATTTGGAAAATTTTGAAGATATCCAGTGTACTCATTAGTGAGTTTATTTAGGTTCACCAAAAGATCACTCATTTATTTCAACACCTGTTTGTGCATTTATGCAGTATTTTCATCAAAGGATAATATGTAGGGGTGAATCTAAGACACAAAATATCGAGAAATTTGAGAAACAATTGGTTCTATAAGAGCATAAACAGGTTCTGATCTGGAATGTAGCTCTTTCTGCATGTCTTCAACCATGCTTCTTAGGTTTGAGACATCACTACTAAGAAACCAATTTTCAACTCGAACTTCTTGAATTTCATGGAGCATTTTAGGTTGGATCTACCAGATAATTTTCTCCAAAAGCAGTGATGAATCTCTCTCACTCTAATTTGCCAAAGGTCTAGGTTCGGAGTTCATAAGTTTCTCAACTCCAGAGAAAATAGTATCTCCAAAAACATTCAAATCATCCTTACTCATAAAGGGCAGTTGTTCAGGTAGAGGTTCAGGTGAAAGAACTATTATAGAGGAAGGTTTTGGTTCAGGTTCCTTATCAGAGGCAAAGTTATAAACTGACTTCAACTGAAACAAGGAAGAAAGATCAAGCCCAGTTGAAGTGACCTACTGAGATTACCTCACATCATAGAATCTAGGTAATTTGTACTGAGTGTCCACAGGACTAGTATCAGGTGGATGCGAGGCTTCACCAGACTCAAGAGTTGGGTCTTCCTCCCCCTCAACAAGTGCTTCCTTTTAAGGACCTAGAGTCTCAGGAGCTTGTTCTAAATCCACAGTTTTAGTTCCTAGTTATTCATTCATATCTTGCCTAGCCAACTGAAAGGCTATCTCCATCCTCTCTTTAGCAGAGGGTATTAGTTCAGGAATAGATTGTTTCATAGGGAATTCTTCCAGATTTCATTATTTTATATAAGGGAGTTCTTCTAGATTTATTTCTTGCACAGTAGGGATTTCTTCTACTACAGCCTCATCTAAGGCTTGCTTCTTAGATTCTGTGATAGATGCTTCTCTTTCAGCCTCGGGTTGGATTTCCAGATTAAAATCTTTAGGGACAAGAGGTTCTTCTTCAACAACAACATGAGTAACAACAATCCTTTCTTCCTCAAAAACAACTTCTTCCCTATGAGTTACTTCAGCTTCTTCTTCTTCTTCTTTTTAATAATCAACAACTTCATCTGGTTCCAAACTAGGGTCAGAAATGTCTTTCGGCCTTGATGGATAATCTATAGGATTAAACTTCTCATAAATATTATCATTCTCTTCCACCCACTCCTTTTTACAAGGATTCCATTTTATTTTCATTCTCCTGATGATGGGTTTAGAGAGACAGTACTCACAATCCATAAGTACTTCTTCATTAGGTCCAACTACGCCTTTTTCAACAAGCATGGCTGATATTAGCCGAGAGTATAACCAAGAGGTGGATTTGGATGTAACCTTGATCAACTCACACATATGGTGAATGATGTACTTTCACAGGTTAATTTTTTGTCCATTATTCATAAGATGAATCAAAAAAACCTCATGATACTTTAATAAATAAAAGTCACCTTTCCTTGGACTAAACAGATTTTGAACAAACTTAAACAACAGCCTTGTTTCCCCATCAAGTTCAGCATCTATAGCCCTTCTCTTGGTTCCATTCCCAGTTAGAGTTTTCAGAGCATCTTCAATGTCAAAGAAATCAGTTTTAGGTGGGGGTTCTCTCAGATAATCATCACAAATTCCTTCATTAGGTATCCTAAGGCATGAAGCCCATAACCTCGATGAGAAGGAGCATCTTTGTCCATTAATCCAGCTTCTCACAAAAAATCATCCACCAGAGTCAAAAGAGAACTGAGCGTACTAGTAGAACTGAGCTACTAACCTCGGCTAAATAGGTTTATTCTCTCTTAAGAACCATTCTAACCAGTCTTCTTCCCTTAACACTTTCAGGACTAGAGATTTATAGGAAAAAAGCCATTCGGGGTAGATTTCTTTCTTAGGAACAACACTTCAATTTTCCAGGTTCAGATTCAATGGTCCTTAGGGCGTCATATTAGGTGTTATCTTCTTTTTCTTTGAGTTGTGCTTCTCAGGTGTGGATGAAGAATGTCTTTTCATTCTTGGCATACACTTAAGGTCGATAGAGAGAGATAGAGAGAGGTTTTCAAGGTTGAAAGGGTTCAAGACGAGTGAGTAGGAGAAATTTTGGGTGAAGAACCGAGTGAAACTCTTTATTTTATCATTTGGGAATGTCAAACATCACAAAAATAAAAATGCGGGAAAGTAAAAAATGTGAAATAATAATTACTTCGATATGAGTTTAAATAAAATCATAAGAAATTTTCACGGTGAGACCATGAATGATTGTTACAGTGAGATAGTGAGTGGTGTTCATGATGAGATAGTAAGTGAAACCCAGTGCACATTACGGTGAGACAATCAGCGCAGGTTACGGTGAGACAGTCAGTGTGCGTTACGGTGAGACAGTCAGTGCGCGTTATGGTGAGACAGTCAGTGCGCGTTACGGTGAGACAGTCAATGCATGTTATGGTGAGACAGCAAATGTCAGACCGTGAATACATAGTGCTAATGGTGAGACTGTAAATGTGAGAGACAATAATTTAGAAACCGTAATCATAAAATAGTAAAGTAAAACATAGTAAAAAGTCAAACAGTAAGACAAGTAAGATATCTATTTGAGATTTATCATGGCAAGATCATGTATGATGTAGTCTATTCTATCAAAATTTAATGGTGTAGTGAATATATTAGCAAGTTGATATTCAGTACCAATGAATTCCAAGGTGATACCACCCTTTTGATAATGATCTCTCCAAAAGTGATGTATTACATCAATTTTTTTTCCTAGAATGTGAAAAAAGATTTTTTGAGATGTTAATAGCACCTGTGTTGTCACAATTTATTGTTACATGTCTGAATTGATATCCATAGTCTAGTAATGTGTGTTTCATCCACAAAATTTGTGCACAACAACTTCCAACAGCTATATATTCATCTTCTGTAGTAGATAATGCAACAAAATTTTGTTTCATACTACACCATGATACTAGTGACTTGACTAAAATGTGACATGTTCCACTGGTGCTCTTTCTATCTAAATTACTACCACTGAAGTCAGCATCAGAATAACTATCTAGTTCAAATGATTTTCTTTTAGGATAGAATAGTCCTAGATTGGGTGTATGCTTGAGGTATTTGAAAATTATCTTTATAGAATTTAAATGAGATTCTGTAGGATTTTATTGAAAACGAGCACACATACACACACTAAACATAATTTTCGTACGGCTAGAAGTTAAGTAAAGTAAACTTCCAATCATTCCTCAATAAGTGGTTTGATCAACCATATTTCCTATCTTCATCGAGACCAAACTTACAGGTGGTACTCATGGGCGTGTTACTACTTTTAGTTCTATCCAATCCAAAACGTTTTATAAGATCATTAGTGTATTTACTTTGAGTTAAAACAATTACAGCATTATTTTTAAAGATTTGAAATCCAAGAAAGAATATTAGTTCACCCATTAAACTCATTTAAAATTCATTTTGCATCATTTTATAAAAATCAATACATAATGAATTTTTTGAAGATCCAAAAAAAATATCATTTACATAGATTTGAACAACTAATACATCATTAGAAATTCGTTTTATAAGAGTTTAGGATCATCTATTCCTTTTGTAAAACCATTGGAAATAAGAAAAGTACTCAATCTGTCATACAAATATCTTGGAGCTTGCTTTAAACCATATAAAGATTTTGATTGTTTGAAAATATGATTGGGAAAATGAGGATTTGTAAATCCAGGGGGTTATTCAACAAATACATCTTCAGCTATATACCCATTTAAGAATGCACACTTAACATCCATTAGATATAGTTTGAAATTCAGATGTGTAGCATAGGCAAGTAGAATTATGATGGCTTCAAGTCTGGATATTGGATCAAAGTTCTCCTCATAGTCAATTCTTCTTTTTGACTGTAGCCTTGTGCAACTAATATATCCTTGTTCCTAACTATAATTCCAGCTTCACCTAACTTATTTCTAAAAACCCATTTAGTGTCTATGATGAAAGTTTCCTTGGGTCTTTCAATAAGTTTCCAAACTTTATTTCTTTCAAACTGATTAAGTTCTTCTTGCATAGACATTACCCACAATTTATCATTGATGGCATCATCAATGTTTTTAGGTTCAATTTGTGACAAAAAGGCTTGATGTTCAACTTGATTTCTAAGAGAAGCTATAGTTTGTGTTCCTTTCTCTATGTATCCTACAACAGCATCTAAGGGATGGTTTTTAAGGGTTCTAACCTTTCTATAAAAAGAGGGACTAGTGATTCCAGGTTCATCAGTAGATTTTGGTTCATTATAAATCGATTTAATAGAATTTCTAGAATTATAAGTTTTCATAGATTCATTCAGAGAGGAATTTGAGGATTTTGAGTTGATGTTCAGATTTGACACATTATCCTCCATATTTTCTAAGATGGTTCTAGGATCATGTGGATCTCTTTCATCAAACTTGATATAAACAGATTCATCCACACATTTATTTCTCTTATTGAATACTCTATAAGCTTTACTTAATATTGAGTGACCTAGGAAAATTCCATCATCACTTTTAGATGGAAATTTGTCAAGATTATCCTTAGTGTTGAGAATAAAGACTTTGCATCCAAAAACTCTTAAGTAATTAACCTTAGTCTTCCAATTATTCCAGAGTTCATATAGGGTCTTTTTGAGAATTGGTCTAATCAAGACTCAATTGATTATATAGAATTTTTTATTAACATCTTCATCCCAAAAGTAAATAGGTAAGTCATATTCACTAAGCAATGTTCTAGAAATTTCTTACAAGGTTCTATTTCTTCTTTCTGCAGCACCATTCTGCTGAGGTGTTCTAGGAGTAGAGAAATTGTGAGTATAACCATTCTGTGAGCAAAAGGATTCAAACTCTTGATTTTCAAACTCACAGCCATGATCACTTCTTAAAGATTTAATTTTATGGCCACTAAGATTTTCTACAGACTTGGTATACTTAGTAAAATATGAGCAGGCTTCACTTTTTTGATCCATGAAGAAGGTCTAGGTATATCTAGAAAAATCATCTACCAGAACATAAACATAGTGCTTCCCATTTAAACTAGAAACTCTAGATGGTCCAAACAAATCCTTGTGAACCAATTTGAGAGGTTGAGAAATAGAAACTTATTTCTTTGATTTTAAAGAGATTTTTTGTTTTTCCCTTTTGACAGGGATTACACACTTTCTCATTTGGAAACTCAAGTTTAGGTAAGTCATTAACTAGGCCTTTTCTAGTTAGTTTTCTAAGGGAGTGAACATTACTGTGTCCTAGTCTCATATCCCAGAGCCAAGACTATTTATGAAATACATTTAAGCATGAAGAATTTTTAGATGCTAAGGAATATAAATTAACAGAATAACCGTTCTCATTCCTTGATACAGAAAATACTAATTCATCTTTAGAATTAAAGACATTATAGGAATCATTTTAAAATTTAACATGATATCCATCATCACATAATTGTGAGATACTAAGCATATTATATTTTAAGCCATTAACAAACAATACTTTAGAAATTAAAATTGAATCAGTGTTACCAATATGGCATAAGCCAATGATTTTCCCTTTGGTGTTGTCACCAAATGTGACATGTCCTCCATATACTTTTATCAGGTTCTTAAAGCATGAGTAGTCTCCTATAATGTTCCTTGAACACCCACTGTCCAAGTACCATAGATTCTTGCAGGATCTCTTTAAGCATCTTTCTTATAACATGATCAACAAAAGATAGATTTTGTTACCCACACTAGTTTGGGTTCAGTAAAATTAGTAATAAGTGCTTTAAGAACCCATATTTATCTCCTTTAAGAATATGTATCATGACTTGAGCTAGTTGAGTTGTGTCTAGAACTGGGAACAAAATTATATGTCCTAGACTTGGAAACAAAATTCGTTCTCCCAAGGTTTCTTTTTCTAGGTTTATAACCAATGTTAGTATTGTATTTAGGGGCAATTTGTTTTCCTAGCATTTGGGTAAGGGTATTTTTCACATTCGTAATCTTTTCTATGTCACTTTTTAATTTCTCATTAGAAATTTTTAATTTATTGTATTCTTTGAGCAGTTGAGCATTTTTCTCCTTTTCAGTAGTAAGTTCAAATTTAACATTTACAATGAGAGAATGTTGTTTCTTCAATGATTTATATTTATCTTTTATTTCATTTCATGTCCCTTCAATCATGTTGCAATATTCAAACATTTCTTCATTAGTCATATTTTCAATGTCACTTTCCTCTTCAGAGTAGTATGAATTATGTAAAAAAGAGTTCAACGTTACCTCAGATGTGTTTGTCATAAAACACATATTGTCTTTGTTAGCCTGTTCATCATGTGATGTCTCTGAGGTGCTTGAACTATCCTCAGAGGCACTCCATATTGCCTTCATTTCATTTTTTTACTTCTTATCCTTGTCATCATACTTCTTCTTATACTTATGTTTTGGACAGTCAGCCATTATATGTTGCTTCCTCTTACATTCATAGCATACAATTTTATCAGTTTTGTCACTTCTTTTCCAGTCCTTTTTCTAGTTTCCTTTTTTATGATACTTGCTCAAGAAGTTGGGATTTCTAAAAAATTTCTTCTTCTTGTAAAATCGTTTGAATCTTCTGGCTAATTGAGCCATCTCCTCGTCACTATTAGGTGATGATTTTTCAGTGGTGGATCTTTCTACAAAATCTTCCTATTTCCCTTTGTCTTTTTGATTTGAGAAGTTGGTCTTGAATGCTACATATTTCCTCATTGGTTCATCCTCCTTTTCTTTGTTGGCTTTCAGTTCTTACTCATACATCATCAGTTTCCCAATGAGTTCTTTTAAAGGTAGCTTGATGATGTCGCATGATTCTCTAATAGAGACAGAGGTTCCCCTCCATATTTCAGGTAGACATCTAAGGATTATCATGATATGTTCTTTGGTAGTGACTTCTCTTCCAAGAGAGATCATTGTGTTGAAAATATCATTGAACCTAAGATACATGTTAGAAATAGGCTCATCAGTTTACATCTTAAAATTATCATATTTTATAGTATAATTATTAAGCTTCATTTCCTTTACACTAGATGTGCCTTCATGTGAGACAGACAAGTTATCCCAAATTTCATGGGCAGTTTTACAAGCAGAGATCCTATTAAATTCTTCATCTCCTAAGGAATAGTATAAAGCATTCATGGATTTTCAATTGTTATTATAAGCAAGTTTTGTAGGTTCATCCCATGTAATTATATCAGTAAGGGGAAGTTTGTATTCATCTATAATAGATGACCATATTTCAAAGCTCATACTCTCTAGATGCATTTTCTTTTTAATTTTCCATTGAGCATAGTTGGTTCCATTAAAGAATCATGGTCTGTTGGTTGCAGCACCTTCCAATCTATTATCCATACTAACAAATTACGTTAAAAGAGCTAGAAATTTAGAATTGATAGAAATTTACAGATCTTTAAAGTACAAATACAATCATAGTTGAGTAAGATTACCCGAAGTCATAATAGAGCAACCTTTGATACCAAATTTTGGTCGGAGTAGTTCCCTCAAGAGGGGAGGGGTGAATTGAGTGACTATAAAAATTTATGTTACAAAAATTTTATTTTAAAATAAATGGTTTCCCCAAAATAGATACATCCCAGTTAATCAAGGTTATACAATTATAAGAGTTTGAATGTTTAAATAACTTTTTAGAGGATTGATTAATTCTCAATAATCTTAACATGTATTATTAATATTACTTTTGAAGTTATCCTTCTAAGACAAATTAGTTATAACTTCTTTCCAAGACTAACTATCAAAGTGAAATTAGAGTTTTCAGGATTATGAAATAAAGTGGTAAAACCAAGAAGACTAAATTAATTAGCACATCGAATATAAAATAAGTGTTTTAGTCTCAAGCCAAGACCTAATACACTCCACTTGGTGATCACATACCACCAAGCATTTTATATAAATAAACTTTGATCCACACCCTAGATTGGGGACAACAACAGTACACAGACTGTCCAGGTCACACAGGGAGCTCTTCCACAATTTTCGTGGGTAGACGAAAACAATAACCAGGCCACATAGGGACCTCTTCCATAGTTGCCGTGGGTACACAAAAGTATAAAGGGTTTGGTGTAATGATTTATAAATCCTTCCTTTTAGAACAAGATTCATTGTGTGTGTGGAATATACATAGTACACACACTACTCGAAAGGTAAGTAAAAGAATCACTAAGATAGATTATATATGATTTTATAATTCTATAGTGATTTGAAGTGATGCTCTGGACTCCTTTTATTATGCAGAAATTATTTTGAGTCCTTCTCTGGTTTTTGTATTGAAAAAACAGAGTGTCGTGATTCAGCTTGTGTTCTTCACGAGCTTTGATAATGTGAGGATGTCATCTGGATTCATGTGTACTTTGTGTGCTCTTCAGCAGAGTCATATTTCATGCATGTGAAAATACTTTGTTTGAAAATATTGCAATGTGTTCTTTATGGTCGTGCTCATGGGATTTTTTTCATTCAGTATTGCACTCTTTTTATCTTGGGCATTCTCCACTTTTTATCTTCGAATGCATGAGATTTAGCTGATAGGTTCCCTGTGTTTCGTACCTCATACTATGTCTACAAAGAAAAATTAGTTATGTCAGTGCATTAAAGGCATCAAATATGTCCATTAAGAATTAAATTGAAAGACGACAAAATAGATTAATAAACAGTGTCACAGTAAGTTGTGAGAATGGTGCCTCCTTCACGGTGTATGAGTGTCACGGTCTGAGCGTCACGAAGTCTGAGTGTCACAGTGTGAGTGTCATAGTGTGAGTGTCACGGTCTGAGTGTCACTATCTGAGTGTCACGGTGTCTTGTTCATGGTGTCTTGTCTTCACGGTGTCTTGCTCATGGTGTCTGATCTTCACGTTGTCTTGCTCATGGTGTCTGATCTTCACGGTGTCCTGCTCACCGTGTCTGATCTTCACGGTGTCTTGTACTTAGACAAATAACTGTATTCAGATGTAGATAGTAATATGCATTAAATGTATTGAGCTTAACCATTATAAATCATTAGAGAACTTGAAACATAAATACACATGATTGGATATAATTTGTAGGATTGAACTAGGTTGAATGAGATTTGTGATCATTAATAATATTTGTGATAATTAATCAGATTTGTGATCATTAAAATATGATTAATACATGAGGAGTCCACACCATGTACTAATGTATATGAACATGGTTGAAGTACATGGACATGACCAGAGAGAATGTACAAGACCCAAGGTGGCTTGGAAACACTATGTAAACCATCTATATGAAATGTATGGTTACATGGGTAGAGAATCATGTACCTCTAAGTACATGTATGGGTGATGGAGTGGGACCACATGTTGTGAGGGTTCCCCCACATGTTGTGTTCCCCTTCATTCATTTTGAGGAAACATCAACCTATTGTATCTCATTTTTTTTGACTTAGAGTTTGGCATGTGAGTAGCCTATCCTAATTTGTTTTCTAATATAACTTGGTGGATTAATTCTTAGTCACATTCAAGGTACGAAGTCATATTTTACATACATTACACTTATTTAGGAAATTGTTGATGACACCTATGACTGCATAGTGGATCACTAGATAAACTTCAGTGGAATTCCACTGACTTATCATGCTATTGGTCATTTATCTACTGAGTGGAACCCCCTATTAGATTGAGAGTGGTCCTCATGACATGATATTGGATCCCCCATGACACACCAAGGCACAAATCCTCTATCTACTTAGTAGGACCCCCTATCAAATAGGGAACGGGTCTTCGTGACCCCAGAGCGGAACCCCCCAAACACACCACGGCGTAGGTCCTCTGTCTACCAGGTGTATCCCTCTAAGATAGGGTGTCGTTCCTCGTGACATAAGAGTGGAACCCCTCCAACACACCAAGGCATGTGTCCCTAGCCACCAAAGTGGAACCCCCTAACTCATAATGGATTGGGTCCCCTATTGATAATTATTGAGTGGGCCCCCATGAAAAATTGTGGCATGGGGGCTCTATATGGTGATTGTTCCCCCTCGACTGTGAGGCATAGTGGTGTGAAGTGGTCCTCCGCGTGGTTTTTTTGGACATACATGTGATATAATGGGAATTATTGATGGAAATTTAGAATTTTAGGCAATATTTTTTAGGGATGTGATATAGATATATATTTCTATCTCATTTGGGTATATTTGGTTTGAGAATTTATATATCTATAATCCTTTTTATTTTATTTTATTTTTCTCTCTTATTTTGGGTTGATCTATTTAATATCTATTCATATCGTCCCCCTTACTTAATCCTTCATATTTTTTGTGCATCCTAATAGGTATTTATATATTCACCTTTGCATGGGTTTTACCCACATGTGTCGTGTCTTATGAAAATGATGGACAAGGCATTAGTGACTACATAGGGGCTTTAGGATACATAGTGAATTAGACTATTTATGGTATTCAGAGATTTTAGACCAAGAGCTAGGATCTCTCGGCACTTTTACCTTCCAATTTTTCCTAGTTGAGACATCATTCTAGTAGTTTATGTATTTTCCCCTTTTATTTTTAGTTTTCACATTGATATTCTTTTATAACCTAGAGTTTGGGAATTCTAGGTTTAAATTCATTAAATGTCATCTTTTAATTATTATTTATCTACACTTATACATTTAGATGGTGATATTTGCATTGAAAATTGAGTGGAACTACCTTTATAGCGATATTTTTTATATATAAAACAATCACATCTTGAAATATATATTCACATTGAAAGGAGTAGAATAATATATCCATGATGAGGATTTAAAAAAACCAAATACTCGTTGATCTATAGAGAATTAATCATAAAGTCATAATTGTCAGAGATCAATAGTATTTTTACAATGTGACTTTTTAACCATTCATTCAGGTGAATATCAATGAATCCCAGAAAGTTGATCTTGAGATACTGAAGAAGGTATAGAATATTATGGACATAAATTTGATAAAGATACAGTTAAATGATTTTTCACCTAGATATGCTTCACATCTATACCGTAACTAGAGATTTAGCTTTTGGATGATGCTCATATATCATCATTCTCTATCAAATCCATATATACGAAGATGTATATATATATAAATAAAAACATTTTTGTTGGATAACATGAAGAGATAAATAATGGAGTATATATCTTGAAGATTGGTATGACATGATGTTAAGGTAAATAAAAATAGGAATAAGGGATGATGATTCTTTAATACATTACTTAAGATAAATGGGAATAAATAAATTTTTAATTATCATTGGACTCCCCAAAACATTTAATGTATATAATTCCATATGAATTATATATTATATCCTTACAAATTTAGTTTATTCTATCTCCATTAACCAATATTTCTCTCATTCCCTACCCAAAATAATTTATATAAGTAAAGTAGTAAGGATACATGCAATACCACTATCCATTATATTTGATCAAAATCAAATGTTTACCTTGAGGTTTTGGAGATGTATTCCAAAAGAATTGGAGATAGAGATGATCATTATTACTATATATCATCCTAAAAAAGATAGTCATTTTGAGAGGAGAATTCAAATACTATAGGATATACTAAGATATTTTTTTATAAATTTTCAAGGACATCAGGTTCAACACCACACCCTGGTAGATTTATCATATAAAATAGTTTATATTCAATCATTAAGATAGTTTCATATTAATTTCTATATGGGAAGAGATGTTGGACTCCAACATACAAGGATAATGTTTGAGAGAAGGGGATTAATGGTTATATAATTGTCCATGAAATGAACAATTTTATTCAATCCATTCAATGGTGTATGAATGTGGTATAAATTTTACGTATGTTTTATAAAGATAATCATAGATGAGATCTAGAGTTTAAACATATTGATAATGTATTTCTAGGAATATCTCCATGGAAATGGGTAATGATATTTCAAAATAAAATAATGATGATCCTTAGATACATAAATCCTTTCATGATCCTTGACCATTTTGTACTAGTATATTATCAATTAATTCATCCTACTCACCTCTTCCAAGTGAATGATTTCATCCATGTATTTTTTTGGAGGAATTACATAATAGATCCATCAAATATACTAAAGATAGATGTTTTTCTGTAGGAATGTGACCCCTCCTATGAAGAAAAAAACAAGAAGATATCTTATTTTGGATATAAGGTGTTGTGGAGGATGAGCCCACATCTTTTCAATGATCTGTGAAGAAATCATAATTTTATAGAAGCTACATATTATCTTGAGGATATGATGAGATAGAGGTACCTTCTCTTGTTTTCATTTGTGCAATAAAACATCAAGGGAAAAATTATTTTATAGGGGTAGAATGTAATGATCCAAAGTTTTAGACTTTTTAACACTAATGCTATGTCGAATAATATGCATTAAACACTACAAATAATGACAAAAAACCACATCATGGTAATTGAAAATGATTTTTAAACCATTAATAAGGACTAATTTTTTAATCTATTAAATATTTATATGGTTAAAAATTAATTTGAGTTAATATTGAAAATGTTACTTAAAATAAAATCCATTTTATTTATGGTTTTTATTTTTCATAAAGATAAATTTATAAATGCTATAAATTAAATTTTATAAAAAAAATTAATTTTTAATTCCTTATTTCAAAATTTACTTAGTGTGTATTTTTGAATGATTTCTGAAAAGGCTGATATTCTGTACAAAATTATGGTTTTTGTGAAAACTATAATTTTTGTGATTTTATCATTTTATATCATTATCTTAAATGGTTGAAAACAATTTATGTTTTGAAATATTTTTTTATTTATAATAATTTTTATTTTAAAATATTATTTGAAATTATAATCCTAGGTCTAATATTTTTAAAACTATATTAATATGTTACTTTAATAAAAATTTAAAAAAATCACTAATTCATTGTTTATATGATGAAATTTAGTTTTGGATTACCATAAAATGAATCCTAAATTTTATTTGTTTATTAATAAATCAATTTATTTCATTAAAATAACTATCCAACATAATTTTATTGTATATATAAATTTAATGCCTAAATTTTTTTCTTCTAAAAACCATTTTTATCGGATTTAGTGTGTTTATGTTACAATTTACATTTCAAAATATTAAAAATTTTATGTTATAAAATTATTTTAAAATTTCATGTGAGAATTTTCAAACTAGGTAAAACTATTTTATTTTTATTTTTTTTATTGTTTTTAGTCACCATTGTTAAAAATTAATTACCAAGGAAAATTTTAATTTGGGTAAAATGTTAAAATTAAAAAAAAACCATTAAACCACTATTATTATGTCTTAAAATGAATGGATGAGAGGTTTTTAGAACTTATCTTCTCCCACACCCCCTCTTTTTCTACTTCTGATCCATTAATTCTTAAATAGAGTCATGGAATTGTTATAAAATGATGTGTGTTTCCAAAATTTACCTTTCCCCTATTATAAAAGAGCGACCCATACACACTTAAAATATAATAATTCACCTCAGGATTTCACATTGAAACTATTTCATTTTTATACTCTATGAACCATTTATAAAATATATAATCTTCTATTCATTGTATATTTTATTAGGTAATTCACTTCAAAGGATATTTCTATGAGAATACTCAAGAGTAGAACATGAGAATTACATTATCTTAGTCATTTAATTTATTTTTCACCTCCATAAAATAATTTCAACATTTTTTATAAAACTAAATAATTATAATTATGAAACATAATTTTCATTATTTTAATTATAAAAAATATATATTCAATATTTTCTATCTATTGAGAAAATAAAATAACACTAATCGATCAAATGTGTTGTCTACCGCTTCCACGATGCAAATTTGTTTTTTTTTTGCATCACCACCTCTCAAGGCCAGTATCATGGATGTAATTTATGAATAATAATAATTTATATGTCAAAAATAAAATTTTTAAATTATCATTTTTCATATACCATCATTCCTACCATTCATTGGGAAATGGGATCATTAATCGTGTGTGTGTGTGTGGACTACCACCTTCACGAACAATGAATTTAATTTTTCAAACCTCTAATATAGGATGGTTCCAATGATTTTTTTAATTAACATATATTACACTTATTAAATGTTAAATATAAATTATATTTTATATTAACATTGTATAATAGTCCTCTCTTATTCATGATATAATTATAACACACACTTAATAAGATCGTCTATACCACCTTCATGAGTGATGTTGTAATGTTTATATCAATAATGATTAAATAATGTTGTATTCTAGTTAAAAATTGTAATAATAATTTATAAAATTTCCAAAAATTAATCTTGAATAATAATATTTTTATGTTATGATGTTATTAATATATAAGTTTTGATTCATTAAACTCACCAAAATAAGATCTCTCTTGATTCTATCATCATAAAACGTTAAAAACACATAATAAATGGAATTATAAATTTATAAATTATGGTAAAATATATATTATAGAACCTAGTTTGATCTAGTAATGAATAAAATTTGGATAAGCATGAATAAAAAATCCATTACACCACTATTTTAAAACAATCATGATTACTAACACCCAATTTTGAAAATATATTTTAACTAACTAATAAATATGTATTGAATAACAATAAAAAAATTATAAATGTTCATTTAAATTAATAATTTTTTTTTGATACAATAGGTTAAAGCATGTTCGACTTAGGAGGAGTAAAGGTAAGGGGTTTCACCTCAATTTCCTTTCACTGAGACATTTTTTTGTATTTATGTACCAATAATTATTTTAGTATTGTGTATACTTTCTATTTGATATTATATAATTTGGATTATCCATTATACATATTAATTTAATTTTAAATTCTTGATATCTCTTTTATGGGTTATTTGATTGAAGTTTTCCTTGGTCATAAGGTGTTTTCATGACCAGTATCGTTACCTTAGTTCACTATCACTTATATTTCTGTCAATCCTTTTGGAGTATGATTCTATATAAACTATAACAATGTTATGTTATATTTACACATTATTTTTCTAGAAATCATTTTTCATTCCAAATACTTCCTCCTTGAGGAATGCTTTATTTTATGGAAATGAATGTTTTAAGAATAATTCCATTCTCTTTTAATATAATTCTCACCCATATCCATGATTTTACTTCCCACAAATGTTATTCCTTCCCAAGTTGAAACTCGGATTGTTTTTATCTAAAATGATACATATATTCCCCTTTATTTCAAAACCTATGTTTTTATATCATTTTGACAAAGTGGGTATTCAATAATGGCGTTACAAAATATTTTGATGTATTATCCCTTAAATGATCATATATTCTCACCTTCTATATCTTATTTTAGAATATTATTTCCTTATTTAATGGTCTATTTATATTAGATTATTTTCAATTTATTTTTTTTATTTCTTTCCTATCCATTTAAAAAATATCATTTTGTAATGAATTAAAAAATATTGTATTTTTAAGATGATATCAACAACAAAAATTAGAAAAAACATTTTTGTTATTTAACTTTTATTTTTTATTTATTCCAATATAATAAATTAATTGTTTATAAATCACCAGATATATTACCTTTTGGGGTGAACATTTCTTTCATATTAAATGGACCACTTTTTTTATATGATTCCATATGGAATGGTTATGAAACCCATTTCTCTTCCCATGTGTTATTTATGATGAGATGAATGATTTGATATTATGAGGTGCTTATATGTAAAGATAATTATTGGTGGGGTACTATTTCACCATCCAATTCATTGGTTATGGTCTTATATATCCTATGTTAATTATATGGGTACTTGTTTGTATTATTAAAAAACTAAAGGGTGAAAATACTTGGATTTGTTTACAAAATTAAAGGTTGTAAATCTATAAATTTGTTCAAAAATTTTACCTAGGATTAATTTTGTGACAATACTTATCTAAAATGTGCCTTATTTTCAAACCATATCATATTTCTATGATATTCCATGTTCTAAAGATATCTGGTATCCATGGGTATTTTTTTCTTATTCACTATATGTTTCTAAGCCATGTTTTTTTTACCAATCATTTTTCACAAATTTATGTGCCATTATCATTAATGATAAATCTTCCTTTTCTCTTATGATATTCTTATATTTTTATTTTATATTACTCCCTTACTTAATTTACCTTCATATTTAATATTGTACCCTTATGACTAGATGATATGTTTCCTTATTGATTATTCTATCTCACCCCTTATTATATTTTGATTCACTGGGTGATGAATATAATTAAGCAATATTATATGTCTAGAAGAGGGTATATGGGATAGTGGTTATAAGGAAATGTCCATATGTGTTTTAAAATTATATTTTTATGTAGATGGTATCCCCATCTCAATACCATTTGGTCCTTGGTTGTGCAAGTTCATGTTTAAAGTATTAATTAAACCATGAAATCAATCTATTATTTACTTATGATTATCTTGGGACACCATAAGTCAAGGATTCAATACAATGATGATCTTATAGTCAACTTGATATCTACCAACCACACCTTTAATATAAGAAACATATTTCATATTAAATTTCATAACATACATTACTAAAACATTCACTGATAAATTTGGAATCCTTTCCATTCATTGTGTATCCTAATATGTATGTGGGAACATTTTATTGGAAACATAAATTCCATGTCAAACTAGAAACAATCCCCTATTTTATTTTTTATATTTTCAATATGTGTACTCTCTTGTCAATGTATATAACATAACATAGACTGAGTTTCTTCAACTAAGTCTTAAATGTCTTTAACATTGTAATTTCATTTACCATTAATTAATTTTCTTCAATATATATTATCAAGAAACTTTTATCCCTCCCACTAAACCATTTTTTGGAATAAGGTTCATAATAATTATTTATGAATAAATTATTTGTCATTACATCATCAAAACAAATGGTCCATTGAATGTATTCTTACTTCAATAAATAAATGGATCTAGGTAACTTGAAAACATTATTGGAATTATTTGGAGTTACAAACCCTTCTTGTTGAATCATATATATATCTTTCTGAAGTATCACATTATTGAAATCTATTTTGACCTCCATAAACAAAATCTTATATTCATAGTATAATTCTTTAGAAATAATAATTTTGATGGATTTTAGTAAATATACTAGTGAAAATTATTCATTATAGTATAAGACATGATGTTTTTTAAATACTTTTTCAACCAGTTAAACATTATAAGTACTCACTTTTCCAGCAATTCATAGTTTCTTCTTGAATAACCATTTTCAAATAACATGTTCAACATCCAATGGATGATGTAAGAAAATATATAAATTGTTTTATTATAGAGAATTCATTTCATTTTTCATGTATTTTTTTCATTTGGAATCTTCTATGACACTTAATGCTTCCTTTTAGGATCCAAGATCATTATTATCAAGTAAAAATTATTCAATGTATTTTGTGAATATAAAAAGAAATATTTCTAGTTCACTAACCTCAATTTTAATTATAAGAAGTTTTCATGTCTCTAGAACATCATCTTCAATTGGGATTAGTGAAATATATTCATTTTATAACACATGTAAACAAGGATCCATGATTTTATTGAATTATATCATTATTTCATTATCTCTTTTATAGTTATGACACCTTTTATAGATTGTGGGATATCCATTTTCACAAAATAATCTTATAAAAGGATTAATATAAGTAATATCCACTTATATTATATGGGAATAATATATTAATACAATTATTTCCTTATGGTGAATTTGTTTTTTGATGAGGCCCTAACTAATTCTTTATAGACTCACACACATAATGTTTACAACACATATTCCCTCCTGCATAAAAGTTCATTTAGAATACTATTTTTCACATCAGTTGGAATTTGGTTCCCTATGTGTGTTGTTATCTATAATGTATATTTCCATATGAATATTCAAATAAATTCTTGAATCATAATTAATATTACCATATCCAGTAACATAATGCCCCTTTATCCAAAAACATTATTCAATTTTTGTGTATAAAAATGTGTGATATGGTATAATATCAAAAATTCTCATAGATAATGAATTAATTATTTGTTATGATATTATCCTATATAGTTATGGTTGATTTTATTTATTTCCATACCATGCTGGTATTAACTTCATTATTTGTTTCCATTAATTTCTCAAACAAATATAACTTATACCACACTATATTGATATATATATATATATATTATAATAATCACTAAATGTTATGAAGTCTACGTTTCCACCTCAGGATTTAACTGAACAATGTACACATGCATCAGTATGAACAAATTAAAGAAGCTCTATAGAACTTTAAATATTTCCAATGAATTACAATTTGTTCAATTTTAATTGAAAATAATTGTAACATATACAAAGTTATTCTCATTCCAAATAATATAAATTTAGATCATTTTTTAATTTATTCAAAAATACATCATTTACATGACCTGAACAATAATGATATTTTTGGGTGTGATATGAGTCATTTTATACATTTACAATTCAAGGTTTTTGTAATCAAATTCATAAAGGCTATTATAAATGTATGTCATACAACAACATATATTATATTTGAAAAGGAAGTATCATTTTTTTGAAAATTTGAAAATAAATATTTTTGTATCAATATGGGGTAATGAAATATTGATTTTGGTAAAGAATGAAACAAAATATCATTCTTTTATAACCATGCTCATTGTTGTTAGAAACATGATGCAGTAGTCTCCAATTTCTCCTATAACAACATAGGCTCTCCTAGACACTCACAAATCTACCTCACATTATGAAACTCTATTAAGCCTACATGGTTCTTATAATTGATAATAAATGTGAGAACCAAAAGCTCTATATAATACCTAATTTTCTGAAATAGATATATTGATCTCACTAAATAACTCTCATGATTCTTCTAATTTCTTCATTGTGGTGGTGTTTTTCATTTTCCTATGTCACTTATTACCAGAGGAGAAATAAATACCATCTCGTTACCTTTCTTCCATCATGATATTATATATATTAGACCGTAGTTTTAAAGAGGCATTAGACTTACTGTATGTCTTGGGGGTCTTAATTTTCCCCTTAATTTAGTTCATCATAGGATCAAAATAAGTTTTTTGGTTGATTTCTTTTTTAACATAGAGAATCATAGTGTTGAGATATGGGTTATAATTGTCAATGTTTTTCATATAGATATTTTTAAAAACATATAAAGAAACTATGAGGGAGTGAAGAAAGAATGATATCGGTGAATAATACATTGGATATTTGAAACCCTATAATCTCCGGATACACAATGTAGTGAGTCATATAGACTACATAAGGTCTAGTTAGCTCTCCCACGCCAATAATACTTTAAATTAGTGTATTAGAGACCTCAAAGTTCTTCTATCTATATCTATTCAAAGAATATCACATAAATACCTTAGCATGAAAAAATTATTCATTACCTTATGATATTTCATGAGTTCATCATTTATAGATGAATGCATTAAATATTCAACATCTAGATCATTGTCCGTGTTTTTCTCATATACAATTATATATTCATCTCATGAATTCTTTCTAAGAGGTTTAATAATTAGGGATTCAAGAACATATGATTTCAATTTATAGTGTAACAGAATGCACAATCTTTTGTACCATTTTTTGAAGTTACTATTATAAAAGAGATTGTGTTTTTATAGAATTGATTGTAGGTATAATTTTATTTCTAAAATATATATATATATAATATAATATAAAAAAATAAGAAATAATAACTTCACCTTCATTAATAAATAAGCGAGATAAAAAATTAATTTTACTATTAATGTTCCACTATTTTATCAAGTCCCAAAACCCCTCACCAAAGGACTCGGAATATCCAATAAAAAGAACATTTTAGGGTAATGTACGCATATTTATTTCTTATTATAACAATGAAAAATGACATATAGTTTGTAGGAATGTATTTTAGTTGCAGTTTTTTCATTCAACACACTTGTAGCTCCATTATCTATTTAGTGATATCCCAAATCAAGAAATCTTTACTCGTATTTTTTCAAGACTTTCCTATAAATTTATAATAAACAAAAAATGATGATAAATATAATTCATGTATGTTTATGGTGAAAAACCATCTGGATTTATACTTATTAATCATTAAAAGTACCCCAAGTAAAGGCCTCAACCAAAAAATTAATTATGGATCTGACTTAACTCAGAAAAGAGAATGTTTAGTCTGACATAATACATAACTGATGTATTTTATTTGTTATTTTTAAAAATTTATTCTTAGTATATTTGGAGTTTTATATAATTTATTTATTATGTTTTTATTAAATCAAAATATTCTTAATATAATTTATTTAAATTATATCTTATATTCTTGTTAATTAATTAATTTATGTGATCATTTGGGAACATCTATAAAATGAACCATAAAATTAGAAAGTTATAAAATAAATGAATAAATTTATCATTATATTTATACTGGTTATTTGGTTTTGAAAACAAAAAATTATCCTATGAAGGAAAATAAAAAACCACTATGAACTAGTCTTTCATCGAATTTTAGTATTTTTCTGTCAACCATTGTATCATCTGGGTTGATTTCAACTTTTATCAGTTTTTGAAGCACCTAATCTCCTTGGTGATCTATCCATTATATATGAATATACTCACATGTTGGCGAGGAAAAAAGTTTATCAGATAAATTGTTTATAAAAATGAAAGCATGGAAATACTGGTCCCACATAACATAGATTGAAGTGAATACACACATTCCATTATTTTAATTTCATAATTACCGAAACAAAATAGTTAAATTTAATGAAATACATACATTGGATGCTCAATCTCATGTGAACTCATATGCATGAAATCAATAAGAATTTAATAAAATATAATTCATTTCAATAATTCCTAATTAATATAAAATATGATGGAATTAATTAGTTATCAAAATTAAGTAATTAATTCATTCATTCATTTATCTTAATGTTAATCCAAATTCCCCTTGAGGTTCCCACCCATTGTAATTATAAAATATTTAATATTATTTATGACTAATTAAATAAATTTTCTATACAAGGAGGAAACCTGATGTATACCAGTTCAAATAACCCAAAATTGTCCATGTCAGGTACTTTTCATTCACCTTATATATAGCATGCATTATTTTTAATGTAACTACATGGTGTTAAATTTCAATATATAAAACATTGACATGTGTTTCATTACATGGTGTAAACTGCTCTAAATAGATGTATAGTACATAACACGCATGGACTGTACCCAAGGTGTAGTTTTGAAATTCATATTATAATTAAATAATACATTAATATTATATAAAACATATTATACTGTGTGTACATTAAATTTATGGGACACAGAAACATGATGATTAGGTTCAAAATAGTAATCAATTAATTTTTCATTACATATAAATTGTTAAGGGATACTTGACATGTGCATTTTTTCCACATGCCATGTGTTTCTATTAAATGATTGTCCCTGATACTAACCTAGGGAATGATTATGTGTAATTACATGGACATTTTTTATGTATTTATTATGTACAAGTGATTTATATGAAATTTTACCACTATATTATATCACATCACATCATATGTGTCATGAAAAAAATAAATTAAATTTTTGACAATGTGGTTTCCACCATGAAAATGCACAACTACGTAGTGTGTATGCCAGCTACACACCATGTAATATAGAAATTTTTGAGTATGATTAGAACGATTGACATAAAACATGTATCGTTTATATGTTTTTTATATTTTATTATTTTTATTGTAAATTGGTTACTCGTCTTGATTTAATAATTCAATATATAAAAAATCTATCTTCAGACTACACATCATGTAATCCCATGTTTCCAAACTAGAATCCCTGGTACCCCGAGATGGGTTTTTTAATTATTTTATTGTTCTTTTATTCTTTTCATGGTCATATGATTTTGAGAAAAATTTATTATAATATATAACAAAATATGGTTTTAAGGAACAAATTTTAAAAAATGAGAAGCTAACATCTTATGTGTAAATCAATCAATGTATTATAAATATCTATAAATTAGAATATGACTGCTTTGATTCCAAATAATGGGAATAAGAATAGAAAAAGTACTTATTAGGGTCTTGTGAAACATTGATATTATAGTATTTAATTATTAATAAAAAATGTAAAAGATTAAAAACATCATAAACAATTAATTTATCTGATGGAAATTGGATAAGATCACCAAAAAATAGTGAGGATCTTTCACATTAAATATATAATTAATTTAATAACATGAAATTACCTGATTACTTGGTAGTTTATTTAATTTATGATTAATATGTTTGAACCTTCATTTTTTTACACTGTTATTGTGTATAAATAATCAAAATTTGATTACCTCTAGCAGTGACCACACATGACCAATTGATCATGAAGTCTCACTGATGGTACTGTAGATTCTAGCATGGTGGTACTGATCATCCTGAATAACATCCCTTGATCCCAACACAATCCTTTGAGATTTATGGATTGATTCATTTTCTCTGATTCTTGATAGGAGTAGGATATCGGATGATTTGCCTATGTTCACAAGTGAATTCTGATGAATTTTCTCTCTATGGTTGAGAGAATATCTACTAGGTGTGTGTTTTTTCACAAACATGTCAAACACAATGAAAAGATATAACCAAGTATTTATAATTATTTGTTAGAGAGTAAATAACTTTACATTTTTTCAATATTATGTTCTTAATCCCTATTGAACCACATATCAAAAATAATAATATAATTATTAGTTATTTGACATGTGCTGAACTCATGGAGAAAATTTATATAATTTATAAACATAAATAAATATTTATTTATTTAAAATATAATAAATATTGCATTCACATCAGAACTGATAAGCCATTCTTGTAACCCTCAATATTTACCAAACATTGAATAATAAATATTATTAATTTTGTAAATAAAAAAATTATTTATAATATTCACGGCCTAGGGAATTAGTATTTATTTAATAATCAACTCACATAAAATTATGACTAAATATGTGTGATCAATAAATAATATTATTGGACTGTAGAAAAATATTTATTCAAATAATTTTCTTTAGATATTATTTAATTATGATCGGTTGAAAAAAAAAATTATTTGTGACCCTCTAGGCTTCTCCCATAATGGAAATATTCAAATTCTCATAAATTACAATATTAGTGTCCAAAACGAATTAATGATACCCATGAGAAAAAGGTAATCGAGAAAAATTTACAACATGTACCACCCTGATACTTTACAACATATCTCATTTTGAATTAATTTAAATTTTTTAATAGCTTCAAATTCAAACAACATCCTCATTATACAGAACATGGTTTACTCACGCTTTCTACACATAAATATAAAATTAAATTTTACCAATTTAGAAAATTTATGTTAAAAAATAAAATAGATTTTGGAAATGAGAACATAAAATAATCTTGGGGAAAATTTTTGGGATGTTTCTAAGAAGATGTATTTTTTTGATGAATATAGAGATGTACTGAATTTTAAATGAAAACATTCTTTTCGTTTAAATAATTTGATATGATAAATTATATTTTAAATATGTTTTAAAGTAAGAGTAGTTAAATTTTATATCAATTAATAAATTTTAGTTCATTTGAATCATTTTCATTTTTAATATTTATATTAAAACATTGTACACTTTTCGACATTTTAACCATTAAAACATACATTCATGTCATGTCTACGGGAATAATTTTAAATAAAATTTTTTAACATCTGAGAAATGAGTTTGTTAAAATGTATTCCATATTTGGGATAATAATAATTTATAATTTCTAATTAGTTCAAACTAGTCTTTTACAAAAATTGATAGTTAATTCAATAAATTTCTATTACTGCAGATAATGTAAAAAATGGTTTACTGGGGGTTAAAATAAAATGATAAGGATAAAAATATCCTAAAAACATTCCTAAAAACTATTTAAAGGACATATGTATAGAATTATTCTTCTAAGGTAATCTAATGAATAATTTTTAACCCTTTTCCATATGAAAAATATGGGAGCACTCATTTCATTTTAAAAATATGAAGTGTGTCCTCTACCCACTTATAAAATTCCAGCCCCTCCCATATCTTCCTCAAACCTTCAAACTTATTTGGTTCATACAATATTGAAACAATTAACTTAACTCAACTCATATTATAATCATTATTTCGATTATAAATCTATAATTTGAATAATTTAGTGCAATCCTAGGGGAAATACTTGATGAAGAGGTAATGTTCATCAACGAGTGCATTTATTCAACTTCTTTCTGTAATCCCTAAAAATTTTAATAACCATGAATATATAATAAAATTATAGTATTACATTTACTGGAATGTTTTTAAAATAATTTCATGACCTTAAACCTTCATCCACATCCATCAAATGGGTTATGAAATCATCTTTCGTGTGTGTGGTGGACTACCACCTCCCTAACAGATGTCATCGTTCTTCCATTACCGCCTTTAAAGATTGTGTATGATGATAGTGCTAATATATATATATTATATTTCTAAAATATATATTCTTATTGATTCACTATATCATATGTATATATATATATATTTATCTTTCATTTCCTAAGATATACGACAATGTCACTCGTGTGTACGGTAGACTACTTCCTCACAAAGTGATGTGATTTTTCATTCACTAATACATTACATGAAATGTGATATATATAATGTTAATGATTCTATTTTATGTACATGAAACAACTATGATATTAATAACATATATATCATTTGGGAATGATAATATATATCAGTTTCTTTCATTCATTTTCACTCACATAAATATGATAACATCATTCCTGTATGTGTGGACTACCATATTGATGAAGTGATGTGACTCTCTCTTCATTACCAAACCAATTCGATGATATATATAATTAAATAATAATTTTTAATTATATTATTATAATTCTGTAAATCTATAATATTACTAACCTGATTTCTATAATTATCAGTAAAAATTGAAATGTTATTTATGCGTACGTACGGCCTATCATCTCAATGATTGTAACGTACTTCATTTTTATAATCATTCTTATCAATTTTTTTTAAAATATTAATTGACGTAAATAATATTATAATTACATGATGAATGTTATTATGGAGATGGTATATATATATCATTTTTTTAAGAACCCAATATTTCATGATGAAGCACGCATGATAAAACATGGAATGTAACCTACAAAACTATGTAAATAAAGAACGATTACTCACAAATTCCGTTAAGAATCTATAAAAGGATCATATATGATATTAAAAATATTAATATGGTTCTCATATAGGTTAATAACTTGTTTAAAACCTCTATACCGGAGGATAAATCATGTACAACCAAAAGGAAGTGTAGGGTAAGGGATTTCCTCTCAATTTCATTTTATTGAGGAATATTGCAATGTTATGCTCCTAGCTTCATTTATATGGTTTATATACTACCAATTTTAAATGTAATATCAATTATAAATAATTATTCATGTTATGTTAGGTTTCAATTTTTTTATTTCTTCTATGGTGATTTTACTCAAAATTTACCAAGTGGTAAAATTTATTTTGTAATCTCAATTTATTTTGTGATCGTTAACATTCTCATGAAACAATAACATTATTGTAGTCATTTTTCATTAGAAATGAAAACTCTATTAAATTTAAATACTCTATAATTTTGGAAATTATTAATGAATAAACATAATTCAATTTTTAAAATTTGTGTTTGCTTTGAATGTTTTTTTATTAACTAGGGAAATGTTTTTAAATCTATACCATTTACTAAATATGGATACTTGATGATAACGAACATTTTTTTTATTTAAATATATTATTTGTTTTTCGATGAATCATTTGAAATGGTATGTAATTAGTGGGGCTCGATTATAGATATTACCTATATGCATCATTATTCTCATGATATGAATCATTTGTCTACTTAGATGGATTTTCTCCAAGTATGTTTTAAACAATGTTGTGAAAGGTCTTGATTATAATGGTATCATGTACTTGGGAAACATGAAATCTAATAATTAAGAATCTCCAGCATTGATAATTTAGTTATTTTTATTATCCATCATATTTTCACTATGACTTATCTATGGATGTATTTTATTCATAATTAATTGATTAAATGGAATGTGTTCCCATTATTAAGCTTTCCATAAGAATTCTTACTTATCTCACTCTGATAACAAGTTTTATAAATTTCATGTGTGTTTAGTTATATACCCTTCCATGTTTATTATTATAACTAATTCATGAGATATTTTGATTAATTTAACAGATATTAATCATTTGATATCACCATTATTTTTTCCTTTCCTCAGGATATGAAGATAAACTCTTAGAATGAGTATAAATAGTGTTAAAATTTTACTTTTTTATGAATTAATTTATTTTCCTAATGTACAATGGATATCATGTATATAATATTGTTCTCCAAAAGTGATAAATAGTTTTTTCCTTTGGGATATGATTTCATGTATCTATTCATATGTAATAATGAAGAAACTGGTTACAGGCTACTGGGGTCAAGGTCATTATAGACTGTATTAAATGAACTTTAGTAGAATCCTTCATAATAAGATTTTTGAAAACATATATTAGAGAAAATAAACTTATGATATATTTTGGGGATCGTATATAAGAATATACTAATGTTTTGGTAAGGAAGTGATTATGTTGGTTTTTATAGAAGTGAAACCATGTCTGGATACAAGTAGACATGGTTCTATAATAGATATACCTAGGGGTAATAACTCTGAAAATGATGCATTATACTATCCCTGATATTCACCTGGTGTATGACAACAAACCGTACTGCACACCTAGTTTTACACACCTAGGGGATATGTTTAGGATAATTCACATTTTGTTAACAAACCTTAATAAAAGATTTAAAAAAGATATACCCAAATAAACAATGTTTAGGATTATATGACTAAAAATGAATAAATTTTAATTTATAATAATTGTAATAGACTATTTGAAATTATAAATTATGATTTAAAAGTCACAATCTTATGAGAAAATCCAATATATTCCATTTTTCTGAAATGGAACATGGAAGTAATAAGGGATTCAATGATCATAACTAATATAGATAGTACCCCTAATGATTAATACAATATAGCTTAGATTGGAATTGAGAAAATAATGTCTATATTAGGGAATCATAATAAGGTGTGGAAAATAACATTTCTTGGATAGAGAAACTTATTCCATATTGATATTCTATTATATTGGATAAAATTATGAGATAGATACCACTATTATTTAGTGGCACTAATGATCCAATTGAAGCTAAGTAATGGAATAAATCTTAGGAGAATATATTTATGGTGTTGGGATTGGCGAAAAGGAAAATTTTAAGCTTCTTTTGTATTTTTACAATGCTGGTTCTAATAAATGGTGGTCATCTATCAAGAATACTTGGGAAGAAGAGGAAATAAAACTTATGGAATAGAAAGCATTCATGGATAAATTTGTCTACCAATATTTCCATAGTGAGAAAAAAATGAGATGTCGATAAGGTTCCTTATATTAATGAAAAATAAGATGAAATTGTTATATAGTATGAAGAAACCATTATAATGATATCTAGTTATTAATCAAATTATGTACACAACATGGAGTGAAATATTTAATATTTATATGAATGAGTTAAACCAAGTCTCTAAAAGGTATTGATATATCCAAATGTTTATTCATATGACGAAAATATTTTATGTGCTATCAAGAAATAGAAATAATTATACATATACTATGTATTCGAATTGATGAAAGAGAAGAATATGATGAATGAAAAAATGATGGATAAAGTGAATAATGTAATGAAGGATTTTCCATCATATGATAACTATGGGAAGAGTATCCTAGGGAAATGCATGAAAGCATTGGGAGATTATTATTAGTGTGTAAATAAATTCCAATAATATCCTTATTGAAAGGGAAAGAAAAAATTACAATTCACAATGATTAAACTGTAATTATATGGAAATTTACACAAATGAATTCCCCAAGCATTAAGGGAATACATATCATAGGAAGCTAAGATATGAAGGTTAAAATTATTCTATTGATACAATAAATGTTTAATGATTAATTTAATTGTGTATTTAGATCCATGAAATATTTTGTAAAAGTATTTTGTTGATTATATTATCATCATAAAAATTACGAAATATATAATGAGTGTACTATAGTACTATTTCATTAATTGCTTTAGAGTATATGTTTAATGGTCATATGAAAATTAATTCAGAATCTAGTTGAAAGTTTTAGAAAAAACATGGTTGAGGGAATGATAAGTCTTAATTTTTTAATGATGTTGTGATATTTATTTTTGTATAAAGATATTATTGAAATGAATAATGTAAATGAGATACTACTAACTACCATAAAACTGATTAATGATAAGATCATTTTTTAAATTTAGTTACCTTCTTTCAAATGATTTGGATCATAATATTTTGGAAGCGAATAAATGGATTTACTGAGAAAGGGAAGCTAAGACCCATGTATATTAGAACCTTTTAAAACCACAAAATAATTACAGTTGTTTCTTCAATTGATAATGAAATGAAATATCTCAAAAGTACATGATGTGTTCCACGTGTCTTTGTTACAGAAGTATATTCTATAACCAACACATATTCTCACATCTGATGAAATAGTGTTGGAACCTAATCTATCATACTATGAAGAACCCATCCAAATTCATTATACTGGATATCATGTATTGAGGAATCATATGACTCGTCTGGTAAAAGTACATTGGAGAAATCATAAAATGGATGTAGTAATGTTGGAACCAGAGGATATTATAAAGAAGAGATACCATCTTCTCTTTAGAATGTAATATCCATGAAATTATATGTAATTGTTTTATTCTATATAGTAATGTAATACCCCATGAATTACAATATATTTCATTTGGGATAAATTTAATTTCTTCAATATATTCCAATGCACTCAACACTATGTTTAAATGGAACACGATTTTTTCATGCATTGTGAACCTAAAATTAAAACAAACATTTAATAGTATTATTAAATGTATTTGAAAAAATAACCAAAATTTTTAAATTAGAAGAACAAAATTAAGTTAATGTGATTATTTTGGGATTTTTCAAAGAAGTTTCATTTTTTGATGATTTGTAAAAATACTAAAAAAAATTTCATTTTCATTTAAATAATTTAAAGAGTTAAATAATATTTTTAGTTGGTATTAAAGTATAGTTATTTAAATTTATATAAATTAATCCAATTTAGTCATTGGAATAATTTTCATATTTAATTTGGATACAAATGTATTGCAAACGTTTGAACACTTTCACTTTAAAACCCATCTTTCTCATCACATGTACTAGAATAATTTTAAATTAAATATTTAAAAATTTATTAATTTAATTTTGAAAAAATTTATATCATATTTTTAATCATTTAAATTTATTATTTCTAATTATTTAAACATAAATTTTGACCAATATTAATAGTGAATTTATTAAAAATTAATTATTTTTGTTTAGGTAATAGTGGGTTTATAGGGTGTTAATCAAAAATGATATGGGTAACAATGCACTATAAACTTCCTAAAATATAATTTTCTGACCATATATTTAACATGAAACCTATAATGTTCAATATGTTTCCATTTTTAAACATTTTTTAAAATTATAAACATGGGAACACTCAATTATTTTCAATAATACCAAGTGTCTCCTCTCCCTCGCATATAAATAGCCTTACACTCTCTTATCTTATTCACAACATAGAACTTCTTTTCTTAGGAAATAACTACCCAAATAACTTCCCAAATTCCCTCCCCTCATTAAATTATACTTAGTTTGGGAATACATCCAACCTAGGAAGGGGTTATTGCAAACCTACATAGAATACCCAAATATTAGAAAATATTATTCCATGATTTTATTTATTTTACATCATTCTCCACTTCATTTAGATTTTATTAAACCATGATTATATAATAAAAAATATGCATTATATATACTAGTATGTTTTTATAATAAGTTCATGACCTAAAAACATCCCCCCTTAAATAAAATGAGTTACAAAATCATTGTTCTTGTGTACGGAATACTACAGCCTCACGGACTAACATCTTTTGTTTTTTCCTTTACCCGTTTCATGTTTGGGAATCATGATGTATCTATTCTATATATAAGATATTTTTAACAAAGTTATACCATTGTATTAAAATTATCATATATATATATATATATTCCATCCTTTCTATATGAGATATGATAACATCTCTCATGTGTATGGCGGAAAACTGCCTCACGAAGTGAAGTGATACGTATGTCACAAATGCTTCACATGAAAGGTGATGAAGATAAATTTAATAATTATTGGTGATATAAATGGAATAATTTTCATATTATTTACTTATTTATCATTATATAAAGATAATATATATAATTGTTTTTCTTAAATGTTCCCTCACATAAAGATGATAAAATAGTTCTTGTATGTGTGGACTACTACCTTCACGAAAAAATGAGACTCGCTTTTCATAAAAAAATTATCGATATATATAAGTATATAATATGGTATTAATTATATCATGATATTTTATTAAATTTAAAATATTACTTACCTAATTTCTATTTTTATCAGTGAAAAAATGGAAATGTTACTCATGGGTATGTACGACCTACCATCTCCAAGATCCCGGAGTACTTCATTTTTCAAAACCACCATTAATGTTTGGTTTAAAAAAGAAAATTGTTGTTAAAATATAAAAATTATTTCAATATTATTTTATTGGAGATTATTTATCTATATATTATGTGAAATAAATAGATCTTTCATGAAAAAACATGATTTAGAAAATAAGGAAATTAACATCATAAATAATGAAGACAATGAAATATTATTAGTAGATTAGTGATAAGATGTTATTAAAGGATTATATATGCTATCAATAATATTAATATGGTTATGGTAAAAGTTAATAACATTTTTAAAACCACTATATTTGAGGTTAAATTATGTATAACCAAAATTATGCATAATGTAATGAATTTATTATCAATATCATTTCATTGAGGAATATTTTAATCTTAGGCACCTAGTTTCTTTTATACTATGTATATACTGGACCTTTTACATGTAATATTTTGGATAACTAATTTTTTTGGTATATTAAGTTTCAATTTGAATTATTTCATCTATGAATATTTTACTCTAAATTTACCAAGTGCTAAAAGTTATTATGAAATCTTACTTTATTTTTTTTATTGTTGACATTCCCTTGAAATAATCACATGGAATTATTTTTCAATGTAAATTACATCTCCAAAAAATATCCAAGATCTGTAATTATGGATATGATTATTTAATAAATTTATATAATTTTTACATATGGTGTTTACTTTGAAATTTATCAGATTAACTGGGGAAATGAGGACAAATCTGAACCCAGTACACAATATGGATATTTGATGGAAAAGAAAAGTGTTTATTAATTAAATAAATTATTCAATATATGAAGAATTATTTCAATAGGAATGAAAAAGGTGGGGGATGATTTTAGGTAACCCCTTGATTCATAGGTAGTATCATGGGATGAATCATTTATCCAATCATATGGTTTTTTACCAAGAATTTTTTGAACCGTCTTTTGAAAGGGCATGACTGTAATGGTTTCATGTACCTGGGAAACATATCATCTAATAATTAAAAATTTCCTTCATTGACCATTTAGATATCATTATTATACAATAGATTTTAACTTTTAAATTATCTATGGATTCATTTCATTCTTAGTTTATTGATAAAATGGAATGTGTTTTGGGTTATTAACCTTTCCATATTGAATCAGCATTATCTAACCATGACAGTCAAGTTATCTAATCCGAATGTGTGTTTTATTATTTACATTATGTGTTGATTATTCTTGTTGATTCGTGATAAGTTCTGATGTACATAACCCATACTGATCGATTGATATCACCATTATTTTTTTTTTCAATTCACCATGATATGAAGATGAGTTACTGGAATGATTATCAAGGATGCTGAGATTTTATTTTTTCATTCTTTATTTTATTTTCTTGATGTAAAATGGGTATTATGTATGTAATATGGTTATAAAAACTATTAAATGGTTTGGTTCTCTAAAATGAAGTTCCTTTTACCTATGTTAATGTAATAAAGGAGACATCGACTATAGGCAACTCGGGTTGGTATTATTATACAGCTATATAGAAATAGCCACTTAATAATATAATCGAATTATCTCACACTACACCAAAATCACCATTTTGTGGATGTTTTGAAAAATGCCCCTAAATATTTAAAATTTTTTATTTTTTCAAAACAATCACTAATAAATGACATTGTTTATAGAAGCATTCATCATTTAGGGTCCTTTTATACCACCACAAAATTATAGATATTATTTTTCAATTATTTTTAGGGCTGTTATTTTTAGAATCCAATTATAATCCTAAGGAAAATAATTTCACTAAATTTTTATCTTATTTTTAGATATGATTTTTATAAAAAGAAACACTAAATAAAATAATATTTAATTAAAATTTATAAGTAATATTATTATTATTTTCTCATACTAGTAAATATCATATAAAGAATTTATAATAATCATAATTTCTTAATAATAGTATAAATATATAATTATTAATTATTAATTATTAATGTATTATTAATAATTAATAATTAATAATTATTATACCGATATAAAAATATCTATTGATGTGTTTTTATATATATTATGGTGAAAAATATCTCCACAACTAATGTTCTTAAAGTGTTTCAAAACCTAACTCTAGGATCGAATGACAATAAATTTTGATATGGGTGTCCGTTTATGCTCTACTACATGTCAAATCGAAGATTATTAATATAACTACAAAAATATTATATAATAATTTAATAATAGTAAATAATAAAAAATATTTTCATTTCTAAGGGAAGTTGTAAATCAAACGCCAACTTCAAATTACCATCACATTTAATCTTGGTGTTAATTTGGACTCTATGAGATGTCAAATCAAATGATTTTCAATGATTAACCCTCAAATTAAACTTAGGTGAACAAGTTAATTGTTTTTTGAGTTAAGAAATCGATTGGAAGGCTACTAAAACCATGTATTTAGTTGTGATACACTAATTTTGGAACATTTGATGGAATTTCTACATTGCTAAAGACTGTCTTCTAATACTATTTCGGTTTTGTATGATTTTATTCAACGGTTTAACATTTCTAATGATATAATGGTGTTTCAGTTATATTGTTCTTACCTATTTTAGTGATTTATTATTATTTTTATATATTTGTGTGTCTGTTTATTTCTATATATTTATAAAAATTTATTTATAAATTATATTTGTTTATATGTATTTATGTTTTTATACATTTATATATGTTATGTGGGTGTATATATAAATTTATATTTATATGTATTTATATTTATATACTTTTATATGCATTTATGAATAGTTATATTTCTGTGCATTTATATGTTTATATATATATATATATGTGTGTGTGTGTGTGTATTTTTATTTATATAAAATTATATTTAACTATATATATGTGAATCCTTATTTTTCATTTATTAAAATTTATTTATTTTATTTTTTATTTTTTATTATTACTTAAATTCAGAATATAGAATTTATTTAGTTTTTAATATTTGTTATTATTTATTATTTATATATTTATTATTTAATATTTTATTTTCATTTTTCAATTATTATTTATTATTTATTATATTGTTATAATTAATAGTTAATAATTTATTATTTATTATTTATTATTTATATATTTATTATTTATTATTTATTATTTATTTATTTATTATTTATTATTTATTATTTATTAATTAATTAATAATTTGTTTTCATTTATTATTTACATATGCTTTTTTACTATTTAATTTATTTTATATTATTTATTATTTACTTATCATTTATTTATTATTTATTTATCATTTATTATATATTTACATATATTAATTTATATATATATATATATATGTGTATATGTATATTGAAGTCAGTTTAGTCACCATCTTATAAGATTATTTGAGTGTTAAAGTATTTGTAAAATAACCATGAGGTAAGTGGTTCATATCTCACCCAAAACATATATATGCTCAGTTTCTACAAGGACGATTTAGAAAATAAGTAAATATATATGTAATAAAATAAAAAGATGTATTTGGGGTGGTTCGTGACTAGAAAACCCCATAATCGTGCAACCAAAAATTCAATGGTTCAAATCCTATTAAGGACCATGGGGGATTTATAATGGATGTGCTGGAGTAGGTGCTGAAATACGGAGTAGTGAAGCGGGAAAGACATGGGCGGGTTATGACGTATGCATGTTCAAATCCTATTAAGGCCCATGGGGGATTTATAATGGAGGTGCTGGAAGAGGTGCTGAAATACGGAGTAGTGAAGCGGGAAAGACGTGGGCGGGTTATGACATGTGCATGATGTGGTAATGGCGTGCAGACCCATGTGTGTGTTGATTCATGCATGGACTTTTGTTCTTCAAATGAAGGGTCCTTTGGGACTTCCAATGATGGCTTTATGATTCATGTACTAAATAAAAAAGTTCTTGATGGGTAGGTTATCCCTAGGTGGTTATGACCTTCCTTTCCAGCCTATACGTGTGTAGTGTGTGTGTGTGTTTAGTTGTAATTGTACCCCCCAAGAAGCTAATATATATATATATATATATTTATATGAAAAATAAAAGATAAATAATTAATTTTAAAATAATTATAAATTATAAATTAATAATAAATAATAAATGATAAATGGTAAATAGCTAACGATAAATAAAAATAAATAAATATGTAAATAATAAATAAATTATAGAAAAATAGTAAAATATAAAATTCAACACTCATAATTTATCTTTTTTAAACTATGAGTAAATAACTCAACAAAATAAGAAACACTGAGAAAAAAATGTCGCTAATTGATTAGCGACATAGTTAAATGTGGATGTTTCAAAAAAGCATAACACGTCATTTAGCAGTAGACTAAACCATCACAAAATTTCATTTTTGTATAGCTTTGATATCTTATAAATAATGTTTTATACTCATTTCATTAAATTGTATGCTTGATATGCCTTTCTTTGATATCCTAAAATGAATCTGTCAACACATCATGGCCATAGAATTTAATAGGACATTTTTTTCAATCAAAGGGTTGAGTTATCGACTTCCATAAATAGGGAAGATGAAAATCCATCACATAATTTCTCATTAATAACATATCCCTCATGACACACAAAACGTAACAAAAATATTCATGAACTTATATCATCATGGTTTTTTAAAATATTCCTAAGTATATAACCCATTTTATGAAATAATTATTATTTTAATATTTAAGCATCATTACTCATTATCATTGATAGTAATATCAAATGAAAAAAAACATGTGATATTCCAATAGGTGCTTATATACTCATAATAACTTGTTTATATATCACCAATTGAAAACTTCGTGATATGAATAATCATTCTGTTGTGAGTACTCTCACCTCATAGTTAGCATTATATATGTCCCATCAGATGTTTTCATAAGACCATATATCTATGTTCAAAAATTCGTTTATATCATATCATTGTTATCATCAAAGTGTGGACTTCTTATGACCTTTTATATACAATATATACTCTAGGAAATTATCACATTAAATACATGTTTATGAACAATGAATATAAGATAATGTTTTTATTAATATCACATTAATAAATATATAGGTAACATAAATCATAGATAAGTTAGTTTTAGGGAACTAACTCCAACACTTCTTATATCCTCTTATCCACGATCGTTCTCTTCAAAACCTATCATCTATGTTTCTTGATTACCCTCCACTAATGGATGTCACATACCCCATGCCTATAATCTACATATCTGACCTCATTGTATCTCCCACTTCCTAGATCTACATACAAGCCTCACATGCCTAGGGTAAGTATCATCTCGACATTATTTCTTTATCCCTATATCCCATTATAGTTCATTGATAACTAAAAATGAGCAGAGATAGATTATTTAAAAAGAATGAAATATTACATATAATGACTTCCTATCATGGATTTATCACAAGGATCTCTAAAATGAATTTTCATTAAACTCTCTCCCATGGAGAAATAATAACTAAAATTAAATAAAATAAGTGTACCTTGTATATTGATTGGAAAATAATTATTTCATATTTATAATTTGATTCATATAATAATTATTCCAATATAAATAAATTACACCAATATGTAAATGATTTTTTTCATTAATTAAATTGTATTGAAATAAAAATACCTTGTGTAAATCATGCATATACCATCAATTTATATTGAAATAATATTCTTTCTGGACATCGTCAATTCTCTTGATACACCATCAATCCTCTAAAACTTGTTTAACTGTCCAAATTATCCCAACTTACCACCTCTTTCAACATATCAATTAGATATAAATTTTTATGGATCATAAAATGTTTAATTTTATATCGATTCATCATCTCTCATATCCAATAATAGGAAATTTTAATATGCACTGTTTGGAAATGTTATAAGGAATTATTTCTCAACTCTAAAGGTCTATGAATATCATAATGAACCACATGTTCTTTCAAATTAAACCAAATGTTTTAGAAAACATGTTTTAATAACAACATCATATTACCAACCCTTTAAATAGAAACATACTTCTCTTTTGTCATGGATAATGTGAAACCCTTCTATAAACATTAAATAAAAGTTACAACTCTTATAAAAAATATAAATTTATCCTCATTTAAGCTTTAAGCTATCATTATCAAAAACCATATTTTAATCAAATTATCCATTTAAATGTTTATTAGTTCCCTTATAACACAAATAGAATATTTAGATACATTTATGATACCTCATAACCAACTTAATGGAATCATGGTGCTATTATTCAAGATAAGATAGTAATAATCTAACAATCCCAAAAATATAGGCAATGTTTACACCATAAAACCATAGTGCACATCAAAATTTTAACAAAATATCAATTTAGTTTCATTTACATTGACATAATCTCTTTATTATATTAGGGACATGAAATTTTTTTTAATTTCAAATAATTAGGAAGATTACTACTTATGATCGTAGAAATATCCTTCTCGAATTGGTTTAGTACACATTCAATATAATTATTGCAAGATTGTTATTTACTAATACTACTTTTTTCAAAGATGGTTTTAATGACACGTAAAAATTTATTTTCACCATGGTTGTCATATCAGAAGGATTAGATATTTCTTTATGTTGATTGTACTATACTTAATACATTCCCAAATACAATATTTTTTTAAAATAAATTGACATAGAAATTATGTTAGTCTCTTTGAATCACAACATGTTGACACCCTAATCTTGTTATGTCTCTTTATAACCATGAATCACAATAAATGAATCATACTTTTGGTAAAATTGGTTGGGAGCCAATTTTTGAATATATATGTTCTTTATTAATTTTTTTCATAAAGGTTTATATTCTTAAAACATTTAATTTTTTTATGATTCATGTATATGACCATGATGAGTTCCCCATGAAGAAATATAATAATTATATTTAACCACTTAATATCTATGTTTGTATTGTCAAAAAATAAAAAAAAATGAACCAATTTGAATTTATATCTTCTACCATTGAGAAAATATCATCAATTTATTTTCAATTTTATAAATTATTACTTTGGATAAAAATCATGCTTTTTTCTTGACCTCCTTCTTACTATAATATTTCTTCATCATGAACACCCATTTGTTTGTTCATACCATATTACATTTAGGGATTTCTACGAAATCATGCATATGGTTCTATGTTAATGACTCCCTCTCATTTCATTTGTATACATCTACTTTAATTTATTGGGATGAGATACTACTTATTGATATATTCAAAGACCCCCTTTGTTTTCAAATAAAATAATGTGATTTTCAATATTTTTTGATGGAATCCTTCTTCATGTAGTATATAAAAACTATGTGATGTTATGTTCAATAGGATCATTGTTAGTTTGATCTAATGATGGTTCTGTAATTTATAGTGGGGAGGAATATTTATCCCTCTACATAAAACTATCATGACTCATCCCCTGGGAACCATGTCGTGACTACCCCACGCCTAACTTTAATAGGCCAGGGGCTGGCAACTAACACCGAAAAGGCATATCCAAAAAAGGAAAGGTATTTCCTTTAAACCTATACACACAAACCCAACCACATCCAAACACACTGAAAGTGGAGACACATTTACCACTAAAACCAATATTATTTCATGTAATCATGAAATTAAGTGGCCTAGAAGAAAAACCCAAAAAGGAACTCAAAACAGCAAAGTACAAAATGAAACTCTTATGGCCATCTGCGGAAAACCCCACCGGAAAACCCCACCTAATCGTGAGAGTAGTGAACATCTACAATACACATTAGTATGTCATGACCACCAAATACTACTGGGTCCCACCTGGTTCTGTGCCATTAATTCGACCGTTGTTGTGTCCATCAGTCATGTCCCCCTAGGGACCTCTATTAAAACGTTGATCATCTGCACCAGACACTACATGTGCTGGTGAAGCCCTTTTGAGGGTGAGTATAAAAATACTCAGTAGGGACCCCGAGATCCCTAAATGTCTCTTAGTAATCAATGAAAGAAACACCACAAATAAATAACACAGAGGGAATACTACTACGAAAGAGTTCAAACTGATAGAACAATGTAAAAGACACAGCTCACTCTAGGTATATTTTAGGGTAGTGATAGTTGTATCATCATTCATATCATCGAACTCCTAATCTTCTAGAGAAATCCTCCTATATATAGTATAATGGGTCTACCCAGTCACACAAAGCTACCTACCACTAACCATGGACTGCGGTGGTGCTCATCCCTGATGAGTACCGTGTGAATGTTGGGTTATACAGAGCCTCTCCCCACGGTGGGTCTGTCGGGTCACACAGAGTTTCTTCCCACCTTGGAAGAACATAGGTAATCTTCCTCTCAAGTACCACTGGTCTTCTAGGTAACATAGAGTCTCTCCCCTTCATGGGCCTACCGGGTTACACAGAGCAGTTTCCCACTAGGTGTTCATTAAGCAGTCTTCAGGTCTCAACCAACCACATGGTTCTGTACGCAGCCATCTTGGGAGAAGGGCTTCGGAATCCATTCATTTCATTTCCTCATCAATTAAAGTCACCAAAAATCATTCCAAAATATCATCCTCATCAAGTGTGTCCCCACGCAAAAAAAATCTCGTCAATTAGATGTGTGGTTTTCATGATATGGGTGTTTTAGTAAATAGAGGACTGGTTGTGACGGGGCTCAGTCTGACCCGGTCGGACCAACCCAACCAACCCATCCTGGGTGGTCCCACATACCCTAGATTAATTTGATGGACATGACCTGAACTGTTTCTCATCAGGGTCGGTCTAGTCTGGCCTCGCCACTGGGACAGGCCCAATAGGCCTCGCTGGACCCGACCCTTTATGGCCAAGGGTCCAAGCAGTCGGGTTTCCCATCATCCCGATCTAGTCATGGTCGACCCAAAGGGAACAGGTCTGACCTGCCGATATAGGTCCAACCCAATGGGTGCTAGTCTGGCCTTCTCGGTCGTAGGTCAGGCCCGCTGGGCCTCGGGACCAGCTCGGCCTTCTGGGATGGGGGCACGACCAGCCATCCATAGCCTGGTCTACCGTGGGGTGGACCGGTGGTGCGACGCCTGAACGGGATACATGAAGTTAAGTCGTGACCGGCTCCAACTGGCCCCGCTAACGCGGGGCCCCTCCATCCTTAGTGTAAGGACCATGACAGATCACTTCCTAGAGGCGAACCAACCCATCCACGTGGCGCCCAGTTCCCTATCACCTAACTGCCTCAGCTTCCTGCCGCCACGGAGTGCCGACTAGCACGCGGCCTCCACTACTGTCGACCATCACTGTGGGCCACCAGCATGGGCAACCGTCGACCGCTACATCCTCTAGTACATGGGGGTTCCATTCTCTAACTTGTTTATTCCAAAGGGTCCCTAGGTCTCCTCAATCCCTACTCAGGCCCTAGAATCGAACTACTACCATTTAGAGAAAATGACCACCAAGAACGCACATACTGAGGTGCTTGGGCCTAGTTCGGGTCATACCGGTCCCTCCATGTTAAAGTTTTAAATAAAGGGGGAGGTTTGAGAATTGTAGATCAATAATTTCATGCCATGATTGAATTCCAGATATGAAATCCCCATGAATATTCACCCACCCGCATAAACACATTAATCACGGATCAAATTGTTCATGGGTTGATATGCATTCGTAGTTTCTAGAAAAAAAGAACGAATAAGAACTTTGAAATAAAAATAATTCCCATAACTATTGGATGTTCTATGTAGAATTTCTCTTCCTCGTGAGTTCAAGGAATTGATATCATCACTTCCAACTTTGTTCATTGAGGGTGTGTCGAAGAAGATGAAGTATCACCGACATTCTCAATCCTTCTTCGATGGAGAGGAATTCCGTTTGAGATTTGTCAAGGGTTTCCATAAGTTTTTTAATACAATTAATTCCATCATGTTAGAATTATAAAAATGAATCAAAAGTTTAGTGATGTTGTTCCCATTAATGAATATCATTAGATTAGCCACATTTAATGGTTCATTAATATAACAGTGTCGTGGTTTCAAATGAGCTATAATTTCCCATTCATTAATGCACCTCGTTGACACCTCGTCGATAAACCACAACGTATTCTTCTATTACTCAATGGTGAGAAAGAAATAAAATAATTATTTTAAATTATTTTTTTATTTTTCTCAAATATTCTAAAATATAGATTTTCCACTCGACCCTTTCCATCTAATGTTAAATCATTTCTAGCTGAATCCCAACACTCTGAGTTCAATGGTGTACACTGATTTTTGATCCAAGAATTGGTTCAAAAGATAGAAAAACCCACTCACACATTTACCGAACGTACATTAAAAAAGTTCGAAATTCTGTTTTGGGCTCTCGGGGCCTCAGAATCACGTACCGTCAGAGTGCACGGTCTCATAATAATTCCATATAATTGAAAAAATTACATGGAATTTCTGATACATTACATTATATCCACCATAGGGCCTTACGTCCGCGAAATCCCAAACAAAAACTAAACAAACAGATGGAGGTACTGAGCACGAATTTGTGCCTCTCGCTCCTATGCGATCTCCTAAAGATTCTTGTACTAACACTAAACTCAAACTAGAGGAATCGACTACCCATGTAGGACTCTCTCTTGTTGATCCTATATCTCCACCAAGAACATCACAAACATCACCCCCATCAACAATGTCCAGCTCTCCCCAGTCGATGACGTGTGATGGATCATGCATGTACCTCCTCAGCTGTGACACATGGAAAACATCATACACCCGGTGCATCTATGTGGGAAGGGCTAGGCGGTACACCACCTCACCAACTCTTTTTAGGACCTAAAAGGGTTAGATGAACCTCAAAGATAGCTTCTCACCCCATCCAAATATCTCCAATTCTTGTCGAGGTGAGACCCAAAGGAACACACGGTGTCCCTCTTTAAACTCCAAGGTTCTCCATCTCCTATCGACATAAGACATTTGGATACTCTGTGTAGTCCTCATCCACTCCTGGAAGATCTGTACCTTCTCAATGTTAGCCTATACCAGCTATGGACCCATGAGTGCCGACTCCCCTGGGTCTGTCCAGTATAAGGGTGGACCACAAGGCCACAAATACGAGGCCTCAAACAGTTCCATGATGATGGTGGAGTTATAGTTGTTGTTGTTTGTGAACTCCACCGAATTTAGGTGGTCCTCCCAACTATGACCAGAGTCAAGGATGCAGTCATGATGCATTCCCTCCAAGGTCTATAGGGTCTGCTCTGTATGACCATTTTTCTGGGGATGAAATGTTGTGATCAAGTGAAGTTGAGTCCCGAATGCCTCTTGTAGTCCCTTCCACATCCAGGATGTAAATCTTGTATCATGGTCATAGAGGATCGTCAAAGGCACCCCGTGGGGTCACGCTATCTCCTATACATAGAGGAATCCCAATACCTTTGCCTAGTTCTGCCCTCGGATAGGTAAGATTTGATACGACTTAGTGAGTCAGTCGATGATCATCCAAATAGAGTTGTGGCCCCTAGATGTACGTGGTGACCCCATCACAAAGTCCTTCATGATACCATCCCGTTTCTACTTTGGTACCTCCAGTGTCTAGGTCAATCGTGTTTGAATTTTATGCTCATCCTCCACTTCCTGAAAAGTGATGCATCATGAAACAAACTCAACCACTACTCTCTTCATCCCTGGACACTAGTATTGACGTCAGAGGTATTTGTACATCCTCTTAACTCCGGGGTGTACTTCAAAGAGATATGTATGAAACTCCCTCAACACCTCCTCCTACAGTGTCACCGGTACAATAGTATGCCCCCGAAAAATGACTTTGTGCTCCCCACCTATAAAATATTTATCAGGAGCCCATCCTGAGGATAACTAAGCACATCAGGTTTCACAGTCAACATGAAATATTTGTGCCTCCCTGTCTCACAATAAATGTGGTGTAGAAATAGTCATAAACATAAAGGTAAGAGGTTGCACCATCATTCGTGAAGGATAACTGCATCGCGGATAACTACTATATCACCTCACTCAGCAGCTGCAAAACGATCCTCCAGCTGAGTTCCTCTGCCACTATGTTTCCCTTCTCAAGAGTACAGACTATCTCAAAGTAATAGTCCTGGATGAACTCTATCCATCACCATTGTCTCATATTTAGGTCCTTATAAAAGAAGATACAACTAAGAATCTTGAGGTTATAGTAAATTTTAAACTTCTCACCCATCAAGTAGTGCTACCACATCATCAAGGAAAAGAACATTGATGCTAAATATAGTTCATGGGTCACATAGTTCTACTCATTCTGTCTCAACTGGCATGAGTCGTAGGTGATCGCTGCTTGCTCTTGCTGCAGAACACAACCCTCCCCATTTCCTGATGTGTCGTAGTAAGCTATATACCAAAATCCATTCTTTGGTAGTCTCAAGATGGTGGCACTAGTCAGTCTCTGCCTCCGCTCTTAGAAACTCTGCTGACATTTCTCTGTCCACATGAAGGGTTGTACCTTCCATGTCAAATTTAATAAGGGTGATGATATACTGGAAAAGTTAGGTAAAAACCTATGATAGTAACCAGCCAACCCCATTAATATCCCCACCTCAGCAATGCTTCTGGGTGGATCCCAAGAAATCATTGCCTCTATCTTCTTTGGATCTACCACAACTACAGCCTATAAGATGACTTGTCCATGAAAATGGACATGTCGAATCCAAAATTTAAACTTCGAGAGATTTCTATAAAGTTGGTGCTCTCATAGTGTATCAAGAAAAATCCATAGGTGTGTAGAATTCTCCTCCTCTAATGCTGAGTACACCTAGATGTCAATGATGAAGACCACAATGATCCAGTCAAGGTAAGGTAGGAATATCCTATTCATGAGGCCCATGATCATTGTTGGGTTATTGGTCACACCGAAAGGCATCATCAAGAACTCAGAGTGGCTGTACTAGCACATAATAGTAGTATTTAGTACATCCTCATCCTGTACCTGAAGCAGGATATAGCTGGATCTGTGGCTTATATTTCAGAACCACTCCTCTCCCTTCAGTTGGTCGAAGAGTTTGTCAGTTCTTGGAAGTGGATACTTGTTCTTCACGGTCACCTGGTTTAGGCACCGGAAGTCCACACACAACCTCAAACACCCATCTATGTTCTTGTAAAAATTCACTGGGGATTTCCATGGTAAAATTATTTTCCATACAAACCCCTTATCCAGTTAGTCCTCAAGCTATACACCCATCTCATGAAGCTCTGTGGGAGCCATCTGATATGACGGTTTGGATATTGGAGTCTCCATGGGGTACAGGTCGATGAAAAAGTCTACATCTCAATGAGGAGGTAGTCTCATAACATACTCAGGAAAAACAACCTCAAAATCCTCCAAAACTATAGGAAATCTCGTTCTCCTATCATCCACTACACTGAGGGTGAGACTGGCCAACAAGTGAGTGATCGGTTTCACCCTCCTCCGATAAAGTATGTCATGTGATTCTAGGGTTTTCTTCTCTCTAGTGAAGGAAAACTTTATCCCATCTCTACGGAAACACCACACGGTATGCCTAAAATAGTAAATCTAAGAATGGACTATGGATAACCATTCCATACCCAAGACGGCATCATAAGGCCTCGATGCAACTACTAGGAAATCTTAGCCAAAGCTCTCACCTCCTAGAGTAAGATGACACTATTGTCACCAGTATTTAATCATCAAATCACCTCTAGTAGAAGTCTCTATCCATAATGATTTAGCCAACTCCCCCATCAATATCTATGATCTCTAAACAAGTTTCATGGAAAGGAAAGAGTGACTAGAACCTATGTTTATAAGAACTGAAACTTGGGTGGAGAATAAATAGATCGTTCCTTAGATCATCTTTAGAGAACCATGGTAATAAGCCTCAGTTTCCAGGAGGTGAGCTCTCCCTTACACGCCTTCTCCTTGAGGTTGGGGAGGACCACATAGGGATAGAGGCGGTAACACCTCAAACAATCCCCCATCGTCTGCCGCTTGGCCAGCTCCCCTACCACACTCTCCACCCTATAGACCTCCTTTCTCGAACCACTGTTATTTCCTTGGCGGCCCCTTGACTATCTGCTCATCACCTGTATGATGGTTTGGGTTGTCACGTGCCATGTATCTTTACCCGCAACACGATATGAACTTCATGTCTCCCTACTGACTCCCCCTAGATTGAGAGCCCCGCACTACCAACCCTGAGTCTAGGGGTTTGCTTCTGAAAGACCTGGCCCACTTGGGCCCACTTGTCTAAAATCTGCTACCTACCGAAGACTCTGTCACCTAGGGTATGCTGGCGGCTCTAGATATTAGTGCCTACTCTACCAATAATCTCTCCACAAGAAGGGCTCGCTCCAGCATGTCATCCTAGGTAGGGATGTTGTGAGAGAACATTGTTTCCCTGATTTTCCACTTGAGTCCCTTCTCAATGGCCTCAGACCTAGAGAAAGGGTCTTGCACCATGTCTGTGGAGTAGTGAGATAGCTCAGTGTACCTCATAGAGTACTCATCTACCATCATGCTACCCTGCTGAAGGTGAAGCATCTCCCGAATGTGCACAGATTGCAAGGTTGTGGGGAAAAACTCTTCCCTGAATAGCCGCTCGAAGTCTTCCCAAGTAAGGGTCTCCTCATCATTTGTCTGGGTGGTCAAGCTTCAATATCTCTTTATCATGCCCAATAGAAGGCTCACTATCAGGATCACCATCTGTTCAGGCGATGTCCTCACTAAGTGGAAGACCCATGTCATAGCCTTTAGCCATTCCTCAGTGACTTGAGGATCTGCCTCTCCCCTTATCCAAGGATGTTTCTATCTCTGGAACTCATATAGGGCACTGATCCTACAAACATCCTCTATTGAAACTACTGGCAGTAAATGTTGACCATCGAGTGGTGGTAGCACTGTTTCATCACCTGGTGGGCCATCCTAAGATCTAGTCCCTAAAAGAGTCCTCGTTTTTAGGCAATCTATCCTCATGACCTCATATCTGGATCCTGGATGGTCCTCCACATGGAGGAATCCTGAGATAGATCAAAGATGTACCATGGAAAGAGGTTTAATTCTGGTGAGATGACTTTTATTCAAATTAACATAAGGAGACACTTATAAAACCAATATTTTCATGAATTGAGTCGAAAAATAGAATTCAACGTCATGGTGTATGGATATGTTGGTCGCCACACCAACACTGGACTCCCCAAATCTTAAAGTAAGACTCAAAACACTTAACACTATTTCCCAAAAATAAAACATAGACTCAATGTATTTTTGGGGAAACTGACCATCCAATAATACCACTTCGTGACAACCCATCCCACAGGGCCTGTTCCATGACTACCCCAAGCCAGCAATCCATAGGCTAGGGGCTGGAGACTACCACTGGAAATGAATATCCCAAAAAGTGTAGGCATTGTCTTTATACCTATATAAAAACACACCCAACCACATCCCAAAACACTGAAAGAGGGAACAAGTATACCTCTAAAACAAAGCTGAGTGCAATTACATGTGAAGGTAAGTGTGCCAGAATAAAAACCCAACAAAGAACTAAAAATAGTAAAGTACAAAAGGATACTCTAATGGCCATCCATGGAAGACTCCACCTGGTCATGAGAGTAGTGAAGCTACTGGAATCCCATGTATTATGTCTTGCACATATCATCCTAATGGGCCCCATCTAGTCCTAGGCCACGAATTCCACCATCGTAGTTTCCATTAGTCTCGTCCCCCTAAGCACCTTTATCGAAATGTTTATCATCTGCACCAGACACAACATGTGAGGGTGAAGCTCGTGCTATGATTAGTATAACAATTCTCAATAGACACCTTGAGACCCCTAAATGTATCTCAATAATCTACTAAAGAAAACACCAAAAATTAAATACCATAGAGGTAATACCACCAAGTAATACATCAATAACATAGCACAAATTAAAATAAATAGCTCACATAAGGTATATTCTTGGGTAGTGATAGTTGCATCATCAGTCACATCATCAACATCCTCGACTGCTAGATAACTCCTCATATATTGAATATAGTGGGCCTATCGGGTCACATAGAGCCTCTTCCCACTAACCTTGGACTACTGTGGTACTCATCCCTGATGAATAATGTGGTTATGTTGGGTCAAACAGAGTCGCTCCCCACTGTGGGTCTACTGGGTCACACAGATCCACTTCCCATCTTGGTCAAACTGACGTACTCCTACTATTGAGTACCATGGGTCTCTCATGTCACACAGAGTCTCTCCCCACCATTGGACTTACGGTTCAAATAGTTTTGCTTCTTGTTGGGCCTTCGTCAAGCAGTCTTCAATTCTCAGCCAACCGTAGGGTTCCATACAAAGCGCACATACAAGAACCACTCCTCAAGTCATTCTTTGCATCTCATCATCCATGAAAGTCACAAAAAAATAATTCCAAAATATCCTACTAATTAATTTATTCCAAACTCTTCAAATGGATCATCAATCGGACACGCATTTTGCATAATATTGGCTTTTAATAAACAGGGGGCTTGTTGTGACAGGGCCTAGTCTGACACGGTGGGACCGACCTGACTAACCCGGATCGATGGTACCACATACCCCAGTTTAATTAGATGGACTTGACCTGACCTAGTTCAGTTCAAGGTTGGTCTGGTCTGGCCTGTCCAGTGGGCCAGGCTCAATAGGCCTCGCTGGACCCGGTCCGGTTTGGCCGATGGTCCTGCCCGTCGGGTCACCCAACGACCCAGTCTAGTCCAGCCCATCCCACTGGGTGCGGGTCAGGCTTGAAAGGTCATGGGACAAGCTCAGTGCACTGGGATGGTTGCGTGGCCCACTTGGCTAGGTGCACGGTCTGCCATCCATAGCCCGATCTGCTAGGGGGGATCAGTGGTGCACTGACCGGCTGGAATGCGGGAGCTGAGCCGCATCCATCCTTAGATAACCCCCTAGATATAGGGATCCTCTTTTCGCGGTCGACGGACTATGGCACGTCACCACCTGGGTGGCCTAGACGTGGGCCACCCCCTCCACATGGTGCTCGATGCCTCATCCCCTAGAAGTTGTGTCCAACCGTCCACGACTTCCTGCCGACGGGTGTGCCCCCTCCACCACCCGTGGCCACAGTCGGTCGTCGCCGCTAGCCCTGGTGCGCCGACGGTCCCTTCCACAGGCCACTGAAGTTTTTCCAATGGTCCTTTCGCTGACCCATCAAGGCCAAATGGTCCCTCGGTCACTGCCATCCCTTCTTAGGACCCAAAATCAAACTTCCAACACTTCGAGAATGCGACCACCAAGAACGCACAAGTGGAGGTGCTTAGTCATATTTGTGTCAGCATGTGCCCTCCAAAATATAAGATTAATTCAAGTGGGTTTTTTGGAGATTTTAGTTCTATCATTTTATGCCATGTTTGAATCCTAGATAATAAATCCCCAAGAAACATCACCCTCCTGCATAAACGCACGAATCGTGAATCAAGTTGTTTGTGGGTTAATCTGTGATCGTTGTTTCTATAAAAATAGAATAGTGAAGAACATTGAAATAAAAATCAAACCCCTACTTATTTGATATTAGATATTGAATAACTCATCCTAGAGAGTTCAAGGCATCAACTTCATTAGTTCTGGCTCCATTCTTTGAAGGTGTGTCGAAGATGATCAAGTCTCACCGATGTTATTCATCATTCTTCATTGGAGATGAATTCAGTTGGAGATTCATCAGAGGTTTCCCCATGTTTGTTAATTCCCTAAACTCAAAAACATTGTAATTATGAAAAGGAATCAAAATCACAGCGATGTTGTTCCAATTAATGATGATCATTAAATTAGCCACATTTAATGGGTCATTAAGATAATAGTATCATAGTTTTAAATGATCCATTATTTCCCCTTTGTTAGTGTGCCTCGTCGATGCCTCATTACTGCATTGTAGCATCACTGTCTTCCACTCAGTGGTGATAAAAAAATAAAATAATTATTTTAAATTATTTTATTATTTTTCTCTATAAGATAAAAAAAATAAATTTTCTATTTGGCCTTTTCCATAGGAAGTTAAGTCATTTCTAGGAAAATACTGACACTCCGAGTTCAATGGTGTCCTTGTATTTTTTATCTGAGTATCAGTTCAAAAGTTATAAAAACCCGCTCGTGCCTTTACTGAATGCACCTTAAAAAGGTTCAAAATTACATTTCGGGCTCCCCGGGCCTCGGAATCACATGTCGTCAGAGCGCACGGTCTCATAATAATTCAATATAATTAAAATAATTACATTGAATTTTCGAGACATTACAATAACATCCTTTAATACCTCCTAGAAAGATTTTGATTGGTCCTTTTACAGATATTCTTATAATTTAATAATTTATTCTAGTAAATTTACTGAATTATAAAATGACTCATTGAATAATTATCATATATAAATTCCATGATTTTTAAAATCCTTGAGCATTTTGTCCCCCTGGAACATAAGATCACCATTTATGATCTAATTATTCACCATTATATATCCAATATTCTATCTATACTATTCATATATCTAGATTATTCAAATTCATGAAATATATCCCACATTTTAATTCTTATAAGATCATTGGATACATATTCCGGTTCTTAACACCTAAATAATAATATATTATAGTATGAGGAATGGTTACCTAACCATTTATTCTAATGAATCAAAAAATACAATGGGACTATCGGTGATATAATGATGAGTGAACATGTTTCTTAGGGAGAATCAACATATAATTTCATAAGAATATTATATACTTTTACATGATTTTCTCTTTCTATATGATGGTTTGGTTCAACCTTTCTATAATATTATTTTTTATGGTGTTCATGAGCCCTTCATCACACATTGAATTCCATAACTCCTATAATAGACAATGAACAAAATGGTGCACATTATATTCCATTTATATGTGAATATACTATGGTTTCCTCATAGTTTCAGGATCTATCATGGAAACATATTGATGTAATCCATTTTTTGGTCCTTTTAAAATAAGAATATCACCCACACCGTTTGAGATGCATCATCTAAAAAATTAGGAATATTTATTACCTACTAGTGATTCAACCATAATTGTAATTCTTACATTATATTATATAAGACTCAATATATCTATTATACATGATAGATTGTAGTTTAATGAGATTTTTATTTCTTATTATATAATATTTAGTTAGATGGATCTAGTGATGTACCATTGTTAACTCTAATTGTTTTATTATTTTTCATAGTGGATAACCTTGTTTTACTTTTATATACCTCATTTTTATTCCCCATATTTTATTACTCATCTTCCTACACAATTATGAGGCTATATGTACATATCATCCCATGAATTTTATACAATGTGCCATATAAGGGTCCTCTTTATTATCTTCTATGCCCTAATTTTGTTTATGTTTTCAGATAATTTCTTACTATCACTAAAACATATTCATTCAATTATTTAGAACATACTGATTAACATACTCGGTGATTTTCTATCATATATTCATCATGATATGTATTTCAAACATTATAATGACCTTTATCAATATTATATTTCATATGTTTACTTTACAAAAGTCACCAACTTGATAAGCCATGAAGTACTATTGATATTGAATAATGATGTGTAATGATTCAGTATCAAACAATCAATATATTCCTTGGACTAAAGTATTATGAAATATCTCTTATTCATCATGGGATAAAATCACAAATTCACTAATGACCATAACTTATGAGTCATAATTTATTTTAATTTATTACTACCATGACCCTTCCCTAGTTGTTTCTTTTGAAAAATCATCTTCATGTGTCCCAACATGGTATAATAGATTCACATATATATTTTAATCATATAATCTATAGACCATTCTATTTTATTGCATAAAAAGTTATATCATTACCCATATGGACCACCTTGTTTTCCCCTCTTTACTTTATTAAGAGATCATATGTTTGGTTATACCTCATGTCCTTCCTTTAGACCAATCAATGGATAGTTAATTCTTTTCCATTTACATTATATGTTTACCTATGGGAACCAAGTATCTGAGATATACAATATTTGTATCCCCACTATTAGAATTTGTGCATACTAGGTGGTTCAAATAATATTTATCAATAAATTTATTTCTAATAAAAAACCTATATATTAACCAGAATTTGAAACTTTTATTTTTTATAAGATAGATTAACAGTTAATCTATGTATTGAAAGCAATATGAAACCTTAACTGAAAACACCATGACTAATAAAAAAACAATACATTATATTTATATTGATGAAATTATTCTATTTAACCTAGACTAATGAGTTTATATATATTTTTTAATTATATGGGGATGTTGAATATCACAAGAGGAATCTAATGGATATCCCTCATGAATAATGTTTTCATGTGGTGATGTGAATCACCCAATGTTTGGGTTTTTGGAACCAGGGTTGTTCCTTGAAAGAAATGGATTATGGTTTCTGTTTTTTTTTCAATCCTTACAAAGAAGATCATGGATCTAGGAAGTAAATAAATCTAACTGTTCAACTAGACAATAGTTTTGGAGAGTTTAAAGCATTTCAAAAAGTGGTTTTTCATTAAGTAGTTATGAAATTATTTAAAATTAATCAGTTTCGAAAAGATGGGATTCATGAATTGTGTTTTGTGAAGGATTAATGATTTTTGAATGTGTGATTTATAATTATGATAATGTGAGCATCAAATAAGGTATTTTTCTAAAATCATCATTTTATAAATATGGTAAAGGCATGGATTTTGTGAAGTTGAGGATTATGATCCAAAACATGAGGAGCATAATGATGAGGGGAATAATGACTACGTGATGTTTTGATGGATGGCTATGTGACAATGAAAATCATCACTTATTGTTAATTTCAATGGAGGCAAAGGGAGGAGCATCGTGAAGATGTTTAGACCAGTCCAGAAAACGTGTTGTATGTGTTGGAGATTCATGAACAAGCGACCCTATAAATAAGATTCTTCCCCTCTTTCATTATTCCCAAAATTTTTCCAAGGAAAATCCTGAATCAATCTGATTTTTTGACACTAGTGGAGCTCCGTGAAACAGACATTCTCCATAGGATTTAGTCACGTGGAAATACATAAAAATTCTTGAATTGTGCCAAAGATTTTTATTTAAGGGAGATTCATGATGATCGATTGTTTTGAATTAAATCAATGAGATTCTTAAAGGAGATTAATGAAAGGAAGTTTTGAATATCAATTTTAAGTTCAAAGTGCTTTCAAAGTTGATCAACGTAGGAAACGGTGAAATTAGAGTATTGTGCTATGTTAGGGACAATGACTTTAATGCCAAACCATTGATGAGAACATTAAGTCAATAAACTGAGTATGAATTCACCCACAATAATTATAAAGTGGGATTCAATGGAAGTGTTACAAGGGATGTAGTAAGCTATACCTAAATTCATGTAAATATTGTGTTCCCGGTAAAGAGTGACTGTGGAAAAAAATCTATATTCCACAGCTAGTGAAGATTAATAGATTTTGGTATGTCTAACACGCTATCGATGTATACTCTGTAGATGTATCCCTTAGTGATGAAACATTTCAATGTGTTGTGTTTTCATTCGCTATGAGATCATTTTGTTACTGCTCTAAGCCATCATACAGGTTTAATGAGTTCCTACCAACGTCGCAATATGATCTGTCACTATAAAAGAAAAAGTTGACACCATGATTCACCCCTCCCCTCTCTGGGTGTTACTAGGCTTCTACATGGTTGGGAATCTCTGTATCTTCATTAAATTATATTATCTTATAATTTAATGGAATAAATATATGATTGCCTTAGGTACATGAGAATCCAAAAAAGAGATTTAGGCTAAAACATACACCATCTTGATGGTGTTTTTGTTGTTATATAGCCCTTTTCCATCCAAAGCTTTAATATTATGTTTGTGACACATGGGTTAAGGTAATGACCTATTTATGTAATTATAAGATGAATTAAATGCTTATCTGTTGTGTTTCATATAATAAAATACTTATAAATTATGGTTATCATAAACATCGAACACCAAACCTTTAATATTTCACTACTCAGTAAAGGTAGTTTCTTGTTTTCACATAACTAGAGTTATAATATCTTGTAATACAAGGTCTATTATATTATTGGGATTCATCAATCTCATATGATATGACTTAAACCTATAATAATATAAAATATGGTTCAATCAAAAGGTTTTACAATATATATATTTTAATTCCCAACTATAACTAATGCCTCATAGGCTTATTATCATTTTACATTAAATTGTATCACATACAATAACATGTGAAACCATATACAAAAAATCTTTTGGATACATCCTACAAAATTTGGAAAGTTATCATTGATTTAATATTGTACCACATTTTATGTTATACCTTTTGAATTTTCCTAAAAAACCCTTTTTGATACAACTGTAAATAATTATTAAAAAATGTAACTGATTAAAACTCATTCCTCATTAATTAATCCATATATTTTTATCCCACTAGAATTTTTAACATTGACAAAGAAAATTAATTAATGAATTCATAAATTTAAGAAAATATATGACTCTAGTAATGATTCAGTTCTATTAAAGTGTGAAATCCATAAAAAACATGCATGTTTATACCATTTTACACTATCTATATCATAAGAAATTATGAATTCTCATATTATCCATTTTTATATATCATCAACTAATAATGGGACATGAACTATTTCAATCCCATATATCCAACTCAAATATTCTCAATTATTTGATTATAGAAAAACTATGTGCATTAATACATCACATTTCATTCACTATTATGTATGATAACATCATGTTATAATCACTATAAATAATAAATACATTATATATACTATCTATATATGGTCATACACTTCTTTAGTCAACCACAATTGAGTTTCCTAATTTTAAACTCATTATATAAGAGTAAAAAAAATCATGGTTAAACATAAATAGATGAAATTATCAACAACAAACCCAAAAACTATTTAATTATCACAGATTAATGTTTTGTGATTAAATGATATCAAAATATGAATATTTCCATGTTAGTTATCTAACCATCCTTAGGTAAAGGGACTCCCAATATGAGCAATGCACCCCTATTATACCAAACACACAGTGTATGGAACTCATTATGGTATATGCATTGAGGTTTACCCTGGATAAAACCCCATTTTTCCTTATGGACATATTCCACAAAAAAATTTAAGAATCAATCTGATTCTATAAATATTATTTCATCATAGAATTTAAGAATCAATGATAAACATTTATTATAGGTAACACAATGTTATAATTTTAGTGGTAAATTCGAATTTCAGTTCATAAAATATATATATGTATATCAATCGTGAATACTGATAATGTAGTGATTATATTATATATATCATGGATAAAAATTATTATTAAAATCCTCTTTGAAAACATAACAAAACCATAAATAAGAACATATCTAATATATCATATACGATAGACTACCATATCATCTTTATGTTTTCTACACTTTTAGGGGTTTTGTTAACCTCATTAAAAATCTATGTAAGTAAAGCCACACATCTATAAGACCAAATAACATAACCCTCCCAGTAGACACAATTGTAATTAATATCAATGATTTAAGATAGTTAGAATAAATTTAATACCTTGGAATAATGTTCATAATTTTCAACTCCTTGAACAAATTTAAACTTCTTAACTCCACAACAACAAATGTCTAGTTGTTAACAACTTCAATTGTCTACATAGATCTCTTTCTAAGAATATCATCATCATTATTGGAACCCTTTCCATAAAATTATTTCCATTAAAGTTATATTTCATATTATTCTTTGACTTTTATAAAAAATTATTTTTTAACATTAATCTTCTCTAAGTACAAACATACCCCTATTAACCTATTAGACATTATATTATCTATAGATCATCGTGAAAATATATAAAAAACTTATATACGAGTAGGAGGTAAACAAAATATACTTTTATACTTAATTTAACAAATAAAAAAAATTTACCATATAAAATATGGCATTCTATGTGTTGAGATTATTTTTTAATAGATGATTATTCATTAAAATTTTATACTAATGGTTGTGGGTTCAAAGTCATTAAATTTTTTAAAAAAACTAAGAGAAACACTTTTAACAAAGATAAAACATTTCTATCCTTATCTTATTCTCAAAACCTATTATGAAATTGGATGAATCACAATCCATGGGTGTTGAATATATTATATAACATTATTCATAATAATTATTTGTTACAAATAAACTTCTCTTATAATACAAGAGAAGTTATATGAGGATACATATCCATTATATAGATCTATATAAGAATGATACATTCCTTTACATTCATATCATAGATATTACAGTGTTTTTCTTGATTATAAGAATACAACCCGTAATATTTATCAACTTTTCTATTGATTTTTGAACTCATATTTTTTATATAATTTATAATGTATACATGTAGTGCCATGTACCTTTAAAAATAAAATAATTCATTTCCATAATAGTTTTTTCCAAATTGGACATACCATTGAGTTTCCAAACCCAATTTAGATATTCCAAATAATTCAATTTTGATAAATAATTTCCTATCATTGTGATAACTCTTGATTTTAATTACCTTGGTTGGATACTTCAACGAAAAACATTAATGTGATCTCTACTAGATTTTTCTCTTATTGTTTGAAACTTCACTCATATATACTATCAATAAATAAGTGATAAATTAAAATTACATATGTTGGTTCATCTTTCATCAAAAAATTTTAAAAATAGGGTAATCATATAATGAATTCATTCATATTTCTAGAACATTTTGAATATTGAAAAAAATGAATTCCCCTTCCATAATAAGCCATAAGGGAACCCCGAGTGATACATTCAATAATTCTCATAAGAATCTATATTTACTTATTGAATAATTTAAATAGTTCATTTTTTTTTTGGAATCTACTGCCCTAACATATGTAATTTGATTTAACTCTGATATTTTTTTAGGTTACCCGTTTAAGGATTTTAATTCATTAAGCTTATCATTTTCAAGGATTCACCTCATTGTGAGGCTGAAAAATGGTGATACTATCTATCAATGATATAATATTTTATCAGATGAGTAACTTATTTTAGATATATTTAATAACAAATTTTTTAAATTTTCTCCCACTAAAATAATGAGAACATTAAAACTCAACATATCCAATTGTTGGCTATGAACCTTATTTCACTATGAATTGGGTCACATTGGAATTTCTCTAATCGGGTATCTATTTAGGTAGGAAATTAACCCTATTATATCAAATATGAGACTCGTATTGTGGGGTGGATAACACATTATCCAATCTATCATATGGAAAAAATAATAACCTAATCCTATTCAGGTCACGTAGTTCATTTTAACCTAACGAAAATTCCAAAAATGGTAACCTATTATGATTAGAGTAATTAATTAATTTAGTACCATAATGAATATAATCTAGGGGTTTCTATATTTTCCCTAACCTAGGCAGTTGTATTATTGTGGTGTTGAAACATTTTTTTCATTGAAATGAATTTAAACCCTAGTTTTTACAGAGGATTTAATCTCAAAATATTATCTAATATATTCACTTTTCATATATTCATACTTTTTGAAATTTAGTTTGGAAACATATTCCATCCACAAAATCAATATTTTCAAACAATATTTTGGAGTAACTATTTAAATAACTCTTGTACAAGCCATGTTTAGGATGAATGAAACTGAATCCATTATGATACCAGACATGTAATTCCTTATATAGATGTATATTAACATGAAGAAGATATTTAAATTTTTAACCGAATTATGCAATCATTTACAATGTAATTATTATATTCAGAAACAATAAATAATCAAATAATCAAATAAATAAACAGATCATATATTAAATGAGAAAAACTATTTATACTCAATTTAGAAAAAAACAATTATAAACACTTCATAATTCACCTATTCATTATAAAAAATACATAATAAAAAATATAATCATTACATATTTATTTCCAATATAAACTCATCAATTTCATTTATTTGGAATTTATTTGAAATATATGATATTAAATGAAATTTATACATTTTATATTCCAAAATTATTTTCTAAACAATTTACATGTTATAAATATCTCATTTTCATTTCTATTTATATATTTATGATCTACATGAAAGCCCATAGACCTTACATTTTTTATTAGTTTTTGGATAATCTCCCTTATTTAAATTGGGTTGAGGCGGAACCCCTACATGACCCATAGGCTGAGAGGCACATGATGTTAGTACATGACCCCCAATTCCCCAAATAATTCTATTGTTTTAAACAATTTAAATTAAATATTATAAAATATTTATCATATTAAATAAATACAATTATATTTATATTTGTAATATTTTTTAATCTATAAAACTTTTAAAATCACTCAATCAATATTTAGATAAAAAATTTACACCAAAATTTAAACACATCCTTATAATTTGTAAAAAAAATATTAACAATTAATATAATTTAATATTTACATAAAAAGGATTCATAAAATTTTCATTAATTATAAACAATTTAAAAAAATTAATTTATGAACCACTTTAAAAATTAAACTAATATATCCAATAATACTTTTCAGTTATTTATAATAATTTTTTAACTTATTTTTTTTAATTTATAAGTTAAATTGTTGATAAATAATAAATTTCCTCATTTTCTATACACATGTAGTATCCTATAAAAGATGTGTGTCACTAGCTTATGATATCATAGACCATGTAGGATTGATGTAGATTGAAATAACCAATATAGGTTTAACCCCATTTGAGTAGTTATCAATGTTCCATAAGTTTAAACTAATGAACCTAGAAACTATATTTGAATAGATGACATGGCATAAGACCTACACATCATTATATCCCCATATGATTAATATAATACTTGTGTAGCCAAAATTATATAGACATTCAGGTAATGTGGTATACTGCTATATAATATTATCTTTCACAAGATACAATTGTGAATCTTTTATAAGAATATAACCAACACTGACAATAATATTTTATGATGCGTTTTAGTATCTCCCTTACACTATGACATCTAGTTTTGTTTATTTTAACAAATAGGTTGAGAATCAAAGAACATCGAATTAATTTGATACCACTATTGGGTTTTATAGGATATATTGACACATAATCTTAAAATTTGAAGTAATAAAAAGTGATAAACTAAGAGAACCATACATAAAAATGATACAACACAAAATATAAAAAACAATAAACCATCATATTTACCTTCCACCAATGAGATAGCACTTAATTAACTATACTATCTTGATGAAAATCACAAGATGAAGACCAAGGGAATCCCCTTTCTATGGTGTATCCCTATGTGGATGTGTATCACCTGATGTTCTGGAGGGAATCTCTTTCTCTCCAATATATGATGGAATTTTTTAATCTAAATGAGGAATGATATGAAGTTTTCAAGTTTATGAGAATTTTTAGAAATTATGAAATTAATAACCCTCGCCATCCTGAATATTTTTTCATATTTATATAGAACATGAAAAACCTATATAAATTTCCCATTACATCTCATATCCTATGAGTTAATTTTATAACGTATTAATGAATTGTTCACATGAATTCAATGCCTCTCCCATCTATTCAAACTAATGAAACACTTATAAATGAAAACAAGATTATATTTCAAATTTCAGCACTTTAGTATTCTGATTCCCTATCATATAAGTGGAATGTTATCACATAACTATACTTATTATATCCCTTAATACAAGTTATATGATATGCATTTGTTTAATGAATATTGTAACATTCTTCTTACACCTGTCGTAATTTTTAATATATCCCAATGAGTGGGATTTGGAGAATATCCCATTTAGAATCTCATTAGTGTGTTTGATTAGAGACTTTTCATCATGGAATCAACTATTTATCAACTAATTTAAAAAAGGAACTTATTATGAGAAATATATGAATGGTGCATATTCCCCATCATTATCTACAGTTCTTTTACACTAGCCTCTTGAGTAATATAGTGATCAATATTGGGATTGATTCATTATATTATTTTCATAATTATCTTATTGTTCAGTTTATTCCACTCTAATTCATTGGTTGAATCAGGATTGTCTTCCTTAGCCTCAAAGGGTCAAATTAATCCCTAGTCATTATTATATCTTATATTCAAGAATTTTAAATTTAATAATTCATCAAATTCAATGCTACAATCACTCCCATGGATGATACAACCATTGATCTTCAACATAATTATATGACACTATATGTTATGATTCTAAAACCACTCAAAATGACATAAAAATAATATATTTATTTATAATTATGTTTTATAAATAAACTATCTACCATGGATCTCTCATAAACCTCCATAAAATATATTGGTAAACACTCTAACCCATGGATAAATATATCTACATTTAAATCAATGAAATTTTAAACTCCATATTTTTTTGTAAATAACTTTTATTCCTGAATAATAATTATATTGTGTAATAATTATTCCAATAAGAATATATTACACATCACAATAAAAGATTTATTTTTCCTTAATTACCCCACATTGTAATAAAAATATATTATTATAAATTATGTTCATTCTAACAATTTTTTTGATTTAATGTAGTATTTGGATTTCATCACATCCCCATCACTACTTCCTTCAGATCAACATTTTCCATCCCAACTCACTAATACACTTTTTATTCATTACCACATCCCTACCTTATAATCCTTTACATTCTCTACAAATCAAGTACAATATGCAACCACTGTGTACACCATTGTTGTCTTCCATACATTTATCAAGATAATATCTAAACCATAAATAATATCTTCTAAACCATTGACCATTTTACACCTTTTATAATCCCACCACTCCACTATTGCCTACACCAAAATTCTACATCCTCCCACTATTGATTCTTTGCGTTATTTTGACAAACCCTGAGGAATTTCTGAAGTACATTATCTATTTTCAAGATGCATGGATACCAAAAATAATTGAATGAAATTGTTTTTCTAAATAGTAACATTAGTTAAAAATTGTTTTGATGTGTTTTATGCTCAATAAGTTTATTGATAGTGATCATCAAAAAATATGAGGTATTTTTTAGATATTTATATGAATATATGTATATATTTCTTGGTACAAATGATTTTAATCCGACGTGTAAGAATTTATAACTAAAGAAATGAAAAATATGGATAATTGTTTCTTTTTTATGTACAATGATATGGTATTTTTTAGTGAATATTAAGGGAGAATCAGCTGGTGTACAAGAGATATGATTTTTATAATTTTATTAATTTTTGTATGACTATGGATTTTGTCAGATTTTTGTAACTCATAAGATACACTCAAAGTCATATGATTCTACCTTTATGTAAGAAGTTTATATCTCATAATATTTCAAGTATCTGTAAGATATATAGAGCTTGTAAGATTCATGTTTCATAATATGATGAGTCCTCATAAGACAACATCAATTTGAATATGATATGTGACAATGCATTATATTTTAGGGCATAAGATTTGAATTTTTCCCAAATTATTTGGGGCTTCATAGGGAAAAAATATCTGTTTTGGTGTTTTTTAAGTTATCATTAAATAAGATATCATGTATTCATGATAAACATGATTTTTTTTTAAAACATAAAATTTTAAAAAAATTTATGTTTTTTAAATTTGTCTAAACTAGTTGATGCTTGACCATATTTTTCTGGAAAAGATATGAAAAAATGTTATTCAAGTTGAATGAAGGGATTTTGATTTAAATATCATAAATAAAAATAACAACCTTGAGAAAAATTGAATAAATAGTAACTTAAGTGGAATCGATTCTGTTATTCAGGAATCATTATAAGAATAATTTGTAGCTAATGAATGAGGATTATATGTTATTCACTAATTTCATAATAAATTAAAAAAATTATTTTAGTGATTCCATCAAAAATTTCATAATTTGGAATTACCAATTTATTGAATTAATTTGGTAATTAATTTTCAAGTGTTATTATGACACAATGAATTTCTACAGATAATAATAAAAGTGTATATGAGAATATGTAGAGTTGTACTAGTTAATAGATGATAAAACATTTTATTATTGTTATGAAATTATTATATATTTTTTTCGAGAATTTTGTTCAATCGATATAGAAATAAAAATATGAAGAATGATATTTGTGGAAATAAATTAGAGATAATCATTTTTTTAAACAATAGAATATTTATTTACATAGAGAGGATACCCATGTTATTCACTAAATGAGGAAAGAACTGTTGATTTTGGATGGTCATGTCTATTATATGAATCCACGAGTATAAAAAAATTCATTATAGAACTATCTAAATTAAGGAATTTTTTTTTTAATGCTCAAAAAAATGAGAAGTTATTGAGAGATTTTCATTTTTTTCAATAATGATTATTGAAAAACTAAGGGGAAATATATTTTGTATCAAATATCATATAATAATAGAATACAAGTGAGTGCTCAATCATTTAAATAAAAAAAAATTTAAGAAGAAGTCTGAGATGTAGATCAACATCTATTTCTACATGTTCTGATCTATTAATGTATTTTTATTTATTATAAATGTATTATTAAATGTTTAAGTATTGTAATATGTGATCATGTATAGATATATTTATACTTAATTCATATTAGGAAGATATTTATCAATTTCTAGACTCATACAATTTTACATGTGATCTTTCTAATCATTTTTTATATTACTAACCCCCATGGGATGCGATGTAAATCCCAACGTGATATAGATGTACTATAGGTTAATAATGATACCTCCTTACCCACTATTATTTAATTTTTATTATTATAAGGTATAATATATATATCGGGATAACAACTATATACATCATGGACCAGGATATCATATTCAATCTAATCCCTTAAAAATATATTATGTGCACTCTACTTGTTTATTTGTATATTTATTCATGTGTGGTTTAGTGTTTATATAGAGAGGACCATATCTTAATTGGTTACAATGGTTTCATTTCATAAAAAGGAAAAATTTAAATATTTAGATGCTTGATTCACGCCCATATGAGTTTCATATGATCAATCCAATGGGACTATCAATTTTTATCATAACACTAGGTTCTTACTTTTTCATCCCCTAATTGTGGAACATTAATTATATAGACTTATTGAATGGAATTTTTCCACCTAACTTTGATATATTACATTGTTAGTGGGATTTTAAATGATTTCAATGGTGATTAAAAGATATTTTCTAATGAGATAAATCATTATATTGAGTTTAATGCTAGATAGGGCATTCATAGTCCACTTTATGAAAAAAAAATGTTTTGGTTCTATAAACATCCAATGATGTTTGGGACCTACTTGAGATTACTTATGAAGATAATGGAATAATTAAATATGTTACTAAAAAATCATAAGAAATAGGTTTGAGGATGTCAAAAAGGGTAAAGAGGATACCATTTATGGTTAATTCATCAGAGTAAATGAGATAGAATGAAATATTAGTGGTTATGAAGAAAATATTTATGTGTTCACCATTATGTATAAACTAACGATAAAATTCCTAGAAATGATTGTTAAAAAAGAATATCTTTTGAGGATAGATATAATATTACATTGGATAAGCTACAAAATATATACATTTCTTATGAAATTTTGAAGACGCAAGGTTTTATAATGAAGGTGAAAGAAGATATAGAATTTTATGTCATTATAAATCATAAAATGAAAGAATAAGAACCTGAAATACATAGAAAATAATTAAAAAGATAGGGTGGATGAATATTTCTAAATAATCATATCTATTATCTCTATTTTTTTGAAATGTAAATGGTAAGTATAATGGGAAAATATCTAGGAAATTCTTCAATTTTATAATCATTATAAACATTGCTAGAAACTAAAAAAATGAAGAATAGATATAATTATGTAGTTTGTGAACATGATGAGAAAACAAAAATAACGAAATACAGTAAACACGAAATAATTGTAATTTTTAAAAAAATGAAGAAATAAGAAAGTAAATAATATTTATGATGAAAGCATCTAGAGTGAAAGATACTTAATGATGTAGTCAATTAGAGGAAGAATTTTAAAATAAATTCACTCATTTCATTGAACATTTTGAGAATCATTATAGTTCTTCATGTTGTGAGGGATAAGAACATGTATTGATATATATAGAGCACATGTTGATATATTAATTATAATTATTTAATGGGAATAAAACAAATCTAAATAATATAATCAAATTGATAATGAAATTAAATTGTATGAAATATTATTTGGAGGAAGTATTTGTAAAATGATAAACAGTGGTAATTGAAGAACTCAAAATAATCAATTTGACAATGGAAAAGAATGAGAATATCATAAAATATCATGAAGTAAACATGGTCTTGAATGAATAGAAATTAGTCACAATGTAATCAAACTATCAGGAATCTAATAAAGAGCTAACTATGTTTAAATAATGAATCATAACATTTTTTGATGCCATGGTTGAAACCGCCAAAACAGTTCGGGAATCTATCAGAAGAAATCATTTCAAATAATTACATTAGAAATCAGATTGTTTAGAATTTTTGACATGCTGTGTAGGTATTAATTCTATGTTTTTAAAAATTATTTCCAAGATATATGGTGATGAATGATCTCAATCATCATAATATTAAATTATAATTCCAAGAAAGTATCTCCCTAAATGGAAAAATTTCATGGAAAATATGTAGAGTAATATATTAAGATCTCAATTATTTTAGAATATTTAGATTGAATGGTTTTTTAGAAATGTGGGATTTTTAGTCATATATCATATACTTATTTCTACAATATATCCTTACCTATAATAATGTACAAATAAATGGGGTTCCCTTTTGAGATTAAAAATAATTATTCATAAAACAGTTGGTTATAAACAGAAAGGTGTCAAATATGACCTCTCAAAATAGGAATGAATTATTGGAAGAAATATTTAGAAGATGTTATTGGTATAAAAATAATCTTGATAATTTTATTACAATTATTTATTTCTAATAATACTTTGAAGTTAATGGTTAAGGAATCTATTATAAAAAATAGGAAGACAAATATCTTATCATTGAAGTTTATTTTAAATATAGTTAGGGATGAATGCCAAGGATCCTTGAAAGTGGCAGTGACTCCTAGATGACTATATGAACTATAATATTGAATAAAATTATTTATATTGAATGGGGAGATGTGTATTTTTTCCAATTATAGCTCATTGAAAAAGAGAGTTGTCGGTAATACTAAAATTGAGATAAGAAATCTCAAACAAAAAAAGTAATTTGTATGGAAGGAATAAACACAATATAATTAGTGTGATCTAGTTGTTTGATGAGGGTAATGAATTTATTTTTTAAAATATTTCATTAATCATCATGAATTCCATAGATGTAAGGGTCACTAACATAGTATACAAAATTAGGGTATTTTTTCAAATATGTGTCCCTTCAAATTCATGCTACTTGAGTGCTAGGGATGATTATAATCTATAGACTAAGTGAATTTTATACCTTCATAAAAATAAAAATGGGTAAAATTTATAAGAATGAAATATTGAGATACCATACTAAATTAAAATAATATATAGAATCTATTTGTGACACTTTCAAAAAGGTTGTGATGGTCCAAGGACCACACAAAGGAGTAGAGATTCAGTCCACTAGTGTTGGATATGCACTAAAATGGGAAGCACCTTTCCATGGTGATACCTGAGGAGATGGAAATGGAAACCTGACATCATAGTTTTCATCTATATGATTCATCTTCCCACCACATCAACTCTTACCTAGTTTTCATCTGAAAAAAAAAACATAATAAATAGATGTAATATGGAATGTGAACTCATTAAACACTTTTAATTCATATTTTTAACTTGAAGTAACATATATAAATGACTTTAATATTTAGATTTCATTTCATTTGATGAAATGAATCAAGGATTCCTATATAAGTTAAATTATCCCTCCCATTGTGTAAGCCATGATCACATATGAGTTACATGCCCAACTAGAACCCTCTTTGTAATTAGTACTCCATTTATCACTCTTTGTAATGGAACTATCACCCATTCAGAGTACATTGATCCTTAAGAAATGTTCTAGGATACAAATTCTGGTGTAATAATCTCATAGGTAGGATGATATCAACTTCTTCTTTGTTGATTATCATCAAACATTCTCTACTAAAATAGGTGATAGAGAAAGCTATATAATAATTATATATATTCTATGTTAATCATTGACATTACATGATTGATTTATTTTAAATAGATTAGAAAATTTATGCATCCCAGAAACCCATAATTCATATCATAAAGGATTTATTCATGGACTGGATTTGTTAAATAAAATTATTTTTGAAAAAAAATTACCATCATCATGGAATGACTTTGTTTTTTCATGGTGACCACACGAGTAGCCTCTTCACCATCACCATACAATGGTTCATGGTGGTTTGGGTTTTTATATAAATTCTCTAAGAACCAAGGGATGGACTTCTACATCAACTGAAAATGGTTATTCTCATGGTGCACCTGAATATGAATTCTCAATAACCCTCATAATATCCACCTATGTTGGACCACAACATGTTAACTTGGTGTTTCACCTTACACCAAATTTGGATCCACTATGAAGTGTTTTTGTTCAAAATGGCCTCTCATTTAAGGACCAAAATGTGGTGAAATCCATGGTAGACCATAAATGGATTATTATTTTTATAAATTAACTTATTTTTTATAAAATTTTTATGGATGATAATTATAAGATATTATTAGATGGGATTTTTCATTCATAAATTTAATATAATAATTTCATATTATAGCTCTTCTTTTGAAAAGTAAATAAAATATTTATTTGTTTTATAAATTCATTTAATATTCATTTTTACTAAATTATTTTTTTAAAGATGAATATTTTGTAGGAATATTTATGTGATGAATTCATTCAAGATGATCAAGAACTGTATTACATGGTTAGTATGGATCCATATTTATTTCATACCCATTGGACTTAGTTTATAAATAGAGTTATTATTATGACTTTTTTTGTTTGTAAAACTTTTTGTATAGTAGGTTTTAGAATTATCGTGAATTGGATTCACTCCTGAGTAAAATCTACCTGAGAATTGACTTAGGGTTAGACTACACACTATCATTGAGGAGTATTCCATGATTTTGAAATGTGGGGGGTTGTCATTCATTCACTTTGGGCTTACTCGGGTGGCTATTTCTGGTATCATATAGTTATCAACTTCACATGAACCAACCATGTGCCTTATAAATATGATCCATATACATATGTATTGATATATTATTCTTATATATTTGGGAGTGTGAGAATAACAATTCTTTGTCTAAAGAGTTACACATTAATTTGGTGTCAAAACTGTAATTTTTTTATGGAATAAGGATTCTAAAACTAAAAATTTAGACACTTGCATTAATAATGTGATAAAAAAGAAGAAGGAAATGAATGGGTGAGATGAAATATTTATAAGATATAGTTTTTATATAATATATATTAACTTGGTAATTATTATAAAATGATAAAACTTATAAATATTAAGTGTTATATTTATTCCATAACATCACTTTTCAAGGCCTTGATCATACAATGTTATAGGTTCCACCAATTCATGGTGACTTTATATTATATTTTATATGGGAAGTAAGTACTGGGTAAACTTTTATCATCCTTGTATAGGTTTTTCAAATAAGGGTTCCCCAATGTTGTAATTTTTTATAATTTTCTTCAGTTTTTATTTATGTGGAACTTAGCTGGGAAAGAATTAGGAAGGATACCAATGGAATAGTATTGTGTTTGTCCATTTGATGGATCCACTAAAAGAATGTATTACTCAAATATATGTGAACCATAACTGTTATAATTTTAATGGTTCCCTGCATAAATTGTAATTTGGTAATAACAATTCCAAAGTGTACTCATTACATAGTGATATATGGATCTTGGTTCAATAAATAGATATATTGTATAGGATTATACTTTTTAATAGAAAAACATACTTTAAAATTATATATAGAAAATATATAAAACATGATACTCAACAATTGATTTGTTTTTTTGATGATGTTGGCATAGTTCGAAATTATTGTATTGAGACCACTTTTTGGTATGACCTATAAAAAATTTATATATTGGCATCTAGTGTTAATAAGATTTATCAAATAAAATCTTTCAATGAATTTTATTTAAATGCTATAAATTTAAATTTCTCTATCTCTAAATCATCAATATTATATATTATTCATTCATTACACATATGTTTATAAAAATATTGTCTCATAGATATAAGGAATCTTAAGGGGGTAATATTGATCATCTTGTATGAAATCTAGGAAAATTTATTTAATTAGAGGTCGGTATATATGATATTTCTTAACCGAGTGGACTAATCTAATAATTAGATAATTGTTACTTTGTTCTCACCATAAATATAAATTGTATTTCCACATCTTGTTTGGAAATGATAGAATTTTTAATCACTATTAAGAAAAATATTATTCTATATATCATAATGATTTATTTTATTGAATTTAGAATAATATATATTGGTTATATATTCTGGATGTTGATTATCTAGTTCATAACATTTAAAATAATAAGGTCAGTGATTATTATAATATGAACTATCATTGAGATTTATATGGACCATACCTCAGTAAGCACTATGTCAATGTATATGACCATTAAATCATCATGATTACAAAGAATTAAATCATGAAGGACCAATTAGTTGTTTAGTTATTTTAAAATAGATACACACATGTGTCTTTTGTTATAAATGAATAAAAAAATATGAACATAATTTTTTTGATAATAACTTTATTCCACATAGAATATCATTTAATATATTTCTTATTAAACTTCATCAAATCCTAGGGAAATTAAAAAATAATAATTTTTAGAAAAACTTCTCAGTAACAGTTCAGTATAGAAAAATAAATAATTAATCAATGAGAAAAATCATTATGGAATGGTAAATATCTGAACACACAGAAAATATAACCAATAAACAGAGAAGTTAGTGCATAAACTATATAGAGAGGTAAATAACTAAACACATATTTCATTAAAATAACATTACCTCATAAATAGATAATGAATAGTATATGTGGATTGTTTACTAACTGAAAACAAATTCCATTTAATCAACACACTAAGAATGAAATGCATCAATTTATTTTGTCATATTGAAAATATAATTAATAATAAATATTGAATATGAATGAAGGAAATAATTAATTATCAGAGGTTGTGTATTTATAACATGACCCACTATACCATCATGATCTATCTTCATAAAAATTTATGTCAGTGGGTAGAAAGACTTCTGATTCGGCTTGGAAAAAATTTGAAGGGATTGTCGCCAACTAATTTCGTCTCATGATAACCTATAAATCAATGGAGGTCCTATATAATTTATGATACCCACAAATCACTTAATGTTTAAACTGTTTCTCATATTTCAAATTATCTATTTAATTAATGAAGAATTTTCCTTATCAAATATCCTTATTGAGTAAAGAATTTGTATTTGTCAATATTTCCCTAGATAATAAAGTACTTTTCAAGGTTAATAATGTATATAAAACTTTTATATGGTATAAAAAAATTAATATACCCATTATAAGGATATGGATATTTAGGATTAATTTAATTTCCAATGTAAAATTAATACAATAAAGTGATTGACTCGATATAATGTTAACTATCACAAAAGAAAGTGAGATTTTGCAACAAATTATATCACTTGTTAATTTTGAAATAAAATATCTATGGACGATATAATTATAATTTAAACATAAATTAACATTAAAAATAATTTATTCATCATATTATAATTCAAATGGGATGTGTATACACCACATTAAATTTAATTGGTGCATAATAACATATACTTCTCAATGGAATGTAAATTGGGATGAAATCCCTTGCAAAATTATTTATTGTTGAATCATAATATCCATGAAATAATAACAACAATTGAAACATTTAAAATCACTAAATAATGTAAATTCATGATATTACATGTCATGGGATAGTATATACACAACCTAAAATAAAATATTTGTGAGTATGGAATAAGTCTCACAAAATAAAAGTGACACTAGAAATCCCTTTGCCTTGTATTTCTTTTTTGGGATTGTCTAATAAACTCATGAATAATGGTTTAAATATGTTATTGAATTAAACTAAAACCATATTAGTATCTATTATATCATTTATAGTTCTTTAAAAAACATTAACCCATTCATTAATAATCTTTCATTATTTTCATTATTTGAGGTGTTAAATTCCTTACTTTTTTATTATGTTTTGAATTATTGTTTATTTTTTCTCTAACGTGGATAAATATTTAATAATTGTTGACCTCACCTATTTTGATAATCCCAATTATGCTTTAATATGTTTTGATAATCTCAAATAATATCTATTCTTATATTAATTATAATCTCATAATGATATTGAGTTAATAAGAATATCAAAATAATCATTGGAATATGTTTTTCCAATGTTCATCTGTGTTTATAATTGTTCTAACTTAATCTGGAAATATATTGTATAGAACAGATAAATGTTAAGTGATTAGGTTACTGATAGACCAAGTCTTCAGGTATACGGTTACAGATAGCTACCAATAGACAAAGGTTCCCGTTAGAGTAAGTGTTCTGTGACACAAGGTCACAAGTACAGAGCTACCGATACACTAAGTCTACCAATATAGAATTAGTCTGCTTTTTATAATAAGAGATACTAGTACAAGAATGTTACTGATACAGACAGCTACTGGTATAAGCCTACTGATATAAATAGACTGATTCACTGATATAAAATAGCTACCGATACAAGCCAGTTTCCAATGGACAGTGCTACTGGCCCATCCTAGCTACTGATTCAGGGAAGCTACTGATTCAGGGAAGCTTCTGATCCAATGAAGCTAATGATACAAGGAAGCTACCACAACAACTTCCACTGATACACAGAGAATATTGCTACACATAGTTACAGCTACTGATGAAACAACATACCTACAGACACAAGTCCACCGTTGCAAGAACACTAATACAATGAGCTACTGATGAATAACAATCACTGTTTCTTTAACTCTAATTATCATTGTTTTATCTAACAATGGTCATATTTATGCTTTTATTGAATCTTCTATTAATTAAATGTTTTATGCTGAATGTCAGGGAACCATACCTTGTACCTTCAGAGGAAATCATCCTCTTTGTCAGACCACATGTGCTATAAGAAGAAAGACAAAGGGAGCGCATATAAGTGTGGGTGGAAAGGTGGAGACACTGTGGTGAAAGGATGATACAAAAAGGTACGCCCGAGCCAAAAAGAAAAGAACTTTTGTTGTAAGATTAGGCAGAGTGTTGAGATGCATATTATACTACAACCTTCAGCATACCTCAGTTCATGAAGGAGTCTGGAAGAGAAACCACGACACTCGGTTTTCTCAACAAATCCCAGAAGGACTCAAAAACCTCATCTGATCAAACCAAAAAGAGTCTAGAGCTTCATTACTATCACCCAGAGCATTCTAAACTCATCTCAAATATTAATAACTCTGTTGTGATTCATTTACTTAGATTTTGAGTATTGTTTGTGTGTCTCTGTTTATCTGAAACACACACAGTATCCTGAGCAAAACTGAAGGATTTCTAAATACTCACTCAACATTCTAAACTCTTTCATACCACCACTGTGAATTGTGGTAGAGGTAGAGTGTGACTTGAATAGCCTGTGTGCTATTGTTTTTTCCATGAAGAACTGTGGTAGAGGTCTTCGGACCTGGACAGTCTGTGTACTGATGTTTACCCCCGATCCAGGGTGTGGATCAAAAGTTTATATAAACTGTTTGAGAGGACTAAGTCTCAGCTTTATACTAAACCTCTTGGTTAACCTTTCTATGTTATTTCAAACTATATTTTATATTCCCCTACTAAGTACTTTAAATTAAAATATGTTTTAAAGTAACTCTGATAGTTAAATTATCAAGTGTTTGTAATTATTGTAAGCGGGTAAGTTAGTTTCAAAAGTCAAATTAATCTTCAGATTAAATTGACTGAGAACTAATCAATCTTTGAGAAGATAATTAAAAATTCATAACCATTACAAATTCACTACTGTTTAACTTATATGTAATTTGGGGGATTTTAATTCTATAGTTTTTAACAAAAAATTTTAATTGGAACCCAATTAACCCCCCCCCCCCCTCTTGAGTAGCCACTCCGACCAACATTTGGTATCAGAGGAAAAATTTTATTTATAAAAAGTTTTCAAACCCACTGTTTTTCAAACTGTGATTTTAGTTTTATCTTAAAGATATTAAATTTCTATTAGTTGTAAATTTTATCTCTTTAATATATTTTCTAAAATCTAGTTATGGACACTAGACTAGAAGGTTCTTCTACTAACAAGCCACCCTTTTTTAATGGTGTGAATTATGCTCAATGGAAAATTAAAATGAAAATTCATTTGGAAAGTATTGTTTTTGATATTTGGTCGGCTATAGAATCAGAATATGAGATCCCCAAAACTGCTAGATCTACCTGGAATGATGCTAGAAATCTGACTAAAATAATAACTATAAAGCTATGAATTCCCTTTAGTGTTGTTTAGGAGATGATGAATTTAACTGAATTTCTGCATGTAAAATAGCTCATGAAATCTGAGACACCTTGGCTGTTTCTCATGAAGGAACAACTGACGTGAAGGATATGAGATTAAATAATTATACTATTAAATATGATAATTTTAAGATGAGACCTAGTGAACCCATTTCTGACATGTAACTTAGGTTTAATGAGATTGTCAACCCCATGAATTCACTGGGAAAAGCTGTTCCAGAGAAGGAGCAGATCATGAGAATATTGAGATGTTTTCTAGACAGATGGAGAGGCACTTATGTGTCTATCCGAGAGTCATGTAACATCATCAAGCTACCTATTAAGGAGTTTATTGGTAAATTAGTGATGTATGAAGAAGAATTGAAGGTGAACAAAGAAGAAGATGATGAACCCAAGAGAAAATTCATGGCATTCAATTCTACTTCTTCAAAGAGCAAAGACAAGGAGAAAATACATATACCTACTGAAAGTTCAACCAGTGAAGATTCGGATTCAGACAGTGATGAAGAAATGGCTCAAATAGCCAGGATATTTAAGAAGTTCTATAGGAAGAAGAAGTCTTTTAGAAAACCAAACTACAAGGGTAAGTATGATCAACAATGTAAGTGGAAAAAGGATTGGAAGAAATATGATAAGGAAGATGATATAGTCTGCTATGAATGCAAGAGGAGAAGACACATCAAGGCCGACTGTACAAAGTTAAAATTCAAAAGTAAATATGATTATATGGAAAAGAAGTACAAGAAAGCCATGAAATTAACCTAGAGTGCTTTGGAAGATAGTACAAGTGAATCAGAGGCTACTGATTCTGAAAAAACTCATTCCAACATGTGATTCATGACTAACATATCTGAGGTATATGTTTCCCCTGTTCTAATTGATTATTATTCTGGAAATAAAAGTAATTCAGATAATGATGAAAATATGTCTAAGGATAAACTGTTTGAATACTGCAATATGATGGAAGATACCTGCAATAAACTAAAGGATAAATATAAATCTTTGAAGAAACAACATGCCTTGACTAGTACTGTTAAAACATATCTATGTTTAGAAAAAGAAAAGAATGCACAACTGTTGAAAGAGAACACTCAACTAAAACTATCAAATGAGAAACTTAAAAAGGATTTAGAGAAATTTAAAAATAGAAAGAGCACCTTAACTCAAATTCTTGGAAAACAAATGGCACCAAGGTATACTACTGGTTTAAGTTATCAACCTGGACAGAGACAACTTGCTAAAAACAGGTTTATTCCAAAGTCTGACCAGTATGTTGCTATTTTCAGTTCTGGATATTCTATTGCCTCATCCTGATTTTCTTATTCTGCTAGACCAAACACAATACACTATGAAAAATCTTTTGAACCTAATAATTATGGAAAACATATTAGACAAATATGGATGCCTAAAGTTTTGTTGGATAACCTGTTTGGACCCAAGAAGATCTAGGTACCAAAATCATTTTCTGTCTAAATCTGTTTTTTAGGAAACTTTCTTAAAGAGTTCTCACATGAAGATATGGTACTTAAAAAGTGGATATTCATGGCATATGAGTGGAGATTACTCCTGCATCAAAAGCTTAATCAAGGTAGATGGAGGACATGTCACCTTTGGTGATAACTCAAAAGGAAAAATCATTGGCCTAGGCCTGATTACTTACAATAATTCAATTTTAATTTCCAAAGTATTATTTGTTGATGGGTTAAAATATAATCTATTAAGAATTTCTCAATTATGTGATGATGGCTTTAATGTTTAATTTGTAAATTATTCTTGTAATGTATTTAATTATAAAAATGCTTTAGTATTTAATACTTTATGAAATGAAAATGTATATGTTGTATATTTGAACTCTTTAGTCAAACAAAATTTTACTTGTTTAAATGCTTTTCACAAGAGTCTTGGCTATGGAACAGAAGATTAGGACACTGCACTGTTCATTCTCTTAAGAAATTGGCTAAGAATAATTTAGTTAGAGACCTACCACAACTAAAATTCCCAACAGACAAAGTTTGTACTCCCTGTCAAAAGGGAAAGCAACATAAAGTTTCATTCAAATTAAAGAAAGAAGTTTAAACTTCTCAACCTCTAGAGTTGGTTTACATGGATTTTTTTGGACCATATAGGATTTATAGTTTGAATGGGAAGAACTGTTTTTTTGTCTTGGTAAATGACTTTTCTAGATATACTTGGGTATACTTTCTTGCTCACAAAAGAGAAGCTTGTTCTTACTTTATTAAATACTCCAAGTCTGTAGAGAACCTTAGTGGACTTATGATTAAGACACTGAGAAGTGATCATGGCCGTGAGTTTGAGAATCAAGATTTTGAAACCTATTTCTCACATAACGGCTACAATAATAACTTTTCTTCCCCTAGGACACCTCAACAGAATGGTGTAGTTGAAAGGAGGAATAGAACCCTTCAAGAAATTGCTAGAACTGTGCTAAATGAGTATGACCTACCTGTTTATTTTTGGGAAGAAGCTGTAAATACAGCTTGTTACATTATTAATAGTGTCTTAATTAGACCTGTTCTTAAAAATACCCCTTATGATTTATGGAATAATAGGAATCCTAAAGTTAGTTACTTCATAGTTTTTGGTTGGAATGTTTTTATTCTTAATACAAAGGATAATATGGATAAATTTTCTTCTAAAAGTGATGAGGGAATCTTTCTAGGTTATTCCATATTCAGTAAATCTTATAGAGTCTTTAATAAAAGGACAAAATGTGTGGAAGAATCAGTGCATATCACGTTTGATGAGACTAATCCAAATGAGCCTAAAACCTCTCTTGAAAATCTTGAAGAAGACCTATCTCTTTTGGACCTTAATGACAAAAACAGTGGACCTGCTGTGAAACCAAGCAATTCTGGTCAATTTCCAGAACTCGATTCTGTTGGAACCAAAACCATAGAATAACCTGAGTTTTCTAGTCCTACCTTGACCAGAATAACTAGGATTCTAAAGAACCATCCTTTGGATGTTGTTGTAGGAGATTTAGGTAGAGGAACCCAAACTAGAGCTTCTATAAGAAATCAGGTTGAACATCAAGATTTTCTTTTATATCTTGAACCTAAAAATATCAATGATGCAATCAATGATGAATTCTGGGTAATGGCTATGCAAGAAGAATTAAATCATTTTGAAAGAAACAAAGTCTGGGAATTAGTTGATAGACCTAAGGAAACTTTGACCATAGGCACTAAATGGGTTTTTAGAAACAAAGTTGATGAATCTGGAAACATCATTAGAAACAAAGCTAGGCTAGTTGTACAAGGATATAGTAAAGAGGAAGGAATATACTATGAGGAAACCTTTTCACCTATATCTTGACTAGAAGCTATTAGGATTCTACTTGACAATGCAGCTCATCTGAATTTCATGTTATATCAAATGGATGTTAAAAGTGCTTTTCTCAATAGTTTTATAGTTGAAGATGTTTTTTTTTGAACAACCACCTGGATTTACAAATCCTCATTTTCCAAATAGAGTTTTTAAACTCTCTATAGCTTTGTATGGTTTAAAACAAGCTCCATGAGCTTGGTATGATAGACTTAGTAGTTTCCTTATTTCAAAAGGTTTTACAAAAGGAATTTCTAACCTAACCTTATTTATCAAAAGAATTTCAAACAATGTTTTGATAGTACAAATATATATAGATGATATTATTTTTGGATCTTCTAAAAATTCCCTATGTATTGATTTTTCAAAAATTATGCAAAATGAATTTGAAATGAGTTTAATGGGAGAACTTAAATACTTTCTTGGATTTCAAGTTTTTCAAAAGGAAAATGGTATTATCTTAAATCAAAGTAAGTATACAAAGGATCTTTTAAAACGTTTTGGTTTGGATAAAATTAAGGGTAATGACACACCCATGAGTACCACATGTAAATTGGATGGTGATGAAACTAGGAAATTAGTAGATCAAACCAATTACAGAGTTATGATAGGGAGTATGCTCTATCTTACTACTAGTCGACCAGACATTATGTTTAGTGTATGCATGTGTGATAGATTTCAAGCTAATCCAAAAGATTCACACTTGCTTGTTGTTAAAAGAATTTTTAAGTATCTTAAACATACTACAAATTTGGGATTATTTTATCCAAAAAGATAATCATTTAAATTAATAATTTATTCATATGCTGACTTTTTTGGATGCAAGTTAGATAGAAATAGAACTTCTAGAACATGTCACATTCTTGGTAAGTCCCTAGTATCATGGTGTATTAAAAAGAAGAACTCTGTTGCATTATCTACTACTGAAGTAGAATACATTGCTGCTGGTAGTTGTTGTGCAGAGATTTTGTGGATGAAACACACATTACTGGACTATGGTTATCAATTTAGACATGTATCTATCAACTGTGACAACACTAGTGTGATTAATATCTCTAAGAACCCTATATCTCACTCTTGGACCAAACACATTGATGTCAGCCACCTATTTTTAAAAGATCATTACCAAAAAGGTGATATTACTCTTGAATTTATAGGAACTGAACTTTAGTTGGATGATATTTTCATCAAACCCTTGAGTTCAGAAAGGCTAAGCTTCATTAGGCATGAACTTGGAGTGACTAACTGTGAATAACACAAACCTCACTATTAGCCAAACTCACTATTAGAAATCCTCACCGTTAGCTGACCTCACCGTAAGCCAGATCCTACTGTTAGAGAGACCTCACTGTTAGCTTTTCTCACCATTAGGTGCACCTCACCGATATTGAAACCGTACCGATAGTAAAATCCTCACTGTTAGGAATCCTCACCGATAGAGTAACCTTACCAATAGATAGACCTCGCTGAAAGGTAGACCTCACTAATAGAATGCTCACTGTTATGACTTTACGCTATTTTAATTTTTGATTGCCTAAGGCGAAACTCTTATTATTTTAAACATATTTTTTTGTTGATTTGAAATTACTAAATGATAAAAATGATATTTAAGTCATCACTCAATCCATTGATCCCTCTACTCCTCTTCCTCTCTCAAACCTGAATCCTCGAATCCCTGCACGAAAACCCTAAACCCTTGAATCATGAAATGTCGAAAACCAAGATTCCTAATGTCAGAGATACCAGTGATGAGCCGAAGGTTAAGAATCAGAAGACCACCACTGAAGCTGGCATCAATGGAGTTAGAACAAGATCCATGAAGGACATAGTTAACCCACATCTGTTACATAGAGAAATAGTCATCAAAAGAGAGATATGTGTATAGTGGTTGATGACCAGTAAGTCGCTAGTTTTAAAGGTACTGGAGGAGAAAGGATGGTTAGATTGTTTTTCAAACAATAATGGGCCTTACTACCCGAAGTTAGTGAATGAGTTTTATGCCAATGTTCATTATGAAAGAACTGGTGAGGAGAACAGGATGATATCCTTATTGAACGGAAAAGAGATATCCTTTTCTTCGGCTGAGTGGGTAGAGAGCTTGAAAGTCCCACATGAGGGACATTATATTTATTCATCCAAAACCATTCCTCCTTATAGTGATGTTTTTAGCTATGATATTTCTTTGAAAGAGCTGACTAGTAGTGGAAGGCAAAGGAAGTGGTAGCTTCTGAAGTGAATGGAGAGAATAGGATACTATTCAAATTTCTTCAAAATGTTGTAAGTCCAAGAAGGGGATATTTTTCAAACCTAACGTATCAGGACATTTACCTGTAACATATTCTAAGGCATGGAGTAAAGTTCAACCTATGTAGGATGATTATGATCCAAATGGAAAATATGACCAGGGTAAAATCAAAGACCAATGCATTATTATATGCTTAGCTGATTTCGTTCATGATCAAAGGAAAGGATGGAGCTGAGTCTCAGGATGAGACTGAAGTGGTTAAGGACAAATTTTTCATTACTAGCATCACTTGCAAGTACATGAAGATAAGTTGGAACCCATGGAGAAAGAAGTGGGTTTCAGATGATGGAAGATTCTATGATAAATTCAATCTAGTGGATCACCCAGGTAGGCCAAGGGATAAGAGAGATCTAGGCCTAGGAGCTGATGAGGGAAGGCCAAAGTATAGTGATGAGTCTGATGACTCAGATGAGGAGGATGGATCTGCAGGAGATGGAGGAGATCCATACCTGCCTCCCAGTCTTAAGGATGTAATAGTTTCTCAAGCAAAGACTGTTGGTGATGAGGAAGACCAGCTCAATTTGAACCCTGAAGAGAATTCTCAAGGTAGTAAAGCAGAAGAGGATTCAGAAAGTAGAGGATCAGGATTTGCAAGTCCTGACAAAAGCATTTAATCAAGCCTTAGTCCCTTGATAGGGAATACTGTTATTCCAGTAGAGGAGAGCCCAAAAGAAGATAGTCATGAGGAAAAGGTTGAGGCTAATAGGATTGATGAAATTACTGAGCCAGTAAAACTAGAAGAAGTGATTGAGAAAGACAAACCAGATTTTAGTTCTTAGATACCCCAAACAGTTCCAACTGATATGGAAGAAGTTGTTGATGATTCATCAAAAGTTGAAGTAACTAAAGTAGCAGTTGTTCATGAGAAAGAGGTAGTGGTTGCAGTATCAGTTGATGTTGTGGAAGAAAACATCGCTGAAGATCAAGATAGAGTAGAGGAAGCTCAAGTTGAGGGGGAGCAACCTGCTTCCCTTGGTTTAGTTGTTGTGCTGCATGACATAGATGATTGGTCAATAGATCCAGGTTACATGGTACTTGGACTCAATTATAGAGATTCTGATGAGGACGACCAGCCTCAGAGGGATTCTGGTATCCTACCTGAAAGAATTCCAGTAGTTTTGGCTGAAAATTTGGCAACCAAGGAGGACCTTGAGTCCTTAAAGGTTGAAATGAAAGAGGCCCTGAGAGAATCAGTGGTAGATTTGAAGAATAGCCTTATTGAAGAGCTGAGGAGTGTGTAGAAATCCTTGGAGCTATCTCTGGGATGTGCTATGTCTAGTCCAGTGAAAGAAATTCTGAATGAGATTAGAGTGTGCCATACTCAATTTGAAAGCTAGACGGGAGCTGTAGTTTCCCTGAGACAATCGGTTGCTTCATTGACTTCCATGAGCAGTTCTCAAAACCAATTGAATGCTGAGATTCGATACATCAAAGAGGTATTCAAGTAGTTTGTGGAGGTTTTTTAGGATTTTAAGATATCAGTCAAAGAACATATGAATTGTCAGGATGCACTTGTTCAGAAGGTGATTGGTAATTTGACTCAGTCTTTCAAAGAGAGAGTAGCTTTCTCGGTCAAACCCCTTCCATCGTCTAGAACCTCTGTGAACATTGACCAGATCAAAAATGTTATATAGGAAGAGCATTCTAAGGCTAGTACCGGTGGCACCTCTAATTCTCAGGTAATTTATACCACCAGGGAAGTCAACAGTTATGTTTGCGAACACTTGAGAGCATCTACTACTACTCAGGAATCCATTAAGAATAAGGTGGATTCTTACTTTGAGAATATTTATACCAAGCAAAAAATGACCAACCACTTCAAGATTTTGATAGAGAATATGATGCTGCCTCCAGTGACTCATGCATTCAGGGAGCAAGTCAGCAAACTGAGAGAATTGACCTCTTCTTTGGATAAATATTTGGAGAATAAAGATGATTTTATATCTTCTATAGAGAGGGGAGGTGGAATCATTATGGACATCAGGAATTGGATGCTAACTTTCTTGAATGTGGATAGTACACTAATCATAGTTTGTCCTGCTTTACCAACTTCAGCTCAGTCTGCTTCAATTCATCAGATGACTCCAGTCCAAGCCATTCATAGCCTTTCACCTATGATCCCTTAGAAACCTACTAATTACCATCCAAGCATGATTTCAGTAGCTCAGGCACCTGTGGTTATCACTGGAGTCTCTAAGCCTTCTCTTGCCTCTACAAAACCCAAACCTTATGATCCTAAAGGAAAATACCATGCAACTGATGAGGATGTAGATTGATTGTGGATTAGATTTTTGATAGGGATCCTTTTGAAACTTTTTGGGTATTTATCTTGTAACTTTTTGACTCAAGTAATACATACACTTTTCTACCCTTTTCCATTTTTTATCTCTTATTGATAATCATAAAGGGGGAGAGTAATAATGATCATCATGATATTCATTATGATATGGATACAAAGGGAGAGAAACCTATGATATATAGTCTACCTCTAATACCCATATTTTCTAATGCTGCTAATTTTCTCTCTGATACATTTGAATCTCTCATTATTCATACTAATAACCTATTATATTTTACCTCTGATCATCAATGATTTTTTATATCACTAATTATTTTAATTTTCCTCTAATACCTTAATAATTATTTTGGATCACCTCTGATACTTTACTGATTTTTTTGGATTCTAATATCATAATTTGTGATTATTAAAAGGGGGGAGATTGTTGACCTCACCTATTTTGATAATCCAAATTATGCTTTAATATGTTCTGATAATCTCAAATAATATATATTCATCTATTAAGTATAATCTCATAATGATATTGAGTTAATAAGAATATCAAAATAATCATTGGAATAAGTTTCTCCAATGTTCATATGTGTTTATAATTGTTCTAACGTAATCTGGAAATATCTTGCATAGAACAGATAAATGTTAAGTGATTAGGTCACTGATAGACCAAGTCTTCTAGTCTACCGTTACAGATAGCTACCGATAGACAAAGGTTATCATTAGAGTAAGTGTTCTATGACACAAGGTCACTGGTACAGAGCTACTGATACACTAATTCTACCGATATAGACTTAGTCTACTTTTTATAACAAGAGCTACCAGTACAAGCAAGTTACTGATACAGACATCTACTTTTACAAGCCTACTCATACAAACAGACAGAGTCACTGATATAAAATAGCTACTTGTACAAGCCAGTTACCAATGGACAATGCTACTGACACCTCCAACTACTGATTCAGGGAAGCTACTAATTCAAGGAAGCTGCTGATCCAATGAAGCTACTGATACAAGGAAGATACCACAACAACTTCTACTGATACACAGAGACTACTGCTATACAGAGTGACAGCTACCGATGCAACAACAGACCTAAAAACACAAGTCCACCATTGCAAGCACACTAATACAATGAGCTACTGATGAATAATAGTCATTGTTTCTTTAACTCTACTTATCTTTGTTTTATTTAACAACGGTCATATTTATGCTTTTAATGAATCTGCTATTAATTAAATGTTGTCTGCTAAATGTCAGGGAACTGTACCTCATACCTGCAGAGGAAATCATCCTCTTTTTCGGACCACAAGTTCTATAAGAATAAAGACAAAGCGAGAGCATATAACTGTGGGTGAAAATTTGGAGACACGGTGGTGAAAGGATGATAAAGAAAGGTATGCCCGAGCCAAAAAGAAAAGAACTTTTTTTGGAAGCCAAGGTAGAGTGATGAGCTACATATTCTACTGCAACCATGAGAAAACCTCAGTTCACGAAGGAGTCTGGAAGAGAAACCACGACACTCTGTTTTCTCAACAAATCCCAGAGGGACTGAAAAACCTCATCTGCTCAAACCAAAAGGAGTCCAGAACTGCATTACTATCACACAGAGCATTCTAAACTCATCTCAAATATTATTCACTCTTTTGTGATTCATTTACTTATATTTTGAGTATTGTGTGTGTCTCTGTTTATCTAAAACACACACAGTCTCCTGAGAAAAACTGAAGCATTACTAAATACTCACTCAAACATTCTAAACTCTTTCATATCCCCACTGTGAATTTTGGTAGAGGTCAAGTGTGACCTGGATAGCCTGCATGCTATTGTTTTTTCCACGAAGAACTGTGGTAGAGGTCTTAGGACCTGGACAGTATGTGTACTGGTGTTTACCCCAGATCCAGGGGGTGGATTAAAAGTTTATATAAACTGTTTGAGAGGACTAAGTATCAGTTTGAGACTGAAACTCTTGGTTAACCTTGATGTGTTATTTCAAACTATATTTTATATTCCGCTGCTAAGTACTTTAAATTCAAATCTGTTGTAAAGTAACTCTGATAGTTAAATTAGCAAGTGTTTGTAATTGTTTAAGCCAATAGGTTAGTTTCAAAAGTCGAATTAATCTTCATATTAAATTGACTGAAACTAATCAATCTTTGAGAAGCTAATTGAAAATTCATAACCGTTGCAAATTCACTACTGTTTAACTTATTTGTAATTTGGGGGATTTTAATCCTAAAGTTTTTAACAAAAATATTTAATTGGAACTCAATTCACCCCCCCCCCTCTTGAGTATCCACTCTAACCAACAATAATCTACATAAAATAAATAATAATTAAAATAAAATATATATTTATTATATATTTCTTTATAATATTTATTAATTTGTGTTGATATAAATTAAATTTATCATTCATTGAGATGGTAGGTTGTACATATGCACGAACGATGTTTTCATTTTCTGGTCGTATTAAAAGGATGAAAAGTAAGTATTATATAATTAAAATATAATTTTATTGTAATATATTTATCATATAGATCATATATTATTATTAAAACTATTGTTTATATGTTCTAAGTATAGAGTGAATAAATCATATCACTTTGATGAGGCGGTAGTCTACATGTCCCCAAACAATGTTATCGTATTCCCATAAATTGGAAATACTGCAGGTATGTGTTATAGTAGAATTCAAAAAAGAATGAAAAATTTATTCATATAATATATAAAATAACTAAACTATAAATCCATCATTATTCCCAACCATGAAAGGAGGTAATGGAAGAACGAACAACATTGGTTCACAGTGTGGAAGTCCGTCGAACACACGAACAATGATTGTGTATCTCATTTGATGGATGTGTGTGTCAGTGTAGGTAATACCATATAAATAATAAAAAATTTGTATATTTGTGATAATAATTTTATTATATGATAGATATTTAAGAATAATTTAAGGGTTGGATAATGAAATGAAACAAAAGTGATGATTGAATAATTTTACCCACTTTTTTGGTAACTCATGTTAGTTTATACCAAAACTCGTATTTTTTCATTATGAGAAACTTTTTTGGTCTAAAATGATTGGATTGATGTTTTGATTTTATTTTGTAAGGTATTTTATTAAATTAAATTATTTATAGGTTATAATAAGTGCGGGGTGTGAGTGCCTTTATTTAGTGGGCAAGGAGTGGCATTCGTGTAAATTTTTGAAAGACGTAATTCCACCCACATTTTTTCCATAACAAGTGGATCCAATAAAAACCAATATAATAAAAAATATATTATATGGTAAATATATGTCAATTGAATAGGTGTGTTTCATGTTTCTAGGTCATTCTATCACCTTTTTCTAATATTTAGTCCTTTGTTAAGATAGTTTTTCTCTTAATTGTTGTAATTAATCTTATTTTATTTCACTAAAATTTTTGGGCAAAACCCAAGTTTATATTTATAGAAATAAATTATACTTATTATAAATATGGAATAAATTTTCCAAATTTCAGTCACATCTATTAGAGAATTTAATTTAAAATTAATCCCCCATATGTAACGACAAAGTGGGTTATAAAAATGAAAATGTTCAATATATAGAAAGGTTTTTATATACAATTTCAAAGTGAAATTGTTTAAAAAGAACTAAATTTTATTAAAATATTTATAATTGATTTAATTTAACTTTATAACCAATTAAAATTATAATTTATCCTTGTAAATTATTTAAATGAAAAAAACAATTTTTAATTAATATTCAGTATTTTCCACTATTTATCAAAAAAATAACTTCCGAAGAAAAATACACCAAATTCACCATAAGTTCTTTTTTACATCCAAATTTTACAAATTAAATTTATATTGTCATATACAATTTATATAACTATCCCAATTTATTTTTAAAATAGGTGGTCCATTGAAAATTGGTAAAACCGCCTTTATAAAAATATAGCTTTTTTGTGTAGAAGTATGCTTTTTCATATCTTATTCTTATAAAATATTATCATTGAAGGGAAAAAATATTTGATAGAATAATTAATATATATATATATATATATATTAATTCATTAACTAATAGTAATTATATTAATTTATTAGGATAAAACACCTTTGGGAGAAAAAAATTATTTTGTATACAATCATTTCCTTCATATTTAATTTTTTTTGTATTCCTATCTAAAAAATTGGAAACCAATTAATTAAATTTATGTTTTTTAAACCATATATTTTCATAAGTTATTTAATAATATTCAAAAAATCCAATATATTATTTACGATATAAAAGGTATTTCAAATAATAATATTAATAGTATACCACAAAACTCTATCATGTATGCAAGGAAAGCCCAAGATAACTAAGTATTTCATGAATTTAAATACATATAATAGATTAAATTTAATTAAAATTTCAAATATATCATAAATTATCATGTGGTTATATTATTTTCTACAATTGGTGAAACATGTCATACATGCTACAGTAAAAATGTTTGTCATTTAGAATATTCGGGGTGTTACATTCTCCCCACCTTATATAAATTACGTCCTCACAATTTAAACTCGATCATGGTAATAAATTTTTTGATATTTAATTTTTTAAAATATCATATCATGAGAATAATTTTTAAAAAAATATTCTTTAAAATAGATAATGCAAAGTACCATGTTTATATATAACAACACATAACTAGGATTCCAAGTAGGAGGAAATCTGTGGAAAGTGAAGATATGGATTTAGATGAAAAGAGTAAATAAATATAGTGATTGATTGAGTTTATTTTATTAAAATTGTATGATAAGTGAATATTTTAAGAACTTAATCCATAAATCATTAATGATTTAAAATATAATCCGGTTGACAAAAATTAAGATATTAAATTAATGTTTATTTTTCTCAGTCATTGTCCAAATATTGAGTAATTATTTTACTACCTATGAAAATAAGGAAACATACTTGATTCATATATATTTCATAAACACAATGTCATATAATGGTTTCTTTTCAATAAATTTCTAGTTTTATCCCTTTTATCTAAGAAAAAAATATACAAATATAAACTTTTATGCCTAACTCGAAAAAATTTAATCAATGAATTGAATAATATATAAAAGATTGAAAAGTATTTACTTCGCTCTCTAAATATTGTCCAAAACAAATAAATTTAATACCATAATCTAGAAACAAAAAATTAATAATATTTATTAATCATTAGTATTTATTATTAAAAAAATTTAATTAAAAACAATTATATACTAACCAAAACATCAAAGAGGCTAGTGGTAGGCATGAAAGCCTTATCGTCCTTCAGTTATTGGTTCAAGCCTCACCACATTTCTAGATGTGACAGGTTATCACCCTACATGTGGTTTTCCTTTTTCTAAAACCATATTAATATGATTCTAAAAATAAATATGATGGACATCATCAAAATTTATCCTTAAATAACCTTTTTTATAGGGTTTTCTATATATATTATTTTTTCTAAAGTTTAATTATATTATTTGACTATAATTACAATTTCATTAATGATCAGATTAACCGTAAAGGCTATTAATACATTTACATCTATGCCTAAAAAATGTAAATGTTTTATTTCTCATATTTCTCTCCATTAAAATATATACTTCAACAAATTCACCAAAATTTCCTTAATATCATTATACTCCAATTTCATAAAACCTTAAAATTTATGTTTATGAATTATAACTTATCTTTTATCCAAAACTCATAAACCCATGATGGTATCCATAACTCGTATGTTAATGAATAGACATGTGATTATAAAATTTAATAGAATCCTTAGATGTTTCATGACTATTGTAACCAGATTACAATTTTTTAAACACTTCAAAAAATAAATTCTTGATTTCCAATACATCATCAATTATATTTCCACAAATGTTCTTCCTTAGTCTATGTTTTATCCATAAAATCATTTATAGGATTTCAAAATCATCAGCCCTTATTTTAAATCAAAAACACCATTTTTTTTAACTGAGGTTGTTTATTGTAATTATCCATTCAAATCCATTATAATGGGTTTTAATGAAAATGTGAGTTATCCTAAGAATATCCCCCATCAGTGTCAAATAGGGTGTGCACTAAGGCTTGTTTTCATGTACCAGGTTACATTTTATTTAATCCTAATGCTCATTTTTTAGATTAATTACCCCTAGGTACATATTTTTCATACCCACAAACACATTTTTATCCATATAAGGTTTTATTTCAAGGAAACACCACATAATATCTATCATACCAAAACCATAGGATGTTCTTCTATACATATACTCAAATTCTATCATAGGTTTGTGTTATATAATATATGTTTTCATAAATCTAGTTTATAATTTTATTAATAAACCTAATTTGATACCAACTATAGAACCATAACCCCTAATATTCTAGAGTTGGTGCCTTACTTTATTACATTGGAAAAGAGACTGAAATAAAATCCCAAAGTACAGAATAGTTTTGATTTTTTGGAACACAAGATTACAAACATAGTACTCATATTAAATTTGGAAAAGGAAACAAATCATAAATAATATAAAATATCAACATCCTTTAAAATCATTCCATGAATTCATATTTATATCATAGTGATTGTAAAAAAATAAAGGTGAACTAAAATTATTGATATGGGTGAAGTACAATGGAATCAATAATTAATCAGTAAGCATAATAAACATGGCATTGTAAATAACTAAAAATACAAGCCATATAATCAATAAAATTAGAAGGAAGTGCATAAAAGTATAGAAATGTAAAAATAAATAAACACACAATTCAATTAAAAAACTTGAATGGATGAATTTATAAGGAAGAGTAATTATGGAACGTTCATTAACTAAAATCACATTCCATTTAACAAAAAAACTAATAATGAAATGCATCCATTAATTTCATTATAGTGAAAATATCACTGATAATAAATAATGAATATGAATGAACCCAACTATTAATTATCTAACATCATGTATTTAGAACATGAAACACTATACAATCAATATATATCTTTAAGATAGTTTATGAATTTGGGTAGAAACTTGTCTGAATCATCTTGAAAAAGAAAATCAAAGGGTTTATTGCCAAATGATTTCATCTCATGAGAACCTATCGATGCATCTAAGGGATATCAAATGAATGGGACCCAACTTTCACTACATGTCCAACTAATTTCTCATATATTAAATAATTAATTTAATTCATGAACAATGTGGTTTATCAAATATTGGTATTTAGTAAAGAATGTGGATATATTAATATTTCCCTATATAATCAAATAACATTCAAGTAAATTCCATATGTAAAAATGGTATATGTTGTAGTAAATTATCATATCCATGAAAATTATATATATCGTTAGGATTAATTCAATTTAAAATGAAATATTATTATAATAATGTGATAGTTTCAATAGAATGTTAACAATCAGAAAACGAAAGTCATATTTGTTAATAACTTATATCACATGTTAATTAAAAATAAAATACATTTAGAAGGTATAATTCAAGTTTAATATTAAAATACCACAAATAATTAATTATTCATGATATTAAATGTATAATTTTATGTATGTACACCACATAGAAGTGAATTGGTGCATAATAACATATAATTATCTGTGGAATGTAAATTGAGATGAAATTGTTTATTACATGAGTATCTTTTGAATCGTGACATACATGAAATAATAACATAAATTGAAAATGTTAATATATTTAAATAAATTATATTCATGGTATAACATTTCATAGGATATCATATAAACAACCAAAAAGAAATGAGTGGTGAATATGGCATAAGTCTTAGAGAAATAAATGTGAGACTAGAAATCCCCTTACCTTGCATTTGTATTTGGGTGATCATCATTTAAAACCCATAATAATGATTTAATAAATGTTTTTAACTTAAAATATAACAATATTAATATCTATGGTATCATATATATACCTTTTAAAACATATTTTAACTGCATCATGAATAATGTTTCATTATTTTCATCGTTTTATGTGTTAATTGCCTTATTTTTTGGAGTATTTTTTCACTTGTGATTTATATGTTATTCTTAAGTGGATCAAGATTTTATCATCTAAATAATTTCAATAAGAACTTAAATATCATATATATTTAGTATATGTGTATTCATAATAATCCATAAAATTTTAATATATAAATGAAATGCATTGTTCATCGAGATGTATGTCGTACATACTCTTAAATATTGGTTTCATTTTCTTACCATATTTAAAAGAATATAAATTAAATATTATATATGTATAATATAGTTATAGTATAATATTTTTATCATATATATCCCATATGTTTATTAAAACCATTATTTATACATTCCATGTGTGGCATGAATGAATCCCATTTCTTTGAGGAGGTAGTTGTCCATACGTCCGCAAATAATGTTATAATATTCCCACAAAATGGAAAGAATGAAGATATGTGTTATAAAATAATTCCATAATCAAAAAAATTATAAATATCATAAATATATAATATAAAATATAAATCAAACATTATTCTAAACCATGAAAGGTGGTATTAGAAGAACGAATGACATCTATTTGTGAGGCGGTAGTCTGTCGTACACATGAACAAGGATTGTGTACCCAAATTGATGGAAGTGTTTGTGTGTGTAGTTTATATCATTTAAAAAATAATATCCTTATATTTATGATAATTAGGTTAATATATGATAATTATATAAAAAATGAAGTTGTGGATAAAGAAATGAAACAAAAATGATCATTGAAGAATGTTACCACTTTCTCAGGTAACTTTTTTTTGGTTTATACCAAAATACATCATTGGTTTTATTTATGAAAAATGTGAGTATTATTTACAGGGGGATAGATTTTATTAGTTGATTTTGGTTGGTATTAGATGTTCATATGGATTTATATGTGGGAATATTTTAGGAAATGAGTGCATCTTTATTGTGGTGGAGGAGTGGAATTCTTGAATGTTTTCTCAATGTCAATTGGGTAAAATAATGAACTAAATTAAACCCAATAGATTATATGGTATAAATATGTCCATAAAATAGGTTTTGGAAATTTTTATTGGTCATTTTGGTCCATAGGTGTATTTTTTTAGTGCCTTATTAAGCTAGTTTTTCTCTTAGTCGCTATAATTCATTTTAGTTTCTTTCACTAATTGTTTTGGTAAAAAATAATTTTAACTTAGTAGATATTATAAATTATGATTATTCCAAATAATGAATCCATATTTCCAAATATCTATCACTAAAGTTTCAGAAATTAATATAAAATTAATCCCTCAAATGAAATGGAAAAATAACATTTTAATGTGAATATTTTCACAAGATTAAAATATTTTTTATATCCAGTTTTAATGTAAAATTGATTCCAATTACCTAAATTGGATTAATATATGTATAATTGATCTAATTTAAAATTTAAACCAATTATAAATAAATTTACCCTTATAAGTTATTCAATAAAAATAATTTTTAATAAAAAATGGTATTTTTCACTATACATCAAAAAATGAAGCTTCTCAGAAAAATACCAAAAACTCACCCTAGGATAATTTTGATAATACACATTATAAAAATGATTTATATATTTTCATATTAAATTTGTAAAAGTTTAATAATTTATCTTTATAATAGGTGTTCCATTAAAATTATATAAAAATATATTAATAAATATATATAGATTTTTATGTGTAAAATTTTGAATGTTCTTATGTTATTCCTATATAATCTATTGGATTAATGTCAAAACTATTTCAAAAAATATATAATATATTTATTCCATAAATTTCATTCAGTAATAGTAATAAAATTATTTTATTAGGATAAAACTCCATTGTGAGCATAAATATATTTTCTTAGACAAACATTCTCTTTATATTCAATTAGTTTTTATATTCATTTATAAAAAACTGGTAAAAATGAATTCATTTTATATTTTCATTAACCTTTATTTTCATAAGTCAGTTAATCCTTTTCATAATATTCAATTTAATGGATAGGATATAGTATTCATATTAAATAATAATATTAATATTATTCTATAAAACTCAGTCTTTCATGTAATACAAGCTCAAGCTAACTCAGTATTTCATGTATTCAAATCTATATAATAGATTAAATTTACTTAAAATTTTAAATATATAATAAATACATGATAGGATATATTCATTTCTAAGATAGGTGTTGTGTGTCATTCATGCTATCAAATAAAAGATACTCCATTAGTGATTTTAGTGTGTTACAACATTGCTACCTTAGATAAATATATTAGAAGTATATTCAAAGACTCTATAAAGATGGATTGTTTAAATAAATAACGTATTAATAATTTGATATGTGTAAATACTATTTTTTGGAAATTTATCTATGTAACTTTTTATAGAAAGTTTGAAAGGCCATGTGGATTGTGCGATCTCATACTTAGTGATATATATGGACCAATGTGAACACAAGTTTGTTGTGTTTACATTTACATCGTTAAATTTACTGATAAGTTTAGTGGGTATGGATATGAGTTTCTCATGAATCCAATGTATGAATCTTTGGAAAAATTTAATGAAATTAAGAAAAAAGTACCAAATCAACTTTGCTAGAGTATTATGATTCTATGATTAGCTCAATGTTTTTAATACCTCACATAAGAATTCATTGATCATTTTAGAGATTGTGGAATGGTTTAAAAATATTCACATCATATATTACCATAATGGAATTCTATTTATGATATGAGGGGAAATAAATTATTATACTTGGTTTGGTCAATAGAGAGTTTTTATGATTCTTGGTAGGGGTGATTCTTCATATTTATTGTTTCCTCTATTGCATTGGATGGTGTAAGGGGTGACAAGATTTCACTAAGGATTTCAATGATTTTTTATTCCCTTTGGACCATTGGGACCCTATTTGGACTTTCACTTGTTTTTTCCTAAGGCTTTCTCCTATGTTTATTTGGGTTCCCTCTTCACATATTTCTATTAAAAGGGGTTCCTTATTTTTCTTTCAATAAATAGGGAATTAATATCAAAATTTATAAAAAAATGAATAGTTTATATGAAATTATTATTTTATTTTAGGGTTATTCATTGGGAAATTGATTCATTATTACTAAACCATGTTTCATATAAATAAGTCATAAAGTCACTATATGTGATATGTGACCGAAAAATCCCTATTATTTATTCTAAAATAATTTTTATTTTTTTAATCATATATATATCATTTAGAATCCATTAAACTTTACACAATGTTTAAAAAATACTTATTTTTTATATCCTAATAAAACTAAGAGATATTTTTTCCATAACAATAATAATAATAATTTTTTTTGGAGAATTTTAAAATATAACTTGGGCATGAAATTTATAGAATAATATTCAGTGATAATAATTTTGACCATTGTGAAGATTGAGACCCAAAAAAAAGAAATATTTTTTAAAATTAAGTTGAGCTAATTCAATAACGAATTTATGGAATAAGAACTAAATAAATTGATAAAATAATCTAGAGGGTCTAGAAGTTATCATCAATAACCCAAGAGATATAGATTACTTGTGGGAAAAGATGATCAAGTAACATTAATTGGAGATCAACCTAATTCCTATCGTGAATATGTTGATAGTATTTATTATAAGAAATATTTAATAGAAATTGAATATAGGATGGTGTGCATGTAAACTAACTAATCTTGAATCTTACGAGATTCACTTTAATGGGAGAGATCAATAGAATTCGTGTGGGTTTTCTCAATTAACTAGAAATATAAGGTAACTTTTCTACCTATAAATCTCACATGGTTTTCAAATATTAAAAAAATCATCAAATTGACTATGAAGAGAACATTTCACCAGTTTTGAGGATAAATTACATTAATATTTTTATGTCCATAAAATCTCATCATGATTATGAGATATATCAAATGGATATCAATATAATTTTACTTAATTTGAATTTAGTTTAGAATATTTACTTGATTTATACTTAATGTTTTGAAGTTACCAATGGGACTACAAAGGTATGAATTTTATAGCATTCAATTTATGGACTAAAGAAATCGTATTGAATTTTGAATGTCTAATTTGATGATGTGATCAAAGAGTTTGGTTTCATCCATAAATTGGATTATTACTTTGTGTTTAAGAAAATTAGAGGGACTGTATTTTTGTTTCTAATGTTATATGTTCATCACATGCTAATTTTTATAAATAGCATTCTAACTCCTTACATGGGGAATATGTGATTGTTTAAGTGCTTCTAAATAACTAAAATTTGTAATGGAGCTTGATTACTTAGTATGATGGCCTATGGAGAAAAATCTAAGAGGCTTCAATGATATAATTAGGACATATACATTGGTGAATTACTAAAGTGGTTTATCATGGAGAACATAAATAAGTTTTCTTTACTAGTATTATATGGTACAAATAATAAAACTATTAATGTTCATTTTAAAGAGATATATAATATGGATTTAATTCCTTATGTATCTGATATAGGTTCTATTATATATGACATGTTTTGTACTCCAACAGATGTTTCCTATGATTATATAATTATAAGAATACACTAGTATAATAATAGTGAGAGAAACTATATTATTGTTAATAACATCCTCATATACTACATTATAAATAAATATATCTTCATAATATTTGGAGGTGAAGATGATCTATTCATAAATGGTTACACAGTCGATGTATTCATATCTAAAAATGATGAATTTAGGTACAAAAAAGTGTTTTCCCAAAATGTGGGATCAATAACATGGTAGAGTTCCAAACAATCCACCATAAATACACAACAACAACAGTAGACTATATCACTGTATCAGATACATTCAAGGAACATGTTTGGATTAAGAAGTTAATTACTACAATTAGAGTGGTTCCCAAATTAATGGACAAATCTAGACCTATAATGAAAATAATGGATCAATTTATAAAGAAAATTAAACAAGATCTCTCCAAAGTACCAAATACATCCTTTAAAAATACCATCGCATATTGGGGATCAATGATTGGTGCGTAATTTGGATTTGTAGTGTAGATTTGTAATATAATTTAGTTTATCCATTGATGAATCTGTTCCCTTGGAAACAATATGAGGTTCATGTTAGGAATCTTGGTATTTGATATATGAGATATTGAGGTATTGACATTAAATGTATTGTTTATTCATAATACATTATATATCCCCTTATTATTCCTTCATGTGTACTGAAATATGACATTAAATACATAACAAAATTATAATATCCCCTCAAAGCACACCATTGAGCTATACCTAGTCACTGAAAACAAGAAATCTATATTGGGTAAAATGATATGTAATTATTTTCAACAATATAATCTTATAATTCATATAATGTGTTGTATATTTGATAATATGAGTAGAATCATCAGGATGTAAGTAGAGTCTTATTACTTTGATTGGCCCAAAAACATGTATCTCATGGAATGTCATACACTCAAGAATATACACAGGTGTGTATGCCAGTTATCAATTATTATTACATGAGGTTGGTTGGATGCCAAGTATATAAACATTTATACATATATACCTTTATTACATAGGTGAATAAATAAATTGTTAATCAGAGTTGGTTAGGTATGTTGTTAATCATTTTTTTTTGTTGGAGAACATCAATGATTGGATTTTCCACTTCTGTGATGAGTAAAGACATCTGGACATTCATTTAATTAGATTAAGTTAATGTATGATCATGTGTATTTAAATTTCATATTATGTGACGACCTATTTCTAATAGGGGCATGTGATGTGCTTATATTTTATATAAATGACATGTGATGTATAAATCATCCTATCCAGTATATTTCAGAGAATCAAGAAAAGATTAGATAGAAAATACTAGATTGACAGGATCCATGTCTAGTGGTCCCTCAATATCAAGGGTAAAGGGACTATATCTTTTTATAAAATTTATATATGATAAATATTGTGGGGGATGTGTTCATGTAGAGATTTGATAATATTGCATAGAGATCACATCATTCCCATTTATATCTTCATTAGACCTTATGCTTTTCTAAAGGCCACTCATCACTTATATCTTTGAAATATGGATTTCATGTTTTTAATTATAATTAAGACTTTAATGTAACACAATTGGTCCTATGGATATAGAATATATTTTTGATAAAGTGTTCATTATAAAAAGAAATGTGTTTGATTTTACCCTATACAAAATAGTTTAAATGGATTTAAAAAATGTTGTGAAATTTTATCATAATGTCATTATGGTATTTTAATGAAAATGGGATAATATTTTGGGACCACTAAAATGGGGAAAACCATTATATGGTGGTTCTTTAGGATGTATCAGTTGACATTTTACATCACCAATTTCGTCTATATAATATAGGTTCCTACCCCCCCCCCCCTCCAACTTTCAGTCAAATACATTATTAATGGATTTAATATAGAGCGTGAAATCATTAATTTAGATTGATGGATATTTACATTATTAAGTAATGTATGTTGATATATTGGTTATGGAAAATTAATTTCATTTAATTAAATGAATCTTGGATAACTATATAAATAATATCATGTACCATATTTTGTATGGTCCAATCCCATGTGGGTTTCATGGACTACTAAAACATCATTCATATGTGGTGTTCCATTTATTACTTCTTATGATGTTTTCATCACCCCTTCAGAGTAACATGATCCAAAATAATTGTTTTTGTATTTAAAGGGTTGTGTAATACCCTTAGAGGTATGAGGATTTCATTAGAATCATTTTTTGTTGGTATCAAACAATCTCAATTACATAATTATATGGAGCAAGTTGTATAAGAATTTTTGGTATTCTATATTCTTTGTTTACATTTAAATTTGAATACATAATGATTGATTATCAAATATTTTGGGTTTCTTCCAATCCAAGGATTATATGAAAATCCCATAAATTTAGTAACTTGACCATTAAAACTCAACCATTTAGATAAGTGGGGATCTATAATAAATTTATACAAATTATGACCCTTATCTGAACGCATTAATTCTTGATTACACCTATATGAACAATTTAATATTTATGAATCAAGATTATAAAGTAATTGAAATGTTTTAAACCTTCATAAATCCGGTTTAAAATGAATATGAAATATAAATTAAGAAGGTGATATTGCAGAATAGAAAAGAAAATATATGACATTAATTTGAAATATATCTGGATAATAGTGAGACATATTATTTTTATATAAAACCATATAACTACAAAAAATGGTGTGGCTGAATGGAAAAAACTGAGCATCATTAATATGGGATAAAAATACTATCTAAGCATACAATTTATAAATTTTTATGGAGATAATACATTTCTAATTCAATTAACATCAAAAATAGGTTTTTATAAATAAATAAGACTCATATGAAAACCTATGAGATTTGGTAAAAGATAAGACTGACTATAAAGTACCATAATGTATTCAAAATCCCATATTTCAGGTATATCAAAGGGACAAAGCATGAAAAATGGATGAAAAAAGAAGGAGAAGACGTCATCAAGGGATATCATTCCTTTGGAAGTGGTTTTAAAATTGGGAGTAAAACATTAAAAATAGGGTAGAATGTTTTGATGAGAAAATAATTTAAAATTAATACCAGTAGAAGTGATAGTTATGGGAGATGACGATATTATATAAGTTGAAGGAAAGAATATTTTAGAAAAAATAAATTGATAAATATGTCAGAAATATTTAGAAATCATTTAATGCTGGTTTTGATCTAAATACTAATGTAGAAGTTATTATTATTAATATGAGACATAGGAATCAAATATTGAATAAGTATGTTTATTCTTAAGACATTATTTTCAACCATGTTTCACCTACCCAAAAAAATAAGAAGAGATTAGAGATCCAAAATACTTACCTCATAAGTTAAATCATAAACAATTTCTAAGATAGTATTGCATGAGTAATTTTAATAAACATTATATTTTAGAGTATAATTCACATTAAATAAATTGTATTTCTTTGATGTCATATGTTACATGCAACACCATTTTTAAACAAACTACAATATAGTACTAAAATACTATTATTTAATCATTACAAGTATAACCTAGAAATTAAAAATTGATGCATGATTTGTAATAACCACATTATATAAATATGTTAAACTAGTGTATATAATGAAAAAATATTGATAATTATGTACTCAATTAAATAATTTAAGAACACATTTATCCTCAAAATAATTTTATTGTTTTATTTTGAAAAGGACCAAATTTATAAAAATTTATTAAATGGATTTTAAAAAATGAAATTCATTGTTTAAATCACAATTAAAAATACATCATAGATTTAATATTTAAGAATTCTATAAAAAGAATTAGTTTTTAATGAATAGTGAAAAAGATGATTTTTATTGAAAACTACCATTACATTTAAATATTTTAAAAAGTTTCAGTTTTAAAAAATGGATTAAAAAATATCCTTAGTGGAATTTCATTATGAATAATAAATTTTATATTCATTTTAAATAACTTTTTTTTGTATTTGGGAATGAAAACATTTTTCACTTAAGAAGGATTTTTTCCTTGGAAAACCATTTTCATCATGTTTTGATACATAAATTTTAAATTAAATTCATCCAATTATATTAAATTAATTTGATAGAATGGATTAATTATTTTGGAATAGTAATAATTAATATAATAGAATAGTGACGTCTTATTTTATTAATTATGAATGCTGCCCATATAAAATATTTTTCAGCTCTGTAAAGAAGATAAGTGTTTTCAAAACTATGGGTAAAAAATTTAAATAACTACTACACTTTAATTTATTATTTTTTATTATTAGTATTCACTAAAGTTATATATAATGAGTCAATTAATTTATTTTTTATTGTTATTTTAAATTTAGAAACCCTTGCTTGACCATTTCCAATATAATTTATATTTTATTCAAATTATAAACTATTTTGGGGATTTTCATTTAATGTCATGGGTGAAAGATTAAATTCATTTTTTTATTTCTAAAAAATTTTATATATCATCAATAGGTTATTATTTGAACAAGATAATTCATGAAAATAAATAGCTTATTTTATATCCATATAAAAAATTCACTAGTAAATCTCGTATTTTTCAGAAAACTGTTTTTTATATGTTTTGTGTTCTTATTTGAAAATTAATTTCTACAAACTTTTGAAATTAAATCTGATAAAAATGATTCAAAATTGAAAATTATAATGTTAAAATTTCATTATAATTTATCTTTTATTTTTTCATATAATTACACCATCATTATAAAAAGTTAAATTATCACTATTATGGTTAAAATTGGTTTAGAATAGTTTATGTAAAATATTAGGATTAGATGTCTGAATAAAATTACAAATATGATTGGTTGTGTTTATTTCAACTCTTCCACATCTTATCATATAATTTGGTGTCTCTTGGTTATACAATAAATTGTTATGATATATATATATATATATATATATATATATATTATGTACTCTTTTATGAAATTCAAAGTGTATCCTTTCCCACCACTAAAAAATGATACCACCTCTCCATTATTATCCAAACATAATAAACATATAATATCAGCTAATAAATTCCATGATTTCATCGAATATTCCTTCTCTACATTATAGATCTTCCATTCTTTATAAAATAATATCATTTCAAGGCTTAAGGTGTAGGTTTAAGTAGGTTTTTCAATGAAGTGGTATAACTCTTATCCGAAGAGATTGAATTTTATTTTATCTTATACCACATATAATTATGTGGTATCCATTATTAGGTAATGAATTATTTATCATAAATATATGTATTTTTTATTATTATGATTTAACAAACATTATCCACTTCCTTCCCATCAGTTCAAAAAATGATAGTGTTGCTCTTGTGTACGTGTGGACTACCACCTCCACGAAGCAATGTGATTAATTTTTCATTACCATTTTATTTGGATGGTAAAAAGGATATATTTAATGAATATATAATATTTATATGATATAAAAATTATCATATAATTTCTAATTATTATTTAACTTTATTTTTTCCATCCATCTAAAAATGTAAACAACATTCATGTGTACATAAAACCAACCATATAAACTAATAGTGTAGTTTATTTTTCTATAAATACCTTCATAGATGACTATAAATATATATATATATAGTGAGTATATTTTTTATTTATATAATTATTAATATTCTATAGATTATTGAACAAGTATCTAAGTACAAAAATTAGGATGATAGAACTGAACCATGAATGACAAATGAAGCATTTATCACACAGAATATTGATTTTAATAAAAAATTGTTTTTAAATGGGTGATAAGATGTTATAAGTGGATAATATAAGATTTTATAAGTATTTACTTGATTATAGTATAGAATTATGATAAATTTAAATTTACTATACTAGGGTTTTAATCACATTCAAATTAATTTGACCTCAAGGTAAGAGTTTTATATTACAATCTCCTTGTTTATTGTGATTTTTCATGATTAATTTTCTAATGATAAAATTTCATGATATACCTATCAATATTTTGGATGATTTTTTTCTTCTCTTTTTATTTATGAATATTCCTTATTTCCATTAATTTTTATCTCTTTTTATACTCAATATACCAAATAAATTATTTTAAGTAAAATCGAATTTATTTCTCTCTTTGGTCGAAAATCACAAGTCTTCTATTTCTTTATTTTATAAAAATGTTTTCAAGTATGTTTTTAATACTCTCCTATAACATCTTAAATTAATTATTTAATAAGTTTTAATATTTTATAAATGGTTTAAAATGAATCTTTTTTATTTATTTTTGGAATGTGTGTATTTTTAATTTTTATAGAAAATGTGCAAGGATTCTTTTTTTAACATATATGAAATTAATAGAGATTCCCACTATCGTGAACACTAAATGTTTTGAAGATTTTTATAATGTTTCCATCATTCTATTAAATGGTTTTTTTCATAATATTTTATGAATTTTTAAATATTGAATAGTTGATTTGTAAATTTAGAATTTATTTTTCTCAAGATATATTCCAAATGATCATTTAATGAAAAAATCATCTAAGATGGAATCCTTTGATGTTTTTTATACTTTATCAAGGATATAATCCTATGATAAAAACCTATTTTTTCTCTATAAGGTTAATAATTTTTATGATGATATGTTTATGAAATGTTTTTTTTTTCTATAGGTCATGATAAATGATGAATGATTTATGATCTTGTGGTACACATATGAATGCATTTTGATTATTTTCTGGGTTGAACCAAAATAATAAATATCTATAATTAATTGTATAAAGATAGATATCTCATGAGATAATAAATATTGGAATGTTGTGTGAACCCAATTCAGAAAGGGACATTTCTCCCTATGATAGTATTTGGAGTGAACCTTGATTAATTTGATGAAATTTTGTGTGAAACCAATCCACACTAATAGACTTGGAAGTGATCCTTGAATACTAAGTACATGATTTTCTATGCTTATTTGTATTCCTAATATCTATTTATTATTCTAATATTTTTCTTGCATGGATCGTTCACATTGATTTGTTTATGATTTATGTCTTATGAACTTCCATGCTTTATTCCATGACTCAATATTATGATTTATTATATATAGCATATAGTTTTCAAATATTAAAATAATGTTCTCGAACCCCTTTTCTAATTTAAAAATTAATTGATCCCTAATATCTCATATGTTTACCATAAATAATAATCTAATCTCACCATTTTTGTGTTTTTTTCCCCATGTTATAAAGAATTATTTTAAGTATGATTCAACTAAGATAGTTTCTAGTTATAAAGAACATAGTTGGAGATATTGTTTATCATGTATGAACAGATCATTTATGTTTCCAGGTCAACAAAGGCACTAGACCTATATAATTCTAGCATGGATCATTATGTTATGTATTGAATATTAATATAATAATATGTAATGCCTATTTATGAAAAGTATGGGTCACTATGGATAATATCAAAGAAAGGTTTAGTCACCATTGGAATCTAGGATGAGAAAACCATAGTGATTGCAATCAAAAAAATAATATATATAGTAATCCATCTTGTGTTATTCTAAATAAACTGTTGTGTTTTTTATAGAAAAACGTCTCTATTTGATACTAGAAGTTGATATGGATTTAGAATAGATGCAGCAAGGGTTATTAACCCTAAAAAGAGTTGTTAGAGTATATCATGATCATCATTATGGTTCACAGTGAGTGTGCTCTTATTGTGAACATGGTTTTACACTCCCAGGTTATATGATTAAGTTTATTCACATTTTTATTATGAACCATTTTGAAGGATTTGAATAGATTTTGACTGTAACGACCCAAAAAATTATGAATAAAATTTCCTTCCTTTTAATTAAATGTCTTATGGATATAGAAAAAACAAATGAAATCCTTTTGTTTTATTGTATCCAATTGGATTTAAATTACAAGTATGTATCCTTACAATTGATATTATAGTCATTGAATAGTTATCATATGACTAGTATAAATATATGGTTTTAACAAATCCTTTTGACACATACAAAGGAAGTGATTGCCTCAACTAGTAGGATCATACCTTATGAATCCCATTTACCGGAAATTACGAGAGACATATATTTTTTGGTATTTTCCCTAGACTAATCCCAATCTGAGATCCAACATCTTAAGCATTAGTAAAACTGTTTATAGTAGATAATCAAGCTCATCGAGATCACAACCCAAACAATTTTCACCGAACAACCACAGGAAAGCCCCACCATCCCACACCTTAATTGTAGGGAGTATGCTAATGTAATAATTTGATATATAAAAATACCATAGTATTATGATTATATGCATTTTTTATAGAATAATTAATATTCTTTCGTGGTATTATTATTATTTTCTAAATTATTTTTAAAGCAAAAATAGTATTTTTGGTAAATATTCAATTTTAATTAAGAAATGTATTTTAATGATGTAATGGATTTTTACATTAAATATTAGTTTAATTAAATACTATTGTTAAATTACTTTTATTATACATAAATTATCGTATAATTTAAATGAATCCGATTTTAATTTTTATTAAGTTTTGAAATCTATTATTATCAAAACCCATCAATTTTCAATAAAGATCAGTTTTTAATTTAATATAGAAAATTAAAATATTTAGAAAAAAAATTAGATAAAATTAATTTTATTTTTTTAATCAGGATGTCAAAATTATCCAATAGTTAATTTTCATAATTTTTTGAGATAGTCGGATTTTTGCGTAAAATTTAAATATCCTACAAATATATAATGTGTTTTACAACATCATAATTACCCAATAGTGATGTAATAAAATACTATGAATGGTATATTATTCTAAATATATGTTTTACTTTAAAATAATATAATTTTATATTTATTTAATTTATTTTATAAAGCCATAGTGTATCCTCCAAGACATATAAAATATTTTAGTATTTTAAAATCATTTCCTTGAAAGTGTGGCTCACATCCACAAATGAAAGGAAAATATTTAAATATATTAGAACCTTAGACTTTTAAAATAATGTATAAAACTCCCATTTTCTATAAAACATGGGAAAAACACATGGTATGGTTTTTGGTTTTTAATATTTTAGTGTGTAGTATCCAAAACCTAAATAAAAAATAATTCTCGCACCTTTCCTATATAAACCCACCCTAGAACCCATTACTATTTACTAAAACACCATTAAGCTCATACTCACTCTTATTTATACTCCCTATAATCCTCCCAAGGCTACCATAATCTACCAATAAGCCTCTCCCAAGACATTGGGATCATATATCCAATTAAGGGATCTTCCACCATCCACTATTATCAAGCATTATTTTCATGTTAATTCCTTTAATTTATTGTATTCCAATGTTTAGATATGTTATTAATTATCCTCCTTACTTCCAATTTTATTTTTAAATGATAAGATCCCCTTTCACTCTGATTTATCCCTGTTTGGAACCCTTATGTACACCCATTACCATACTAAATTTTCATAAGGGACCCTCACTTCCCTTCCATTCTCATTTTTGTTCATGTTTCCATATATTGATATACACTTTAATATTTCAATTAAAAATTATGTATTATGTTTTTTAAACTCCCCCCATACTTCCCTTATTTTGTTTTAATAATGAGATACCACTTTCACTTTCATTAATCCCACCCATGTGCACCTGTTACCACGCTAAAATTCCATATGGTATTTATCTCTCCTCATTTCAATTCAAGAATTTATATTGTATAATGCATCTAAAATTACATTTCATATGTTGGGATATTATGATACATGATCCACTAACATCCCATTTCATGTCTAAATGATGAGAGACACCTTTCCCTCTCATAAACGCATTTTATGAATCCTCATGTGAGGCAGTTTTTCTACTGAAATTCCACTGTGATTTTCTTGGCCAAAATCATCATGTACTGAATACCATGCCCATTTCTATATCAAGGGTTTTCACCTTTATTCCCATATAATTATTTATTAGATAATTTTATATATTTATTCCACATTCCTTTATCATGTAATAAATGATAATTTTGAATGAATCTATGTTATATGATCTATGTGGAAGACTTAAGCATGATATTGAAATATCCATGAAGGATGCACCCGGATAGCGGTCCAATGCATTGGGTAATATTATGTATCATGATAAGTTGTGTTGGGACAAGGTTTCAACTGGATCCTTTTATGAAATTTTTACACCATTTTGGGACATTGGTTTACCTGATTGTTTTATGTTAATGATGCAGTGTTTTAAGTTGTTTCCAAATTTCCTTATTATGATGATCATGTTATATCATACATTTTTGTTCATGTTTATTTTATGCTCCATTGATATTTATATTTCCTAAAATTTATTGAATTCATCATTTTATGCCTTATTAACTCCCTTATTGGGATTTATATCTCATATTTTTCTTATTTATGTCCTTAGGTTATCCCATGCAATTCTATGTATGATGGAATGTTTTGGTCATATAAAAGTATTTTTCAATAAAGATGTTGTATTTCATGTTTTAAGTTGTTGTGTAATGTTCCTAAACCCCAAAGACACAAGACCATTCAATCATTTGAGTTTTATTATGTGAAATTTTATGTAATAAGTCGTTATTAAATATGAAATAAATTACATGGTGGTTATAGTGGGTTTTAGAGGATAGGTTTAGTTATTTTTGGCTTAGGGTTAGAAAAATATAGTGAAATTATTTAGGATAATACTAAATATAATAAAAGCATCCCTAAATTTTGGTGATTATAGAGTAAATTTATCAAAAAAAATACATCCATGTCTGGATATGAACAAGTAGAGGTGACTCTGGAACATATGTATATAGATGTAAAACTAGGAAACCCTTCTTTGAGGTAGACTCGAATGAGTACCGGTGCATGGAAATGGGCCTTACTAAACTCTTTGTTCGACACTCCCAGGGGATATGATTCAGTAAATCAGTAATTTTAGTATAACCCATTATTAAGGGAACAAAAAAATGATCCCATAAGAATATATGTTATGAAATAGATCATGGATAACCTAGAGTAAAACTTAGGGTATAGAAAGCTAGGATATAATATTCATACACAAATTTATCCTTCTATGGTCAATTTTTTCTTTTTTTACAATCTTATTAACTAATTATTGAAACCCCCTAATTATATTTTATTTTTATTAGTTAAAATATGGAAGGAATAAGATCAAGAATTACTCTTCTCTCTCTTCCTAGAGAACTACTTAGAGAGATTATCCTAAATTCATGCTCAGATGAATTTGAAAAATATTCAAAATTCCAAGTTACATGAAAAAAAACATTATGAGGAATCAAATACCTCTATCATTGCATTATTCTTTCAAGGATAAAGTACCGTCTATTGGATAATATTGTGAAATCAACATTCTTACCATGATAATAATGGTAAGTAACATCATGGTATTTTAAAATTATTCTATTTATTTCAAAATTATGCATCGCTAAATTATTTTCAAGATTTTTCATAAGAGGGAGACCTATGAGAAACCTATATGTATCAAATTATAGATTTCTATCTTTACAGAAATACAAAAACTATTTTACCAATACCCTATTTTGAAATATTTGAAGATAAATTTGTAAAAAAAGTAAAGGAAATATGTTAAAGATGATGTATCAAAATTATATATAAGAAATGATTTTTAATAACATATTGATACATCCCTTGAAAGAATCCAACATGTATGAGGAGTTTTTGGGTAAAGTAAGTATAAGATTTTTCAAAAATCAAGAGGAACCATTGTAAATAATGAATAATTTCTACCTAAAGGAAATGCTAATAGGAAAGACTGAAGACCTAATTGAAGAGATGAAGTACAAGCACCCTCACATATTTTCACCTTAGTTTGTAAAACAAAATTTCAAGGGCTAAATTTCATAAGGGGGGGAGAGGTTGCAACGACCCCAAAAAATTATGAATACAATTCCATTTTATTTAATTAAATGTGTTAAGGATATAAAAACACAAGAAATCATTTTTTTTATTATATCAAATTATATTTTAATGATCATTAATTATCCTTACCATTGATAATATAGTCGTTTAATAGTGATCACAGGACTATTATAAATATAGGGTTTTAACAAATCCTTTGGACAAAGAAAAAGGATGTGATGGCCTCAACTAGTAGGATTGTACCCTATGAAGCCCATTTATCAGAGCTTCCTGGGGAGATAGATTTTTTGAGGCTTTTATCTAGACCAAGCCCAATTCAAGATCCAAAAACTAAAGCATGAGTGAAACCATTTATGGGAGAAGTTCAAGCTCATTGATATCACAACCTAAACCATATTGACCGAATGGCCCCATGAAATCCCCACCATTGCACACCATACTATTAGGGAATATAAATTTATAATAAATTTATATATAACAAAACCATTGTATTATTATTTTGGGAATTATTTTTTTATTGAATAATAAATATAATTTCATTCTGTTATTATTACTTTGTAAATGATTTTTAAATCACACATATTATATTCTATTAATATTCAAATTTAATTAATAAATATATTTTTTTGAATTGAAGGATTTTTGAAATAAATAATATTTTAATAAAATATTATTATTAAAAAATTTCTATTAAATATAAATTATCGTATCATTTTTATGAAGGAAATTGTAATTTTTTTTAATGTTCGTAATCGGTTTCTATCAAAACCCATCAATTTTCAATAAATGTAACTTATTATTTTAAAAGTGAAAATTCACCTATTTAAAAAATTATTTAGATAAAATGAATATTATTTTTTGAATCTAGACATCGAAATTATACAATAGTTAATTTTTTATAATTTTCTATGACAGTCGAATTTTTGGGTAAAAATTTAATACTGTATAAATATATAATGCGCTTTATGACATCATAATGACCCGATAGTGATGTAATAAAATACTATAATGGTTATCTCAGCCCAAATATATATTTTCCTTTAAAATAATATAATTTTGTTTTTATTTTATTTAATTTATAAATCCTTAGTGAATCCTCTAAGGCTTGTAAAATATTATAAGATTTTATTATCATTTTCGTGAAAGCATGACTCACCTCCACATAAGAAAAGGAAATATTTTATTATATTAGTCACCTTACCATTTAAAATAATTTATACAACTCCCATTTTCTTGAAACCATGTGCAAAAACCATGGTATGGTTTGTGGTTTTGAATATTTTAGTGTGTAGTGTCCAAAACCTAAATAATAATGAATTCCCCCTCCTTTCCTATATAAACCCACCGAAGCACCCATTCCTCTTCACTCAAACACCTTTAAACACATCCACAATATTCCCTAAACTCCCTAGATTTTTAAAAATGTTCTCCAACCTCCCAAGACCCCTCTCTCAAGCCTTTGGGATCACACATCTTTGTAACGGATCTTTCACCCTTCTCTCTTATGTAGCACTCTTTTCATGTTATGTCCTTTAATATATTTTATTCATGTGATGGGATATGTTATTAACTATCATACTTACTTTCCATTTAATTTATAAATTATTATATCCCCTTTAAAATTAATATATCCCACTTATGAACCCTTATGTACACCAATTACCTTGGTTAATTTTCGTAAGGGAACCTCATTTTCTTTATGTTCTCATTTTTTTGTCCAAGTTTCCTTATATTGTTGTACCCTTTTAGTTTTCATTTAAAAATTATGGGGTGTATTTTTTTCATGTACCCCATAATTCCCTTATTATATTTTAATGAAGATATACCCCTTTAACTCTCATTAATCCCTGCCATGTACAACCATTACCACACCGGAATTCCATAAGGGATTTCTCTCTTCTTATTTCCATTCAAGCATTTCTCTTATATTATGCATACCAAATTTTATTTCATATGTTGAGATATTATAAAAAATGATCCCCTTACTTCCCATATAATGTATAAATGGTGAGAGAACCCATTATCTCTTATAAAACTATTTTATGAATCCCTATGAGATGTCGTTATACTGTAGAAATTTCACCGCTATTTTCAATAACAAAATCATCATATAGTGAATACTATTCAAATTTCTCAATCTAGGGTATTCACCTTTATGAACATATACTTATTGATTATATAATTTCATATATGTATTCGACATTCTGTTACTGTTGAATAAATGATGTTTTTGAATGAATCCATGTGATAGGATCTATGTGGCACACTTAAGCATGTGATTGAAATGTTCATGATGGGTGCGCCCAGATAGCGCTATGATGCATTAGATAATGTTTTGTATCGTGATACATCATATTCCTATAGGGTTTCATCTAATTCCATTTCAGAAATTTTTTCCACCCTATTGGGAGAGGGATTTACTTGATTCCATTATATTATCGATGTTGTGTTTTATGTTGTTTCCACATTTCCATGTTATGATGATCTTGTTATATCATTCCTTTATGTTCATGTTTCTCTTATGATCCATTGATATGTCTATTTCCAGAAATGTATTGTATTCTTTATTTTATGACTTATTTACTCCCTTTATAGGATTTATAGATCACCATTTTCTTCTGTATGTCCTCAGGTTATCCCTTGAAATGCTAAGTATGAGGGACTTTTGTGGTCATGTAAAAGCAGTTTTCAATAATGATATTGTATTTCATGTTTTAAGTGGTTATGTAATGTTCCTATTCCCCAAATACAGAATAACTCTCAATATTTTTATTTTATTAAGTGCAATATTATGTAATAAATTATGTTTAAATATTATATTATGTGTAGGGTTTTTATAGTCCCCATGAATGTAATAGGTTAAACCTACGGTGTCATAGATTTAAATAATGTTCTATGATTTAGACATCTTATAATTGTTTTTAGGATTATGTGTATTTACACTATGATTATTCTTTATCACACAATTATTTTTAGTTTTACTCAGGGGATGTAATCTAATGGAGTCTTGTTAATGAATGATTTGATAGAAAATGAATTTATTCTACTCATAAGAAACCAAATGTTAAGGGAGACTCAATTAAAAATATTATTTATTGTATTAAACAAATTTCTAGAGCTATGAATTATGCTAAGATTCCAAAAAATAAAAGTATGTAACAATGTTCTATTGATTCAATCATGTATAAACATCCACCTTTTTTAGTGGGCCTTTTGATTCACTAGTTATTAAGAAATGGATCAGTTATATTAAGGAAAATATTTTTTATCCTATGTTCAGAACATGAAAGAGTAATTTTACCCGTTTATTATTTTGAAGGAGAATAATATCAATGGAGGAATCTTATCCAATATACGAGTAAATGGGAAAAAATATATTCTATATAATAACATGAGTCTATGAATTTATCTTTCAATAAGTCAATTTATTTTATTATTAATATGACAGTAGTGAAGGAATTATTTGAGATAAAGTGGAAGGATGATTCATACATTACCAATAATGAGGAAAATTTTACAAAAGAATTGTGAGGTGAACATATGGAATTATTATCCAACCATAATGTAAGATTGATAGATTCTTCAGTTGATTAAAACCTAATCTATAGAGGGAATTACCCATAAAATACATCAATAAATATTTAGAAATAATTATATGTGATATCATGGTAGAAATAGAGTTTAAATCTACCTATAAATATCATGTTTTTTCTAAGAAAAGAAATATATAATTCAAGGATAATTATAAAAATCAAGGAGATAAGTAAATGAGAAATAATTTAGACTACAATTGTGGATGGAAAACTGTAGGAAATTTCTTTAATTGTACTGGTAAATTTTTAATGTTTGGAAATGAATTTCATTATGTAATCGAATTTTATATTTTTGGGAAGAATACATCACCTAGTAATGTGAATAGATAGAAATCTCCATAGAATACACCAAACACACACCAAAATTTAAAATGTAAGGATTATGGGATTTGTACTAACCAATGATAAAATACAAAGGTTAATGATGATAACCTTCATCAGCAACCTCTGAACACTAGAGAGAAGCGAAAATATATTGTTATCACTATTAATGATGTGGATAAGAAATTAGTGAAAGGTTCACTTCCCATCAACTATAGAAATGATAATGTATTATTAGAATCTTGATCTACCTAGTATTTTATATCTAAAGAATTCACTAAGGTTATAAAAATACTATAATTATGATTAAATATTGAGTTATTAGTGAAAAACAATAATGGTACAATGATCATATCTTAATTCTATTATTCTTAACCTATTGATATTTCTGGGAATGGGCTTCCAAATTTTTTTAATGTAATTCTTGTTTAATTTGATTTTATATTAGACATGGATCAAATTTATTTATTGAAATAACACATAAATTCCCTTAGAATGGAAGTCACATTTGATATTTTGAACCAACCTATGAAAATATATTAGTGAAATGAAAAATAAAGACTTCTAAAAGAAATAAAATCTGTTATATGGGTATTTATTTCTATTCAAAGAGGGTTTTTATGTTAGATGGTTGGATAAAAACAAACACTGAAGATATTACTCTTATTTTAGTGTCTTTTTAAGTATTCCTAGAATATTTTCCTAGTCTCCACTCAAATATTGAAGTTTATTTGTCAGTAAAACTCATACCTTGAGTTACACATATTTCAAATTATCCAAATTGAATAACCCCAATTGAGTTACAAAAATTAATGAATAATATCCAAGAGAATCCTGAAAATGGATTCATTAAACCTATTGAATCAACATGGGATGAACTTTTACTTTTTTTTAAATGTATGGATAAATACAAAACTATATTAATTATTGATAACATAAGAAGAACACTATTAAGAACAATTATCCTCTACCCTTTATTTATGAATTGTTTGATCAATTGAATGGATATAAAAAAATTCCAATATTGATCTTCATTCTGAATATCATTAATTTATGTTCAATAAGAAGGGTATACCCAAGAAAAAATTAACTACAAATTATAGGCATAATTAATTTATAGTTATTTTATTTGGTCTTACTACCACCCCCGCTATATTTATGGATTTAATGAATAATGATTTTAATGATTACCTTGAGAAGTTTTTTGTAGTCCTTATAGATGATATTATAATATATTAAAAGAACAAGAAATATCATAATTATTACTTTAGTACTGTATTAAAGACCCTTTTAAAAGAGATTATAAATTCCAAATTTAGTAAGTGTGAATTTTGGATATAAAAAAGATTAATTTATGAGTAATATAATTTCAGGTGAGGGTATATATGTGGATCCATCAGAGATGAATGTTATCAAACAATGGCCTAGACTAACCAAATTGATTGGGATCTATAGTTTTCTTGATTTGGTTGGATATTATCCACGTTTTTTAGAGAATTTCTCATGTAAATTTAATCAACTCACTATGTTAACTTAGAAGAGATCCAAGTTCTTCTTGGAAGATGAATGTAAATTAAATTTCAAGGAACTGAAGAGAAGGTTAGTCAGTGAACCCATAATTAGACTACATTAAAATAGGGATGGTTTATTAATCTTTAGTGATTTATCAACTAAGGGACTTGGATTTTTCCTTAATAAAAATGATACGCCTTTGGCTTGTTACTCATTATAATTAAAGGTTTATGATCAAAATTACACAACTCATGATTTAGAGTTAGCTATAGTAATTTTTCATTAAAGATATTGAGGAATTATCATTAAAGATAATGTTTTGAAATATATACCGATCATAAAATTTTAATGTTATATTCACTCAGAAAGAGTTAAATATATACCAGAGAAGACGTCTATAGTTGATTAAATATTTTGATTTCTCGATACAACACCACCCTTGGAAAGAGAACAAGGTTACTACTACTTTGAGTCAAAAAATATCATTCTATATTATCTTTGATGAGGATCACAAAATATAAAATAGTCCATGATTTATAAAATAAGGATTTATATTTAATGAGTGATGTGGTGAAATCTTATTTTTCCCAAATCATTGATTAATATTCTATCGAGGTAAAGATTAAAGAGGTGTGAAAAGGATGATGTGGAATTTTAAGAAATAGTGATAAATTTTCTTCAATTGAATCTTTATTTTGATAAAATAAAAAGTATTATAAACTATGTTTATATCTTGTCCATACAGGTCTTGAATAATGAACTATTGTATAATGCCCATACTTTATTATTCACTATTCATCAAGAATGTATGAAGATGTATAGAGATCTATATAAGTATTTATGGTGGTAAATAATGAAGATAGATATTTTAGAGTATCTATATTGGTGATTATTATATCATTAATTTAATCCTAATAGAGTAATGTCTAAGTGGATGTAAAAAATCATTACCCATACAATAATGGAAATAGGAAAATATTACTTTGTATTTTTTCATCATAATCCTCAAAACATATAATTTCCATAATGTTAATCTAGTTGTAGTTGATCACCTTAAGGATTCATAACACTTAATTTATATATTTTATGATTTATCTCTTTACCATATTTCAATAATATACATTAATTAATTATTATGGATTCATGGTTTACAATATTCTATTGAATATTATCACAATTTGAGGTTTACCGTCAAGTTATAGAAAAGTTTTTAGTAGTCCTTGGATACATAGTTGACTTTCGGCACTCCTTATAATCCTTAGACAGATGGCCAATCTAAGATAACCATTAAAATACTATAGGATATATTGATATCTTGTTTTATATATTTCAATGGTGGTTCGGATCAACACCTTCTATTGATGGAATTTTCTAACAACAATTTCTTTTAATTCATATTTTAGATGGATTCTTATGTATCAATCTATAGAATATAGTTGATAACTAAAATATATTGGGATAAAATTAGAGAATAAAATATATTGGGACTTAATCTAGCTAATTAAATTGTAGGGAAATTCAAATCCATTCAGAAGCATGTCGAGTTAGATCAGAGCTGACCGAAATGTTATGCGGAAAAGCATCAACAAAATCAGGAATTTTAATTTCGTGAGATTTTATTTTCATGAAATCCTATTATGATGAAAGATATGAGATTAAAAAATAATAGGAATAGGATATCTATTTATATTGTTCCTTTATATATTATTGATTGAGTAGGTACGGTAGATTATTTTTGGGTACTTCTACCAAACCTCTCTCAAGTTCATGGTGTGTTGCATGTTTTTATCCAACAGATGTACATATATTATCCTTCACATGTACTCAACATAGAGGTTATACTATAGGAAAATGAAAATTCCTATGAAAAAATGTATAAATATTTTATTTTAGACATAAAGTTATACAAAACAAGAGTACTCAACAGGATAAAGTTCTATGGAAAAAATACTAATTTTAAGAAATTACTTAGGAAACCAAAGATGTAATGAAACATAGGTATCATCATTATTTATATCGATGTGATGGAATTTCAACATAAAATTTCATTTTATGGGAGTTATAACGTAATACCCTATGATTTTATAATTTTTTTCAATTTAATTAAGTTTTATTTTTCTGATAGCTTGTGTTAGAGAAAATATTGTGTTTAAATGAATCTCAATATACTATTAAAATATTATTGTTTAGAAATGGTATCTATAACCTAGATATTAAATTTTTTTGTATAAATAGGAATAAAAAAATTATAAAAATAATTAAAATGTTATTATATAAACCAAACACTTGGTAGTTAAGTACTCAGTTATATTTCTCAAAAATACATTTCTCCCGGAAAATGATTTATATGACTGTTTAGTGAATAAAATACAATAATTAATTTCTGAAACTTTTAAAAAATTTATTATAAAATTATTTTCATTTATGAAATTATTATTTTAAAATAATCTTAGAGTGAATTTATGATTTATTTATAAAATATTTTATTTTTTAATGAACAGTGAAAACTGTCAATTTTTATTAAAACGTCATTTTTATTTAATTCATTAAAAAATTCCATTTTGATTTAAAATGTTTTTAAATGTATAATATTTTAAATTATATGATTAATAATCAAATTTAAAATCATTTTCATAATTTTGATGATGGATTTTTGTATAGAAACTTTTTACACTTAAGAATACATTTTTTTCTTGGAAAACTACTTTTCATGTTGTTCTTCTTGTTTAATTTTAAAACAAATTCTACCAATTATGTGAATTTAATTTGTTAAATTTTTTCCATATTTTTAATTATAATAATTAATGTAATATAAAATGGAGAATATAATTTTTTGTCAGAATGAATAGTGAAAATAGTAAATATTTATCACCTTAGAAAAAAACTGAAATTATGTTGAAGGCATGAGGTAAAACATTAAAATAACACTAATTCATTCCTTTATTCAATTATATAAATTGATGTCAACAAAGTTTATAATTAATTACTAAAATTCTATATTTTAAATTATTATCTTGATATCAGGAACCGTAGATTGATGTTTTTTGAAGATAAGTTATATTTTATTCATATTATAAAATATTTTGGGTCTCCGTAATTAAAGTCATGGTTGGAAGATTCCATTTAGTTTTTAATTTTGATAAAATTTTAAGAAAATAAATATTTTATTATTTAACGATTAAAATTGAGAAAATTAATTTATTACTTTATTTTAAGGTAAAATGATTTTTACTCTTAAATCAAGTATTTTCCTAAGAACTATTTTTCTTGTGTTTTGTGTTATTATATTAAAAGTAATTTACAACAATTAAAGATGATAAATATAATAAAAATTATTAAAAATATAGAATTTTAATTTTCCATTTTAAGTATAAGAACGCTTTTATGTTATTTTCATATAATTATATTATCATATAAAAAGCATACCACCTATCCTCGATTCTCCATAGTTCATAATCCTTATATCATATAAAATACATAACATAGTACCTCTGTATCTTACTCCCACACATCATAGAGATTATTTCGTTTCTAAGACTGTCATTTCAAGGCTTAAGGTGTATGTCAAAGGGGGTTTCTCAATAAAGAGGTATAACTCCTCACCAAGCATTTTCAATTTTATTTCCTCTTATAAATACTCTAAATATATGGTATCCATTATAAAATAATTAGTTAATTATAATAAATATAATTAATTTTTATTATGATTATGTAACAACCATTATCTAACTCATTCCCATCCATTTGAACAAGATAATGTCGCTTGTGCAGATGTGTGGACTACCACCTCCACAAAGCATTGTGATTCAATTTTCAATTCTATATTTTCATGGAAGGTTTAAGGATATATATAAAGAATTTATAATATATATATATATATGATTTAAAGATGAACATATAATGGTGAATTATTATTTTCCTTTCTTTCATTCCATCATGTACATATGGTCAGCCGTCTCAATGAATAGTGTAATTCAATTTTATATCTATACCTTTTATGGAAGACATGATATATATATAATTAATATATATGATATTAATATAATTATTAATATTTTGTATATTATGTAGTGGTGATCAATTTATAAGGACCAATACTAACAAATAGAATCATGCATGGAAAACAACGCATTTATCAACCAGAATAATGATTTTAATAACATATTATTGTTAAAAGGGTGATAAGATGTTATAGGTGGGTAATATATGGTATTATAAGTATGTAAATGATTATTTTATAGAATTATGTTACATATAAATGAATTATATGTGAGTTTATAGTTCTTTCAAATCAAGTCTACCTCAATGTAAGGGTTTTATGTTGTAATATCATTATCTATCGATATTGTATATTATTATTTTTTCAATGATATAATTTCATAATATAACACTCAATAATTCTAATTAATTTTTTAATACTCTATTTATTTCTAGACATTACATGTTTTCCTTTTATTTTCCAATCGTTGAGGACTCAAGATACAAAAATAATTCTTTCACTGAAAACATAATTTATTTCTCTCTTTGGTAGAGACTTCCTTATCTTACATGTCTATATTTTATAAAAAAAATTTAAGGTTGTTTTTTAGATTCTCACGTGATTTTTTAAATTCATTTTTACTCAGCTTGCACTTTTTAAAAAATTGTTTAAAATTATTCTTCTTATCGTTTTTTGAACATGGAACTTTTTATTTTTAACCAAATATGTGAAAGAAATAATTATTTTTGACAAAAATGGAATAAATAGAGTTCCACATCATCATGGAAACTCAATGTTATGAATATTTCAAAAATGTTTTACTTTTTTGTTTTCAAATAAACTTTATTCCATAAAATTCTGTAAATTATATTATTTCAAAGAATTATTTTAGTATGAAAACTTTATTTTCCTCAAGAAGTATTCCTTGTGGTCCCATAAGGGTATCTCCATCTAAGAAGAAATCCTTTAATGATATTTATGAATTAATGGGGATATGATCAAATGATACCATCTATAATATTTTTCTAGATAGTTTATGATTATGATGATGATATATTTATGAAACTCATTTATTTTCCATGGGTTATAATAAATGATGAATGGTTTGGGATATTACTGCTCACTTATGAATGGATTATGATTATGTTATGGGGGTGAAATTATAAATCCCTCTAATATATTAGGTAAAGATAAATGTTTCATGAGATAATTATTACTAGAATGGGGAGTAAACCTAGTTCATTAAGGGACTATGTCTAGAGTTATATTATTTGGATTGAACCTTGACTTATATAATGGAATTAGAAGTGAACCCAATACATAATGATAGTATTGGAAGTGATCCATGACTAATAATGAAATAATTTTCGATACTTTTATTTATTCCACATATCTGTGTCTTATAAACATATTATTCTCCCAGAATCATGCTCTTTGATTCTTTTATGATTCATGTATTATGAACTAATGATATTTATTACATGACTCAATATTATGATCTATGATATAAAGGGTATGGTTTTAAAATCATAATATCATCTTATCATACCCTTATGATAATTTTATTTTTAATTATAAATTAATATCACCATAGTTTACATTTATTGACCATCTGATCTCACCCTTTCTAAAGTTTTCATTCCTTAGGTTATGAAGAATTTAATTAATTATGATACGTCTAATAAGGGTTATAATTATGAAAAAATTATTGGGATATGATATAAATTCCTTATGAACAATTCCTATAGGTATCTAGATTTCCAAAGGCACCATGCTTATCTTATCCTGGTAAGGATCGATATCTTATATAAATAATATTCCCCTAATAAGTTGTAATATGTATGTATGAATTGTATCGGTTTCTATAGGAATGGGTAAATTTTATAAATGAGGAACTTAATAAGATTTAGAATAACCCGAAATTGAGATAATCTGATAAGACCTTAAAATAGATATGTGATTTGAAACAAATATGGTTTTAGGAATAGACTCACTGAAAAAGAGATGTTACCATAAATAATGAATGGATTCTCTACAAAGGAAACTCTATAATGGAATGTGTTTATTTTTATATAAAAAATTCACCACTTTCTTGGCTTGATGTGATCAATATTTTATTAATAATGGTATCATATAAATATTAAAAAATCTTTCATTTGGATATGAAATATTCCTTCAATAATGGTGCTTTAGAAGCGAAATTTTTCGTTAAAGAACTTTATGATTTTATCCTTGATAAATATTTAATCATTATATAAAGGTGTATTAATGCCTTATATATATAGAAATAGTCCCTTGAAGCCTCATATACTAAGCTAAATGGTTGCCTAAGGAACGTGAAATTTTCAAAATGAATGGTTTGTATCAACCTCTATATGAAGATAATTTCAACCAAAACTCTCATAATGATTGTGTATATTTATGAAATTTCTTTTATAGGTAACAAAGTATATATTTTTTTTACAATTTTACTAAGTCGGAAAATATAAATTTTGACATATCTATATTGGGTGAGATTATATATTTTCTAGGATATTATATTATGAATGGTAGTGATTATAATTTTTTATCCCAAGAAAAATATGCCAATTATTTTTAAAATAGGTTTTGAAATGGAGGATTTAATAGAAGTCTCCACTCATATAGTTGTTATAATTAAATTGTATAGACGAGGCTATAAATTAGGTTAATTTAAAAGTAATTAAGAATATTATTGGAATCCTTCTATATATGAATGCTTCAAGGCCATATATAGTGTTTGTTTAGAATATTTTTGTTAGTTTTTAGATAAATCAAATGGAGTCTCATATGATGGTAGCTAAAAATTATTGAGATTCATCAAAAGTACTCTGAATTTAGGCCTATAATATAAAAATAATTTTTATTTGATAGTATTGAGAATTATAGAAAAATATTTTCATGGTTATTACACTAATATTATTTATAATAGTAGTGGAAATTTATTTCATGGTGATATATATGTATGTTGGAATAGAATAAAATAAATTTCATTTTAATTGAGCAGACCTTAGGAAAAGTATATTGTAGAGAAAATTCATGTACAAAGATATTATGGATACTAGTGAAACTAGATGAGTCGATAGTTAAAATTGAAAAAAACAATGAATTTATTGTAACAATGAGAGTTCAATTAATCATTAAAATGTTTTCGTTAAACACTCATGATTGATGAACATTGAAATTAGATATCATTTATTCAAAGTGAATGCGGAAAATATTGATGTGAATATTGAATATCTATTAACAATATACATGATTTATGAAATGTTTATCAAGGAAATGAAAGGAAAATGGTTTTAAGAGTTGAGGATTTGAATTCATGTTCAACCATACCCTCAAACTTTAGGAAATGTGGCAGAACCCCCCCCCCCCCCCCCACAAGGATTTGATTTATTTTATAAATGTGTGGGAGAAACTGTTAAACACATATCATGGATTATTTCTTTGTTAAATAGGGAGTGTGAAATTTGTTTAATAGTTTTTTATGTAGAGTTTTGAATATTGATAAATAGATAATATATATATAAGTAAATAATGGAAGTATGGATGGTGGGGAGTTCATCTATGTCACATAGACAAGATTTCTTTATCACTAAGTGATATAATTATATAAGAATAATTACCTTATTCGCTACTATGTTATTTTGATTCACATCATGTGATATAGGTTTTGATTGGAAGACTCTTGTTTGAGTTGTTGATGTTTTGTAAACAATTTAATTATTTTTCTAACATATCCACTGTGGAATATGGATGAACCCTATAAAATTATTGAATGTTTTATTTTTTATCAATGATGTGTAGATAACATGAAAAATTTAAAGAAAATATTTTTGAGAAGATATAAAAATTGTAATAATATTTTTTATGTGTTTGAAATTTATTTGAATTTATTGACAGTGAACTTAAGATTAATTTATGTATTTGGAATATTTGATACGAATTTATTTAATTTCTTTATGCCATATATGAGTTTTAGTCTTTATATTGGACGTTCAACTTATGAATTGAGAAATGTAGAAAAGTGAATTTTCTAATGAACAAACATAAAATTATGTGTATTAAGTATATAATATATTTCAGCTCGTGTGTAAAAGATGCAATTGTGTAATATTTTTTCTTTGATAAGAAACAAATGTTCCCTGTATTCTTAGAGATCCTAATATAAATTTATATTCTATGTGATTACCTATTCTTAATAATTTTATATCATATAATATTACATGTTTCAATAAAATATGAAGAGTTTATAAGATGCATACTTTATATGATTTTGGGTGCTCATATGACATGATCTGAGATCATAATATATAGGACTCCATAAGATATCTTGAGGGAATAATATGTGTATTATTATAGTAATATATTCTTCTTTATAATACACATGGGTTTTTTATGAAATATTTCGTGGGATATATTTTTAAAATTCATCTAATTTTCATAAGATACATGATTTTTTTGAAGTATTAATATTTTAAAAATAATTTATTTTAATATAATTTAATCTATATGATACCTAAACTGATTTTCAAGAATTAAAATATCCCAAATATACTATTATTTATGAATAATGAATAGTTTTGTGATAAAAAGTTCATAAATAATAATAAAATTCTTTAGAACAACTGAATGAAATAAAACTAAACGGGTGAAGATTATGTTCTTGATGAAACTAAAGAAGAATAATCTAGAATATAAGAGTGATGAATTTGACTTGTTAATTTTTAATTATATGAATTTTTTTTTTGTGATTGTTTATAATGTTTCAAGAGTCATAATTTTAACATTTTTGAATTTTTTTATTCAAAATTTTATACAACCAATATGTTGCAATGAATTTCTTCAAGTTCTCAAGAAAATTATTGAAAATATAAATGAAATAAAAATAAGATAATAAAGGAGAAAAATATTAATCGATATTTTCATAATTCATATAGAAATTTTTTTTGATAATTATTTTCCATCATGATACATTATTAAATTTAAATTAGGTTATTTATAGAAATACATTAGAGACAAAACTTTAATCAAGAATAAAATAATCCTTGATCGTGAGAGAACACCCACATGTTACGCTGTTTGAGGAAAAAAACAAGGATTATAGAGAAAACCCACATTAGAGACAATACATTTGTTTTATAATTATAAGTATTATAAAACATTAAGGAAATATACTCTCAGAATAAATATTAGAGAATATGATCAAACTTGTGAGAGATCGGGAAATCAAAAAAAATTAATGAATTTATATGAGCATATAAACATCTATATCAACACATTAAGGTCCATTCAAACCATTTATTTATTTTTATATTCATGATTAGAGGTTTAATAACTATATAGTGTGATCAATGTCAGAGATGATTATATAAAAGGATTTATATAAAGAACTGTATTATTTATTAGAGAAACATAATTTTTCTTATAGTTTTTGTCATCCTTTTTTGATAACATAATAACTAGTGTGATATTGATTAAATACATGTTGGATGATAATATTCTATATGTGAATAGTTATACTCACCTATGAACTATAATTTTATTTAATGATTGTAGTGGAAAATATATGGACCAAAATAGAAAAAATCACAATAAGGAGTGGTATCTCACATTGAGGTTGAACCTTGTAATAATTCATATATGACTTGTGTTCATTTAATTTTCATTCATCATTAATGTTTATATGTTTATATTGACAATATTATATCTCAATTAGTTTTAGGGGTTTATTTAATGTAAAATAAATAATAAAATTATGAAGCACCTAATTCACCCCCCGATCAGTTATTTCCACCCCCATCGACTTTGATTATCAAATTCAATTATCTTTCAAATATATTGGTTTTATTTATTTCACCCCATAAGATAAAATATTTCAAAAAATATTGATTCATTTCTTCTAATTCTCATATATTTAAATTCTTTGCTTCTAATTTTAAATTTGTTATATTATAATAATTATGATGTTTTCTTAATAGTTTTAATAATATTGTATATCACTTTGGTAAAAATATATTGGACATAAATATTTTTAATATTAAAATAAATTACACGAAGCTAAATAATGAATTTTTATTCTTTAAATTCTCTCCATATAAATATTAAAAATAAATTTTATAATCATTTCTTTGGTCCTTTATTATATGTATTTCATTTATAATTGGAGATTTATTTATCTTTTGTTACCCCATTATTAAAATGTTTTTTCCCATTAATTATTTTTCTTATTATAAATATATGATTTTTATTTGTACGATATGATGGGGATGAATTCCAAAATGACTTGTTTTTTTATAGAATCACAATTTCACAATCAATGTTTTTTTCATTTTTCATTCTTTTAGTTTATAATCAAATACCCAATTGTATTAAAGTAATACCCTTTTTTAAAAAATTTAAAATATTTATATTTATATATCCATTAAATTTATTTTTTTTATTTTTTTTATCGATCAATTTAATATTCTATTAAAAAATATAAATATTTTGTTTTCATTGGATTATTATTATTATAAATTTTTCATGTATTATAGTTTTAAATTAATATTTTATTTTAAAATTTACATGAACATAATTTTTTATTTATAATTTTAATTAATTGAACTATTTTTTTATTATATTAATGTATATCTTATAAGAATTTCATTTTTGTTTACTATGTACTCATAATATTTTCATCAATATAAGAAAAGAGAATAGGGTTACAAAATTTTTATGTGGTTTGTTAATTTTAGTTATTTATAAAACTTTTATTACCTATGTTGACTAGACTAGCGTGATGGAGTATCATGAAATATGTGGAACTAATGTATATATAATTGGTTTCTGATCATAACATGATTCGTTGCTTTATTTCACCCTTATAATACAATTTAAAACTGTTATTGTGTTCAAAATTAAAATATAATAACAAATTCCACTTCCAGTTTTATTCAATTAATAAATGTTTATAATTTTTAAAATGGTAAATTATTCATTTTTTGGTGATTTTATTATAGGATTATGTGACTTGGAGGGTCAGAAATGATGCAAAAGAAAAATGGTCCAAACTGCAAGGAAGTCCAAAGACATATGCCCACCTTTTTACATGTCCCATGAAATAAATACATTCAAATGGTTTGATTTGTTATGGACTCATCCAAAAATCAGTTGTATATAACACATATCAAGACACCCAAAAACAATTCCTACAGATGGTGGCTTAAAAAGACTTATTTTTCAAGAGAACTGACTCTACATGGAGTTAAAAGATAGGTTTTAAATTTTGACAGTATCTCCCATTATAGATGTCCAATGGCCGCAAAATTTGAAATGGTGGTAGTAAGGTTCCTCCAAAACCTTTTTTATATTTCCAATTTGAGATACATTATTTTCTAACCCCAAAATGACACACATGTGGTATCTTAAATATTGGGTTCCAGAAACCACTACCCACTTTTACTTTAAAAGGAAACCACAGGCATATCATTTATGAGTTCAAAAAAGGAGTGAAGTGCTTCCATTTTGGAGTTCCAGAGGATTCCTGTCATCGTATTTGAGGTTATTTAAATCCATATACTCATAGGTATATCTTTTTAAGAAAATTTCTTTTTATAAAATCTTTCATCCCCTTCTCATGTTGTAATATTTGTGTGTGAATAATAAAGTTCTTAATTTCTCTATTATTTCTTCTATTTGATCTATTTTATTTGGTTTTATTATATTTTATTCTTCTTCAATCATCATATTTGGTCTAGAAATCAAGATTAGTAATTTTATTGGGTTATACCTTTTCCACTACCTTCGTGAATGAAACATGTTTCTACAATGACTACTTCTCCCATAGAAGAGTAATTATTCTCAGTAATAGATCTACCCATAACCTTCTTCACTTAATTATTTTGAAAAAATTATATACTATATTTATATGTTATAACTTATGAAATTAGTTTTTTAAAATTAAATAAAACTAAGAAATCAATTGAGTTATTTATGTAAAAACACATGAGGTTGAGTAATGTGTGAATTGTGAGAGCGATAAATTAATGGATGAAAAAACTGATAGAGGATAAATTTGTAGAGTTCAAATATAATCCCTAAACTCAATTCATCCTAAATTATAGATTGGATATGAGTCCTAGTTCCCCATTTACCATATGATATCCTTATAAGGATAATTAATTAAGGGTTCTCTGATTTCTTGTTTCGAAGCTAGCCTAGGGTTAAATTAATTTAATATTTATGGTTGAGGTAAATTATCATAGGGTTTTAGGATTAAAAAATTAGTGGATAATAATTTAGTGGATGTTAATATAAATGATAATGATTAATAATTATGTCAAGATGTATATTTAGATCAATTATACTTTTTAAATAATATTTTCTAAAAAACATATTCTCGTTATTTTTTTTTAATCGCATTTCCAAAGAAAAAAAAATACAATCATCTTAAAGAATATTTCTTATACCAATATAAATGAAAATCCCACAAAATTTTATATACTGTGTTTGACTTTTTTTATTTTAAAAATATCTTTAATATGATTTTAAATTTACTTCATCCTCTATGAGATGACCTATGTCAGCCAATCTACTACACCTAATAGGAAAAACATTACACATCAATTGAAAGCACCCATGATTGCATCATTAAAAATGGAATCATTACTTGGGAGTCAAGTACTTATTTAAACCATTTAGAGACATTTTTTAATTTTAATTTCATTTTATTCCGCCTTTATTTCCTCTTTATGTACCCAATCTTAATTTTTCATCTTCTGTTATTTTCTATTCTTGGACAATCAAATATATTTTATTATCTTTTTATTATTATTAAATTTTCCACATTTAATTTTTTATTTGTTTTATAAAATGAAATAATCAAGAGGATATCATAGATATTAACCCTGAGATTGAATTTAGCATCATGGATCGAATCATATAGTCTTAGTCTATGGGAAGTTTTAATATTCAACCATCTAGAAAATTCATCCATTCTGGTAACGATGATATTGGAAGTAATTATAATTCAAAAACAAACGTAAAACCAATGGTTAAAAAAATAAGAATAACTTAATATTAATTTTTTAGAATTAGTTGTAGTAGATACTATATATTGACCAAATTTTATTGCATACCCAAATCTTAAATCAAACAAAGAACTAAAATTTGGTTGAATTAAACTTCTTCAAAAAAATTGGTGATTATCTAGTTAGGATCCAGAAAAAAATTAAAATAATTTAATTTGGTTTTATCAACCCTAAAACCAGGAAATGTATTCAAAGATAAAATAAAACATAAAACATTCCCATTATCATTTGATGGATCTGTAAGGGATTGGATGTATTATTTACAACCAAAATATGTAATTTTTCGGAATGATTTGAAACATCTTATATTGGATTGATTTTTCCATAATCATAGTCCACATAAATTTGTATAGAGATATCATGGATCAAGAAAGAACAATGGTATTCAATATATGAGTACTGGGAATGATTCAAGAAGTTGTGTGAAAACTTCCCAAATCACTAAATCAGTGAGAAAATCTCAATCCAGAACTTCTATGAATGCCTCATGATTATTTACAAGAGAATGGTTGATTCCATAACAATATGATCTTTGGTTAAAAAACACCATCTTATTCAAGTGAATTGATTTGAAATATGGAATAAAACTCCCAACAATTTCATGATTGAGGGGCACCTCATGTTAGAGGAGTACATTAGATATGCCTTTCTTCTTGTCAAAATAATTTAATTAATATGAATTTGGATAAATTAGCCCATGTAGTGAGGTATATTTCATTGGAATAAAGGATTTCCTAACCCAATATTTTGTGGCCTTATGTAATTCCACTGAAATAGACCACTAAAATGAATATTGTCCCCATATACAAGAGATGAAAGATTTTGAAACTATATTTCTTGGGAAACCATATTAGAAAAAACAACAACCACATCCCCTAATAGAAGTGTGATTCCACTGAACCGACATATAACCAAGGGTGGAAGTATTAATCAGACATCAGGTATGTCTCTAGATAATAACAAAGGCCCCTATTTCTAAAAAATTTCCAACTACCTCCTCTTTTCCAACAGGCTTTCCAAAAACCCCAAAAGAGATTTAAATCTAAAGTATCATGAGGAAAAAAACAAGGTAATTCCAAAAAATTGGAGATTATAACATTTGATATCATTTGAAAAAAATAATTATTAATCAAAAGAATGAGCTAAAGGGTCACGGTGCATAGGTAAGGGAGTTTAAGACATAAATAAGTCAAATTTTAATCGCTCTCTAAGCACTGGTATGTGAAAACTGTTTAAATATTCCTTCCCAACCTACTCTAAATCTAAAGGGTAGTGTTAGTTCTTTCACATTGAGAATTGGGAAAAACGGATACATAGGTACCTATTCTTCCACTGGGATTGACCTTAAATCCAGAGAAGCCCCATTGAAGATCAACTGATGGGAAGCCCATGGAGAAAGAAAAAGGTAAGAAACAAAATTGATGATATTCCTCCTAAAACCCTTACTTTTCCAAAAATATTCATTCAAACAAAAAATATGGTTGAAGAGGAAATGAAAAAAAGAGGTTTTGGACACATTAAAGCATGTTGAGGTTGATATCCCTCTACTTGAAGAAATTAATAGAATCCCAAGGTATTCTAAATTTTTTAAAGTGAATTGTACTAATCAAATGGGGGTCAAGGAAAATTAGTGGATCAATATTTGTAGGAAATTTACATCACTCATTAAACCAACTCAAGAAATTAGAAAAAAGTGTAAGGATTTTAGGATATTCACCATATTATGAACTATAAGAGATTTAGATTTTTTTTGATTCTTTATGTGATTTGGGAGTTTCCATAGATGTGATGTATCACTCTGTATTCTCTTCTTAATAGGTTGGTGACTGTAAGATGGTGAGAGTAGTGGTGTAGCTGGAAAATAAAGTTATGGTATATCCAGCAAGAGTCACTAAGGATGTACTTGTTTGAGTAAGAGGCATGATATTTCCTATATATTTATATGTTATAAACATGGACGATGATCATGTAAACTCTCATGCTCTAATTAACAAAGGTAGGATCTTCTTAAAAACTGAAACAATGATCATAAATGGCCATGACGGTACACTTTCCATGGATTTTGAAAATGAAGTAGTGATATTTGATGATATGGACCCCATGAAGTACCCCTTATAGACACATTATTATTTTCTTGTCTCCCATTTTGAACCACCAAGTAATAACCCCATGAATTTTTATTTTCCAATTCTTATAAATATTATTATAATTGGTTCTATTTTGATGTCTAAGAGCACTCCCACGCCTATTTCTAGAGCATAAACATCTCTTAAATTTGATTTTTAAATAGATTCATATTCTCATTTAAATCATGTTCACTATGATTACGACTTGGTTGTTGATTATGATAATTTATTTGAAGAATTATTCTATTATTTTTATTATTTTTATTATAGTAATGATGTTTATTGTGAAGATATTTTTGTTCCTCCAATTTCACCATCCACAGTGCACCACCTTCATTATAACTGAATCCATTGCCTCCAAATCTCAAATACTTGTACTTAGTAAGTGGTAAGAAATTACATATTATTATTACAAATAGTCTCCCATTTTAAAATGAAGAAAATATTTTGAATCATTTGAGGGAGAATATCAGGGAAATCGGGTGGACCTTGGATTATATTTCAGGTATTAGTCCCTAAATTTTCATACATATGATTATTTTGGAGGATTGGGATAAACTTATTAAGTATCCACAAAGTATATGGAATATATCCCTTCTAAAATTTGTTAAAAAAAAGTTGATATATTTTTCAAGGTAGGTACAATTTATCCAATTTTAGATTCCCAATGTGTAAGTCCAATTCTAGTGCTGCCTAAGAAAATTGGTGTTACTGTTGTAATAAATGAGAGAGAGGAGTTACTTCCAATGATGGTGAAAAAAAAGTTGGTGTGTGTCTATTCATTATGGGAAACTAAATCAATCCAAGCACAATGAATATTTTTCTATCCAATTTATTAATCAAATACTTGACAAATTTTCCATAAAGTCTTATTATTGCATCTTGGATGTATTTTCTAGATATTTTTAGGTTATTATAGCTTTATAAGACAATAAAAGACAACATTAACATGTCCATTCAGTACATTTTCATATCTAAGTATGCCATTTGGACTATGAAATTACCCAGGTACCTTTTATAGATTCCTGGTGAATATCTTTTTTTAATTTCAATGAGACCTGTATGGAGGTATTTATGGATTATTTTATAGTGTAAATATCATCATTTGATGAATTTATATTCAGTTTGGGAAAGGTTTTTATTCATTTTATTGAGAAGAATCTGGTCCTGAACATTCAAAAGTTTCATTTCATGGTATATCAAGGAATTGTATTATGTAATCTAGTGTCAAAATATAGAATATATGTTAATATATATATATATGGAAGATATTATTTAATCCTTACCCAAATTTTTTGTGTGAATGATGTTAGATATTTACTATGGAATTCATGGTTTTATCAGTGCTTCATCAATGATTTCTGTATGATTTTTCTTACTTTTTCATGATTACTTCAAATGGGTTCAAATTTTTTGTTTGGATATTCTTGTAGGATTTAATTTTATGAGCTAGAGAATAATCTAAACACTCCACCAATATTATATCCTCCATGGTGGGGCATTGCATTTGATCTTATCTACGATTATTTAAACTTTATTGTTGTAGTTTTCTTATCACAGAGGGTGGTGGGATGTTCACATGTGATTTCCTGTAGAACAAGGAAATTTAAATCGGCCCAATAAAAATAAACAAGAACAGAAAATGAGTTTATTGAAATAATATTTTCTTTAGATAAATTCCATTCATATTTATTAGGCTCTAAATTAGTTTTTTTTTTACCATGCAACTATGAGATGTAGCTTAAATAAGCCAAATTCAAAGCCCAGAATTTTTTGATGGATGATCCTTCTTTATGAATTTGATATTGAGATAAAGGACAATGAGGGGTCATAAAACAAGTTGGTGGACAACATGAGAAGGATAACTCACACACTGTAGGATGACACCTTGTACTAGGTACCACTATGAGATTCTTTCCCCGATGAGCATCTTTATGCACTATTAGGTACACATCCTTGGTATGCTGAATTAGTTTTCTACCTTGTTGCCTCTGAAATTCCGGTAAATATAAAGAAAAATCAATTTAAAAAGTTAATTAGTGAGTATAGGTTTTATGTGTGAGATGATCCTTAACTCTGGAACAAGTGTATTGATAATGTTATTAGGAGGTGAGTTCTTGATTATGTGCTTCAGTATATTTTTCATTTCTACCATACACATTCATGTGGAGGATACTATGGACCCCAAAAAAACAAATATAAACATCATGGACTATGGATTATATTGACCTTTCTTATTCAATGATTCTCATGTGCTTTGTAATTCATGCTCACATTGCAAACACACTAGAATCATTTTGAAGAGACACAAGATTCCCCAACAACCCATATTATAATGTGATATTTTTGATGTATCGTGCATTGATTTTATGGTTCCTTTATTAACTTAATTTGGTTTTTTGTATATTTTGGTAATCATTTATTATTTTAGAAAATGGATATAGGATATGGTCACCAGGACAGATGATTCTCATGTTGTAGATTATTTTGTCAAGGAATAATTTTTTTGGACATTAGGAGTATCAAAGGCTATCATAATTGATTATGGGACACACTTTTGAAATCATAACAGGGATTATATCCATTGGAATTATGGGGTGAAACCCAAATTTTCAACACCATACCACCCACAAACAAAATTTTAAGGCTTTAGTATCAAATTGAGAGTTGAAAATAATTTTGGAGAAGACCATGCAACCTAATAAGAGAGATTGGATTAATCACTTGTATGATGTGTTGTGGTCTTATAGGATTTCATACAAGACTCCCATTGATATGTCCCAATTTCATATTTTTTGGGGGAAAATGTTCAAATCCCCATGGAATTATTGCATCAGTATTATTGGTCTATAAAGTAATACAACATGGATATGGCCTAAGAGATAATTCAACAGAAACTGGGAATTCAAGGGAAATGGGAGATTTGATTGTCATCATATGAGAACTCAAGGACCTAAAATGAAATATCAACATCATATAATAATTGAATTATCCTAAAACTAGGAGTGTGATGTTGGATTGAAACAGATACTCTATAGTTCACGACTAGAGATGATTCCCAGTAATTTGAAATTTATATGGTAAAGTACATATGTTGTATATAATGTCTTTCCTTAAGGTATAGTGGAGATCACACAAGAGAACACCAGAAAGATCTTTACAGCCAATGGGAAATTTTTGAAGAACTAAATTTAAGGAATTACCTCCCATGCAGATGATTTCATTACAATACATTACTCTATCACCACATAAGAATATCATGTTTTCACTAAACCTTTCAATTTTTTATTTTCTTTCCTATTTAAAATAATTCATTTCATATAAACATATCATCTCATAAGTTCACATTGATGACAATGAAATATTTTACATGTGGGGGGGACATTTTGGTAGATATTTAGTATTAACATTTCTGTGTTTTTTGTGTTTTTACAATTATGTTTTTGGTTAAATGTTTTTAAAAAAATACAAAATTAAAAAAAAATCATGTAACATGTTTATTTAGATATAGAATATATAGAAAATACATGATTTCAAAATTCATTGTTTGCATGATTAGATTGAGAAATATTTCATTATTAAGGGTTGATTTTTATAAAAATTAATTCTGTTGATGATATTATTGGTTTTCATATTATAAAAAATTATAGATTTTAAAACCATTATTTGTGATATTTATTCATGGTAAAGTGTGTCATTTATTTCTCCACACAAAATTTCACACCACCATGACATGTGAAATTTTTCCAAATAAATTTAAGGTATATCCATGTTGAGTAAAAAATTCATATTATATTAACTGTTGATCAATATGTTTGTTTCTCTTCTGATTGGTTTCATTATGGTAACGAATTTACCTATGAGTGTATACCTGATATCCAGTAGTTGTACATTGTTTAATAAAATAAAAACATATATATATATAATATTAATAAATACGGGAGTGATGAAATTTATAGCATGTAGGGATATATAGGTTGCGAGCTTGTGATTTGAATTTAAGGAATTCTTAAATGAGTGGGTCTTGAAATTTGATTGCAAAAGAATGTAGAATAGGTTTAGTGAATTAAACTAGGTAAGAATAATTATTTTACTTGACCTGAATATACTAAATAAGGGGTGGAGATATGGGATTCAAATGGTTGACACAGACACACACATGTGTAATTAATATCATGGTAAGACCATAAATATGTTTTCTCTATTATTAGTCTCATTAATCTCACTGGGTTTTATTTTTATACAATTTATGAGACAATGACTTCCAAATTTATTGAAATTGACTTTTTATGGGATTATTACTTTTCATATATTTACACTATGGATTTAGTAATATGAACATTCATATCAGGTCACAATTTCTAGGAATACCTGATATGAGGTTTTTTCTCAGAGTCCAGAAATTTATGTGTTGGGGTGTTATCGCACCGCAATTCACTACTTTATTTCACCCTTAAATAACTATTTTAAAAACTTTTTGTATTGGAAATTAAAAATATAATAAAATTTTCCACTTCCCATTTGATTCAATTATTAAATTATAATCACTATTAAAATGTAAATTATACTTTTTTTGGTGATTTCATTCTAGTGGGAGGTAATTTGGAGGGTTGGAAATTATGCAGAAGAAAAATGTACCAAACTTTATGGAATCCCAAGGACATAAGTCCACTGTTTTACATGTCGTAAAAAATACGTGTTACAAAATGTGATGAAATTTTGAGAGATGATCCAAACTGAAGTGTTATAAAATTCATCTCATGAAACCCAATCCCAAAAAATATATCAATTTTCCAAAACAAACTAATATATCCAGGTAAATGTATCAACATAGAGTCAAAAGTTGGGCTTCGTATTATGAAAATATCTCCCATTCAAGATGTACAATGGACTCTAAATTTGACATTGTGGTACTATAGATGTTAGAATACACCTTTTCTATTTTTTCCTAGTCGAGATAATTCCATCTACCCACCCAAAACTGAGACACAAGTGGTATCTCAAATTTTGGATTCCCAAAAGCACTTCCAATTTTTTCTATAAAAGGAAACCATGGGTAACTCATTTTGGAGTTTGACCATAGAGTTTATTGATGCCATTTAAGAGTTCTAGAGGAGTCCTATCATCAACTTTGAGGTTCTGGAATCCCCTATACTCTTATATAGTTATGTTGAAGCAAGGATACATTCATTGAAACCTTTATATTCTTCTCATGTTGTAATGTGTGTGTGTCGATAATAAACTTATTAGTTCCACTTTTATTTATTTTATTTCATCTATTTTTCTTAATTTTCTCTAATTTTATTCTTAATTAATCATACTTTTTGGTCTGGAAATCATGTGTGGAAATATGATTGGGTTATACCATTTTCACAGCCTCTGTGATTGAAAAACACTTCTATAATGACTATACTACCCATGGAGGAGTAATTATTCTTAGTAAATTCTCTACTTCTAACCTTATTCACGTAATTATTGTGAATCAATGAGATACATTAATTCACATATTCTGATTTATGATTTTTTTTCAAAATAAATGAAACATAGAATCAATTAAACAATTTATGAAAAACCTCATGAGGTCGAGTAATGTGTGAATTGTGAGATCAAAACATTAATTAGTGAAACAAAACCACCCGGGATTAATCTATATAGTTCAAATATAATCCCTCAACTCAATTAATCCTCAATTCTATATTTTACATGATCCCTAATTCACCACTAACCATAATCTATCCTTGGAACGACAATTAATGCAGTGTGATATGATTGAACGTTTTGAATCTATCCAAGGGTTAAATTCATTTCATTTTTGTGGTAGAGGTAAATTTATATTGGGTTCATAGGATTAAAAAATTATTTAATCACAATTAATTGTATATTAATTAAAATTATAATTATAAATATGTATTAAATGATGTATATTTATATCGATTAAACCTTTTTAAAATTATTTTCTAGACAAAACTTATTCTCATTGTGTTTTCTCAATCAAATTTCAAAATAAAAACAAAAAAAATAAAATCTAATTCGGGCATACTGATTCTAGATTTATAAATAGAAACCCAAAATATTGTTAATTAGTGTGTTTGTGTAATTTTATTTTATTTTCAAAATAACTTTAATATGTTAATCAATTTATATTCTCCTTGGTGATACTACCTTGGTCAGCCACTATATTACACCTAAGAAGAAAAAACATTACAAGTCATTTGAAAGCTCCCATGACAACGTCTTTAAATTTTCATAAATTTTAAAGGAACAATTATTCAATGAAGTAATTTTCATTAATTGACTACATTTTCAATAATATTTTTGTATAATTTCAGTAATTAATTTTGTAGTTATATATAATTATTTCATAAATGTCTACCTGTAATATCGTGTTAACAAAATATCTCATTTCCCTAAGTATAAACAAATTCAGAAGTTACTTTTTAAGACTTTTTGGGTTGATTTATTTTAGAATTTAGGATTGGGGTTTCTTTTTTGAAAACTAGCGCAATATTCATTTATATTTTTTAAATGTTTTGGGTATATTTGGAGATATTTATTACAATTTATTTATAAAAATTATCAGTTATAATAAAAATCGAGAAAAATTAAGCAGTGTTCATTAAATTAATTGATAAATAAATTGAAAAATAACTTTTTAATAATTTGATTTGAACATTATTACACATTTTCAATTTAAAAAAAATATTTAATAATTTATACTACATAAAAAAATTTATTTTTAATTATCATTATAACATAGGTGTTATTTATCCCTCTTATAGTAATTAGACATTGACATCATGAAATATATCTCCATAAGTTATATTAAATGTATATGTATTCTATAAAATTAAATACATAATCTAATATTATATATTTATGTATAGATCTTGTTTGAGAATATCTACTAGGTAATCAATATCTATGTATTCCACCCATTTAGAATTTGTATCGAGACCTCAAAAAATTCACTTTTCATACACATCACTAACTCTTTGATTATGAGAAAGAAAGGTAAAATGTATTACTTTATAAATTTAATATTTTTTGATTGTTTCTACTGAAATCTATATTAGGGATTTTTTCATTATGATTAATTCTTGATATGTGAGACTTCTCAGTTTTTCTATTCACGTTGAAGTTATTTTTTCACTTATATTAAATCAGTACCTCTATTTTAATTGTAATTGTTTAGTAGTATTTTTTATTGTTTATTTATTTTTTTATTTATATAACTATATGTAATTAATGGTTTTTTATTAATAATTAATTCAATAGTTTTAGAAATATTGTTAATGCTTTTATATTTACATTAGATTGTAAATCAATATGTTATTCACTCCCAACCTTTACCCACCCTCCACCACATGGGATCCTATCCTCCATATTGCTTTGATATGATTTCATGAAAATTAATGTCTATATTATTATAAAATATTTATAAAAGTTGTCTTATATATGATTATATTAATAGATTTAATATAATGTGTTACCAAAAATTATGTTAATGAATACACATAATTTTATATTTAAAAAAATTAATTGTATTTCTCTATAATTATTAGTATTTATCTGGATGGAATATTAAATTTATATTATTAATTATTTTACCATTGGAAGGATTTGTTTTCTCAAATTTTTTAAATTGTATAAATATTTTGTTGGAATGTGTTACCAAATATTTTGACCAATTTGTTTACTCGCACAAAATGAATTGTTTTATTAAGGAGAAAGATCTTCAAGCCATGGTTTAGGAAGATCTAAACTGGTTGATCCTCCGAGCTTTGCATATTATAATAATTTTGAAACCTAAATATAGGGATCTATTATAGTATTATATAACAAAATATTCATTCTTCTTACTCTGAAAAGTCAAGAGTTCACCAACCTTTTTCCCTCATACCATTTATAAAAAACCTCCACTAACTGATTGATTAGACCTATGTATACTATGATAAGGAATATAAGAGTCCAAGAGTTTAAATTTGTCCAAATATAAATTTATACACCAAATAATAGTTTTTTAAACTAAAATAATTAAAATGTTATATAATATTCATATTTAAAGGCTAATGTTCATCACTATCACATCACCTTTATATGAGTTACCTATCCCATAATAAGAACTAAAGGTTATTAACATTGGCCCTCGCAAGTCCCAAATGATTAAACCTACCTTCATGAAACCTTGATCACATGATATAGTAGTTTTAAAGTTTCAATCTAGTATTTGGGGATCTTCATCACACCAATAATCCCAATGGAGTACTATCTTTCCACTCTAGTGTGTGGGGTTCCAGTTGGAAGAGTTTTCTAAGGTATTGAGATAGGTATCTCTGTTTAATCATGATACTAAGGAAAATAATGAGAAACCCTACAATCATAATAATTCATTTTTGGATTAAGGGATGATCCTTGGCTCTATCCTCATTTTGAGCCTCCATGATTGTTTAGTAATCAGTTCCAAGTACCGTTCCATGTGCTTGAATTTAATCCATTAAGTTCTCATCCAATAAAAATATGTATAAATAAACACATGAATACCAAATTCCTGGATCTTCGTTCCCCCAAATTCCAAGAAAAAAAATCCAAAATATCCCCTTCCACTCTTCTTCGGTGAAATAACATAATAGATGTGGAATAATTTTATTTACCACTATAATTTTTAAATATTTTTTAACAAAAAAATTATTATAGATAACATATTTATTATTAAAATTGTTTTCCAAAAAATATTAATTTTTTAATAGATATATCTAATGTAAATAAAATTGAGTCTTCATTTTAGTGTTTCGGAATCATTTCTAAGGAATAATGGAAATTATAAATGACTAGTCAGATGATTGATTTTACCAATCATATTCATACTCATTAATATATATTTTTATCCTTTAATGATGGTGTTTTTTTCATAATAGGTTATATGTGAATGAAAAAAATCCCATTACATAATCAATGGGAGTGAAATATTATAAAATTTTAGTTTTTTATCCAAATTTGAAATGATATATATTCAACCAATGATGATTATCAATATAATAATATAATTATCCTCTTGAAAACCCTCTTTTTATGGGGAATATATGTTATCATGAATCAATAAATTCTACCTCAATATAGGAAATAGTGGATAAAAATCATAAACTATGGATTACTATTAATTAATGGGTAAAATAAAATAATAATGTAACTATCAATCAATTAAAATTACTTTGAGAACAAATAAATTATTCTCTAAATGATTTAAAAAAAGTGATATAGTTTGATGGAAAACATCACAAATATCCTCATGGGGATATTTTTTAATTCTAGAGATATATGATACATTCATGTAAATGGATGTTTCCAATTATGATATTTTTATAATAAAAATTATATTTCCTTAAGGGACTAAGAATCTATTTTTATTAATAGTTTAATAGCTTTAACCAACACTATATGGGATATGAAAAAAATATCATGGAGAATTATTCCCTTATCAAAAAAATTCAAGCATTGAAATGAAATTCAATATTTGACATGATATGGTGGGGAATCAACTCACGAGACCTGAGATAGATTTTGATAAATTTTTTGAATATATCATAATCATGTAGTTATCCATTTCATTAAATTGTATATTTTATAATTTGTATAATAAACCATTTTTCATCCAATAGTTTACACTTCTGTAGATATAATGTCAATAAAGAAGACTCCTAATTTTTGTCAATAGTGACATGAACAACTATAAAGGAATTAATTTCAATGGAAAATTTATTAACACCAATAAAAATTTGGTACTCATTAGGTGTTGGAGTCAATAAAGATGGAAATAAAATTATAATCACTAAAAAATAAATTATAAACCCTGTAAATGGATCAAATCATTATTCACACTCAACTTATATCACTATGTTATGAAATTTGTGACATAATCAAGCACTGTGATTAACGGATAATATAAAATTTTAATCAATCATAAGTTAATATATTAAAAACCAAATTTATTTTTAAAATTTCTATAATCAATAGTTATGAATTGGTGAGGTAGGAGACTAATATATGGTTGAAAAACATACTATATAGCTACCAAAAATATCAATATGGTGAAATGATTTTATAAAAACCCCATACTCTTAGAATAAAATATAGTTTATCATAAAATAGGTATAATAATATCCCCTTGGAAGAAATATATAATTTAATGACATTTTATAAAAAAATATTTGCACACACATAAAATATTATTCAAAATAATGAGATTTTATTGAGTAATCAAGTAGTCTTGATTTTAAAAATTGAACTTAAATATGGTCAACATCTAATAAGAGATTATATATATATGATACTATATAGTTTCAGTGGAACTAATATATAAAATAATTGTGAACGTATGAACGAATCATAAAATAATTGTTTTCTAAAATATATAAAAAATTATGACAAGAATAAATTATTGTATTAGAATTTATATAATTATAAAATCGAAATAAATAATAGTTGAAGAAAAAATATAGAAGTGAATGATTAAATTAATCCATTTTCCATTTATATTGTGGATAATTCATGAAAGTAAAATTTAGAAAATATATTCAATGTCATCATTCTTTTATATTAACACTTATTTAACAAGGAACTCTATCATATATTATAATAGATAAAAAATTTAAAAGGATTTCCATTAAATAAGAATAATATTTTTAAATTTTAGGAAAAAATGTTGAATATGGACTTCTTGAAGGTATTTTATTGAAAAATATATCCAAATATACATTAGACTGTGAATTTTTCCATTATGTTATAAATTATTTCACACAAATTTGAGAAATAGTTTAAAATAAAATTTAAACACGATGCATCTATGTATTTTTTATAATGTAGGATTTAAAAATCAAAATAAAAAGGGTAGTAATAAATCTTTTTGAATGAACAATATAATACTAATATGGAGTGGCATATGAGATTCTCATGGAAGTGTAAAGATTTTTTAAAACAAATTTTCTAATTAAAATGATGAAGGATGAAAAATATAAAGTGTTGATTTTTTGAAATCCATTATAAAAACTTCTCAATAATTTATTGATATTAAAAATAGTGAACATTTATTTCATTTAATAATAAGTTAACTAAATATTAATCCCCATAAAACATCACATGAAAGAATATCGTGGAGACGAATACATAAAGGATTTAATATTACACATCTATTTGGAAGAGGAATAATGTATGACTTATCATTTTGAATGTTTAGATGCCCCTTTCCCTCCATTACATGATAATATAAGGAAAATTGGGGGTGTGCATTCTAAAATAGATAGGATTGTATTTCAAGAATCCTTGAATGTTTCGTGTATTAAAATATGATACTCTTCTTTAAATTGGGGTCTTATTCATTATATTTTTCCTATAGAAAATTTCATTGATTTCAGTAAATTTAATAACATTCTATTTAATGAAAGTGAATTCATATGATTTTATGAGAATGTTAAAATTTAATTACATAGATAAATGAATCATTACTTTCTTATTATAAAAACTCTCCAAAATGATTCACATAATATTGGTAACTATAATGTTTATAGTCATATTAATGGGCACACCAATTTATAGTCTAATAGAGGACTTTCACAATTTATATTCTTGTGTATGACTATCAAAAAAATTTCTCTTATGAAAGGAAATAACATTTTAATGTTTTTAAGAAGAAGAAAATTTTTCAATATCTATTGGAACTTTTTTAGATTTTATAGCCTTGAAAATTTTACTAATGATTTAGTTTTATATATTTACTCCTTATTTTAATTTCATCCAATAGGTTATGGATTATCCTTTGAGGAGTAAAAAATGTGTGACATTATTCACTGATCATTTTGGAAAAAATGAGTTTGTCCTTTAGGTAGAACCTAAAGATTAAATGACATATATTGGGATCAATAATTTCTAAGGAAGAATTTTTTCCAATGATGTTGAGATTGAACCTTGATGAGGCATCATCTGTATTCAGAAAAATGGAATCAAAACACACATAGTTTTAAGGGGTATGTATATATTCTAAATACATATATAAATGCATGATCCTCCTCAATAAGAAAATAGTATTAAAACTTTTATCCATGAATAATGATTTAATTTAAAGTGTATGTTTCTAAAAAGTACCATTGACTCATTTTTTAGGTCTTGGGGTGGAGAACACTCTCTGATGTTGAGCTCTTGTGGGATAGAATAAATGTTGAAATTTTGTAAGGGCATACTAGAGTTAGTCTATAATCATAAAAATTTATAAATAAATAAAAATGGAATGAAATGGAGCCTAACTGGGACTTATACATATGTATCCCATATTTTTTAAGTTCTTATTGATGATCGATATACATAAAAATAATTAATGTGTATGTAATATTATTTGGACATAAGTAGAAAAAAATAAAATTAGTGTTGGAATCCTTAATAGATAACATGGTTAAGTATTAAATTATGAGGAATTCACATAATATTATTATCGATTAGTAAAAATTGTCCACTAATTTTTGGACATGTATATGAACATATGAACAATAGATGACATTTATGATAGAAACTATAAATGAACATCAATACATATGAGACACATAAATGAAAAATGAGTATCCCTATAATAAAGATCTCATGTAACTATAAAATAATTTATGTTAGAGTACTTTCACAAACGCATGTAATTTATGACTTATATTAATGGGAATATAGTTACTAGTACTTACTTGAGGGATCCCCAATATAATAATCCATGAATAATATAGAAAATGGGAATAATTTATTGAATTTAGGGATTAGTATGAAAAGGTAGTTGGACACATGTATAAAACCCAAAATTAAATAGAAATAATTTCTATCACATAATTCGATTGTTTTATTGATAACTTAAAAGAATCTATTTTATAAGTATTTAATATAATTATATTTTATGAGGCCGCCAAAAAAAATCCAAGATTTAATGTTTTCATGAAAATTTAATTATAGTGATATTTTTTATTTTTTATTCAAGGAATTCACTTATGAGGATTTAATTATTATTGATGTTATACAAGGTTGTTTATTTTGAAATATAATCACTTTTTCGATTCTATATAGTATCCAAAATTATTTCCATCTCTATATCACTTAAATCCATGTAAATGTGTCTATTTATTTTCACATATACATGGTGTGATATTGAAGTAGTTATACCACACCTCTAGAAAAATAATCACAAAATTGGTTCACATGGTCATAAAACCTTAGAGGGTTTTATGTTTCAAACTAATTAAAAAATCTATGAACATTTATTCTTAAATGAAAAACATCACTTAATATCATTTTATCCATCATTTTGACATGGTCAATGTATTATTAATATCATTAAATTCTCCTATAATTGGATTTATTTTATATGAAAAGAATTTATTTCTTTAATAAAAGTAAATGATTTTCATAGTTAATCTTCTAATACATATAAATAGTGGTCTAAAGTCTCTTATTCCCCTCTATATAATTGGATCAATACCAAATTAGTCTCTAAAATCCCTTTAAAAATCATTATGTCTTGATAATTGTTTCTTCTATTATTCAATGTTACCACTCGTTCATATCAACATAATGTTTAAAATACTACTATGAAAATAAAATACAAGGTTAATAATAATTAATAACACCAATTATTCTAATTAAACATTAAATTTGAATGATCACAAGTTAACTTGGATTTAACCACTAAAACTATTCATTATCATAGAAGTAACCCCTTTATATATTTCTACCTTTGAATGATTCCCCGGTTCCCATTCCATGTTAAAAATTGTCATCACAATAAGATAAGATTTCCCTAGGTTAAACATAGGTGAATATTTCATTCAATGAACAAAATTTATATTAATAATATGTTGTATTTTCATATAACTTATGTTATCTGATGTAAGTTAAGGAAAAATAAAACTACACTTGGGATATTTACATTCCAAATTACCAATAAATCCTACGATCTCTAGTAAAAATCAATAGAAAATAATATTGCTTATGTTGGTTTTTCCACATTATATTAAATTTTATAAAATAGTGAGCATGTTCATATTGGTAAAATTAAATATTTATATAATTTGTACTGTAGTAGATATTAACAAATATATAAAATGTTATCTTTTCCAAGTGGTCATCCTATTAAAAAAACTATTATAATTCCTAAAATTTTAAGGAATTAATATATAGAGAGCATAAACTTAAACCTTATTCAAGGAGAAAAATAGATTAATCTCTAGGATATATATAATCTAGGGTGATTACAATATGAGGATATATATATATATATGAATATTTTATTATTATGGATAACATATTTAATTGTACAAAAAAATCTAATTATAGAAATGTTTCTGATGATTTATACTAAGGAAAAAAATAAAAAATTAAATATAACCTCATCTACACAACCCATTTAGTAAATTGATCTATATTTTCTTAAAACATCATGTGTTAAATATTGAGGTTATAAAGATAAAATATTTCTCGGTCTTTTACACTCATAACATTAGATTAAAATTCTATAAAAATTTAAAATATGGTCTACACATGTAGTAGGTGTATTAAACCAACCATGGAGTCGCAACACAACAGTTTTTATTAGGGTTCAATTATATTTTCCTTTATAAATGGTTGTTTTCATTGAGAGTCAGAAACTATAGTTACATTAAACATGTTCCCTGTGGTTTCACAACATGCATAAAAAATTAATAAATCATATTGTACCGTTTTTAATATGAATTTATTACATATTTGGCTATATCTATATATTGGATTCCTCATTCTTGTTATACGGTCCATTTCAAATTTTAAACAATTGGATATAATTTCACATTAGAGGGAATGGGTTAAAAAAATTATATTAATTTATCTCTCCATTTTCTATTTGATGTGGATAAATATATCTAGTGTGTTTATATTTACCATGGAATCAGATTAGACTATTTCAAAATAGATCACTACACATTACCTATTTACATTCTATGTTTTGTTCCCACTAGAACAATAAATTATAATGTTAGTGGTTACAAAAAGAAATGATCTTACATTTTATTTCTACAGGATAAATTATTGGAATCACACATCAATGATTAAATCATATATGAATATTTCTTTAACATGATTAGTATTTTGGCATATTTAATTTTCCATTCATAACCCTGACACCATCCCCTAGTTAATGGTTCAATATTTCAAAACATCTAAATGATAATAAGTTAACTATTTTTCATCATTTAATGGATTCAACAAAAGAATTATCCCAACTCTAAACTAGTTTGGTGACTTGACAACCAATTAAAAACACTCTTATAAAATCACTGAGGAAACCCCTATATCTCCTGAAATGGGACAAACCAAGACAACCATTATTTTATCATTCTACCTAGTTTAGGAAATTTTCCTATCAGTTTTTTAATCATAAAATTTTACCACCAACAATCTACACACACCTTAGTGTGTGTTAATATCATGGACATATGAATATATCTATAATGATCTTCATCCAAACAAATAGTTTAAAAATATAGACAAGGGGATTCTAACTCACTCAAAATTAACTCCATATTCAACCCTTCATCCTAGTGGTTATATAAACCAAGTATATCTTCAGACACCATCCACCAAAGTATAATTTTTCCTCATGAATTATCGTGGAAAATTACTATTATCATTATACCACCTCCTCCTAGACACTATTGGAACACCCTCCTCCCACAACCAAGTAATAACCATACATATACATCACTCAGTTACCTAATTATAATATTAATATTTTGGGGATTAGTGTCATGGTACATTAGATTTTATTTCTGATACCCCACACATATCTTTCTTATTTTATATTAACCTTATAACAATTAAAAATAATAAATGGTTCCCAATTTTATCCTTCAATATAATTTTCAATAGAATACAACAAAATCCCAACTATTGTGTTATCATTAAATTCCTAGGCATGAAATATCCCAAAATCATTAGGAAAACTACCATCTTCAAGAAAATTGGACTTACCTAGTGAACCAGATCATGGTCATTCCATATAATGTGTAATGATAACCTATTAACATTATTTCATGATGTTCTTCCATGACCATTCCATAATCATACCCATGGATAAAAAAATTCCTCAGGCATGTCTATCAAATGAGCTTATTATAACAAAATAGATTCCCATCATGGATAACAGGTTGTTATCTATCTCCCTATATTTATTGGATCTACTATCCATACATCATCATGGTCTTTCACTTAACTAATATGGGTGTCACCATGATGATGTTGGATAATTATGTGTACAGTTATATCATGAAAACATATTGGTAGGTTTTTTGGGTCACTCTGCTAACGATTCCATTGATGGTTGAAACTAGTGAACCTCTTATAATTTGATAGTACAAGAAGGCATACACTAACCCAAGTGATAGTGGTTTGCTGATATGTATGAGATAAACTTTTCTAAAGCAAAGATACCAGGAAATTATAATCCTTACCAATTCAATTATAATCACAAATTCCTAAAAATGTAAAACACAAAATCGTATTATGGAGATGGTAAGGATACAAATTTGTTAATTATGAAATATTTTTCATTAATACTACAAAATAAGGATACACATAACCCTTGGAGTCTATTATCAATCAATTCTTTTACCATATTGTTCCCCAAATTTTCAAACACTTTAATAAGAATTTTGTTGAACACAATTTTGAAGGAAATAGTTTTTTGGGTAAATTAGGATTGTCTTTATTAAAAGTTGTCAAATATGGATGTTCCTTATAGAAAGGGGAATAGATAAATCATAAAAATGAATATCACTTAATAGAAAAATCTTATAGAGAGAAAAACACCCAAGATAAGGTTAATCAAAAGTGATGTAATAGTTAATCTCTTTATGGTAGAAATATTATTATAATAACACTTTCACAAACATAAAACTTAAAATGATCAAATACATCACCCAACTATCCCTTGTTGTGTAGTGTTTCAAACTATGAGGTGGAATTGAAATACCATGTGAAGAAACCACTCCATTAAGGATATCTAGTAATTCATTTATATGAAAATACATCTCCTAAAAATCTAGAAGTTATTATCCCCTAAGGATATAGATTTTAACCTTTTTTAATTGAATTTATAGAATATATATTTATCCCTTTATCCATGATAAAGTATATGAGAATTTGATCTAAATAATCATTTAGGATTTCATTTTGGAAATTGAAGAGGTTAATGAAGTCAGAGAAGCTAAGGTACATGAAGAGGTTAAAGAAAGTCAATAAGCCTATGACTAATGGGGGAGAGGGTAATAGAGATAGTAAACATAATTTATTGAGTTATAGTAGATAATATACACATTAAAACCCACAAAGTGAGGTAAATGTAACTCCTCATTGGTTCAATTATCACATATAAATTACAAATTACTATTTTTATCTCTATATTTCATAGGTTTTACCTGATATAACACCACTAAATCATTCAATATATTATAATTTTATTGAAAATGTAAGTATTATATCAAAATATTTCTATATTGAAAGTAACAATAGGCCTTTTGAATTATTTTTTGTTCCACCACAAATAGTTCTATAGGCACAGTCCAATATGAGTAATATAAACCACCGATAATATATATAAAAACTTATTATTCCCTGAAAACCAGATCTATCAGGTTTTTAAAAATCTGACTATTATATTATTATTTTTACCCCACATTTTAACATATAATATAGGAACTTTTGGATCATAGAGTTAACAAAAGATGTTGGAAAATATCCTACTATATTTTTTGTATTCCCTCTAATTAACTAGGGGGAATCTACAATCATCAAAATAGAAGAATCTAAAGAATAAATTTATCGTTATATCATTTTGTATATAAATTTTTAATTACAATCCACTATCAAGAAAATAATTTCAATAAATTCTTAAAGAATATAGAAGAGTACACACCCAATGTATGGATAGAGGATATCATTGATCAATCAATTACTTTTACATCTCAAGAGGATCACATACTGAAGCTAACCAAGGGGGATCTCAGTATGTCTTGATTGTGTATTTTTTCTTTATTTTCAACATTTATTTGATTTTATTTCTGATACGGGATTATATGACCTTCCATCATTAGTGGTGAACCACAAAACCATTATTAGATCAAGGGATTCAATATAAGAAATAACCATCTAAAAATATTTTTGAACATGATGGAATTTGAGGGTAACTCGGGTGGTGGATTTTGAACATACTATGGTGGTGGTAAGTCTCAAAATAATTTACATTATATATATAATATTTGATAAAAAATAAATTTCATGATCTTTTTTACAATGATAGTTCCAATTACTCAACCATATAATGATCCACCTTCTATAACTATTGGTCCATAAAATGAAGTTAATATTCTTTTGGAAATTGATGATATATCTCTACCAGTTCTTATGGTTGAATTTATTCCATCTATGAGTGTCCACAAACTATATTGTGAGCTTGTTTTGGAGAGTGAGGAGGTCCCTATCTTGTATTATACTGGAGGTAAATAAGTCATAAAGTATATGGTGTTTCATAACATCCTGTCCTAAAAACTAAAACTCCTTTCAGTAAGATTATGATAGTATAGGTTGTTCCAGTAACTCATCATGGTTTTGGTAGCTTATGGATTTGACTATTAGTGAATACGCCTATGAGAAATTGAAGAACCCTCATGATGTGAATGGTAAAGTGGGATCAAAGTTGATCAAAGTTATTATAAGATCAAAATAGAAATGATCTAATAATAAGGGAAGAATTTCTCCCACAATAATCATTATATAATATAATGAGGTGTTTATAATACCATTTTATTCAAGGAATACTATGAAATGTTTTTAAATTAAATTAATTCATGAGTTTGGGATATTTTTCTATTTTTTTATCAGGTAACGTGATCATAAATGAGTTTGTAGAGGTTTATCTTACTCCCTTTTAGTTACTTGTTATATTAAGAGCTCTAGGTTCCTTTTGGGTCAAGATAAAAATATTTCTCATACGTAGTAATATGTTAACAAATTTATAGATATATTATCCACCAAAGGCAATACATCTTACTCTATTTAAATTTTATCTAGCACCAGATCATTTACCTCTACCTTTAATTCTATAATTCATTGATACTTACATAGGATTAATTATGTTCATCCTCCTAAAACTATTTTAATGGTTTTATAAATATTAAATATTTAGTTTGAGAGAGATTTGGAAGCTCTTTAGATTTGATTGTAGATTATAAAGATTGAAAGGAGTGTTATTATGTTGTAGCTGAAAAACCACAATGTGATAGTTGTGATCATGATACAACATGGATGAGTTAATAATATTTCATCAAACATCCTAAAATTTCATTGTCCTACTACATGAGTTTGTCTATGATAAGGCTTGAACTGAGTTTATGATCCCTACAAGATGAAAACTAGTTCATATGAATAATTGAATTTCCTTCTAGAATGGTTTTATCCGTAAAATCCAACAAGAGGGTCCTAACAGAAAACTCAACATGAACTCAGAATATTTTTTTGAGTCATGTAGTGAAATTACACTTCTATTTTTAACATAAAATGAAACTTTTTTTGTTATAATTCTCCCCACCATATCACATTTTTCACTCAAAATATCAACTCTAATATAGATACATAAAAAAAATAGATCCACTGATCCTTTATAAATGATTCCCAATATCATTTTTAATGGAAGTCCCCTATATTATGTTATGAAACATAAACCAATGGAATATATTTACCACACAAAAATTTACTCTAAGGGTCCATAATAATATTTCTTTTCTCGGTTACAAAAACATCTAAAAATAAACCCAACTCTTCCCAGTTCAACATATAAGAGGGATTGGAAATATATTTCATTAACAAAGTGACATAAATTATGTTTTGAACTGATGTCTTATAAGCATAAAAATATAACCAATATGAATATTTACCTATCATTTTTTTTGTCTCAAAGGGTCCCATATACACCACCATGAGAATACCCTTATTATCGATCCATTAATGACCCAAATTGGGTGACACCCTTATAAATACTTCATCGCTAACTTAGAAGTATAAAGTATATAGGTGATGATTGACATACAATTTTTAGTGACTCTAAGACATCAATAAGAAATTTTTTATAATCTATAACCTCCTACAAATATCCTAAATTGTTATTAGTCATTAAGTGGAAATCATTCCTACATCGCTACAATATATTGGAGACTTGCATGGTCTATCATATAACACCTCAAAAGGAGACATTCAAATACAAAATTAATAGTTATTGTTATATTAATACAAAACCAATGATATATGGGGATCTCATGACCCTCATACAACTATAAAATAATAAAAGATAAACTAATCTAAAATCTATATCTCCCCCTCCAGCTACACCTTCATTTATGGATGATTATTCATGCTCGACTACACATGGGATACCATAACTACAAAAAGGAATTTTCAGAATTGGAAGGTAATGTAGAAATATTTATTAGAAATGATATTAGATGGAACCCTGTAGAGTTTCACATAATCTTATGCATATGAATTTTTGAGATCCACCACCCTCATGTAATCCTTGATCAGAATAAAATGTGATAACTTATTCAACTTATGAATTACAATCATGATAACATTATTTTCATAAGGGTTAAAAGGTAATCCATTGATAATATTTATGAATAATTTGACCTATTTAAATGAAGGGAAATGAAGATACTAAAGAAACTCTATAGATTCAGATTCTCTTATTTTCCCTAAGGACAATATTTACATCACAAAATTAAATATGTTCTGTCACATCTTTTCTTGAGTAACAAAAATCATCTTTTGTATTCATAATACATCATAGAGGATCCTGGATAAACTACCCAATGGGAGTGTTGGTAATACATCATCACATATTTTATCATGTATGGGGGAACCAAGAAATGAATCATGAGACAAGGAGTAACCTCTGGATATAAAGACCACTCTATAGTGATCTCCCCTCCATATATAATCTATTGGATAACTTTGTAATCCTCGTCCCCTAGTTTTTTTATTGAATAATATCAAGAAGAGAAGGTGTTATCAAAATATTATCATGAAACATGTTATCATCCCCTTATTTCACCTTTATATTAATCCTAGTAAATAATATCAATAGGTTATACTCATGGAAAGATTATTCCATGGACTTTAATTATAATTTCTTATTAATAGAATTAATAAGAACAATTCCCTTACCAAGTTCATGGGTGATGTCAAAATCAAATTTTTTAACGGAATCCCACCCATTTCCTCTACATGAGGATGAAATTATTCATATAAAATATATTTCTCAAAGTTTTTTAGTAATGTACAATTTTAACTTCTCAATAATGATATAAAACTGCCCAAATTTGAGAGAATGCATAACCACTTCTAGGTAGAGGTCATGTGTTGAGTAATTATTTTAATATAGCTAGCTTTTTCTACCACCATACACTACTATATGATTTCCCTTTATAAAACAAAACCTAATTCCATACCCTATTAAAAATAATAAATGTCATAGACCTTCTCATCTATAGTTATCACCAATATCATAGTTATGGTCTACCATTATTTCAACTCATTTCAGGATTATTGACACTAATGTATCAATAGAAACATTACACATTTCTAGGTGATAGAGTCCAGGGAAAAAAATATTATAATATTTGTGAAAAAATTTCAAATAATATATTTCTATACCTAAGGAGCTATATATATAGAATGCATAAATTGGTTATTTTAAATACATAACAACCTTCATCATCATAGATTCAGAGTATATTCATCATTCCCACACCTTATTTACTTTGAACATAAATTCAATGATCTAGAATCTACACATTAATAATAATTCATAGATTTTATGATCTCAAAGAGTCACGGAATAAATCTCCAAGAGATACTTATAATCCTATTCATTCATCAGATAATCTATGATGTAATCCATGAATATCATTATTAATGAACCAATGCATAAATAAAATTTTTTGTTAGTAAAATCCATTATTATTATTTAATAATTTTTTACTATATATAATCACTATGTATTCTTAATCACTATATGTTCTTCTAAAACTTTTCTTTCGAATAATACACTCCTTCAATCTATGTTGGTGATACAGTTACTATTGGTTAATCTTAGAAACCATTGTTACCATTAAAATTTATCAAATTGCATATCAATTTTAGGAAATTATTATTTATTCTCTAGGTACATAATTTTTAGCTTCTATTAATTTATTTACAATGGAAGGGTACCATTTTCTTTAAAAAAACTATTACAGGATTGGGCCATCGAGGGATGTTATGATAAATAAATCCCTTGGATTCCAAATCATTTAAATAAATAATCAACTCATTATATTTACCAAAAATATTAAATATGTTGGAATATAATTAAGATGTGATAGATGTCATAAATCCCCACTACTATACCTTTTAGGTAAATCACATTTCTTCTTCATCTCCATAAATCAACATTTGCATCCAATAGACATGGAATGAGTATTTATTGTCCCAAACATCCCAACCTAGTATATTTCCACCATCTGAGAATCCTCTGACACTTTTTTATATGTAGATATATTAAATAATAATTCTTGGGATCAAATTTAATGTCATTAGCCTCATTTAATCTATCAGGACATTATCACATCATTTAAAACCATTATGAGAGTAAAATGAACAAGCATGGTAAATTGTTTTTAATATTCCATGACCATCAAGCTACCTTTCCAAGGATATAAAAACTTAAAATATATAAACATTTATAATATTTCTAGACAGAACTACTGATTGAATATGAATTTTATGCATTTATATAAAAGGTTCTCATAAAATTTATATTTAATAATTTATTCTGACCATATCCATCTAGGGTTATTTAACATGAATACAACACACATCACACTAATAGACTCTATATTCCCATGCAATTAAAAAATTCATTCAACAATTTACATCCAATCCACTCCCAATTTTGTATAATGTTTCCTTAAATGGATGGGGGATGATGGAAAATGAATTCCAAAATTGTATCCTTATCTTGACATGATCATAGACCTTCCTTCTCGACCCAATATTGGCCAGGGCCAACCCCATAGTCTACATGACATGTCATTCAAACCAAACCATCAATAATATAAGAATCTAATCAAGGATTAGATTATACAAAATTACCATTGGCTTCCATTAGGGGATTCAAAACTGGACATATTATGGAATCATATGATATAGAAATCAAATAAATAGAAACAATCCCATTAATTGAAACAATAATAATAAACTATAATCATGAAATTCCATTTACAAACAGTCATGAAAATATTGATGAGGAATTTAAAATATGGAAGATCTAATAAAACAACACACTTTCGAGATGTATGTTGTGTAAACATAATCTATATCCCTTCAACATAACCCATGTTACTTACTGGTCCACATTTTAAATTCATTCAAAGGTGAAATAATACAAACATCAAATGATAAATCAATCCATGAACTAAAATCACATATTCTTAGCATTTATTATATACTCAAGGATCATTACCAAAAATGGTGGCTAAAACATTCTTCATACATTCCTATTAATTTTATAAAATCATGTCTTTTATCTCAGTTGTCTCCCTAAATAAAATAAATCAAACCCAAGATCTGATACCATATTATCCCAAACTAACCCAGGATACCATAGACCCAATACCCAATCCAGTCTGGGATATGTCCTTAATGGAATTCCGAACCCCATGGGTGGGAAATTAGATCTTATGCATTAGGTATACACCTATGGTAATGAATCATCCCAATTAAACCTATAAGAGGATCTGGAAAAAAAATCCTAACATTCCTAACCCTATTTTTCAATTCAAGCACTCAAATAAGTGAAAAAATAATGTCCATGACATTATTAAAACAAATCCAAAAATTTTACTATGTACATGACCTAAATTAAAATATATATAAAAATATATGATATGATAAAAAGGGAAATGGTATGCCAAACCATTACTATGACAGAAAATATTTTTTAGATAAAATTTGATATTAAAAATACCACTACCCAACTAAATGTTACATGATATCTCCCTCCCACCATGTCACCTCTAATAAATCGGGACACAAATAGCATGTGTACCCACTAACCCTGAGGGTCCCCAGTCAATTACCTTTTTTAGTTAAAAAAGGATTAGATAAACCTATTGGATATATATATATATATATAATGTAAGAATAACATGTATATTATAATCCCAAAAAGTTTCCCAAGGTCTTCCTTGGTTTTCTAACCCAATCCTGATAGTTTTAAATTAGACATATGAATAATATTCTTTTATCTTTTAAATGAAAATTAAAAATCTTTATAGCAAATTTGGTATGAATTTGAGTTCCAAATATGTAAGAATTTCAAAATATGAAATATAGAACATATTATATTGTGAGTAACATCATCTATTTCTAGGATCATTTTATTAATTCAAATGAAATCTCAGCTATGACAATGATATCAAATAAGTATAATTGTTAACTAGCGGGTGAAAATAATCCTACTAAGTGTGGAATCAGATTTAGTGATTTGATAAAATATTTACAGGAAGAGTTTAATTATTATGAAGTGCTACATATCCTAGGATCTGTACTAAAGAACCCAAGATTCTTATGAGGCATAAACATTTCAGGTTCAATATTAATTTAATGGAAATTTCATCAAACATGACATTGGTAACATCAAGTTCCTCTAATAAAACATGGATTCAATTTTACATTGATTACTCATATAAAATGGTATTTTTCAGAATATAGTATTATCATATAATGTAGTCCTATGTTATGGAAATAATTCATTAAAATAATTTTAAATAACCTTTATTTAATTCAATCACACATGGTTCTTTAAATAATGGAAGAGAATAAAACCACCTTTCATTACCCAATCAAACCACTAGACAATTTTGGGAATCCATTAAAGGTGAAGAATAAATTTCAATACATCAATAGAAAATTATTATACAGTTCATTCATTAGGAACTATAGGAAAACATGAACATCATGAAATAAAACACCCATGTAAGAGAAGATATTGGAACTAAAATAGGAAAGAAACCCCACTTGTGAGTTCTTACAAATAAGTCCACCAAAATCAAGTGGAAAGGGAGGAGATGAGATAAGGTAAAAACCTAAGGTTTTAAAGTTTTAAACAATGATTTATCATGATACAACTCATGTAAATATAAGAAAACCCCATTTGAAATTCATTTAATCTATAAATTAGTAGATTTAATTGATTTTTTAATCTATACATTACATTTTGGGGTGTGAATATGTATCTTATTGCATGGAGACCCTATTAATATAGGCCTTCGCAGCACGATGACCATGGATAAATAGTCCATCATAGTGTATCTCTCTCATGTGATAAACACATCATGATACTACACACACACTTTATAGAGTGATTTTCCCAATTTATGTGTTTAAAATATGATATAACCTTTAAAATGATTGTATATAAATTAATGGAACAATATAGAAAAATATAGAAAATAAATATTTACCAAAAATTAAATTAAATCATTTATGTGACTCTAATCAGTTACATCCATATAGAATAATTCATGGTTAAACTTCATTTATGGTATTCTGACGTGGATACTTCACACTTTCATAAGATCATTCATGGGTGTTTTTCACATTGTGACATTGTGAGAATGATCCTCTATGGACACATAATATTCCCATGGCCATGTATTTATTTATTCAATCATGATGGTGATCAGTCCGAACAATAATACATTATCACTTTATAGAGATGAGTTTGTTGGTATTCATTTTAACCATGCTACTTTCTGATGAATAGGATTTTATTTGTAATACCGTAGTAAAAATCAGTTGCATCCACATGAATTTTTCACAGTCATGTGTAACTTTAAGCCACCATCATGATAGATCTATATGGAATACTAATCATGCACATTGATAAAAAACACCCATGAATGATCATTATCACCATCATAATGGTTATAAATACTAATAAAGCACATTGAGATAGATATTTTTTCGAACATAGAATTTGGGAATTTAAATTTTCTCCATGTAAAGAATTATAAATTTTTTTAAGTATTTACTTTTTTAAACAATAAAATAAATAGAATTTGGTTATATTAATTTCTAATCATAGGAGAATTGAGAGGAAACCATAAATTATCTATGTGTTTATGCATCCCTCATACTAAGAAATATTATTGTAAAATAAAACTAAAATACCTTTTTGAAGGACTCCAAAAAAATAATTCTTGAAGGGTCACTCTCATAATTCCCTCTTGAAAAATTTGAAATAAAAAACCATAGATTTCACGAAACTAAATAAATCTTGTAGAAAAAAATATTATATAATATTCATGATTTAAAAAGTATATTTTCAGTATATCATAGTGGTTTTTCAGCCTAAAATATTTGATTAATGTAATGTAATATCCAGACCAAAACAACTGGATCTAAGTCGGAAGGTCACATGACCTCATACAAACCTCTCCGTATGTATGAAAATTACAACTAACAACAAGGGTATTATTCTATTAGTGGGGAAACTATAACCTCAGTATAATTTCATAGGATCAATAATCAACAAAAATAATAATAAATAATCAGAGTAAACGTGGGGAATGTTAAAAATGGAAATCATATCATACAAATAAAGGAGATCCAAAAGTGGAAATTATAACTCAAGTATATAAAGTAGATAAAAAATAAATTATAAAATAAAGGTCTCATTGTTTTCCTTCTTAGACCACCACCATCTCCAAAATCCTCAACTCAATAGTCCACCATCGGGCCCTTTCCCTTTACAAGATCCCTCATGAAATATACAAGCCTGCTGAAATTCCCATTATGGTGTTTGTACAAGACCATGTAAGAAACCACTAATGCACCCTTAAACTAATATTCTCTGGTATACAAGTGTATTCCAAAACAATAATAAATGTGTAACAACTATATAAAATACACAATACAAAAACTGAGAAATATTTCTCTAACCTATCCTCCACAAACCCATGAGCCTACCAATGTTGTATCTATGTAGGAAGGATAATCAAAGTATCATAAGAATTAATGTATATCGATGAGGATAATGAATTTTCCATCATAGCATTGTATGACCGTGAAAATCATTATATGCTAATCATCAAAGATGTCATGTTATTTATATTATCTTGGAATCAAGAGCTATAAGGAATTCACTATTAAATGAGAATATACACCTTGGCATCCTCTAGGAATTGAGTGCATGCACTAACAATAAATAATTCAAGTTATCATCATTATATAGGAATGAATACCTACATGTAATTCACTAGGAATCAAGAACATACCTCTTAGAATCCACTAGTCACCAATTTCATCACACGAAATCCTTGAGGAACCTTTTTATCCCTACCCTATGAATAGGTCCCTTTTCTTAATCATAGAAAGACTTCCACATCCACCCTATAAGGAATAAACATGTCACAATGGTATACTAACCATGGGCTCCAAGAAAAATTCCGAAAAATAACATATAACATGGTAGGATATAGTAGAAAGCATAGAAAATCCTCATAAGTGAGATATCACATACAATACATGTGATTAACCTTGAACATAATATTAATATATAATGTACCCACGGAAAAAATGGTAACATAAGGTTCCCATGGTTACACAAATAACCACATGTGATCATAATATGTTATGGTCATCAAAATTTTCTACACAAAAACTTTATTAAGGTACCATGTGTATCAAAAGCCCAAAATTTTAAGGAACAACCCACCTAAAAATTCATCGATTTCAATGGAATGGAAAAACCAAATGATGGGATTTGATAGCTAGATTGGAAACATCAACAGTAAAGAAAACCTATCCATGGTATTATCATCATAAACATCGAAACATCGACACTTGAGGTTCTTCAAGGGTTCTAGGAACCAAAATAGTTATTTAATTTAAAAAATAAAATAAAATATCACATGTGATGATACATTCTCTCTCCAATGTAATTTTTTAATTATGATTCAAATCCAACACATGCTCTTGTGAAATTATCCTTTAGAATAATAATGTTATCATAATTTCTCAAAAATTAACATTTTATAATTATCTCTTAATAATTTATCAGAATTTGTTTTTTTATAATTATAGTATTTTTTCCTAATTTATCCTTTATAATTTTCATTTTATAATTTCTTATAAATCATCCTTTATAATTAAATTTTGTTGATTTATTATAAATTATCATTTTTAATTAACTCTTTACAATTAATCATATATTATCTTTTTTTTAATTATCTATTGATAATTTATTGAAAATTATTCATTTATAATTATCTCTAATAATTTATCATAAATTTTCATTTATAATTATATTTTCATAGTTTATCATAAATTATCTTTTATAATTATTTTTTGATAATTTATCCTAAATTTTAGTTTTTATAATTTTATATTGAAACATTAACATAAATTATCATTTATAATTATATTTTGATAATTTATCCTAAACTCTCCTTTATTGTTATCTTTTGAAAATTTATCAAAAATTATACCTTATAATTATCTTTTGATAATTTTTTTATAAAATATTCTTTATAATTATCTTTTTCTAATTTATTATAAATTACCCTTTTTTAATTATCTCTTCATAATTAATTATAAATTATCCTTTTATAAACTCACAATTATCATTTGTTAAATTCAATATTATTCTGAAATAATTTTAAGTAATTATCATCTAAAAATTTTATAAATTATCCCTTGAAAAATACATGTGAGTATCCATTGATAATTTTTATTCTATAAAATATACTTCAATAATATAAAAAAATTGAATCTTTTATAACTATATTTGATAATTTTTTTCATTTATCAAATGAAATATTTTTTATTACAATTCATTTGATAATTTATTTAAAATTATCAATTGATAATCTTGAAAAATTATATTTGATTAAAACTATGTTTTATTATTTTATTCTTCAAATATTTTTTAAATTTGATAAATAAAAAATGGATAAAATTAAATAAAAAAACAAAACATGGAATGGATGTGTGCAGTGTGTGATGAAAAAGGAGAAAGGGGGCTCAATGTTCCTAGAACACATGAATCCAATCGATCAGGCTTCACCTATCACGTGTAGATGGCTTATAGGTTCTATCATACCCATCATATCAAATAATATTGAAGTAACTGAATGATTTTTCAATTTAATCCCCTAAATATTATGAATTAAAACTCTAATTTTAAACACCCAATTTAATCTTCTGTTTCATGAAAATGTGATTTTGGATTCATTAGTTTATCCTATTTATGAATTTATAATTTTTATAGAAAAAAATTGATTGTAAATCAATATTTTTCAATACTTGGGGAATTACCTATGGTTCCTCGGTGCATATGTGGGAGAATGATGAAACATTTATGTGTTTTTAATAATTAAATTAATTAAAATAATTAATAAAAATATGAAAAATGTTATACTTGCATGTGATCTGGTTAAAATCCCAATGCACACAAAAATTTATACCCCCATCAGGGTAAACCCCACATCCCAAACGTAATAGTGTTCTTAGATTTCTCATTTAACACACCATTTGGGAAATATTAAGTTATTTTCCCAAAAAATAAAGTAAAAATATTAAATAACTTATCATCATGTGTGATCTGACCAAAATTCTGACACACACAGATGTTATAACCCACCTAGTGAAAAACCAATATCCCAAACCTAACTGTGATCTTATATTTATCATAAAAGTCACCATTTGAGAGATGTTAAATTACTCTAAATAAATCGCATGCGTGTAATATAATATATTTAATATTTTTATTTCATGTGTGTCAGGGATCTACAGGCCTCAAAGTCTCGAACTAATATAGCACCTTACATTGAAAATATTTCATAGAAAATTAAAAGGTATTATTCAGGATTTTACCCTTCTTCAAAACCATTAAAATTTTATTAAGTTATTTGTATTGAAAAATTAAATTTTCACAATGAAATAATTATAAATTTTTTCCAAATAAGGTTTTATTACCTTTAAAAATTTTGGATGTTAAATTTCTCCCCATATATAGAATTCATGTCCCTAAGACGTATCTCTAGTAGTCTTTCTCAAAAAAAATCAGGCTTCTAATCTCAAACATCATACTCGTTCTCCTAGGTCACTTCCCAGATATGTCTATGCTGACACTGAATAAGGACTAGCAGTACCATATTTTCACATGACACCTCCTTAATTATATCTATGATCTGCACAATATTATCCTCATAAGATTCATATGTCTCTATCTGAACATACTCACAATCATTAACATTCAAGGAGTTGGTTATGTACCTCTAAATCTATGACACATTGAACATTTATTTCATACCTTGATAGAGAGAAGGTAGGCCCAGACGATACCCCAATAACACAATTCACTCAGTGATCTCAAATGATCCAACAAAACAAGGTTCTTGCTTACACTGCTTCCTCGAACATATTTTCACCAAATGAGGATTCACTCACCATAAAACATGATCTCCCACAACGAACTCCTAGGGTATCCTCTTACATTCGACATAAGTCCTATATCCACTTTATGTGGTGATCAACCTCTTTAAAATTAAATTCACTCTCTTAGAGGCCATCGGAACCAACCCAATCCCACATTGATGCCTCACCTACCTCATGCCAACAAGCAGTGAATTATATGGTCTCCTATAAAGAGTCCCAAAAGGTTTCATCTGAATCCAATCCATAAACTATTATTGAACGAGAAACAAATCAAAGAAATGGGGTCATCCCATGATCAACTATAGTGTATCGGGAATGATAAAAATGTATCCTCCAATATCTATCTAGTCATCTAGGACATTCTGTTAGTTTGAGGATGGTATACTATGATCAATCACATCTATGTTCCTTGGGACTTCTAGAGGCCCTTCCAAAATAAAAATATAAAATGTGTGGATCTGTCAAAATAAATTATCAAGTGAACTCCATGCAATTTTACCATCTATTGGACATGTTTATTTCATAGCTCCTCCATTGACTGAGTCTCTCTAATCTGAAATAATTTATTATAATTTGTTAGCTGATCAAAAAGGATCGACACAGCATCACGAATCGTCTGGGTCCTTGGTATCCTCATCACAAAGTCCATTGTGATGTCGTCTCGTATTTAAATAGGTATAAAGAGTGGAAGTAACAACCCACGAGGAATCCAGTTCTTGGACATTAACCTATGATAGGTAAGGAATTGTTTGAAAATACTATAAATGTCTCTCTTTATCCCTAGCCACCAAATCTATCACCTAAATTCTTGATACATTTTGGTCACACCATGATGTACTTACCATCTAGAGGTATGTTAATATCTATTCATCTCCTACCATGTAAAAAAAAGGACTACAACTCTCTCATATACCAATATAACATCGTCATCCTCCATCGACCATCTAGGTATTGGGCCACCACCAGCATGTTTTTCCCCATCAAATGACACTCTCGGTCTAACTCTTGACAGGTCTTCACCTAGTCCACAAGGGAGGATGTTATCATTGAAGGGATACAAGCTATATATCCATGATCCATACAAGAATACACCCTATATTCATCCAACAATATCACCTTGAATCAAGGCTCTTCTTTAATCCACTCACTAAAATCCTACACATCATATTTCTTACAGCTAAGAGTTTCTATGAAAAATTACCTTATCCTGGTTTATACATCATCTCATGGTCGAACTTCCATAGATACTCAACACAGATATTTTATCATAGATTTAGGTCCCCTTTTGTGAATATATATCAAACTCTCTTATGGACTATATAAACAAAAATCCTCTCAGCGAAGAGATAGTGTATCCAACAATTCATAGTGTGGACCACAACTACTAGCTCTATTTCCTGCGTAGAATCGTTCGTATCATGTGTTCATTGTTGAAGAGACCTATAGGCTATAACATTTTCTATTTGAATCAGCAAAACTCTTTGAACAATGTATTATGAATCACATTACACTACATAAGTAAAATACTACGTTTTTCTAAAGGAAACATGATGTTCTATAGAATAAATGATACGACACATGAAGCATAAATGAATAAAAAAATATTATTATTTATATTTTACAATTATAACTATGCTGTTAGAATTGTGGGATGGAATAGCATTAACAAAATTATGAAAATAAGGGTTACACATGTTTATATAATGATTCATTGGTTTCAAAATTAATTAGAAATGGAAATAAAAACTAATTGAATATGAAGGATGTTTTTTATGAAAAAATATTTAAATAAGAATAATTGTATTTATAAAAGAATAAAATCACTATTTATTAGTATATTAATGAAATATAAATTAAATATAATTTCTAAAATTCACCTTGTATGTTTTCTAGACATTATATTGGAATAAATCTAGTTTTATAAGTAAAAGATTTATTTTTCAAAAAAAAAGGAAGTTTTACCGCCTCTTCATGGTGAACCCATTTTATATTTAGATTTTGACAATTTTACAAGTTCTGTTTGAAAACATATACTTCTTATTTGGAATAGGGACATCAAATTTTACTTTGTCAAAAAAAATCGTATTTATCTCATAATATTCATTTTTAAATGAATAGTGAAAAATATTACATTTTAATTTAAAACTACATTTTCATATAATATATTTATATAGATATATTATTATTTAAACTATTTTTAAAGTATAATTAGATAAAAAATTTATCATTTAGTTAAATTTAGGTCATTGGAATCAATTTCAAATTGAAATTGGATATAAAAACATTGTGAATTTTAAATATTTTTACTTTTAAAATCTGTTTCCTTGATCCATCAACAGGATTAATTTTAACAACTTCTGTGAACTGAAATTTAAAAAAAAAAGTTGTAATATGAATATAAATATTTTTCTAATATGATAAAATTATTTTTTTGAATATTAAATTTAGTATTTAATTTACCACATTTTAGGGTAAATCGGATAATTAAAGTTAAAAATAATATTAGAATATAATAAAATTACCCTAATACTTTTCATAATTTAATCAGATGAGTGGGATTCAACAAAAATCATCCTTAGGCCAAAATTGTCAAATTTTAATCCACTTGGGTAAGAATATGATATTTATTATATTTTGTTTAAAGATAAGTTAAAAATGTCAAACTTGTATTTTTAATTAGTATTAAATTTTTAATATAAGGGTTTTAAAGGATTAATTATACTATAATATTTAATTTGAAATATAAAATTATTATATACATCATGAAAATTTATATATATTTTTTAGACATTAAATAATTAAATTTAATTGTGACATAATGTTGATGTAGTGATAGATTTATTAAATCAAGAATCAAATTAATGATATTAATAATATTAAAATAAATATAATTTGAAACTATTAATGATATAAACTAATTTTATAGATTAATTTTAAATATTATGTGTGAGTTAATATAGTTTTTTAGAAGTAAAAAATCTTTTATGATATTTTTAAAATTTCAACTACTAAATAGTGTCAAAATTGACATTTATGAGATTGTAAAATAAATAATATTTTAATAAATTATATAAAATTCATAATAATATATCCTTCAGTCACATGATTTCTATATGTATAAATATTTCATTAATTACTCATTTTTTTCTATTTTAAATTTATATTTATTATATTTATTCTCAAAATGTAAATTACATAATGTTAGGATAAGAATTAATAAAGATTAAAACAAAAAGATAAGGATTAAAAAAATAAAAACTTGTACATTTTTAATTTGATGAATGGATTTAGACAAAATATTATCTTATATTTTAAATAATTTAGTTTTTATCGCTTTGTAATATAAAAGTAATTCATATTAATTTATTACTTTGAATAATTCCAAGGGTGCCCCTCCCATCTCCTGTAAAAAGGAACTCATTCATCTATATTAAATAATCATCAAAAACCATTTGGTTTGGAAAAAATTTGAAAAAAAATCATAATATAATTTATCCCCACATTATAGAGGCAATATGTTAGTTGTAATTCCATCCTTAGTGGAGTATATATGTTAAGAAAAGGTGATCGTCCGAAGGAAAGGTAATTTTTTTATTTATGCATTTCAATATTATTTCTTCTTCAAATTCCTTAAAATATTCTAAAAATAAAATAATATTATACCAAAAGTATCCTCAATATACTAAGATTTTTTATTTTAATATCATCACCTAAGTCCATCTATGATTTTATAAAATGGAAAAATAATTAATCGTTCATGCTTACGGGTCAACTATCACACCACAAACCGATATAATTCGTTTTTCATTACCATCTTTCAAAACTAGTTATAATAAAAAATAATGTTTATATATGATATTCATGACATATATATCATTATTCAATAATAATATCTCAATTATTTTATTACAATCCATGCACATAAGAATGATAATTTTGTTCATGAGTAAGTGTGATCTATCCCCTACATGAAGCGAAGTGATTTGTTTTTATTTTCAAGATAACTTCTATGATATAAATGGTTAATATTATGTTAATGATAAATTTATAATTATGAAAATTTAAATTTACTGGAAAAATCATTCCATAACAATCGGTAAAAAATTTAAAATGTTAATCATGTGTACGTACGGCCTACCATCTCCCTGATTATAACGTTGTTCATTTTTCATAACAAAACATAAATGGTTTGATTTAAAATTATAATTGATGTAAAAAAATTGATTATTATGTCATGAATAATATTCTGGAAAAAGATTAATCATGACCAATTTTACTATTGACATCATACCAAAGACATCTAGAACTCAGGTACTGATTATTGACAAAATTTCCTACGTGACTTTAAATAATCATGTAATGGTTATAACATTGTAATAAGTGATATAAAGGGACTAACAAACCTGAAAAATGTCCTCAAGTGTGTATAAATCAAGTTAATATTATTATTCATTATGATAATGAACTTACAAGATGAGTCAGACTTGAGGTAAGGGATTTCTATCAATCTCCTTTCATTAAGGCATTTTTTGATGTTATACACCACCATATTCTATTTGGGCATAATCAAACCCTTTGAACTTTAATTTCATTCAACATTTATTAAAATGAATATTTTTATATGAAGTTTTTTATTAAATAAAAAAAGGAATTTTTTTCAACATATACAGTGATAATGAATTTTTTGTCGCTATAACCATTATTTAATATTTTGATTCCTATACAAGATCTAATGTTTTTAAAAGAAAAATAAATACCATATTCCATTTTTAGGTTTTTTTTTGAATTTTTTTTGGAAAATGGATTGTTTGTATCAGTATCATTTAATTATAACTTTTTATCGCAAAATGGAAATATTATTTTTTTCATTTATTATTGTCTTCTGTGTTATAGTTATACTAGGGTTATTGGGAATTGTTCATATATATGGGTGGTTCCAAGATAAATAGAGTTTGGTTGATCCTATGATAGCTCTCCAATGTATTGGGTAATGAGATGGACTTAACTAGTTTGGTTTCTCTTATGATATTTATAGAGTATATCGTGATGGGTATTCTAAATGTAACTATAAAGGTTACTCCCTATATAGCCGTGAAGGCCACAATGTAAGAATGATATGGATGCCTCAATTTACCTTTCATTTTTAGTATTTATATAGAGTTTTATAGGAATATTATGATTTTATGAGATAATATAAAGGGTTTGTGTATTATGGGTGAAAATTATAATTTTGTGAAAATGTTTTCATGAGTTTAAAATATTCTTGGACTAATGGTTTAAATCCATATATTATTCCCCTTATAAAGGTTTTTATTCTCATCACTAGTTTTAAAATGTTTTTTCACAGAGAATAAGGATGGGTAAGATAATGTATGATGTCATGATGAATTATATGAATATTTTTATCAAGAAAAATAAATCATGTTATATTTTAAAAGATTTATATTTTTAATAGAATGGATGTTGTTTTAGTTTTACCCACTTTGTATGTATGAGGGATGTTATGTGTGAATGATGACCTAATTTTTTAGAACTCTAATCCTAAAAATATCCTCGATGTTAATGAATGTATATTCTTGAATTAATTAAATATTATGTAATTTTTAAGGATATGGCTTTATAGTTTGAATAATATGTAAGGTTTATGGAACTTTAGGGATTTTGAGTTTTGGTTAAACATAGGTTAAGTTTCTATTTCTATTCTTTTAGATAAATCATTGTTTTATAACTTTTTCAGATTGAGGAAATTCAATTAAAAATGGAAGGAGGTGGTTCTAAAACAACATTATAATCTATTTCTAATGATATTATTGAAATAATTATTGAAAATACCTATCTATATGATTTTGAAAATTTTTCTAACATAAAAATCTCTTACAGATAGTTGTATTAAATGTGAAACACCTCCTCTATACCATAGTATTATCATGGTTCATGGGTTTTTTTAATCTAATTCTATATTCCCAATATTCTTAAAGTTTAAAAAATGTCAATGTTATCAAGGAATATTTAGATATTCTACTTTATCATATGATTTAGAAGAATATTATGATTTTAATATAGCTGCTAAAGATGGATACCCTTGTGTAAACTATTTATATTTGGTTTTGAAATGCAGTCTTTCTGCACATAGTTATGGTATTTTACAAGTAACATTGATTAAATGTTTCAAATCAAACACAGTCTGAATGTTTTATAAAAATCATATTTTATCGTATCTTTTGAAATTATATTTTATAAAAATGATTTTCCAAAACTATTTCTCTATGTAAACCCATATGACACAAGTTATACAAGGATTATTTGGAAAAAAGAAGCAATATACTTTAAAGAATATATAAACAATTGTTGAAATTCATGGAACTTAAATATACATGATAAAAATGATAACAAAACTAGGTGGACAACGTGACTAAGGTACGACTTTATTTCTTCTTGAAATAGTTTTATTCCACAAGTCACTTTATGATTTATTATTTCTATGTATTTTTACAAGAAAGTTATTATTTCATGAGTTAATATAATGGGTTTGTGTTTTATAGATGAAAAGTATGATTTTGTGAAAATGTTTTTATTAGTTTAAAATATTCATGGAATAATGTTATATTTCCTTATTGTATGCCTCTTACAGATATTTTAGTTCTCATTACATGTTTGAAAATGTTTTTCATAGGTTATGAGGATGGGTACAAGAAGGGAGGGTGTCATTATGAATGTTATGATTATTTTTATTAAAGAAAATAAATCATGGTTTATTTTAAATGAATTATATTTTGAAACAAAATCAATACGGTTTTAGTCATAAAAGATTTTTATGTATGAGGGATGTTATATATTAATTATGACCTAATTTTCAAAAACTCTAAACCTTAAAATATCATATATGTGAATTAATGTAAATTCCTAAATTAACTCTGGATTATGTAACATTTATGGTTGGGGCCTTATAAATAACTAATCCTGGGCATAAGGAGTGTCAGTACTGGAGCTATCATCAACCTTCTATTTATGAGAAGGTACATAACATTGTATTAGTCTAACCATTATAAATTCAATTAATTCTTTTCTAGTGTATCCATGGGTGTTTATTATTGGGATAAGCCCTTGATAAACCGTTGGTAATATCATACTAAACCTAGAAATTTTCTAATCTCAAACACATTCTCTGAACATGTCCATGGAATGACTTCTATAAAATTATATGTTTCAATAGATATACCAATATCAAAAACCATATATCCTTGTAACATCACCTCTCGAATCCATAATTCACACTTTGATTGTTTTTTTAAAGTTGTTGTTCTCGAATAATACTCAGGATCATATCATGAAGCCTATCATATCACTCTAATGGAAGTGAATAGATTATGATATATTTGATGAATACTTTGAATAATGAGTCTATGTATTGATGGAAGATCCTATTTGGGAGGTCCATGTACACTTTTGATGCATTCAGCTTTCTGAGAAACATCACCAAGTACTCACATAATCAATACCAACTATAAAACACCATATTTATAATGTATTCCTCTCTAAATCATAACTGATGACAGCTTAATGGATGATTGATCTTGGAGAACCACTAGGCTCCTCGTAACTGATCGAAATGGTCATCAATCCTTGACAACAAAAATCATTTCTTCACTATCTCCTGGTTTAGATTTTGGTATTCAATATATAGATTAAGAATATTATCCTCCTTCTAGAATAAGAACTACTTAAATCTCATGGTGAAGTTCACATCTTTTGGAATCCCTTCCACTCAGCATCATCTAATTGAAAATTTAACAAATTTATCTTGGTTGGCACCATACAATACAGGGTATCAAAATTGTTGCACTCCTAGAATGATCTCAATATCATCTTAACTTGTTGTCCATTCATAGTGTCTACTAGGTAAAATATTCCCAAAAATATTTCAACCCATTATTCATCATCATGAGGGCATTTAATTCTTTGGAAATATGAATAATTATATGTTTGAAAAGCATGGCATGTTTTACTATAGTTTTTAACTCTTATGCCTAGGTCATGAACTAAGTGAAATACTTCTGATTGAAAATACCCTACTGCTTAAACCATAGAGTAGTTGTGGAATCAAGAGCAAATCCATTCTCTTACATGTCTAGTGTTATGGCTAAAACCTCATACCTTTTGAATTTTATCCTGACTACTTTCTAAGTGGTACCATAAGACAATGTTGAGGTGACATATTCTGTAATGAGAGGGAACACAATTTATAATAGAGAAAGAGGAATTATGATAAACCCAAAAGAGTTTGTGATTTCACACAAGTATTCTCCCATATCTCTATATGATCATAAAAGGTTATTCTAAAATTCTAACCTTAACCAAAGTTATACCCCTCCTAGAACTAACCCTTGTTTTCATCACTACACATTAGTCATACTCATCAAATATAAATATATACTAACACAACAACATGTTTAGTTAAACTAATAAATGTCATTAAGGATATATCGCAACTTCATGGAAGTAAGTAAATCATATAATAAGAAAATATGGTGAATAGATAGTTCAAATCAATGTATATAATTAAATAACTACTATGCAACCCAAAAAACACGTGTATATATATATATGTCATGTGAACCAACGTTCCTAATCCTGATCCATGAATGCACTTGAAATCCCATAAATCACATATCAATATCATGTGCATAACCTAAGATGACTTTATTCAACAATAATAGAAAAACATAAATTCCACACTTTATGGAAACTTAGAGTTCCACTATATAGTGTTAGTCATAAATTTTCCGCTTCCTAAATCCCCAATATCATATCGCATGTTTAACCGAACCCAACCCAAGTCTAGGAGAAAACATTTTAGTGAGTCTTGGTCATTTGATTCCATTTTATAACATCTAGACCTGAATGATTGGGTTCGAGCCATAAGGTCCAATGACCTCATGCATGTCTCCCCTAAAGTAGGAGGATACTGACTATAAGTGATTCCCTTAGTCCTTCATCGGCGAAACTATACCAATTGTATCAATTCATATGATCAATAATCAACAATATGAATAATAATAAATAATCAGTGTAAACATGTGGAAGGATAAAAGTGGAATATATTTCATTCCAATAAGGCAGTTTCCAAAGTGGAAAGCATAACAATTTTAGATAAATAAGATAAAAAAATTGATAAACTGAACATATTTTTTGTGTTGATCCTATCCCACCACCATCTCCTCACTCCTAATCATAGTTTTCCACCACAGGTTCCATTTCAGTCACCGGATCCCTAAGAAATTGTACATGCACACTGAAATGTCGGAGTGGGGTGTGAGTACAACACTCAACAGCACACCACCAATGTTTCCTTATCCAAATCTTCTCAAGTATAAATGTTTTTTACATAATAATAATAAATTCATAATAATCATATAAAACAAACATTACAAAGTCAAGCAATCATGCGTTAACCAAGTTTCCAAAAACCCCCGATTGTACCTACTTGGGATCTATACTGGTGGGATAATCATGTTTTTAGAATAATCACATTATATCCATGATGATAATGAATCACACTTCTCAACATCGTGTGATCCTGTAACTCATCATAAACTATGCATCATGAAGTCGTGATTGTGGTATTCTTAATAAATCGAGATTTACATGGAATTCACTTGGCATAAAGATCATACCCCTTCAAATTTTTTAGGCATTGAATCCACGAACTAGAAATAAATTAAGTGAAGTTCATGGAATTTACTATGAATCAAGAGATACTCAACATTCACTAGGAATCAAGTACATAGCCAATGGAATCTGATAGTCATTGAGTACATTACATGGAATCCTCAAGGCATCGTCGTATACCTATCCTGTGCATAGGTCTATCATAATCATTCTAGTAGGTTTTCCGCAATCCTCCTTTATGAGATAAACATATCACAATGGTCCACATACCTTATTGTCCAAGAAAATTTAAAAAAACCTCACATAACATGGTAGGATACTAGAGTGATCGTGGCATGTCAAAATAGATAAGATAGAAGATACTATACATGTGATCAACTTCCAATGTGAATAATAAGATACAATATACTCATGCAAAAAAACTAAAACATAGGGTTCAAATGGCTAAAAACATACCCACATGTGATCATAGTCTACCAAAGTCATCAAAAATTTCTACGCATAAGTTATATTAAGGAACCATGTGTATCAAAATCTTGAATAGGTAAAGAAATTACTACCCCAAAAGTTTTCAGTGTAAAAGGAAAGGATAAACCACCTAATGTGGTTTGATAGTTAGAGTGGAATCCTTAGTAGTCAAGAACATATCTTCATGGACTTATTATCATAAACATCAACATATCGATACTCTAAGTTCATCAAGGGTTCCTGGATCAAAAACTAGTGATTTTATTTTGAAAAGAAATAAAATATCACATGTGAGTATAAATTTTCTCCCCCAGATAATTTTTGAATTATCATTATAAACCATCATATGCGCTAGTAAAATTTTCCTTAAGAATAATTATCTTCTGATAGTTTTCGATAAATTATACTTTTTTAATTATCTAATGATAATTTATCATAAATTATTTTTTTATAATTATCTTTGATAATATATCCTAATTTATCTTTATAATTATCTTTTGTAATTTATCAAAAATTCTTTTTTATAATTATCTTTTTATAATTTATTATAAATTATTATTTTATAATTATCTCTAGATAATTTATCATAAATTACCTATTTATAATTATCTCTAGATAATTTATCCAAAATTATCCATTTATAATTTTCACTGGTAATCTATCCTAAATTATCCTTTATAATTATATTTTCAAAATTTATTATAAATTATCTTCTATAATTATCTTTGTATAATTTATTTCAAATTTCCATTTACATAATTATCTTTTGATAATTTGTCATAAATTATCTTTTATAATTATCTTTTCATAATTTATCCTGAATTGTCATTTATAATTATCTTTTTATAATTTAATATAAATTTCCCTTGATATTTATCTTCTGAAATTTTATTATAAATTATCTTTTTATGATTATCAATTTAGTATTAATTATAAATTGTCCTTTTATAAACTCTCAATTATCTTTGGATAAATTAATTAACTACCCCTTGATTATTTATATTAATTATCATCTAGAAATTTTCTAAATTATCCCTTGATAAATCCATGCGATTATCCTTTGATAATTTTTATTCCATAAATTATCTTTTGATAATCTAGTAATTGTTATTTATTTACAATATTTTATAATTTTCAATGATAATTGTTCTCAATTATGAATTATAATTTATTAAATATACTTTCCCTTGATAATTTTTTTAAAATTATCATTTGATAATATTGTGAAATTATATTCGATTAAAACTATATTTTATTATTTTATTATTCATCCTTTTTTAGATTTGTGAAATGATGAAAAATGGATGGAAATGAAATAAAAAATAAACAAAACCTTGAATGGATATACATAACATGTGGAGAGAAAAGAGATCAAGGGGACTCATAGCGTCATGAACACCCAAATCAGATCAATAAGGATTCACTTATTGCATGTAGTGGGGTTCCACATTCTATCAGACTCATAATATCAAACACCATCAAAGGAACTGAACAATTAATCAATTTAAGCCCCAAAATCACTAAAATTAAAATATATAATTTTAAACAACATATATAATCTTCTCATTCACCCAAATTTGATGGTGAGGTCACTAGTTTATCCCATTAATTCATTTGGAACATATGTGGGAGAAATGTAGATAGTACCATAGTTTTTAATAATTAAAATAGTAAAAATAATTAATAAAAATACTAAAAAGTCTATACTCACATGTGATCTAGTCAATTCCCTGATGCACAAAAACATGCATACTCTACCTAGGGTAAACCCAATTTTCGTGACCTAACGGTAGTATTAGATATCTCATATGAACCTCCATTATATTGATATTAAATTATTTACCAAACAAATATAATAATAAATATTAATTAAATTATACACATGTGAGATCTAACCAAACAAATGTTATACCACGCCTAGGGTTACCCTTGTGTCCTAGATCTAACGATGGTCTCCAATTTCTCATAAGACACACCGTTTTTCTGTATATTAAATTATTTTTCTTAATTCATGTGCATGTAATATAAAATATTTAATATTTTAATTTCATCTGTGACCAGGATCTAGAGGCCTCATAATCTCACACTAACTGAGAAAATGACTACAAAAATATTCTATCAAATAATCAAAGTTTCTAATAGGTATATTTACCTAATGAATATATTTTAAACATTTATTAAGTAATTTTTATTGAAAAAATAAATTTACATAATAAACATATAAATTATTAAAAAAATAGGGTTTTTATTGTCTTTAAAAATCAAGTATATTACACGTTCTCTAACTTCATTAAGTGCCTTAATTTTAGGAAGTTGGGTATATTTTTTATCCATTTATTTACCAATGTCATTTATAATATATGAATTAACCCAAATGGATTCAATTTATACCTTTCAAAAAGATCAAATCCCTAAAAGTCCAATTCCATCAAGGACTCTATAGATACATGATGTGGTTGAGCATGCCAAAGTTCTCGCCACATATCATTTTTTATATTGATAATATTAATTACACCTTTTTTGAAGGAAAATTGTATTAAAATTGAATATCCTTTGTGGTAAATTTTTCTAACAATGTTTTTTTATTTGTTGAGAACTAAAAGTTTTGTGTTAGAATGTTTTTCTTATTCACAAATTAGACCCAATACATCATAATGTGATTTGTAATAATTTCAAAATTTACTGAATGTTTGATCCAAAGATAAATTGGGAGAATAGTTTTTATAATAAATATTTTTTTTATAGACTCAGATTATCAAATTCATCTATAATGGATACAAATAATTGGATCCAAAATAATTAGGGGAATAATTTGGTTTTTAATCGATGTTTGTCTTTTCATAATCAGATAAAGAAAGAATTTTCTGAGTTAAAAATTCAAAAGTTTCAATATGAATAAGTTTTAATAATGCTAATGTTATTTTTTGAAGAAAGTGAAGTCATAAGTTAGAAAGTTCTCATACATTCTTAAAAAATTAGATGATTCTTTGCTGATCAAAAATTTATCACAAATCACAAAAACTCTAATGAAAAATTATTTTGATGAAATGGCGTGGAGGTCTAATGAATTTTAGAGTTCCAATATAGGAATTAAATTTTAATGAGAATTCCATTTCAATGAGGATTACATCATAATGATAAATCCATCATAATGGGAATTCCATAATAATATAAATTTTGTCATAATAAAATTTCCATCATAATGGGAATTCCATTGTAATATGAATTTTATCCTAATGAGGATTCCAACAGATTGAGCTAAAAAGGAAATAAATTTTGGAATCATTGAGAAGGATACATAATTCATAATCACTAAGAAGGAAACATATTCAAAATCACTAATAAGGATATATAATTTTTAATCCAAGAGATGGATATAGAATTCATAATCACTAAGAAGGATAAAAACTCTTAATGTGTTGAGAAGAAAACATATTCGAAATGAAATGATTAAAGAGAAGACTCAAAAAAATTCAATAAGTTTTATAAATACTTGAGGAGGTCGAAATTGAAATTAATTTTTTCATAAATATCTATGAAATATATGGAAGATCGAACAAGTAAAGGTTTATGTTTAAATGCGATAGTTTTTCAGACATTTGGAAATATTAGGAATCGTGGACTGTTTTGAAGTTTCCCTATTTTTTCAGAGTCACCTATAAATACTTTTTCAGATCATTTGGTCATTGTGTGGATTTTTTTTAAAGCAAGAAAAATAGAGTGCTGAATAAATCTAGTGAATTTCATTTTCGGCCTGAGATCTCATGAGGATGATTAGACAACTGAATGTTTCTTTATCGGGATTTGAATCAGAGCAGAGTTTGAGTTTTTCATAATGATAATGAGGTCATTTTATTGAGTTCATCACATCGATAGAATCGAATCCAGAATCATTTTATTAAGAGAATATGATCTATACTCATAATTTTGAAATAATTAGATATAGACTCATCATATGAAGATAATTAGATCCAGACTCATAAAACTAGTAAAATTTGATCTAGCCAAATCAAAATTTGGATTCAAACTAATATATTTTAGAGAAGTTTCAAAAAATCAGAATTATTTTGTTTGGATCAATTTTTTAAAAGAAAACATTGAAACTGGAAGGATTCGATATAATGTTTCCTATTGAGAGATAAAAGGTGTCGAATAAGAGTTTTCACAACTCATATTCAATCTTCATAATTGTGGATTTCTGTTGGCCCACTAGAGTGGCTTTAGAGAGGGTATAGGTTCTCAAACTGAGGATGAACCTTATAAATATTGTGTTATTTACGTACTTTCTTACTTTTTGGTGCATTAGTATTTACTAGAGGATGAAAAGGAAATAAATCTTAATAGGTTTTATGGGTTTTGTTTTTAAATGATTTGAAACTTAATAATGGTTAACAACTGATTCAAACCACCCCCTACCAGTTTTTATTTAATTTTTTATAACACCAATTGGTATCAGATGATGGTACCCTTGTTTAATCATTATCATGTATAATATTAATTCTTTCCATATTAGAGTAATTCTTAGATTTTATGGAAAAAAATATTATGGATGGAAAAATAAGATGATTCCTTATCTACTATCTCATGGCCTAGATGTTGTTGATGCATCTACTAATTATTTTCCACCTATTAAAAAACATTCTCCTTTAACATTTGCAGATAAGTGAAATATAGAAGATTATGGAAAGGCAAGAAATAAAATCCTTATGTCTTTATCAGAGACGGTTTATCCAAATTTGATGGGACTCAAAATATTAAAACATATGCCAGACAAGCTGGAAAGTGTTTATGAAAAAAATACTAATGTAAAGGAATAAAATATTAAAATCTTTCATAGTAAGTATGAAGACATAATAATTAGATATGAAGAAAAAATGGATGAATAATTCCCCGTATTAAATGAAATTTTTTACAACATCATAGGATTTAGAGATTTCCCGAAAGATTCTATAATTTTGAAGAAACAAATGGGATCTTTCCAGACTAGTTTGATTCAAAATTTTATTCTTTAGAAAATAAGGATGATTCATCTCTTGATTAATTTCATAAATTTTTTTATTTATTATTAAATGTGGAATGATTTAACATTTAAAAATAATATTAAAGATGAAATGGATTTTAAAGTTATGATAAAGATGAAAATCAATTATGTTGAATAAGACAATCCTTATGAGTCCGAATATAAGTTAGATGTTGAGTTGAATGATAAGATTACATCTCTTATCTCTAAAAATCATTGGAGAAGAAGATTAAAATATGGATGTAAACTCCCTCTCAAATGTTTTGAGTGTGGTGGAATAAAAAACATATCTATGAATTTCCTTTATAATAAAGTTATAGAATATCTATATCATTTCGTTGACAACCCTTGATGGAATAAGTGTTGCAGAAATGGTTATGAAGAAATGTCACCCAAAAAATACATGAACATAACTGGAAGCAAAATAATGATGTTGAGTAAGAATTTTTAATCAGACTCAACTTACAACAATTATTTTAAAGATTAAAGTGGAGTGAAATTTAAAACCTTTATTTCAATAGTTGAGAAAAAAAACTCCTTAGATAGTGAATAAGGGAGTTAATAATCTTACCAAGAGTATAATCATAGAATAGAACATATTTCATTTTTTAAGGAAAAAAATCTCTCAATAAATAAACCAGAGTTATGAATATATATTTGGAATAGGATGATGATGGAATAAAAATGTTATCAAGGAGTAAAAATACATTCAAGAGATCTTATGTTACAAATATTAAAATGATGAATTCGGAAAAATGGATGAAGATCATATTAAGAAGATAAAAGATAATAAATAATAATTTAATAAGCTTAAAAAAACATCTTGCATCCTAAATTACCACGAGTAATAAGAATGAAAACTTCCAAAGAGTTTCAGAAGTAAAAGATAATACTTCTAAATTAGCTGAGAGGGATCAATATGAGAGTCAAGTTAAATCCCCACTCACCAAAAATAATGTTTCATCTGATTCATTAAATATTTTAGGTTCCAAAAAAGATGTTGGGAAAGCCTAGGTGTAAAAGGATGTGAGAAACCTATCACATATATAAATGTTGAAAAATTACAAAGAGGAAAGATGGTCTACGGCCTGACTATGTTAAACATGAAAGAAGTTATAATCCTCAATAATTTTTCTACAAAGATAGATCTTTCATAAATATAAAATCAAGATTTTATTGATATTTTTTGTGTTTTGGAATCAATGGAAAAATATATTGTAATTTTTTTCACAACATATCCTTACACGGAATAATGTTTCATAAAATTTGATGAAATATAGAAATTAGAATGAGTAAATTTCCAGACTTACATAAAGTAGAAAATGTGAATTCTCAAGATGTTAGAAACCGTCAAATAAAAAATCAATTTTAATGTCTAGAGGAAATTTAAGGAAGATGATATAAGGTTGTTCATCATGCTTAAAAATTAATGGAACTCCTTCCCGGGCATGTTTTTTATTATAGAGTAGAAAAGGAAGTTATAAAGAAGAATATTGAGGAGAAAAATTTTATGGTCGAGATAACTTTGAAAGAAATTAAAAGGAAAAAACCAAGGATAATTGATAGTGTTTTTCCTTCATATATGGAAGGTGATATAAAAATATAGAAAGATGATAAAATTCATGATAGAAGAGTATTTACTTTTTTTAGTGATATTTATTGAAAAATTAAAGGAATCAGAATGGCAGATATTGAAGTAGAGAAATTGAAATCTAAGGAAATTTTACTTTTTTATGGGTTAAAACAAAACATATATAGTGTAAGTCATATTTATGGTGATGGAAAAGGATTAATATTAAAAAATTATTCTTGTATCATCAAAACTATTAAATATGGAAAAGATATCACAAAAGGTGAATGAAATAGTGGGAATCTTATCCAAATTAGAGAATTTAATAACTCATGTTACTTGATTGATGTACATTAAAACAAATTATGGCACCATAGACTTGGGAATATTGGATTGAAATGTATGATTAATGATTATAAAGTTAATTCCATTTAAAAAATTCAAGAATTGAAATTAAGAGAAGAATATGTTTGTTTAACTTTTCAAAAAGGGTATATGACTAACAAAAGTCATAAAAGAGATGAGATTAAATCTTTGAGTTCACTTAATATTATTCATTCCAATTTATGTGGGTCGATGAGACATCAATAAATAAAAGGATATTTATAATTTATCTATTTTTTCAATGATTTAACTTAGATGAAAAACATCATGATTATGAAGCATAAGTCTGAGTCTATTGAATTGTTCAAATTCATTAAAAAAGATATAGAGAAATAAATTGGGGGTTTCCATAAATAAGCTGAGAACAGATAATAGAACTAAATTCAAAAACTATAATTTTGAATCTTATCAGATAAAGTGTGGTATCATATATCAGTATAGTGAACCCTATACTCCACAATAAAATAGAGTAGTAGAAATAATGAATTGCAGTTTGGCGGAAATGGGAAGAAGTGTGTTAGCTGAAAAAAAGATTTAAAAATTATATTCAAGATAATCTTTTAGTACTGTTGTACATGTTCAAAATAGATACTTTTTTTGATCATAAATTAACATGACTCATTTTGAAATGTGGTATAACAAAAAGCCTTCATTTAAATACATAGAATTGTTTGGATGTACATGTTTTTTCGAAATTAAACATCTAAATTTTGGATTGTTTGATGAGAAAGCTTAGGAAGGAACTTTCATGGGTTATTCACCAAATAGAATAATTTAAAATTTTTGGATCAATGGTTTACAAAATTTGGTAGAATAAAATGATGGTAAGGTAATTTAAAATAAATGTTGTCTAAATAAAGTTGTTGAGAATTATGAGGAAGGTAAATTGGAGATTTCCAACTACAGTGAATGTAATTCAAAACATACTTATCAAGATTCATAAGAATTGGGTGATGAGGAAATTATATATGGGAATGAAACATTGACATTTTCTACCTTAAAAAAATATATTTTATCTGAAAATATTATTAGGAATCAGAAGACTTCATTTTAAAGAAGAATGAAGTTGAGATTAGAAAATAAGACTTCACTAATATAAAAATTTGAACTATAATCAGTTTCAGAATCAATTCAACACAAAGAATGGGTGGATTCTATGAATTAAGAGTGGGATAAAATTGGGAAAAATGAAACATGGGAACTTTTTCTATGACCATGAAATAAAAATGTTATTGGAATAATGTGGAATTATATAATCAAATTTAACGAGCATGGAGAAGTTTCAAGAAACAAAGTAAGACTTGTTTGTAATGGATATTCACATGTGTAACGTGTGTATTTTGATGGATCATTTGATCCCATTGAAAGTCTAGAAGCTCTTTCAATGTTTATTATAGTGAATACTCATCAGAATTAAAACTTTTTTCAGATGGATGTAAAGTTAGATTTCTTAAATCATGAGATTTATGAAGGCATTTAAATTAAACAAAATTATGTTTTTCTACATGATGAGGATTAAATTAATGTTTGTAAATTGAATAAATCTTTTTATCTGCTGAAACAATATCCAAATTCATGGTATTCAAAGCCTGAAAGTCATTTGATGATGTTGAATTTTCCTAAATTAAAAGTTGATAAAAACATACATGTGAAATATAATAATTATATAACTATAATTGTAATTTTTTTGCGGATGATATAATTTTTTGTGGATGAAGGAAAATTTAATAAATAATTTTATGATTAAATAAAGAAGAATTTTTAAATTTTGGTGTTGGGATAATTAAATTTCTTCTTTGTATTAAAATTTCAACAAAAAATTTAGTTTTTATCATATCAATAAAATTATGCGATGGAATTTTTTAAGATGCTTGTAATGGAAGAATCCAAATAAGTTGATACTTCTATATATGTGAGAAAAAAGTTGAGTAAAGATAAGTCCATAAAAATTGTAAATGGAAAAGATTTTCTGAATCTGATTGGAAGTCTACATTACCTTACAACTTCATGACCTAATATTTTTTACGATGGAATTTTTGTTATAGGTAACCAAATAATAAAAAATAATCACATGTATTGGAAGCGAAAATAATTTTGATATATATATAAGGAAAAACAAATCATGTGTTATTATATAAAAGAAATAGTAAGTTAAAGTTTCATGGTTATACTGATGTCGATTGGGCTAGTGATTGTAATGATATAAAATCAACCTTTGGATGATCATTCTTCTTAGGAGAATATTGTGTGAGTTGTAATAGTATGATATAAAGTCCAATAACTTTGAGTACAATGGATTATGAATATATTGTAGGTACTCAGTCTTGTACTTAAATGTTATGGATGAATGCTCAATATAAATATTTGGATAAAAATGTTTCAAAAACATTGAATTTGCTTTGTGATGATCAAAGTGCAATTAATCATTATAAAAATTATGTTCAACATTCAAGATAAAAACAAATTAATATAAATTTTCACTTCATAATAGAGAAAGTTAATGATGAATATTGTTTTCTTAATACATTTCAAAAAAGTATCAAATTTTTGATACCTTTACAAATGAAATACCAAAAGAATGGTTTGTGGAATTAAGGATGCATATTTATTTTCCTCCTCCTTCCATGACTTATTAAACCTCATAATGAAGTATTCCACCATGATTTGGATTATGTTGACAATGGTGGAGATAAAGTAACAACTTTTTACATTATAAGAAATTTTACATATAATTTTTTTATGAACATGAATTTGTGGTAATTATAAAATGGGGGAGAGAAAAAGAATGTGACAAAATAAAGAATAGGGGAGAGAAAATGAGTGTGTGAAAAGAATAGTGAGTAGATATTATCTTAACATGGATGAAAATTTTTCTTCCCACCGAGGGATGCAATTATTTCAAAAACATTACTTTCACTAGTAGTATGGTGTCATGACACTCTCTTTTTGGAAAGGCTATGTTTTGATAAAAATAAAAAAAAATGATTTTTATACAAAAATTGAATTGTGAAAAATTTTAAGATTTGGAAAAGTTGAAAAAAAAAATAACAAATTCTAAGGGTGATATTTTAGAAATTTTTTTAAAAATAAACATTTAAAAATGTTGTTTGTATAATTTGAATACTAAAATTTTTGTATAACAATGTTTTTATAATTCAAGAATTAGACATAGCCCATCATAATGAGATTTATAAGAAGGTTGAAAGTTATTGAAGGTTTCAATCCAAAGATTAATGGGGAGAAAATATTTGTTTTAAATAAATATTATTTTTATAGACTCAGAGTATCAGATCCATCTACATCGGATTCATATCATCTAATCTAAAAGAATAAGTATAAATTGTAGGTAGTTGGATGTTTGTCTTTTCATAATCATAGTAAGAATGAATTTTCTGAGTTATAATGTCAGAATTTATAGTATGAAGAAGTGGTAATGATGTTGAATAGTTTTATTGAACAAATTCAATTAAAGAGTCAGAATTTTATTGTATATTCTAAACAAAATCATATGATTTTTTTCTTTTCATAATATTTTCATTAATCAGGAAAACTCTATTGATAATATCTTTCGATGAAATGTTGGATAGGATTAAAGAATTTCAGAGTTGCAATATAGGAATTCTATCATAATGGGAATTCCATCATAATGGAGATTCCATTGTAATGAAAATTACATCATAGTGGTAATTCTATTGTAATGGGAATAACATCATATGGGAATTCCATTGTAATGGTAATTCCATCATAATGAGTATTATATCATAATAAGGATTCCACCATATGAAGATCAAAATGATATAGAATTAAGAATCACTGAGAAGGAAACATAAATTGTATTCCCAGATAAGGAAACTGAATTTTTAATCATTTATAAGGATATATAATGCGAAATCACAAAGAAAAATACAGATTTCATAATCACTAAGAATGAAAAAAAGTCATAATGAGATGAGAAGGAAACCGATTTTTAATGATCTGACTATAAAGAAGGCTTAGAAAATCAAAAAGTTTTATGAATATTTGAATAGGTCAAACGTGAAATTAAATTTTTAATAAGTCTCATAGAAATATATGTAGGATTCAACATGTCATATTTAATGTATAAATGTGAGAGTTTTTTGGATTTTTTAAAATTTTAGGAAGTGGGGAATGTTTGAAAGTTTTTCAATTTTGTTTTTTGAGTCACTTATAAAAACCTTATCATATCATTTGTTCATTTTTTTTACTCTTTTTTATAAACTAAAAAATGTTATAACACTGAATAAATCAAGATAATTTCATTTCAGGACATATATCTCATGAGGAGGATTAGATAGAAAAATGTTTGTTTACAGGGTTAAGCTTTTATGTGGAGTTTGAATTTTTTAGATGGAGAATGGGTCATCATATTGGGCATATCAGATTGAGATAATCAGATATTGAGTCATCGTATTGAGGGAATTAGATCCATACTCATTGTATTGAGACAATCAGGTCCAAAATAATCATATTGAGAGAATCTTATCTAGACTCATTAGATTGAGAATATCAATTCCCTCCAAATCAAACTAAGGATTTAGACCTATCAATTGTAGAGAAGTTTCACAAAAAATCATATTCTTTTTTTTAGATCAATTGTTTTATAAAAAAATTTAAATTGATGTGAGTTAGTTTAATCTTTTATATTAGAATATATATGGTGACTAAATGGATTGGGAACAATTTGTTTTCACTTCTTCAAAATAGTGTATTTCCATAGACCCTTGGGAGTGACTATGATAAGGATGTAGGTTCTCACACTAAGGTTGAACCTTTTAAATATTATGTTATTTACATTATTCCCTAATTTTACATGAATGAGTATTTACTAAAAGTTGATAAGGAAGTAAATCTTAATAGGTTATAGATTTTATGTTTATAAAAGTTTTCAAACTTATAAAAGGTGAAAAACTGTTTAAAACCCCATTTCTCTTTTGTTATTAAATCATTTGGAAATTCAAAAATAATCCTTAATAAATAATACCCTCAATGTGTTTTTCATCATTTATTTCATTGATAATGAGGTTTTAAATTGTTTGTTTATTGGTGGAACATCCCGAGATCATGATTCTCATCTTGGATACAAAAAATTGGATTCCATAGCCTTTATGTATTCAAGAATCTTGGTTTCATAAATTTAATGAGATAAGGAAATGGTTTTTCCTATAACTATTAGTTAGACCCAATTATATCCTCATTAGTGATCCCCATCATTAGTCTGGTTAATAAACCACATTCCCATATATAGGATTCTTATTCCATGATATCTCTAAGTTTTCCTCACTAGTGAATATCCTCTATAAGTTCGTCAAACCATCCTTATCTATTTACCAATATACAGGAGGTGTAAATAAATATATTGTTTTCATATTAGGTGTAAGACCCAAACCTTCCCCACTGGGCCCTATCCATTATGAGTTTAATCATCCATTATTTTCTATTTACTAAAAGGAAAGAGGTTAAATTCATATATGGGCCTCCTTCCAGTTGTATGTTATGACCACACACTATCATATTTAGTTTTCAATTGAAAGGATAATGTAGAAGGTTTTTATCATGTGTAATTAACATAAATAATTGGTGCCTTAGAGTGGCCTCTACCTCTCCTTTCTGAGGAATCTAGGGTTTCTTCCATCTTTTTCTTCCTTCCCCCATCATGTCGGGGTCTTCTCGGGGTGGAGGAGGTTTCATCTCACGGTGGCGGGATATTCTCGGAAGCGGCGGGTTTGACTCGGTGTGGGTGTCTTCGCTCAGGTTGGGATCTCTTGCAATAGTAGTGGGTCGACTCAACGTGGGTGCCTTCGCTCGTGAAGGGATCTCGCATGGTGGAGGGGGGAATTTCGGTGTGGTCATCGCTCGGTCTGGGATCTCTTGCAGTAGCGATGCAGTGCCTCTTGGTGGATTTGGCTCGCCGAGGCATTCTTTCATTTTTGAGCCTCGGTGAGGTTGGTGTCGTTGCTCTTTTATGGTGCATCGGAGGTCAGCTTGGAGTGTGTCAGGTTTAGCATGGTCCCTCCGTTGGTTTAGGTGTTGGAGTGGGCCTGGTCCGGTGTTATCAGGTGTGCTTCCAGCAGGTTTCTGGTGTGTCTCTGGCTAGATCTGCAGTGCTTCAGAGGGGGAGGCTCCTCAGTTTCAGTTTATGCAAGGTTTGACATGATTTTAATTTGGTGATGTTGTTTTTATGCTCTCTGGATGGATCTGGTTTTTTGAATATCCTGTTTCAAGGGAAATGGTTCTTCTCTGCGCTTCTTATCCCCATGAGGCTTTTTTCAGAACCTGGTGAGAAGCATCGCAGTTCTGATCAGAGAAGATCCATTCCTAGAGCGGCGTTTCTGTTTCAGGAAGACCCTGAGACCCTCACCGGTGGTGTTCTCTTTACGCGGGGTTGGGTCAGCCAGTCCTAGGTGATGCTGACTTGATCTCCTATTTTTTTAACTTCCTTTTGGAATTCTGTGGATGTGGTGGTGAGAGTGTCCCGATCTAGTTGGTGGGGTTGGTCTAGGATGGTCTTTGTTGGAGGTTCTATGGTTTTTTTGATGGTGGTATGATTGTGAGCTCCATTGGTATGGTGATGCACCGGGACTCGACCACACAGATATGACCCTAGAGGTGGTTCCAGATCTTCTTTTCATCGTTGCAGTGCTTTATGGATTTGGACATTTGAGAGGGTATGGTGTAAGCCATCAGATCGGGCATGTTCTTTGACGTAGGACATTAGCTTTCCGTTTAGCCTTGCATTGGTGAAGAGCATTCCATGACCATTTGTTGGGAAGAGTTTTCTTTGTGTTGTTAGTTTGGATAGTTTTGTTTGACCTTTGATTCATGATATGTTTTATGTCAATGATGTCTTTGGGTTCCCCCCCCCCCCCTTATTCCTTTAAAAGGGGTGTGTTTTTAATAAAATAAAAATTAAAGGCCTTCGGTCTGTTGGATGGTAACTACCATAATGACACTTTCTAGGAACTTCTCAACTTTTTTTCTCAGATATATGACATTAAACTATATGGTTTATTGTCCATTTTACATGTCTATAAACTACATAGAATAGATCATTGATAGTGTAACACAAAAGCATCTTCATTTAATCATGGATTTGTGGACTTATTTAGAACCACCATTGTTCTTATCCCATTTCCTTAAAAGGTATATTAGGTCTTCTAATGTAGCACAAATTTATGTGGATTCAGATTCTATTCATAGGGATATGTAAGAAACCTCTCTATTGGACAATACTCAAACTCCACAGCACCTACCACTTCTCTAGATTGGTTTAATTTCCATAACACCCATATTTATAGTTTTAAACAATATCATAATCAATCATGAGTTAAATAAATATGGATACTCTCTAATATACATAGATGTTTACATCAGTGTATATGCATGATTTATTAATCAAAGATAGGTAACTGATATTGATTTAACATATAAGTATTTAATTAAATTTTCTAATATAGATAAAAAAATGTTGGACTATGTAATAAGAAAACTTAAGGGATGATTTTACCACCCATCTTATCAACCCTTTGTAATGTAATGTGTTGTTGGTATTTCCCAGAATTAATTTCTACACCCATAACTTTTGATTCAGTATAGAAATGAGTTCCAAAGGAATGAAACCACTATAAATATTTCTAAACCCTGTGATCTTATTTCCCAAGGGTTCGTATAATGTAGGTTGAGGTTCCTTGGATATTTTATCTAAATATCAGTTAGACCTACACATATAGAAGTATTCCTATGAGAATGATTGATTCAAATGGATTGTGATGTAGTATATTCCTCTATCTATGGAGGACTCCTAATGGAATCATAATGTTGACCATAATATAAGATAAAATATGTTTGAGGGTTTATTTAATTAAACACTATGGTTTCGGTGATCAAATAACTTAACAAGTCAGGGTTTTTTTCCCTTAATTCGGTTGATGGGAAATAAAATATATTCCACCAAGTTTGCTCTGTGGATTGATTGGGGTTATTTATATGCCATTATCAATAGTTATTTGAATGTATTTTATTAACATAAACTAATTCCACTTAATTTTATTGAACCATGTTCTAATATACATAAATATACTAAAGTAAAAGGGGGAACTATCATTGTATTATTCTCCAATTTTTTTATTAATCGAGTAATTTTGGAACTATTGGTATGAAAATGACAAGGGAACCACTACATGAAAATAGATATTATTCTTCTTATAAATATAATGATATATATGTATTATAGGACCACTATTAATTTAGAGTTAGTTATAAGGTCCTTGAAATGGTTTATTATATTCATCCATTAGAGAGTTACCTTCTCACTCTTGTAATATCCATGGATTTTCATATTCGAAGAAGAAAAGTTAATTTTAATATACCCCAAAGGCATTATGGGGTAGATTCAGGTGAGAATAATCCTAAAAATATTATTAATTCAGTCCATATCGAATTTTATATTATAGATATTACCATATATACATATATATATATTTGTGTGTGTATGTGTATGATGGTTCCTATTTAGTAGATTTTGTGTCTTGTTTTATGAATTAAATGACCATTTCACATTCTATTGAATATGTCCCTACAAGATACATCTTGGATTCAAAAAATTCAGTCTCATAATCTAGTGGAATTTCAATAGCCTCATAAATGAATCCATGTGATCCTTTAATAGGTTAAGGGCTACAAAAAGGGATATCTTTTCTAGAATGATTGTAAGATACATCAAAAATATATATTCACTTGATTAGGAGTTGATACTTACTACTGCGAGGTTTCCCTGTTTCTTGAGGCTAATGGAATGAAGCTGACTATCCCAAAATCTATATTCCCTCACGGAATCTAGGGTACATAATGATTTTTTTAGGGTTGCGCTAAACCAGTCATCTAATACATTAATGTTGACTGGATAACTGAGCATTTACTAGTCATTATTTTTGTATGATTGTATCATGTTAATATCTAGAGGTTTTGAAATTGGGATAATATTCATCTCATTTAAGAATATTTCTCTTATCTTTAACTATGTATATATATAGCCTAATTTGAAATGATAAATGATCAGTGGGTGTACTATTGTTTTATCTTCTCTGACCTCCACGGCCTCTTCCTTGATTATGGATGTGGGGATCATGACCATATGAACACTCCTATTTATTGATGGGGTCTACAAGTTACTAAAAGGTCAAATAAATAGTGATACTCCTTAATAAATTATGTTTTTTTGGGTTGGGTGGTTCCTTTCCTCCTAATTATGTGGGAATAAATTCATTGAGATTCTGAACTAGCTTTGGTACTTACAATGGATCTTCTTCATATACCCAATTTTTTTGGTGATGAATCTGCTAAATATTTTAATGTTGTTGTTGATAATATGTTGGGTCTAGAATTTAATATGTAATTAGGGTTATAACTGGATTATTACATTAGCACTAAATTATAACATTCTCCTAGTCGACTCACCTCCTAGTCATAAAGTCATAAAATTTATATATTCTCCAATTTGGGTCCACATTCCACTCTTTTTCTTCTTCTAGTATAGAAATAGAGAAATATAAAATCTTCATTGGGGGTTTACCCTAAATCACCATTGTATATTCAACAACATTATTGAATATGTCCTTGAGGATAACATAGCATTGAATGTTGGTTCCTAGTATTTAGTGGAAGGGTAATTAATAAGGGAAATCATTTATCCCCAAATCATTTTTCTTCTAAGTCTCAATACATTTACCATGGTTCTTCTCTAGGATAGTAATGAAGAACCCTAAAACTTTTTCCTTTAGGAAGTAGTGGTCTTTAATCTTCCAATCATTGAATTTCATATGATTTTTCTCCTATCCATTTTAAATAGGGTATTGTTTCTGCAATTGTTTTTTGGGGAGAATAAACACATGTTATGGAGTGTGATGGTGAAATAGATATGGTGTTGTCACTATTATATTCATGAACATTATAGTCTCTTCTATACTAGTCTTATTCCTTTTTACTAAAAGCATTGGACGAGTTGGTATTTGATCATTGAATATCATTATTAAGTCATTTTATAATTGATATAAACAATTGGAAACCATCAAGGTCCTTCAAGTGAATAAAGTGTGTCTGAATCTTACATAAAAAAATCTATTTATATCTCAAATGGTTTATTATAGGTAATATACAAATTTAAATAGTAATTTAGGCCTTTCTAGTAGGTGATAATTTCCAAAACCCTCCCATTTTTACACTACATTCAATTCAATATTTAAAGTTCAATTGTCATCCTCATCATATAGATAAATTAATAAAGGAACTTTCATCAAAGAAATTTCTAATTGTGGATATACATGGTTGGATGATTTCCATTATAAATATATGATATTTTCAATATAATTTTTATAATATATTGATTTTTCATGATTCTAGCTTTTGTTGAAATCCCATCAGAGGGTACTATCAAGATGTGATGTTTTTGAGGTACTTTTCTAGATCTCTTATATAATTGAATATTTGGAATGTATCATTCTAAAATATGGGTGTATGGGGATTAATTTACACCCATTTGTGATTTGGTGTCCTTTCATTGTTCATTGGTGCTTGTCTTCCCTCTTTTATTTCTATTTGAGTAGCGAGAGACTTATTGCTCTGGTAGAAGAAATGGGAAATATTTAATATTTTTTACTCACATATATTTTTTATTAATATACATATGATTTAATCCATGAGTATTTTTCATAAAATATAAGTTCTTTCTACCCCAAAAGTGGATATTATTGGTAGGTATCGACCTCTAGGGTAAGGTAAAATGGTTGTTAGGACCTAATTTGGCCATATAACCAGACATCAGTCTTGTTGATCTTTTGCTTCCCTTTTGTTGAGGGGTTTTTTAGAGGATGAGAAATGGCCTTAGACTATGTTTTATGATAAAAATTAATATTTCATCTGAGTATCTTGGTATTATTCCACATCAAGTGTTCCTTTTCAACTTCATATAGAGAAATTATCTCCTTCATATATAGAGGTTCAGATACATCATGTGGTGGTGGGATATTACTACACCATTTTATTTATAATTAGCTAATTCCCTCAGATTATATAGTGGAGGAATATTAGGGGAAGCACATAGATCTTAGGCCTACCAATTTTGTCATGTATAATGACTTATTTCTGTGTTATAGTATTGATCATGTTTCAAATGAATGCATCCTCATTACATTACTCTATATCAGCGTCATGATCTATGTTTTCTATTGGGTTGACACCAATTCTATTTCATAACTTGAATCATTCCATTATAATCACATTATCTATATCATCATATTATTATGGGGATTCGGTGTACCCTAAATTTATAGTTTTATCCATAAGGTTAGTTTGAAATTTTATTTCAATAGATTTTTATTAAATTAGTAGAACTGATATCAGTCTATTGGAGGTTACATAAAGAAGAAAAAATAAAGTGGACATGATAATGGAGGAATGAGGGATATGATGACCATGGAAGATTGATAGTAGTACAAAAAACCACATTAAGGGTATCTTTATAGTCACACTAGTGGCCACAATAACAAACCATATCTACCAAATTAAGGGAAATTCATGTGACTGCAAGATTGATGAATTCATGGTTGATGTAATTACTTCATGTAATATAGTATATCAAGTTACTAAATTGTTAAGCTCAATTCCACTGATGAAGAATAATATTAGATATGTTTCAAAGCTAAGTTATAAAATTGTTCTGTGAAATTGAAAATATTATTAATAATGTTGTAAACTATATAGAATTTAATTCGGACCATGTGATATGATTGGTCCACAAGATCATATGACAATTATGTGAAAATGATGATAAATAAGTTGAGGTCCTAAATCTGATGAAGAATTGTAAAATAATCCTCAATTAATCATACATGATAATATTAGCCATTATGATCCATGATAAATTAGACACAGATGAGTTTTGAAAGAAGGAATAATAGATAAAATATATAAATATGATGTTCTGGATATTTTTTAAGAAGTAAAGAAAATTTTATGTGAATCTACGAATGTTCTATTTGTAAGGAAATATCAGTGTATGAGATTTACTACATAGATGAATCTATATACCTGAATCATCTAGTACATATGTGAATGTTCGCATATAGTAATTTATATATATATGTGACTAAATATGTGAATAAATCACATATTCATATTTGGATATATTATGGATCACATATACAATTAGATCACACATTTGAATTTGAACATGTGATGGACTACATATGAGAATGGGTCTATAAGTTATTTCATTATAGATATGGATGTTTTATATAAGTGAATCCATGAAAACTGTGATGTATGATGTTAGATTTCTATATATGATAATTTATTACAAAGAAAAAATATACTACATATGCCATTAGGATATTGATATTGTGTTAACTGGATGTGTGAGAAGTTCTTATAAACCTTTGAGCTATGATAGGTTTTAAATCTAGTGATTTTTTTGTTGATCATTACTGATTGAAAATAACAATGTGATAGTTATCCAATAAAGAATAGTGGATGTTGAGTTAACAAAATAAAATAAAAGATGATGAAGTGATGATAATTGAGTTTATATTGTACCTAATAAATATCATAATAGGCTAAGTGTATGACTGTTGTATAATCCTTCAGTAAATAAACAATTTGACATATCTATACGAATGAAAAAGGTGTTGAGATTTCTTCCATGTAATATTCTGGAAATCTATATGGGAAAAAATTCCATGGAATACATTTAAAGATATTATTTGATATTAAAGAATTGTTTATTATTTTAGATAAGATAAAGAAAATAATATCTCATAATTTGATTTCCACAAAGAAAGAGAGCCACCACTAAAAACAATGGATATATTTAAAATACATATATTGATATAATATAAATATGAAAATTTAATGGATTAAAGGATGTATAATATTTTCATATATCATCAAATAAAAATAAGAAAAAATAATTGAGTCCTCAGTTAATATTTGAATGATACTAAAGACTAGAATGATTGAGTATTATGGAGACATTTTTGAGAAAAGTTCTTGGTATTTATAAATTACTAAAATTCTATGAAATTAAAATTTTTCAATTCATGCGGTATTGTTCTTATTAGAGTGAGAAGAATAAAAACACTATTTTGGATATTATTATATATATTATACTAGTTTGATGAATAATTGTGTGGATTTAGGTTGTCTGATTATATCATTTAGTGTATATATTATTATTTAATGAAAAAGGTATCCCAACTCTATGATAATAATACTCATATACATTCAAAGTGTTGAATCCAAGAAGAAGAGAACTAGTGTAGATCGTATGCACTAATGATTAATAATAAAAAAAAATGTGGTATGGAGAAAGAATATGATAAAATGGTACTATGAGTATCTATTTTCATAGTAATAAGATGAAGAATAATAATAATAATAGATTATAAGAAATGGGGGATGTTTATTTGGATGAACTGGAAGAACAAGAATACTAATGAGATGAATTGATCATGTTATCCATGAGGTTCCCAAGACAAAGGATATGTTGTGAATTATAGGTTTCACAGATTAAATATTTTCCTTTTAGATATTGTAACAAAATAATAACATCAGAAGAATAATTAATATATCTATGAAATAATTTTATCATTCAAGTCTGCTACTATGAAGAGGATGAATATTTTCTGAACAAATCATCATATGATGCAAGATAAGGATGAGTTACTTGTATGTTGTTGTGAAACTAAGATAAGATTAAGAACACAAGGAATCACTATGACATTCAATAAGCATATCTACTAGTTGATGAATCATTTTGTTTTATGAAGAAATTAAAGAAATTATTGATTGTCTATATAAGAATTATAAACATTTATAAGGTGCAACATGTGGTCCATGATTAGAAAAATAAATGAAATTTTATTGTTCACTATCCCACTCTTAATGTATAGGTAACCACACTTTGTTATTGGATATTTCTTGACCAAACCACTATTATTGGTACAACATTATAATGTAAAATCTGTGTATTGATCCTCACCATACAAAAAATGTACTAGATATTCTTATTGAGTAGTGAAATTTGAAAAAAAAAACTCTTATTCCATGCTTTACAGGATTCTGTACACAATCATATGATAGTTAATAGGGAACTTGCGAATCAAGATCATGACCATTCCGAGTTATAAAGGGATATAAATGATTGAATTGGAATAAAATTTCACCAACATGGATTCACCCCTGGTATTAGTATTGATTTTATCCCATGTATCCCTAACTAGTATCAGATCCAAGGTTCACCTCTATTGGATTCACTAGTTTGATATTTTTATCTTTTAAATATTTGAGTTTCTTTCTAATATTATAGTGATGTGTTATTTTTTTGAAATGTATTTTATATTGAATAGAAATTTTTTCTCTTCCATGATAATTATGCATTGGAGAGAAAGAAGAGAGGATGTATAATTAGGATTATCTATTGAATAAGAAAGATGCAAATTTATTTTCTACACACCATTAAAACAATGAATAAATATATGGAATTGAAAATTATGAACATGTGGTATAGATTAATTCTAAGGACATGGTTAGACCCTATACATCAAAAAAATAAAATTATAATGATGTATATTAAAATTCTTACACAAACATCCCTTTAGAATAATATCCATGAATAAATGGTAATGTCATATCTAAAAGATGACAGGAAATATCAGTGGGTGGATTGAAAGTCAGTCTATATTGCATCCACAAAGAGATACTTTTCTTTTGTGGTGTTTTTTAATGGATTCAAAAATAAATCACATATGTTTAAGATGGGAATAATATTATTGGGAAATATTTTTAGTAAAATGTTCTAGAATTCATAAATATATCTAAATGGGTTTCTTCCACCTAAAAAAGAAATATAGAGCTTGAAATAATTTCCTCTACATTATAAAATAAATTTCTAAATAAAGTTAAATAGGTAGAAGAGATCAAGTATATATCTTATTAGATGATCCAGAAACTTGAAGAAAAACTAAAAAATTACATATATTCTAGGGGATGATTTGTTGGATGTAAATTAAAATAGATTCAAGTAATATGACACCTTTCCAAGGTAACTAAATAATATCGTTGCTGAAGAAGTTGATAGAATGAAAATTAATTGTGCATAGAATTTTATTGTGATTTCAAATAATAAAAGCACCCTCAATATGTTTGGTCTAAACATTAAGGCTAAATTTTTCAATTTTGAAAAGATACATATTGTGTCTTCATAAAAGAAAAAAAAAATTCCTCTAAAAGCCAATGTTCTATTGAGGATTATACTAAAATACCATTGTCTTATAGTAAGAATAACATTAAATCATTAAATGGTCTCTCATAAGTGACTGTGAACAAGGAATTGGTATCCAAAACTTTCTTGAATAATTTTTCTGAATCATATTTTAAATACATTACATGTTAGAAAACAAAATAATTATAGTTAAATTATAATGAAGACATTCCTACCACCATTTCCATGTTATATTGAAAGAATATGGAATATAATTCCTCAAAAAGATAAATACATGTCTTGGAGAAGACCCAAAAACAAAATTCTTGTTTTATATGAAATGTTAGATAGTATACATTAGATAAGAAAAGATCATGGTTACTGGGTCAATATTAGTGTTATAAAAGGTTTGAGCATTGTTCAAAGAATTGGTAGTACAATCCACTCATCTCAATAGAAAAATGGAATACCATGTATATGGGGACAAAGACAAAGAATAAGGTATATTCACATAATATGATAAATATATATAATTAAAATAGACTTAAAGAATATAATTAATTTCTTGATCATGAAAGAGGTTATGTTTAGGAAATTAGTGCAAGGTCATCTAAGAATATATGAAAATAAAAATAGAAAATAAGACCATAAGTTTTTTGTGAAGAAAGAAGAATCAACCTTGGGAAGAAAGAAAAATAATGTTTAAAAAAATAGTTCTCCTAAGAAGATTTTAATTAATTTAGTTTATATATCCTTTTATAATAAGAAGAATGAAATTTAGATTCAAAACAAGCCAATGAAGTCCAGGAAGAGCTCCACATATAATAGTTCTGACAGGAGTAAAATCACTCATAAGAACCCATGTGGAGAATCCAAAGAAACTATTCAAATCCCCTAAATAAATTCTAGTCATTTGTGTAGTAAATTTTGAAAAAATATTAACGTTAGATGTAGAACAAGTAGAAGTTAGTTCTAAATAGAATGAAGATGTTACACACGAATAACCCAAATTTCATTAGTTGTTGTAATCAAATGAAAATACTTATGTTTATTATTTTCTATGTATAAGGTGAAATATTAATTGACTTATTACAAGAGATTATTTTTCTATAATTCCAATACAATAATATTTTCAAAAGAGGATGAAATTTTCACAATGTTATAAATGTTCCATAAAGGATCATTAGAAAATAAAATCCAAAAAAATAAAATTAAATATGTGATGAATACCATGTTTCCTCAAGATAATATTAAATTAATGTTCATATGTGAAATCATGAATCATCTAGATTTAGAATCATGGATGATAGAATCCAATTAAACATGTTCTTCACATTTAGGAATAAAAAGATTCACCTTATTCCCTTAATTGTTGTGTATTTTTTTTATAAAGTAGGGAATTCAAGGTGATGTATGATATAATTGGGATAACCTGGAAAAGAGTAATTATGAAATCTATGAAACCTTATGTATTTATGAATAACTATTTTTAATAAACGGAATTTCATTGACAGCATGCATGACACCGAGTTTTAACAAACTGTGATATATTATTAATATTATTATTTAAATGTTACCATTATAACCATTACATTAATGTTAGTTATATGAATAGAAATATATACTTCTTAAATAATAATTTTAGTGGTTTTATGTACAGAAAAAATCCTGATAAAAAATTATTTAATTTCTATAAAATTTTTAATATATTTCAAAAATACTATTTTCTCAAAAACAATTATATTCGATTTTGTTTAAAAATTAACAAAAGTAACATTTAACAATTTTATAAATTTTATTTGAGAAAATAAAATTCATTTTTCAAATATAAATGTAAAAATTATCTTGGAGTAATGTTTAGAGAATTTTCTAAAAATGTAACTTTTTCAATTAATGGTGTAAAATATTAGTTTTTATTAAGAATTTTCTTTTCATTCCCAACTTCTAAAAACATAAAAACTGTTTAAATACAATTTTAAATATAAATATATTTATCAAACAAATTTATGTGAGTGTATTTAATTTTATATTTAATTATGATATTAAACATTTCACAACTTATGAAAATTTTCTCTTCGAAAATCCTCTTTCTCGTCACGTTTATGGGATTAATTTTAAGTAAAAATTTTCAACTTTTTGTGGTTAATTTGGAAAATTGGATTAAATAATTACAATCAAAATAATTTATATTTTACTATAATCCCAACTTAATTTTTCATCAAAATAAAAAATCAAAAGAATTTAAATTAATTAATTTTGTTACGGTAAAAAAGGGTTTACTGGGGGTTAAACTAAAATGATAATGTTCAAAAATGACCCTAAACACATCTAAACCCCATTTTTTGGACATATATAGACCATATTGCAGATTATTTTTTATAATTACCAATTTTATATCCTTTTGGCATGTGAAAAATGAGGGTACACATGTTTATTTTCAAAATATACAAGCGTGCGACTCACCTCACTTATAAAAGGCCACACCCTATATTATTCTATACACTATTCTAAAATCCATTATTTTAGGAATTTATTATGAAAAAATACCACGAGGATTTATATCAGTGTTTTGGGGTGTGATTGTGTTTTTTGAAAAGGCCATATGGCCGCAAATGAGTATGCATGGTGTTTAACAAAGCATTTATTTAAGGTGGTGCAATTTCATAGTTTTTGCTGAATTTTAGGGCCTCAAACTTAGGAGTTTTATTTTTGGAAAAGGAATTGTTTCTATAGAACACAGTGTATGGAAAATGAATCATAGTTTTGGGACTGCAAAGGTGGTTTGCAGAATGGTGAAGGAAAATCAGAAAAGTTGGGATTCCTTCATAGTAGCGCTATGCAGATAGAGAAGTGTTCTACACGGACTGCATAAGGGAAATGTTTTGTGGGAAGATCATAGTTCATTGGGGGCTTGATGTTTGAGAAAAGGCTGTAATTTTCAACTGAGAGGCAGAAATCCGTTTTCGGATGGAATTTTCTACCATGAGAGAAGACAAATCGCTATGCGGATCACATAGAATAGTATGTAGTGAAGTCTATATCGCATTGATGTTTTGGGTAAATCAGATTAATATATTTTGTGGGTATATTTACCTATATAAGGACCACTAATCAGATCATTATGTATAGAGAGAATCCCATTATAAAAAATCATCACACTGGGAAGAATTAGGGTTAGTTCGAAAGTGATCGTGAGGGATTCCACGATGGAGATGAGTTCATGATGGAGAATTCAGTGATTGGTGAATTAGTTTGTGGGATTAGTTCTTGAAAGGGTTTTTTGGTGTTTTGCAGCTCGCAAAGTAAAAAATTAATTGGAATAATTAGAAGAAGAAGGCATCTACATGAGGTGAGGTGGTCCATAGAAAGAGATGTGGTTTGTGAAGTGCTCACGCCACACAGTGCAAGGTAGCTCATAGAGAAATCAATGATGTTTTAGAAGGGAATCCCCAAACTAAGAGTATGAGGAAAAGTGTATTTCATCTATAGCTGTTGATAGGACTTCAATCGAGCATCTATCTATAGTTGAGGATGAGTACATTTATAAAAAATTAAGTAACCTACAATCCCATAAACTCTGAGTGGAACCCTTACAAGAGAAGTGTGAAAAAGAATTGGGAGATGTTGATCCTTTGTACTGATAGTGAGACAGAGAAAGATATATAGTGAGAATACATTGGAAAAATAGTGAGATAACTGAAATCCTTGTACAGGTAGTGAACCTAGTCATAGAAGTGATCTATCTTGAATATTGTATTTTGGCAGTATGCCTTACTGGATTTGGTACATCAACACATCGTCATTGTATATTGCATAGATCTGGCCCAGTGAGGGTGAAAATGTAAAATTTCTATGTAACATGAATTATTTCATTTCAATTCATACATTGTTATGGTTGAAGGGGGGAATAGTGTTTTTCTTAATGACAATACAAGTTCTGAAGAGGCAGTTGTTTTAATCTTTCATACCCCAATTCACCCCCAACCCCTCTCAAGTTGTTTCACCTAGTGGGACTAACAAAAATACACACCAAAATACCTTACATAATTACCTCACCTCATCCATGAATCTTTTTTTTCATAAATCAAACTTATGAATAATTTTGGTGAAAATCCAAAGAAGTTGTCCGAAGAAGAGGTAACATCCATAACCATGCTTTTTATTTCATTTATTCCTCCACATATATTAATTATTATTAAAGCATGATTATATAAAAAATAAATCTATTAAATATAGTGATATTTTGTTTTGTTTTGGTAATGACCTATAACCATATCCACCCCCATCTAGTGGGAAAAAACCTTCTGATCATGTGTATGGCATACTATCGCCTCACGAATCGATGTTATTTTTTTTATCTTCACTTCATAGAGTTTGGTATGATGAATTATGTAATTATTACATAATATATTTATAATTTAATTTTACATGTTTAATTATAATATCTTTTATGAATTTTTACATAGTATTCTATAGAGAATACTATAACGTTCTTCATGTGTACGACAAACTACCTTCGCGCAAAGCGATGTGATTCATTTTTTGCAACTGATTTTCATGGAAAGTGATTAGGGTAAATATAATGAATATATATGATATATATATAATATAAATTATTCTATATTGGAAATATATTATTTTTCTTTCTTTTGTTCCATTCTCTAAGAAAATGGAAATAGTATCCATGTTTACATATATCCTACCATCTCATTGAATATTGTATTTATTTTTTTATCGCTAAATTTTATAGATTACTCTAAATGAATATACATTGAATATATCTTATTTTTTATCATTTCAAAAGTTAAGGATGTTATGGAACTAATATCAAATTAATTGGATCGAAAATAATAAATAAAAACATACATTAAAAATGAATCACTCATTACATAGAGTATAATTTAAACAAGGAATTCTTAATAAACATGTTATAAAAGAGTATAAGTGAATCATATATGATATTATTTATATCATTATTATTTAATATATTTATAATAAATTTATATTTATTATAAAATAGTATATATTTCATTTAAGGCAATAAGAACTCAAATTAAGTAATTTTTATCTCAATTTTTCTTCTTTGGGACATATGCTATGTTAGAAACCTACCTTCTTTTAGGAGGTGTATATACAGCCCTTATGAAATTTAATATCATAAACTTTTATATTCTCATGAATTTTTATGTTTTAATTAATGTTATAATTTAATGGGGCTAATGATTGAAAGTTAAAATAGTTATAAAAATTTTATGTTACAATCTGGTTATTTATCTAGATTATTTATGATTATGCTTCCAATGATGAAATATAGGATCAATATCAATATAAAATCATGAATTTTATTATCCTCTAGTTATGCCATGATAATTCATTTTTTCTATTCATTTCCCTCACTTTATGTACTCGTGAGTTTAAAGTAATATTTTTAATAAAAATCTTCTTTATTTCTCTCTTCGGTCAAAAACCATATTTCTTATAAGATAATGTATTTGAAAATTATTTTCAAAATTTTTTTTAACATTCATAAAAGGACTTATTTAATACTTTTTAACAATTTTATAATTTTTATATAAATTTTTTGAAATTAAAATTCATGTCATTTTCCAAGTATGTCATGTTTTCCCTTTACTGAAAATGTTAAATAAATCTTTGTATGTTTTATATGCATGGCATAAATTGTATTTCCCAACAAAAATTATGATCAATGATTTAAACAATCCTTTTTAATTTTCAAATGTTATTTTAAAATAAATTGATTTTTAATTTTTTACATATTCTTAGTTATGAAAGTTATTTCTCAAAGTGAAATGGGTATTTTTCTCATGAAATGTTACAATTAATATTCCAAATAATATTCCATCTAAGATGACATACTTTGATGTTACTTATACTTTAGTAGGGATATTATAAAATTATATGATTCGTATTATTTCTCTAAATGTTTTATGATTATGATGAATCTATTCTAATGAATACCATTTTATTTCTATAGGTTGTGTTATGATGAAACGTATATGAAACCCATTTATTTCCCATGGGTTATGATATGATGTAAAGAATATGAAACTTGTTTCCTTTCATGGATTTTGATTTAATCAATGTTTTATGATCTCATTGAACAAAAATGTATTGATTATGTGATGGTTGGGACCTATATCTCCCTCTAATTCATTGGATAAAAATTGATATCTTATGATATAAAAAGGACCTGAATTTGGAGTGAACCCAGTTCACTAAGGGACTATGTACTCTATGATAGTCTTGTAAGTGAAGCATGAATATAATGATGGTATTGTGAGTAAACACATTCTAATATGATAGTATTGTAATAAATCCTTGAAATACTAAGGAAATTATTTTCTATTATTATTTTTATGCTGAAAATCTATGTCATAAGTGAATGTTATGTTCTCATGGTTCATTTTATTTGATTCTATTATGATCAATGTCTTATGAACTGAAAAGATTTATGCCATGACAGAATTTTTTTATATATGATATAAAATGTATGGCTTTAAAATTTTATTCTCATATTCTAATACCATTATCCTCATGATATGTTAATTATTTTGTGTTTACCATTACTGGCCATCTAAGATCACCCTTTCTTATGTTTCCCTTCCATGTGCTATGATGAAAGGTAATATGTATTATATTTCTTAGAAGGGTTATAGTTATATAAAAAATAGTAGGAGATGATATTGATCACTTATGGACCAATTTTTTATAATCCCATGTTTATAATGGTACTTGACCTAAATTATTCTAAAATGGATAATTATATTATGTAGTGAATAATCATCTATTAAGATGTCATATTTATTAATGAGAAGTTAATGGTTTCTACAGTTGGTATTAGAGAATGGTGTAGTTAAACATTGGAAACTAGGATGAGATAACTTTAGTGAGATCCATAGTGATATTTCTATGGATATATCTTGTTATATGTCAAAGTACAATTCTATGGATAGTTAAAAGTATAAGAAGATGTCCCAGAATTTTGGTAATGGAGGGATCAAGTGGTTTACAACCAATTTCATCCCTTTCTAGATACAACAAGTGGATGTGGATCGGGTATAGAGGCACCTAGGGTTAATAACTCCAAATATAAAACATTGATCATGAATAAATATTCATACGGTGTATGATAATAGGCCATTCTACACACCTATTTTGTCACTTTGAGGGAATATGTTTTGGAAATTAACAAATTATTTACAAACCATCATGAATTATTTGAATAGTGATAATGAATAACCTAGTTTAAGCCTATGTTCTCATAAATTTGAATTTTTGTGTCGTTATTAGGTCATTCAATTTGTTATTTTTCATGATAATGTGGTTTTAAACTATAAATATTTTTGGTCAGACAATTCTATTTCATTTTTTATCCATGGTGAGATCCATAAGGAATAGGGTTAACATTGAATATGATAGACAATGTGTAAATGAGAATCTAAAGGGGATCATAACTACATTTAATGATATATTGATTATACCTAATTATTTATCATGATATACGATTATAAATTTAACTTTAACCATCCCTCTAACTTAATAAAAAAGTGAAAGGTAGATTTTGATGAGATCTCAGGTGGTGGACACCATTGAGAGAAGAAGATTAAGTTTTTATATATGTCAAGGTTGTAGGAAATATAATCAAATTCAATATCTTAGGGTAATGGGAAAATATTTTGTGTGTAGAAAATTAGTACAAAAATCATGCAATTCCCAGGGAAAAATTAAATGTTCTGTTAATAAAATAAATGAGAATAATTGTCTCCCTATGGAATCATTGATGGTTTAATGTTTAAAATTTAAAAAATATGGGAATTATTCAAATTGATTCCCTTGGGGGAAATCTCGTGAAGAAAATCATATTGTTTTTATGAGTAATGGTTATACTAGCGATCATAAAGAGAATACGAATGACGTATAAAATTTATGGCATGTTATAAAAATGTTACTTGTGTTAAATGTATGAGTCATGAATAAATCAAGGTTAATTAATGTTAAGAAATGATTAATATTTTATATTATAGGAATGATTTATTAAGTACTATGATAATGAATCCTAGTTATTAGTCTAAGAAAGAAATAGGATGATTGAAGTGTTAGTTTTTTAAAATTCATGAATGATATGATATGAATTTTAAAATATATAAGGACTATTTTTAAAAAAATTCTCATTAAATATTTTAAAGAATATGTTCAATGCTACAGATGACCCAAAAGGTTGATTTAATGGAATGATGTTATTTTATGGAAAACACATGACTAAGGGAAGATAAACTGTAATATGTTCCTGATTTTGAGAAAATGGTCATTAGTATAGATAAATAGATTATTGATTTGGATATAGTAAATTTGATAGTATTGATGGCCTTGGAACAAATTCATGATTTATGTAAAAAGTGGTTTATGTTATCATTGATGTATTTCACAACATTATTGGATTTTATAGAATATATTCAATAATCTGTGGTTTTATTCAATGGATGTGGAAGTTAATATATTTTCATTATGTTTTATGGCAATTTTTTGTTATTACTAGGTTTATTGAAAATATATTACCATGGTATTAACATATTTTGTATGCGAAAATTTAGATCTTCCATATGATATGTAATGGATTAATGATAAGTTGATTTTCAGAATATTAGTATCCTTCATTATAAATTTTGAATTTTGGAAGGTATATAAGGTAAATAATTTATGGAATGGTTTAAGTTTATTTTTGTATGAGTTTTTAGTTATTAATGTATTAAATCACCTTATGAATATTAATACATATTAGATAACTAGTTCTATCAATTTGTATTTTGATAATAAATAGAGATAAATATAATGAATTATCATTTAATTATGGATCTTGGGATCCACCAGTGCTTCAGGAATAAAAAACTCCTCTTAATTTCATGTAAGTGGAAATTGATTGAAGAAAAACCAAAATATTAAATCATTATTGTGATATAAAATAAATTTATGACCTTCGTATATTTGTCCACTTTAAATCTTGATCGAATCAGTACACTAGCCTATTTTTTGGCACTTCCACCAAACCCCTCTCAAGAACATGTTGAGTTCCATCTATCTCACCTAAGGAAGTACATACTAGATCCTTAATATTCATTGAACTCAATGGTCATACTGTTGGAGCAGGATATTTTTTATGAGGAACTAAAAATACGGATTTTGGGTCATAGATAAAAAATTGTTACCAAACAAGACCGCTCCCATGGAATATTTTATGTGGAAAAATATCCAATCTGATGAAGTTATGTGGGATCTTGAGGAAATGAGGAGGTAGATGTTTCCCCATTTTATGTATTGAATTTAAATATTTTGGTGGTGAAATTAATTTTAAAGGGGTTGAATATAACACCCATATTTTTATGAATTGTTTTTTTTCTAAATTTAAATTCTTCGATAGCTTGCGTGACAATGATTCTTAACGAACCAAAATACAATATTAATATTAATATTTAAACATTAATTTTATAACCTATTAATTAAGCCTAATGATATCGATAATAATAACTAATTTTGAAATATTAATTAAAATCATTTTATATAAATAAAACATATTTATAACAAAATTACTTAAATTTTAGAAAATTCCAAATATGTTTCAATACAACAGTTTCCTCAAAACAAGTTATTGTATTTTTTTAAAATAATAAAGGTATTTTTTAAGACATTTATAAAATTTTATTTTAAAAAATAAAATTCTGTTTTAAAATCTACATGTTATAATTATCGTGGAGTGAATTTTTGATACTTTTTTGAAAAGATAATGTTTTTCAGTGAATAGTGAAAAATATTATTTTTTATTAAGAATTATATTTTCATTGATCATTTTTGAAAATAGGAAAACTATATTAATATGGCATACAAAGAAAAATTAGTTCAATTATATATTTTTTAATCCAATTTATGTAATTATAATTAATTTTATATTGAATTATTATATAAAATCCTTCTCTATATATGAAAATTTAATCTTTGAAAACCCACTTTCTTTTCACATCTATGGGATTAATTCTAATTATAATTTTCACACTTATATGGGTGAAATTAGGAAAAATGGACTCCATATTTAGAATAAGAATAATTTATATTATATAATAAGTTGAACTTAATTTTTTGTTCAAAACTAACAGTAAAAATTGTAAAAATTAATTATCATGCTTAAGGTAAAACTGGGTTTACTAAGGCATATACCAAAAAGAAAATGGGTAAAAATGACCTAAAACATTTACAATACCCAAAATATAGAAATATTTCGACATTATCACCTATAAGATTAGATAAGGTTCCATTACATATCCTTCTTTTATGTGAAAAATGTTGGTACACCTTTTTCTTTTCAAAGCATATAAGTGGGCCACTCAGCTCACATATAAAATCCCACTCGTTCTCCTACCCTCTTCACAATTTCTAATTATTTTTTTAGAATTATAACTAACCAAATAAATTCATTACATTCTTCCCATAATCCTATAATACATTAATGGTCATAAATCCATCCTGGGATGGAATTTGGTGAAAATAAAAATAATTTGTCTGAAAAATAGGTAACATCCCTTACTGATTGTTTATTTTATTAATTCCTCCAAATCCATAAATTATTATAAAATAATATATATAATAACCTAACTTTATTAAATTTACTAATATGTTGTAATTATATGTTTAGGACCTAAACCCATCTCTCCTCTCTAAAATGAAAAATAAACTTCTATATCGTGTGTATGGCATACTACCTCCTCACGAACTAGCATAATTTTATTTCCATCACTACTTATCATAGAAGGATATAATTAATTATATAATTTTTATATATTATAATTCTATTATATTATTTATTATATATTATAATATCATATATAACTTCTTACCTTTCATTCGATATATAATATGATAATGTTGTTCATGTGTACAGTGGACCACTACCTTGTGAAGTGATGTATTTTTTCACTAATGCCTTATATAGAAGGTAATTATGGTAGATTTAATGAAAAATTCAGGTTGAAAATTCGTGCAATAATTTCTCCTTCATATTCACTTTTTTCAGAACACGTATAGAGTCTCTGTTTTCAGAGCAGGTTGAAAATTCGTGTGAGAACTTCTCCTTCATATTCACTTTTTTTAGAGCTCGTATAGAGTCTCTATTTTCAGAGAGCACTCGAATCTCTCAAATGGTATAAATATCCTCCATCATCTTTGATTTGGTATTTCTATATTAAGATAAAATGTTTAAGATTTGATTTTTGTGTCACGTTGAGGACCCATATATATACTCCTTAAGATCTCAGGATCTCATTTGTTTCAAAATGATGAAGCTCTCATCCTCTTCTTACTAAAGTGGTGTTGGATTGAATACATGATCATGTGACCGGTTTTTCTTGATCATGAATTTCCTTGGTGTGTATGAGATTATGAGACTGACACTATCAATGAAATAGGATTCATTTCTAAATTATTTTTCAAGAAAATCCATGGATATTGTCATTATTGATCATATTATTGATGCAGTGGCTCAAGGGAATGATCTCATATGAATAAATCACATTATTCTTGTTTTAATAGACTCAATCAAGACATATAAATTTTGAGAATGTATCATTCACTCATCTTGATCACTGGAGATGGCTAATATGCTAGATATCAGTTGTATAAATCTCACATGTAAATTTTAAATAAAAAGAATCACTGATATAAATCAAGGGTTATCATGATGTTTAATATGACTGAATTATCCATCAAACATATTTGATTATTTAAATTAGATTATATATGTTAAATTCTTATTTTTTAATACATGAACCAAACACAACATAACTTCATTACCATGTCAAACATTTATTAAGTTAATAATTTATATATGAAAAATAATGAATCTTTATCCAATCAATCCATCAATAGGGTCTGCACTGGGATACACCACACACTGTCACCCCTCACGAGTCATGCCACACCCATGAATAGTCCCCCATGCACCCTCATGTGTGACCTGTATGCACTCTATATGCAGTATTGTATTCTCCCTATGGGTGATTTTTTCATACACATCCTTCCTACTGATGGAACAACTCTCCTATTCTTCAATGGATTCTCATGCATAGGTTGGATCCCATATGGTATAGCCTAGATCCCTTATGTAGTTCAATTAGTCATCCTTCATTGGATTTTGTTGGATCGGTTTTTTAATAAAGGCCCTCCAAAAATAATATGTTGAATAATTATATATATAGGTTTTAATAGAAATCCATTTGTCTATTTAATCAATTATTCATTAATAAATATTCATAAAAGATTAAAATTATTTTTACATTTCCTTTAAATCAATTATAACACAATTTTAATTTCTTTATGAAATGAAATATTTTCATGGTATTCATTCTTCTTCTTGGTGTAGACAATGTTATACCCAGTAGATTTTTTCTTTAAACATGTTGACCAGTTAATCAATCGTCATAATTAAATCTACTTCATCCAAAATATTTTCATGTAACCATTGAACTTATTGTGGATGGATCTTTTTCAAAACATCGACAACTTAAAAAATATATCTTTTCCAATTATTAGAAGACATTTTTGGAAAAATATTAGGAAATACCTATAAAAACATCTGAGATTCATTAATAATCCATGGTATCTTGGGAATATTCTCTTCAAACATCAACCAAACATGCTTGGGACCACCAATGAACTTCCAAAATGATCCTCATTAATAAATTCATATTAACTATATGCAATTAATCACTTTGTAACACATTGAAATAAAATAAAACACAATAAAAAAGTAGGATCATAAATCTCACTATATGTATTTTTTAAAAAACTAATATAGAAAATGGGATTTCAATATATTCACTTTATTTAATCTCTTATTTTTATTTTCTTATCTCCTCCTTTTTTATAACAAATGAAAAGTAGAAAAAAAGGATGGTATCATTTCATTCTGAAGAAATGATCCTTAAATTATTCAACTCCATGTTTACATGGGATTAAATAGTGTAGAAAACAACATGGATAAATTAAACATCAATGTTTTCCATTCTAAATTTAGAATTTGATACCAACAAATATACCATATCATTGGTCATTCATTAGATACTATTCAATAATTTTCTAGGATAAAGGTAATTAACTGATTCTAATTGATAGAATACAAATGGAAGTTGTATTATAAAACTCTAAATGAAAATTTCTAATATACATACAACCTAAAATTAATACACTCATCTCAAAAAACAGATTAAAAACATTAAATCATAATTTATTTTTAATTTTAATGAAATAAGTCATTTAACTTATTTAATATTCTTTTTTAGGTCATTTGTTCACTTATGTTCTAACCCATAAAATCTGACATCCTTTTATTTTTTTCAAAGAGGGATAGAAGAATGTGTCAACATATCTCATCAATACTTTCATGAACAATTACCATCCACAGATAATATTTTTTACTAAATTATAATGCTCTAATAACTTCATTAGATACTCCCCATCAAGTATTTATTTACAGTTTCACGTCATCAAGACTATTTTTCATTATTTTTTCATCTAAATTATAATTAATATGTATACTATTTTTAACATACATCATGATGGTGACATTAAATATCATAATCAACTATGGTAACTAGATCATCTTTACAAATATTGGACTATTATCTTTTGAAAAAAATAATCTTAATTATATCAACAGGTAGATCAAATTATGATGTTAACTTACATTATGTTTGGAGTGAATATTCTAACTTCTAGATATGTAAATATAATTTTATTAGCTCAATAATACCCCTGAATATTTCCATTAATATAAATTACCAAAAACAAATTAACAAACTAAAATTATATTGGAATTTCATGGATCTATTTTAATTTTAATTGAGATTAACAGAGCTGAGAATTGTTTCACAACCATGAGACTACTTTTTTCTACACTATACGAGGTTGAACTCTTAAAACATACTTTTCAATAATTCTTGATTTTTTGGATAACATGTTTTATTTACATTAATTTGGAATTTATTTGTGTAGAATTTTTAATTTAACATCATACATCAAGTCACATTTTTCACATAGTGATTCCTGATTATTTTTTAACATCACTTCTTAATCTGGTTTTATAAACAAAAAATTATCTAAGATGAATAAAACTTTCTTAGACCTTCCAATTTGCATTTAGATTCTACATTCTCCTTATCCACTTTCATTTCCCTTTCACTTTCCACATTGGAATGATAAATTATTGGTATATCATTTGTAATTTACAAATCATTCTTGGTATTTTAAAAAAATTCTAAAAAAGTGTGATTTTTACCATTTTAGTCATTTTATATTTTCCTTGGACATGTTCATCCCTTTATTTCTATATATTACCTCTAAAAATTATGATTTCCATGTACTTCTTACTATGATTCATTTTGTGACCTCCTCTTCCAATAATGAAATACATTGTTTGTACCACTCCTTTTGAGCTTCTTGGGTTTTTTGTGAGTATCATTCTTCTTTTGAAATTCCCCCAAAGTTGAGTGACCTATATTCATTGTAAACATATTTGTAATGATCCTTGTAAGGAATTTATTTGGTTTATTTCCCAAGGTAACATGACTTCATCCATAAAATTTTATGGTATTTTTATTTTAATTGTTTTAGTAGAATTCTTAAATGATTTATACTAGCATACCTCTTCAATGTGACAACTTCTATTGAAAATACAATTGAGATTCATAAAAAAATGCATATATTTTTTTATCAAACATATTATTTTCCTTAATTGGTGGTATTTTATTCTTTAGTTTGTTTCTCCCCTTGATGTAGGCATCCTTTTATTTTAATATATAGATCTTCTATACAAATAATCAGATGATCTATTCTTGAATTTTTTATAGCACCAAAAATAGAAATTAAATCTTGATTTCTTAAATAGAATAAAATTTTATCTCGATTAAAATTACTGATATTAATATTTCATCACATATTTCAAATATTCATATTTTTGGGAATAGTTCTTTCTAATATTCTCTTTCTTCACTACATATGTAGTGGTGAGAACTTCATTTCCCTTATTCAACCACATTTTTACGATTTTATATTTTGAATTTACTTTATATATATATATCCAGAATTAACATAAATAACATTATTTTATGTAGATCATAGCTTCTACATTTATACTACATGATATTGAAAACATTTAATGATTTAAAATTTTTATTTTCATGATGTAGTGGTAAATTAGAGTAAGAATCTTCTTTATATGTTTTTTTGGCTTTATCTCCTATAAAAATAACTCTTCTTTTAGTTTATATTGATGATTCATCCTGAACATTTTCAATATTAACCATTTCAACTCTATATTCATGAATTTTCATATTTAGGATGAATTTATCATAATTTATTGATTTCAATCCATCATAACCTTCCCTATTATCATTATACCTTCATAATTATGCAATATTTTCTTCTCCTGTATCAAAGTTGCATACTCCTTCATCTTCATTTCTTTGATATCATGTTCAGAATTCTTAAAATGAATGATATCCTTATGTTTTCTTGAATGAATTGATATATTATTCCAATTATATAGTTTCATTTTCTATTTCATGAATTTTATTTAACCAATGATCTTTGAAACAATAACATATTTATTCATGTTAAATAATCTCTACATCATTGGATCTAATTTGTTACAAATTCTTAATATTGGATTGCATTTTTTCTTCAAAATATTTCGCAAAGTTCTCCATATTTTCTTCAATCTCATTGATCTCTTCATTCATTCCTTGGAATGATCAAAAAATAAAAGTGATTATTTCCATGAGAAAATGTTTTATAATACCATTAAATGTAGCAAAATAATTAGAATTGAGTTATTTTGATATGTGATCACTCCCACTGATGCTAAGATATTCTTGAGGGAAATTTTTAGAATTATTTTTATTTCCTCTACATTTTGTATGGATGAATTACTACATGTGGTAGAACTAATTTCCAAATCATTTTTAGTAGAATAGTCTATAATATCTTATACTCCCATGCATGAATTTTATTACTAATAAATAATTCATTGGGAAATTGATTCATCATCATCTATGTACAAGAGGGACTCAATTATTTATTTCTCAAATTTTAAAAATTATTATCTATAATAGAATTTTTATTTGTAACAGATTCAAATCCTCCATGTTTTTACTCCATTCTAAATTGGGAAGAGAAATAAATATGTATCAAGCTTCAAATCAGATAGTCCATATAGAGGTTTATCCTAATTCTCTAATACCAATTTATAGGATAAATTTGGGATGACCACACCAAGAGGGGTTGGGGTGAATTATTTTGTAATGAATATTTATCAATTTAAAATTACAATCCACTTTTTATACCTATTTCACTTATTTGTTGAATAGTTCCCATTTTTATTTACCAATAATTTGAAATAATGTACATAATAAAATAAAGAATAAATAATACCAATATTTGATAAAGAAGTTATCTTTTTATGTTGATGAATACATACTCAATGGATGATGGTTATTGTCGCACTAGAATACAACTTCCATTTTATTATCAAATAATTCATGAGCAGGTGTATGGCCTTATACTTGTTTTCCTAGAACCAACCTGATACAATGAAAGAATTAAACTTGAAGCACTACATTAAGGGATTTTTCCATGTCTCAATTGAAGATATTAGTTATCTAATACATGTATTCTTATTTGTACACTAATTAATTTGATCAGCATACTTGAAAATAATCAATCAAATAGTTTCCTCCATTTCACTGTAATCAAAATGGGGGTCTTAGAAATGTGGTAATTTATTAGGTTGTATCACCATCTTCATACATTAGAAATAATATCAATATATTATAGATTGGATATCTCAAAGTTATTCCTCAATATAAAATTATGATCTATATAAACTTGGGTTGGATGTAAACTCTTCCACCTCCTCTTTTGGTCTTGGATACAAATATGATGTAATGAAATTCTAGTTTCAGATTATAAAACGTAAATGGTGTAGAATGACTACACTATACTCATGAAGCTGTTGTTTTAAATATTTCTACACCATGAAATAATAACCTTGTGATCATATAATAATTTAATGCATCTAATATAATATATATATATATATGCATGAATCTCATAAACATTATCCTAAAGTAATATCATCTCATGCATGGATTAACAAATTTTATTCATGCGAAGAATATTATGTGGATCTCCTACTTTTTGTGGGAACACATCATTTAATTTTTTATTTTTATTCTTATATTACTATGAAAACTAAAATCCATTTTTTAAATAAGGTACACAACAAATTTCTGATGTCTTTGTAAGAGCTTCAAATGAACACTCAGTCTAGTTTAATTCTCTTCATGAACTCAATAGAGCTTTACCTATCTATCCTCATCCTTCATGTGAACAGTTCACTTGATTTTATTATTATACACATGAATTATTAATGTGATATCTATTCCCCTTGTGTGAAAAAATCATGCATATATTCTTCTACATCATGTGAATATGGTATAAAGTAGTTTTATTATTTCCTTCCTATAATTATTTACATTAGTTATTCTTTATCTTCACGTTACTGAAGAGGTTTATAGGATCTGGTTCATATGATCAATTCAGACAAGAAATATCCTTCTTTTGAACTGGTTCTCAATGAAGTCATATAATTTCTATTTTTAGATATCTCTTAAATATCTCAAATAAAAGAAATATCCTCTGATATCTTTAATTAGATATTTATAGAGTAGAATCCAATGTTTAAGATCTTATTTTTAATCCATACCAGAGACCCATTTAAATATTCCTGAAGATCACTGGATATCATTTATTTTGAAATGAACAAACACTCTACCTCTTTGTACTCAAGTGATGTTAAAGTGGATACACAATCGTGTGATCGACTTTTCATGATCATGTGACACCTTAGTGGATATAAAATCATCCTACTAAGGTTTTCCTTGAAACATTCTTTATGTGTATACTGTTTTTCATAAGAATCTGTAGAGATTGTCTTATCTCATAATATTCATCATTTGATGGCTCAAGGGAATCCTCTAATATGAATGCTAAAAACTCTTATTCTTAGAATAGACACATCCGTGTATTCTGATTTTGGGAGTGTATCATTCAATCGGATTGATCACTGGAGGTAGATGATATCCTCAATATCAGTTTCCTTGAGTTCACATAAAAATATTAGATGAACAGAATCCCTGACATCAAGATAGAGTTTTTTTAGGTTAAAGATGATCTATGGTTTGATAGTATATCTATTTTTTTTAAAGAATAAGACATGTGTTATATGCATATGTTTTTAATGTCTGAACAGTACAACATGTATTTCCCATCCCACATAAAAAAAATTGTTGAGTGATACTATATAAATAGTCCCATATCTTCGTCTGGTTAAGCTATAACTAGTGTTAGCACCCAGATACACCACACACACACTCCCCTCACTGGTCATTCCACACCCTGTTCTAGTCCTCCAAGGATACTCCTACACACCATGTATACTCTTTGTTCTCCATATTGGCACTATGTTCACCCATATTCTGCATTCCCATGTAATTTCTTTCCTCTATGACCAAGGATTAACTTGCATGGATTTATCCCACTGGTATATCCTAGCACTCATATATGATTGATATGTCCCCTTATGAGTGAATTTGAATGTACCATTTTTTAATAACGACTAATTAAAAATATTACAATGAATAATTCTATATATCAAATTTTATGCCATTTAATTTTTCTATTTTACTAATTCTTCATCAATAAATATTCATGAAAATATATAATTATTATTTTATGTCCATCAATGTAATACCCCAAGATTTCATAGTGTGTTATTTCTTCAAAATAATTCAATAACTTTCACTACACGCAACACCGAGTTCAAGCGCACCATGACTTACCAAACAAGCCGTTTAAAAGAGGTTAAGAATAGTATTAACTAAATTTTAAACTTTATATAATCCTTATAATTTTAGAATCCATATTATGAGTTTCATAGACATAATGTAAGAACAAATTCATTTTTTCAGATAAAAGAAGTATTTTTCAAAAAATGCACTTTTACCAACTTTTAATAGTGAAACCCTTTTTTTTAATCCAATATTTTAAACAATTATATATTCAATTTGACTAAATAAATTTATTCTTTAGAATGGGGACATCAAAAATTTACAAGGTAACACCCCAATCTTCCACGGTACGCTTCTCTTTGAATAATACAGTAGTGTGTGTTGTACGCAACTTCGGGTTCTAACACACACTACAACCAATCAAACTAGCCGTTATGAATAGTATTACCTAATTTTTGAAATTTTATAAATTTTTATCTCTCAAAATGGACTTCATTTTTGGATTCGGAATATCGAATTTATCCTAGGTTTAAATTTTGGAACTTTTCGGATAACATTTATATTTTGATGAATAGTGAAAATTACTAAATTTTAATTAAAAACAACTTTTTTAATCGAAATAATTAATAGTGATAAATTATGAATTTGAGTGGTTTAAAAGTATATTTAGAATATAATTTTACCATTTAATAAAATTTTTGTCATTTTACATAATTTCACAATTAAACCGAACATGAACAAGTGTCAATCTTTTGATAGTTATTATCTCTTAAAAACACGCTTTTTGTTTTAACAACGGGAATTAATTTTAAATTAATTTCTGCCACTTCTGTGTTTTGAATTTGGAAAAATTGATTCCATATTTGGAATCAGTATGTCCAAATTTTTTTAATAGTTAACTTTTATTTTTAGACATTTTGAATAATTACTTCGGTAAAAATTTTATTTACCATGGTTAAAGGGTAAATCCGGTAAATAAGGGTAAAAAAATAATATTATAATTATAATAAATTACCCTAAAATGTGTCTTAACCTTATTGGTTGATACATGTACGACCAAGGGCATCTTTGGGTCAATTTTGGGACCCTATAAATCCACTTGTAAGTGATAATGACACTTTATATTAATTAAGTTAAAATAAATACAAAAATGACATAAGCATATATCTTATAGAAAAACAATTTTTACATAGGGTTATATATGTTGGATTTTTTACTATAAATATTCATTATAAATATAAAAATATTTAATACATAATTTTATTTTATTTATAATTTTTAAAAATTTAATAATTAATATTATGTTTGACACAATAATGATGCAGTATTTTCCTTAATAATGAAGGAATCAAATAATTGCTATTATAAATGTTAAAATTAAAATAATTTGAATGTTTGGATGACATCCATGAATTTTATTTATTAATATGAAATTATATGATTGCTTAAATGAATTTGTTTCTAATTAATAAAGTTGTTAAGACTTTAACAAAAAACAATTATTGAGTAGTGTCAAAATTGACATAAATGAGTTTTTAAAACAAATATTATATTATTAATTTATATTCTATTCCTAAAAACCTAAGGTTCGGCCAAAGGACTTATATAATTATTTTTGTATCATTAATGGACCACTTGAGGGTCTCTTGGATGTATATTGTAAGTTTATTAACTATATAATATAAAAATACAAAGTGACATGGAAAGTGTCAAACTAATTAACTAAGAGTTAAAACTAAAACATAAGGTTAATATAATGACCCAAACCTGTCTAAATTATATTGGTTGAGTGGTTTTAGACCTATAACCACCTTAACCTTTAAATACTACACTTTGGATCCATTATAAACCGAATATGAATTTATTATAAAGTAATATTTCTAGATTTTCCTAAGGTGCCCCTCCTCCCCCTTATAAAAGGACGCCACTTCTAACCAATTATTCACACCTTCAAAGCCATTGGCTTGGCCAACCCCTACCCCAATATCCTCCAAACTTCCCTCACTTCATTCTATAGGCCTTATTTTGATCATAAAGCCAACCTATGGAGCCCTTTTGATCAAATCAAAAGGAAGAACCCGAAGAAGAGGTAATGTTTTCACCACCCTCTTTCAAGTTCCTTTCTTCTTCAACTTCTTCTTTATTTGTTATTCCCATTCTAAAATAATAACTCTAGTATCTTATATATAGTGTGATGTTATTATAAATATGGTACAACCATATTCAGTATTCTATCCATCCTTTGAATGACATGTCACTATGCGTGCGTACGTACGACTTACCGTCTCCACGTCGTGGTGTAATTGTTATTCAATAAATTATTATTTGGATGGGTATAATAATGATGTGTAATTCATGTAAATAATAAATATAAAATGATAATAATTCTGTATATATGATATACCATCCAATTATATATTATTTTAATATCAAAAGAATGATATTGTTGCTCGTGCGTACGTACGGACTACCGTCTCCACGAACGCGATGAGATTCATTATCCATCATGTCCATTCAAGTATAATTATCCTTAGATGGTTAAAAATAATGTTTAAGGACTTGATATCATTCTGGATACAAATAAGATACAACCTATCCATAACAAACACGTCTTATGTAACAAAACATATACGAGTAAGTTAACACCCGAAACGACGATAATACTAAGATATTATTAACAAAACAATGTTAAAAGATCATATATGATATCATATTAATGTATATGATTCTTGTATAATTTAATAACAATTATTTCATCATTATAAAGGAGGTTAACCTACCCCCAACCAAGGAAAAGTAAAAGGTAAGGGGTTTTCATCTCACTCCTTATTCCCGTGAGATTCATGCCATATTTCCACTATTACCTTTTGTGTGGTGTATGTACTTCCTATAATTGTATCCTTTGTGTAATACACTTAAATTTATGTGTATTTACATATTCATTGTATGATTTCTCTTTCATGGGGTGTATGTTTCGTAAGTTACCAAATTGGTAAGGGTTAATTTCACAATCTCTTTATTATCCGAGGTTGTTTTATCTAAGTATCTACTGGGACATATTTATTATCCATGTCCATGTTTTATGAAAGAGTTTTCAAAGGAATTATTTTTGGAGACTTTTTACTAAAACATCATTTCAAAAGTTTTAAATATGTATTATTCTAAATCTTTCTCTTTAATGTCCATGTCTTCAAAATGGTTTTTAAGTATTTATTTATATAGACATGAATTTTTTTAAAATGTTAATTCCTTTCAAAAGTTTCAAAGTGGTATGGGTCACATTGATTCAAAAATGTCTTTAAATGACTTCTTTTCTAAATTGTGTGAATTTTAAATGTTTTCATGAAAAGGGGTATTTCTCTCAAAGAGTTTTACAAATCATTTTCATCTATGTCAAAATTCTTTAATGGATTTTAAACTTTTTTTCAAGTTAATTTATCTTGATACAAATATTCCATATTGTGTTGAAGGTTTTGTGATATGTTTGACTATGGATGTGTTATTTTTATACCATTCATGGTTTATGGATAAAGTATTGACATTTCATATGCTAGTTTTAATACGAATGTTTATGTTATGATTAAACCTATTCATATGAGGAATGCATTGGACTTAATATGTGACGGGTGGAGCCCGTTATAGCTCCTCGATGCATCGGTAGGTCTCATGAGACAAACTAGTGTCTTGGTATGAGGCCTTGACAAAATCTTATTTGTAGTCTTGGCACGAGGCCTTGGAAATGTGGTTATGATAGTCTGACATTATGCATTCCATCATTATGAAAGTGTTTAGTGATATTTCATGTGATTATTCGACTAGTAGAATATCTATTTGAATAATTAAATGGAATTATTTCATTTTATTTTTTCCATATTATGCTAAAGTTAAAGTTTAAAAGTCTTTTGTTTTAGTTATACATTACCTTAAATGTTTATGCTTATTTATGAAAGTTTCTGTTGTATTGTTTACCCTTACTGAGTGTTTGAGCTCACCCCTTTCTATGTTTTATTTTCCCCAGGATTCCAAGAAGTGTATTGTGATTGATATGCAGGGTTAAGACAAGGGAATAATGTCATTCATAAAGGATTATTTATTTTGTTTTGTATGTTATGAAGTTTAATGTAACATTCATGTATGTAATCTATTTTCCAAGACTGCTAAACTGATCGGTCCTTCGGGACTTCATTCCTTGTAATCTTGCCAATGTATTAAAATAATGCACCGAATCTGGGTAACTGGGGTCGGGGCGTTATAATAAAATAAATTCACCAACATGAAATTCTAATTTATTCATGAAAATAAATATTTTCATTGACTTAAATCATCCTTGTTAGTGTACAAAATGTGCTACCCACTAGAACTGGTTCCCCAAACATGTAGAGTAGTTCATCAATCGACATACATAAATCCATTTCATCCAAAATTCAATCATGTGACCTTTGAAATTATTATTGTTGGATATTATTCAATTTTTTTAAAATAATTCCAAAATACTTAATTTCCGATTATAAATAGATCTAATGGGAATACTCATTGAAAATACCAATCAACACTTCCATTCTTTATTAATAAAACTTATTTTCTTGGGAAAAATATCTTCAATATTTAACCAAACATGATTGGGAACCCTAATAAATTTAAAAGATAATATTAATTACTAGATTCAGATTGGAATCATGTGATTCATGAACTAGTAACTCATCGATAATAAATAAAACACACACAAAAATTAGGATCATTTATTTTGAAGGTATTTTAAATAAATACCATGGGTGATATTTTTTATCCAAACTTGTCTGTATTTTATTTGTTAAAAACTGTTTTAATCAATTATGATAATTTATATCAATAAATAGATGTATAATTAATTAATAATAATCAATGTGAAGAGGATAATGGAGGAATGAAAAATAACGAAATTGTTGGAGATACACTTTAGGAAAATAGACCGTAATATGTGTTAAGACCTGACCCACCAGGTCCCTCTAGGATGATGATACACTGATTTTGGAACCCCTAGGCCACCTCTAATAGGCTGAGGGTTATATAATAGTGTCGAGTAGGAATATATATCACATGGGCAGCCTTATCAAAAGTAATTATAAACATGAAAATATCTTTGAATGCACATTCAATGTTGAAAGGTAAAACACAACGGTTACCATAATCTTTCATGACATCTAACCCACATAATAGTACAAAAAAACGATGATAAAGAATAAATGTCCAAATACAATCCCACTAAACATATAAAAGAGTCCATCCTACTATGTTAGAGGGGATTACTATCAAATGGAACACCTGACCTGAACCATAGTCTATCTAAATTAATTATACTCATCTTGGTTGTGGTATACCTAGGAAAATATCAAAATTCATATCGTTTACATGAGACTTGATATGGGTGGGAAAAGCCCATATGGGCATGAGTATAAAAAAATATGCATTATGACATGATTATCGGGATTCACTAAAAGAGTACTCTATAAGACTCTAAATATCTTGATACATAGATAGGTAATCTCCCCCATGGGATTTGGGGAATACCAGAAACCTCTAATTTAGATTCCCATGTATGTTATTCTAGAATATTTAAAAAAACCCACCTTGGAATGATGAATAAATGATATAGGATCACACCTTGGGTCGCAATGAGGGATTCTTGAAATCTATCTAAGACTAATCTAATAGATTGTATATCATCATTTTCTCATAAATTAAATAATGAATGTACCCTCATGGGGATAAACAAAGGGAACATACTCAATCATACTGGTACACAATAAAAATAATGAATTCCTCAAACTCCTTTAGATAAGGTATAAAGTGTGTACCTAGTGTACAAGATGAGTCTTTTAAGCCCAATTTCTACATGTGTCTCTCTATCCCAAATGGAATATATTTCTCCATATGTACATTATGTCCTTCTAGTATAAAAATTATGTAGTGGTTAGGATGGAACTCAACATGTGATTCCTATCGTATTGCGTGCACTCTATCTTGTGTTCATGTATATCAGGTTGTGATAGTATACTCAGGACTTGTTCATGTTACTAGTTGTGACTAATTATTGGTTCATGAAAATGTGATTTGGTCATTCCTATGTTTCTATTCAAATTCATTCCTATGTAACTCTAGGTAACATTCCAATCTACTAGCAACAGGTCATGAAAAATGTGATATTATTCACTATGTGTAAACCCTAACATTGCTCTAGGGGATCATATAGTGTTTGTTCTTAAGACTACACACTGTGTAGTCACAATTTTTCCAAAATAAATATAGAATATTATACACATATTTCCCATGTCATCACCACCATCAATTTCTTCATTATACCATCAGATAAGAATGGATTTAGTATCATCTATTCTTGGTCTTCCTTGGTCACAAGATTTCATCCATCAAACCTGATCGGGAATCACCTCTATCACACCACATCATCTAGAAACTGAATAATTTGATCTGGGGATCTCTAAACCTTAACCCATTCCATCGCGGATCATCCACCATCGACATCTCACCTTTATTAATTCATCTATTGTGAGCCTAAATCTATGGTGACGATCTATTGTGCAATAAAATTATTGTGCAATGATTATCCACATGGTATTGGTCAAACCACCGGCCCAAGAAAATATTCGTGTATAATTTGTAAAGAACGTGTGAGGAAAATCATAATAAAACAAGTGGAAGGATCATTTTTTATTGTTCAGGTTGGACTCAATTTATTACCATTTAAATCATAAATGAATAAAAAAGGAGTAATAACAAAATACCATCAATTCATATTTGTAGGATGATAAATTGATTCCCTCAAATTGACCAATGATCTGAAAATCAATCTTGTTGGAAGGATTGAATCATGTCTGACATGGGATTTACAAATGGGGAAAATCCAAAAACCATCATTCTACCTTGGGTGTGGATCAATTACTAATGAAGAAAGGTAACAAAACATAATCATTGGCACGGTCCACTAGCTCTAATTGGCATGCCAATTTCTACTCAATGATTCATCTTTGATCATCCATGAATCATCCTCCAATGACCCTCTATCAATAAATAGGGTTATTCAGATAATTCTATAGATTTTCCATAAATAGTATTATATATGCAATTTTTTTAGGTTATAATAACAAAATATATAAATATAGTTATTTATTTAATTATTATTCTTCTTATGAAGGCACTCAAGTCGGGAACCCGATGTGCGCAGATTTTTTATCACTCTTATGGTAAAACCTTCATTTTGTATTCAATGGAAGTATTAGATTTATGGTATGAGACACCATAAAATATTTATTCCATTATTTAGAAAAACTACACAATCCTGTTATAATATATTTCATATTTATATTATTTCTATATTGTGTCTTCCTGGGCCTCAAGAATCCCTTTCTAACTCAGTTCCTGTCTTTGAAAATATTATTTTAAATATACAGGGTTTTTACAAGGAAAAATACATGTACTAACATTCTCTATACCATAGGACTTCTCTTCATGAAAATAAAAATATACCACTATGAAATATTTGGGTACTAATCCTGCATTTGGATCTCATTCTCATAGGTTATCTCCTATAGATTCTCGTGTCCTCATCAAACACACATCAAGGGAACCAGTCACCCATGTAGGATCTTACCATTCTAATCCTAGATCTCTAACATGTAAACTAAAAATTTGGATCCATCCTTGGTGATGTTCTCACCCCAATCGATAACATGTGTTTGGTTGTGCACATGTATCGTTAGCTGTAACACATGGAAGACATTTGGTACCCTGTATAACTATGGTGGTAGGGGTAAGTGGTACAATACCTCACCAAACTTATATAGTATATGGAATGGGAATTTTAATCATGAATATAACTATCTGCCCTGGCCAAATCTCTGTAATTCACATCATGGTGAGACATGAAGGATCACATGGTCTCCCCCCTAGATCTCCAAAGGCCTTCATTTGTTTTCACACAAGACATATAATGTATTTGGTAGTCCTCATACACTCCTGTATAATCTTCATGTTCTCTTTCATCTCTCACACAAACTATTGTACCATGTGTGATAATCCACTAGGACCAGTCCAACATAGTGGTGACCTATAGGGTCTCCCAAATAAGGCCTTGAATAGTGCCATACAATGGTGTAATTGTAGTTTTTTGGTTATAAACACCACCAAGTGTAGGTGTTAATCACAACTATGTACAAAGACTAAAATTATAACCCAAATTATGTCCTCCAGAACCTGAATGGTCTGCTATGTTCGGCTGTTAGACTTGAGGGTCAGATACTATCCTAAAAAGTGAATGAGTCCCAAAGGATTCGTACAATCCTATCCGTAATCATAACATGATTTAAAAATTATTTTATAAAATTATTTTAAAGGGAAATCTAGGAAACTAGACTATATCAAGTACATAATGGTATCTCAAAATATTTAATGAACTCTACTCTCATAAATCCAGGAAGTGGACAAGATTGGTGAGTCGGCCTATGATAACCTAGATGGAATAATTTTCTAAATATGTTCATGGGAGTTACATATCTATGTCCATAGATACAATAACACCCTTGCACACTAGAACCTCAAGGGGTTGAGTAGGACCCACTAGAACCGGGTTATCAACCTTCACCTACTGACATGTTAGGCATCAAGAGAGAAACTCTTCAAAACACTTTTTTATCCATAGCCACAAGAACTAATGTTGAACTTTTTAGTACATCTCTTCCACACCTAAATGCACCACCAACGTGGATTTATTACACTCCCTCTTATACCACTTTGTCATGACCATAACCACTAGGGCCTACCTGAATTAGGGTACATCGAGTTTGTCACCCCAAGCCCACCCCTAATAGGCCAGGGGTTGGTGACCAGTGTTGAGTACACATATTCAAAACATCGAAGACCATTGACTATGAATATGTACACATGAAAAAATATTAAAATACCAACTAAATGATGAATTTTAAAACACAACTAATACCATAATGCATAAATAAAATATACCCCACAAAAAATTTAATATACAAGTACTAGAAAATGAAAATGTCCAAATATAATCGCACTATAGATATAAAATAATTTAACCTTCAAGGAAAAAAGGGGGTACTATTAAATAAAACACTTGGCAGGAACCACAACCTAACTTGCTTAACTATTCTATTCCTAGTCCTTGTCCACATAGTACTTAGTCAAAAGTCTTGTTATATACAGGAGATACAACATGTGTGGGTAGAGCACATGTAAGTGTTAGTAAAACAATACCCAAAATGGTACCCTAAAATAAATAGGAGTGAAACCTAAATAGAGTATTAATAAAATAATCACAAATTTAAATCAATATTAAAATAAGATATAATAATTAGAACATCCATATATACTCATAACATCATCAATGGATCAAATAGGTCTCAACCATACTGGCAGCCACATTAATCTTATAAAGGATTCAAGGTAAATCTCATTCAAGAGAACTCACACCAGAAGAAATTCTATAACTAATAAAGATATTCTGATAGGTTTTGATCATTAGGAATCAAAAAACAAGTACTTTTTGGAACTCTGAATATATCGATAAATAGGTATGGGATCACACCAAGGGCCTTTGAGGTATATTGGAGTCTGGTTGAAATATCCCGCTATGTAGGTGTTCAAATACCTGCATGAGTTGGTCATGCTGATTCCACAAAACCTACCTAGGGTTGATAAACAAATGACAGAGTATCATAAATTGAGTCACATGGTGGGATTCCCAAACTCTATCTAAGAAAAATCCTATAGAGGTGGTCACATCCTATTCTTAGGATGTAATGCCTCAATATATCATCATGGTGATGAACCAAGGGGACACACCCAAATAAATGGTCCACACTAAATAAAATAAGTTCATTAACCTTCCCTCTAGAAGCTACATAGTTAGTACAAGGTGAACACATCTTTTTTGGTCTACCACGAGTGTTCCATTGTATCACCATCTCACACGACATGTCTTTATCTATATAAAATACATTCACTTTTGGGAGACATGGTGTATAGAGGTTGTTCTAGAACTTAATGTGTGCCACATTCCCAATTATTTCTACTCTGACACATTAATGTATACTTTGAGTTGTGACCATGAACTCTGGTTTTTCTTGTGTACCTATATGTGTTTGATTATCGAGTTTTGCCTATGTACTCTCTTCATGCATGTCTTCCTTGCCATTTCTATGACCATGTACCTCTAGGGGAACACTAAGCCTCCTTCCCAGAGTCACATAGTGTGTAACGCCTATCACGTGTTATGTGATATTCTTCTCTATGCATAAAACCTAGAATTGTAGGAGGGGACAACACTACATTTTTTTCAGACTACAAACCATATATTCTGGATCTTTCCATAATGTATAAAGTATTATATGCATCTCACCCACACCCTTACATTCTTATACTTTCCCATAATACCCACAAATAATCATATATCTTGGATTTTCCAAATATGATCATCACTGATGACCAGATTATAGCCATTAAACCTGATCGATAATCACCTCAATCACATCGCATTGTCCGAACACAAAAAAATGTGAATCTGGGAACTCTAAATATGAAACTAATAAAATTATGATTTTCTATAAACATCAACTCATCTCGATCACTACATCAATTGAAAACTTGAACACACAATGATGTTCCAAATAATTATTCCACTATGATTATCCACCATATATTGATTGAACTATTAGCTAAAAAATAACAGTGATGAATGTGTGACGAATAGGGGAAGGAAAGAATAACCACTACAAGAGGAATAAACCACATACATTTTCTTGGTTGGAATTGATTAATTCCAGTAAGAATGAAAAATAAATAACAAAAAACCAATAATTAAATACCATCATTTCCTAATAGTAAGAAGATAATGTGATACCCACAAATCAACCATTGATCTATGAAACAATATTTTTAGAAGGATTGACTCATGATGGATATGGGATTGAAAAAATGGGGAAATAACCTAAAAAGACACATCCTAACTTGAGTTGGGATTTATCACTAATGAAGAATGGTTACACATCATAGTCATTGGGTAGATTTTTTATCTCTAATTGAAACACCAATTGCCAACAAACAATGCATAATTTATTGTCTAATAATACTCCCCCATTGGGACTCTCTCAATCCTTATCGTTCTGCAGATAATCCTAGGGATTTTCCATAACATGTATTATATAATATAGGATTAGGTTTTGGATTTAATTATTAAAATTAAATAAATATATTAATCTATTTAACTATTATTCCATCCATTATGGCACTCAAGTCAGACTTCTGATGCAAATATGTATTATGTCACACCAAGGGTAAAAACAACATTCCAAGTTCAATATTTGTCTCAGATTTCAAATTTGAGACTCTATTAGAGATATATTCCATTATTTATGAATATTGTGTGTGCATGATATAAAATATTTATTATTAATATCATATCCATACCAATTATCTCTAGAACCCGGAATCCTACTATATCTCAGTGCCCATATTTTGAAATATTATTTTTATATATTCCTATGTTTTACAAGAGAAACATAGATTATTTATAGGAATTCTAGTCTCATGTTAAGTGACATGACATATGAAGAACTTGTACATTCCGAATGAATGGTTATTCAAGTGACCACATGAAGAAAAAATTTATGGTTTGTGTAATGATCATATGTCTTGTGGTACACCAAGTGACCACAATGTCATGATTAATTCAGTTGATAAAACATAATATATTTGATATTTAAAAGATATGTTAGAGAATAATTACATACAATTTATAATTTAATTAATAAATCAGTGGAGTTTAAAAAATAAAATTGGGATCATGTGATGTATTCGATTCACATTATCTTGTAAAGATTCCATAAAAATTGTGATAAATTGGATTGAATCCCAAAATTGATAATGTATTGTAAAATAATATTAAAATAATCACACATCATAATCTTACCCATAATGATCCATGATAAATAAAATTTAGATGATGTTTGAAAGAATATGAAAGGAAGGAATGGGAATAAGATGATGTTTGGGATGTTTTTTGATGATTTGCATCACTAAATATGATAATATGCTTATGTTCTCCAAGTAAGGAAGTACCCACATATGGGAAATCATATTTAGATGAATATGAATACCTTAATAGTTTTCAATATATATAAATTCTTACATATATCAATTTTGATACGTGATGGACTGTGCATTTTAATGGACCATATTTGAGAATTTGGATACTTGATGGACCATTTATATAAATGGATCGTGTATGTGAATTTGTATTTGTTTTATATCATGTATTTATATGTGTTACATATGATATTTCTTCATAGTGGTGAATATTTTATGTAAGAAAATCCATTCAAACCTTAACTTATTTAGTTGGAGTGACACATATGTGAAATTTTCTGGTAGAAATATTTTATGCATATACCAAGAGGTGTTCAATCCAATGTGAAGAGGATATGAGGGAAGTTCATGGAAATATTTGATCCCTGGTCACATTCAAATATGGTGATGCTGTTATACAAACCCTCATTTATTAAACATGAAAATTATATCATGATTTAAAAAATAATTCTAGATGATGAGTGATCAACATAAAATCAATGATGTTGTTTGATGAAGTTTTATTTTCTTCTATATCTAATAATGATTATATATCATTGAGTCTAACCATAATAATTATACATAAACCTTAAAGAAAAATTGAATATGATATATCTACATGATTAAAGAATATGTTGACATATGTTACATATCATTTTCTTGAGATATGTATGATAAAAAACACATGATGGAATTCACATGGAGATTTATATTGTGTTTAAAGAAGTTTTTTTATTTTACATCTAAAAATGAATGAAAAATATCCCACTAAAAAGAAAGGGATCCATGATCATAGCTAATGTGTACTTTATATCTGTAGAAATTTTCATAGTTTAAATATTCATATTTTTTGGAGTAATAGTTGTATGATATTTCTATATATCATGTAAATGAAAGAATAAAGATGAACTGGGTCATTAGGGAATATGTTAAAGATATTAAATATTATAAATAACCATGAATGTGGAGATTTTGATGATCTAAGATCATAGTATTTTTTAATTAAGAAAAATATTATGAATTTAAATTTATGAATTCACATTGTATTTGAATTATCAAAGGGATAAGATGAAAACGAAACTGATGTATATTATTATATATATAATTTTATGTCAAATAAGAAATTTGTTACTTTAGTTAGTTTGATACTATTATTATGAGAGTATTATAGTTACAAGAAGATGCATACCTGGATCTATGTTAAAAATCCTCATATATATTCTATGAGATGAACCTAGGAAGAAGAGAACTAGTACAAATCATGTGCACTAAATAATAGAATTAGAAGATAATGGGAATGATAGATTATATTATTAAAAGGTATTTTGAAAATAGTTTTTCATATGGAGAAGAATAAGATGTGATGAGAAGAGAATAGTGTTGGGTGGTTCTATTTCATAGGAAGAAGGGTAAGAAGAATGAAAAGAATTGTCTTAGATGGATGTAAGGTTCACAAGATGTTATCAAATCCATATTTCATAAATGAAAGAGATATCTTACTTATATTATAAGAGAATAAAAATATAATATGAATATTTCATTTATCAATGTCGTAAATATATCATTCTAGTCTACATCTATGAAGAAGAATATGTTTGTGTACAGTATTGTTCATACAATAAAATAACAGGAGAGAAGTTTCTTTTATAGTGCTTTATAAGTAATAGAAGAGAAATGAGACATGGAATTATTATGATATTCATTAAAAGTATAAAATGGAGGGGGACTCTCGTGGTTTTGTATAGAAACTAATGAAATTATAGACAATATATAGGTATCAAAAAGATCTATTGAGGGAAACATATGGACATGATTATCACTAGTCTAAGAATCAGGATTTTCGTCTATCACCCCTCCTAATGTGTAGGGATAAAATATTAAATATATTGTTTTTTTATTTGAAACCACTATAATTTTTTCCAATTTATAGTTTAAAATTTTTGTGTTGGTCACCACTATTTACAGTAAGTACTAGATACTCCAATTGTGTAGTGGACCTTGTAAAAATTATTTTGTTGATCCTTTACTTGCATTCATTAATTTTTATTTTAAAAAGAATATATAATAATGTAATTAAGATTCTAACATATCAATCTCATAATTAGATAAAAAGATTAAATTTTAAGAAAACTAACCATCACTGATTCACCCCCACTTTCAGTGTTGACTATATCCCATGTGGTCATAATGTAACTATAGAAACAAAAAATCATAATCCTCCATAATAACTGGTTTTTAAGAGTAATAATTTGACTTACTATCCTTTCATGATATTGATATGACCCTTTTTCACTCCCCTATAATCAATTTATTGATAGATATTTTGATATATTTTTCAATGAATTTTACTATACTTTTTATAAATGAAAGAGATTCATCCTAAACTATAAGTTACAATAGGTGAGTCTCTAATAAAGCCTGCCCTATTTCGTAAAAGAGTCACTTACTTGGAGGAGGAAGTGGTGGTAATAATTTCCCTATACCTATGGGGTTTAGTAAAATCTACTATGATAATATCATGTCCTTAATATATTAATGATTTGATGATCCCTGGGGTGTGGTGGTGGAATGAATTACCTTAACACTACAAGAAGTGGTTGTTCCTACTATTTAACCAAGGAACCTAAAATATGAACCTTCTTGTATTTTTAATCCCTTATTCAAGAATTATATGGATATATCACCTTTTAGTGGTGTGTGATACATTACAATGAGGGGTTTTCCATGACTATATGTTTTTCCTTCCACCAATAAAAGGTCATTTTGATCTTCCTCAGTACTAGATGTAGAATCATATCAATGATCGGAACCCTATGAGTGTATCTATTCTTGGGTTGAGTGATGGAGATATTTTTTTATAGAATAATTTGTATATTTATACCTATGGATAAATATTAACCCTAAAGTGATGACATTATGAGATTCTTTACATAAGGAACCTTGTTATTCGATGATATGGGATAAATATAGATCTTTATATTCCCCCAACCACTTATTTTAATATTAGATGTGGTTTTATTAACAATATCATGAATCTCATAATAATAACAAGGAAATAATGTTGAAGACACTCAGTAATTTCCCTTAACATAGGATTTTGGACCATTGAAAATGTTTCTAGCTGAACTAAGTGGCTTTGTTCTCCAAGACTCTCAAGGTGATTATAATAATCCCTATAAGAAACATATCTAGTTTTATTTTATTATGAGTATACCAAATGTTATGAGAAAATTAGGGTGTGTACTCCTATTTCAATTAATATTTAATGTCATATTGGGTAGTGGTGATGGGCCAAAATAGGACTGGTATTCTTCCCTATGATAGATCTTCCCCCAATATAAATGAATTTTATTTATCCTTTGTGAGTGAATCCTTGACCTGAGATCACTGTAAAGGTAAATTTTCTAATTATTTGTAAAAAGGATTAGGATCATTCAGAATCTTCTCAATTATAACATAGGGTAAACAATCTCACATTGACATAGATGATGATCATTGTATCAGGATACCTTTTAACTGGGAGTAAGTTTTATCAGTTACTAATATAACGGCCCAAAATTTTTATCAATAGAAATTCCCTTATTATAATTATTCCATAATAACATAAAATAATATTAATAACACAATATGAACTTTATAAATGAATAATTAATGAAATAAGTGGTATTTCTAGAAGTTAAGGAACCTATAATAATGAAATAATAACTTGATCTTTCAGATAGTAATTTGACCCTAATGAATAGTAAACAATAAAATAGAATAGTAACCTATCCTATGAAGGTATAAATAAAATTTAACCATCTTATAAATAAAAATATTATATAATTATATCATATTATATATAAATAAATGTTTTAGAAAGTATTAATTAAGTGTTAATATTTTTATAAAACATAAGTGTTTATTTTCAATTTTATAATTAATATAATTTTTTAAAAGAAAAATTATTTACATAAATTGTAATAATAAATTAATATTTTATTATCTTGTGATTAAAATATAATTTTATGAGACCATAATTATTACTTAAAATTTTTATAAATTCAGTTATAATTTTAAAATTGGTATTTTCCAAGTAAATGATGATTTTAATTAAAAAATAAATTTATAGTATTTAGAAAATTATTTTCATAAAATGGATTTCATTTTTTAATTCTACACTTTGAAAAAACTATTAGGTTGAATTTCTTTGATTAGTCTAAAATACTTGAATATTTTGTGAATAAAAAATACGGTAATTTACAATATAAGCTAAATACATGATTTATTGAGTCGTAGATGATGTATGGATTATGTAAGCCAATATTCCAGAAATAGACTTTATTATTTTAATATATTTAATTATAATACGCAAAATATAAATAATCTTGAGCCAAAATAATAATCTAGTGAATAAAATAATGGGAAAACACCCCTCTCCTCTACTATAAAGACCACTCGTCTCCACCTATTCACCATACACTTATCAATCATTGATAATTTTCAAAATTGTGTTCAAATATCTTCCAAATACCCTCCCCCACGTCTAGAACACTTTTCTCTCAACAAATTACCAAAACCAATCCCCCAAGGGAGGTTCTCAAGAAGAATGATTCAAGATGTAAAATCCTCTCTCTTTTCTTTTAATTTCTTTTTAAGTTATTTTCTATTCTCTCCTCACCTCACCTCATACCAATGGTATGATAACTATAGTTACTTATATATACTATAATTTTATTGTGCTAATGGAATAATACATCATCATTTCTCTTCCCTCTCCTTTTTTACTAAAAATGAAAGCATTGACCATGATGTGTTGATTTATCACATTCAAGGACGAAAATATCTTCAATTTTCAATCCTTTCTTCAATAATTATATTAAAAACATTTTTGTGGTTAGAAAATATTACAATATATTTATAAAATAGTATCAAATTTTATCAAAATATTATATATACGTGATATTATTTAATAAAATAAAAATAGTTAATGATGATCGAAAAAATGCAAAAAATAATCTAAACAGTTAGTATTAAAGTCTTATATAATGATTCATCATCGCCCAAAATTTCCAAATTAAATGTATAAAAAATTAATCATATATATGTTCATTACTAACAAATAACTTCAATTCTATGAAATCATTCTCATTTTACATGATTTTTTGTAAAGTAATACAAGTAAACTAATCATGAAAATCAAGGAAACCAATGCTCCCAAATGATGAAAATGAATATCATAATCCATAAAAATGGTCATAAATGAACTTGATAAAATTATGATAAATAAAATTAATGTATAATAGGTTATAATTTATTTAATTAATTAATTTAATCTGATTATCTAAGACATGAAGATCAGAGCAAAACTTTTTCATACATTAGTTAAGGCATTCATTCCGAACCTCCATTTTCCCTTTGAGTTATGATTTCCTTTTCTTTCCCCAATGTAATTATTATTTAATTTTATATAATTTTTATAAATAATTTTAATATGTTATAAAATTATGTATCCATATCATATCAATATTCATGGATGGAAAAATACATGTTTTAAAAAGGTTCCCTTCTCAATTCTTCCCGATAAGCAATCCTGAGTTAGGGGAACTTCCTAATTTATTATCCATTATAATGTTATCTACATAATATTATTTAAGTAACCTTTATTTTTATAAAATCACTAATTTTATCATAAAAAATATCTTGGTTCATTTCTGGTTTTATTAAAAACTTATTCCTTGTCCATTTTAAAGAATCTTTAATACATTCCTTAAACCACACTAAAAAGTTTTATTTCTTTATTAAATGATATTTTTATATGAATTATATTTAGTTTTACATAACTTATCTTCTTATATGCCTCTTTTACCTTATTAATGTCACTTTATTATTTAAATCCTTCCTTTCATGGATACCATTATGATATTCTCTTATGTTTTTTCATTGGGCGTGATTATGATACCCAATTCTTTCTATGGGTACCTCTTATGTTTAGGTTTAATTCCTTATTTATGATTATTCATGTAGAATACTTTTTCATAAACATGTTATTATGGGTGTTCCAAGATGTTTTTCTATTTCATTGGGTAATTTTTTCCTCATGGTAAGTCATGATGGGACACTGTGTGCACCAGATTTCTTTATGGGACTTTGTCCACTATGTATTGGAATCTAGCCTTGACTCATGTTTATGTAATGTTATATATTGTTTAAAAATTACTATGATTTTATGGTTATATTTTACCATGTTATAAATATTATTTTTCATTAGTTTTATTCATTTTCCATTCCTTTATGTCATCATGTTATTCTTTCTAACCCATATGTTATGTTTTATTCCCATGCATGTTCCCTTACTGGGTTTTTTACCTCATCCATTTTGTTCATGTATTCCACAAGTTATCCTATGTAGATATAAGGGCTCAAATGGAGTTAGTATGTAATTATAAATATTAAATAAAAGGTTTTTTATTTTGGTTTCAAGATGTTTATTTATGTACCTAATCTTTTAAAACACTAGAATTTACGATCCTTGTCTTGTAATTTGATGATTAATTTTTCTCAAAATCATGTAATAATATGTATAAAAGTATAACAATACTATAGTTGGTATTAGACAAAGGTCTGGTTATTTTTTGAGATCAGTAAGAAAACACTTTAGTAAGATCCCTAAGGGAAATTATATTACCATTAATAACCTAGATTGAAAATTAGTGTATCACAAGTTGGAATATACTTTTCATTTACAATTTTATCCTTATATGTTCAAAGTTTTCATTTTATACTCTTATTTTATAAGTATTTAAGACCCCAAATCCTACTTTATTTTTCTTAGTTAAAGTATTGTAATAGAATAACCCATTCAAATGATCAATGTGATAGGAAATGGGATGATTTTCCCAATGATAGGCCAAATATAATGGGAATGGGAGCTCAAAACTATATAACAGTACTTTCTCAACTAGATAATGTTATGAATAATAACTTGAATCATTTTGAACACAATAGTTCTCCAAATAAATAGAAATATTTCATAAAATACTTCATATAGAAAAGGCATCCCATGATTAGTGGTTCTTCTGATCCCCTACTCATAGAAAATTTTATTAACTCCATTGAGAAGAGATTCTCTATACCCCAGTGCTAAGAAGAAGATAAAGTATTGCTGGTGGTCCATCATTTTGATGTGGAAGCTACTTAGTGGTGGGAACTGATCACAAAAACAAATTTCAAAGAATAACATGTTTCGATGGATTGAATGGAATTCAATAAAAATATTTTTAAATAAATATTTCCCTGAACCATATTTCTCAAGATGTAAAGGGAGTTCCCTAAACTGAAGTAGAAGGAAGATGAGCGTATTGGGTTGTGTGAGGAAAACATTACAAGGAATGGAAGATACACCTCTGGATTTTTCATTAACACCCAAAGAAAAGTGGATCACTTCTTTATTAGACTAAATCTATGTCTATGAAAAACAATGGCAATTTGATACTTCGACATTTATGAGGATATTTTCCATTGTTTCCTTAATGTTAAAATGAAGATCAAATACTCTCAGTTATCTCATGGGCTTAGTGAGAAAAATTGGAAATGGGAGTTTAATATGTCTGGATCAACAAATAAATCTGATGATGGAAATAAGACCCAACATCCCAAATGTAAAAATTTTGGGAAGAAGAATTATTGAAACTGATTAAAAGGAATATAGACATTCTTCAGGTGTGGAAGATAAGGTCACGTAGATAATAACTATCAAAGGGATATGAATATTCCTACTAATGTGGAATAATAAAGTATTGTTCAGATCAAAACTCTACCTTTAAAGTAGTGTTTCAACTATAAGGAACGTGGTAATTATGAAATCCATTTCCCTAAGCCAAGGTTTGTTGGAGGAATTCAACAATAACAACCACCAAGGCAGTAAGGAAGCATATATTCAATAACTACAACTGAGGTAGAGCCTAAAAATCAAGTGGGGATAGGTTTTCTAGTTATTCATTATAGAATAGTGAATATACTAATTTATTCTCATTCTATACGTTCTTTCATATTGAGAAATATTAGTATAACTATTCAATCACCACCTCAAAATTTTGAGGTTAAGTTATTTGTGATAATATAAAATTGGGATATTATTATAGCCAATATTTATAACTCATCCCTGGTTAATATTTATGCATTGAACCTCCCAATAAATCTTTTCATGCTCCCTTTGGTTGAGTTTTATGCTATATATGGCATGGATTGACTATCTTTATTTAAAACCAACATCAACTGTCAGGAAAAGGATATCACTCTTCACAGCTTGAAGTATCCTCTAATACTATACAATTGTAAGGAGGAAGATGAATCTCCTTTAGAATCATCATCTCAATTTTGGATATTATTTCCTTATGAGCGAACAAATCTTTTTCAAATTCATGAGACAAATGAGATAATATTTCTCAAAGACATTTTCATCACGAGGGATTACATTTATATATTCTTTAAAGAATTTCATGGTCTTCCTCCTGATTGAAGGGTTGAGTTATTGATTGAACTTATTCTTGGATCCCTACCTATATCAAAGAAACCCTATTGAATGGTCACTGTTTGGTTAGAAGAACTAAAGATGCAATTATAAGAGAATCTGGGAAAGGTTTTACAATCCCAAGTGCTTCACTGTGGGTTTCCCTAGACCTCTTATTCAATAAGAAATATGGATCAATGTCCCTATTCATTGATTATTTTGAGCTCAACAAAATCATGATAAAGAACAAGTATCACTAGTAATGGATATACAACTTGTTTGATTAGTAACGCGGGTCCAGTTATTTCCCTATGGTGAACTATAGGTTGGGATATCACAAATTAATGGTGATGAAGAAAGATATTCCCAAGACTACCTTTTGAACAGGGTATAGACACTTTGAGTTCATAGTTATTCCCTTTAGACTCACTAATTCTCTAGCAATTTTTATGGAATTAATGTATAGAGTATTTAGATATTACATTGACCAATTTGTGGTAGTCTTTATTAATGAAATTATTATATAATCCAAGAGTAGGGGGAAACAAGAGGGGTATTTTAATACTACTATAATAAATTTTATAAGGGATAAACTATATGTAAAGTACAAAAAATGTGAGTTTTAGATGGATGAAGTATCATTCTTGGGGAATATAATCACCAAAAAAGTGATATATATGGATCCTTCTAAGACAAATTCAATCGAAGAGTGACCTCAAAAAACCTCTATAACCGAGATCCATAGTTTCCTTGGTTTATCTCAGTATTACTGTTGATTTCTATATAACTTCTCAAGATTTTTAAACCCCCTAACAAATAATACTCTAAAGGGAGAAAAGTTTTTTTGGACTAGTGAATGTGAAGACTTCTTTAAAGAGTTGAAAAAGAGGCTTCTCGTTGCACTATTTCTCACACTACTAACAAGTGGGGATGTTTTTTTAGTGTACAACGATGATTCAAAGAAGAGAATAGGTTTTCTACTGATGAAAAATGAAAATTTGATAGCCTAAGCATCAAGGTAGTTTTAAATTCATGAGGAAAACTATCCCCCCATGATCTGGAGTTGGAAGCTATGATACTTGTTTTGAAAATCTTGAGGAATTATCTCTATTGGAAGAATAATGAAATATATATTGATCATAGGAGCCTCAAATATGTATTCACATCATAGAAGCATAATATGGACTAGTGTATATGGTTAAATCTCATCAAGGATTATGAATGATCAATCCACTTCCATCCTAGTAGGGAAAATAATGTGGTGGATGATCTAAGTAGAAAGGATCCTACATCTTTATCAATGATGATAATTGAAAAAGATCCAATCATCTTAGATTTTCAAAGGATGGACATGGAAATCATTAAGTAAGAAACATCATCAATACATTCTCAAATTATTTCTCAATGATCCCTTATGGAAAAAAATGGATTGTCAAAGGAATGATGTGGAAACAGAAAAAGGGTGGAAGCTCTCTGGTATGGAAAAACCTTTGAGATCAAGATGGATGAGGATGGAGTCATAAGATTTGGGTCGTAAATATGTATACCATCCAATTCAGAGATAAATAAAAAGATTCTAGATTCACATAGCTCAACCATATCTATTAACCCAGGGAGCCCCAAGATGTATCAAGATCTCTGAGAAAAACAATCAGTGGGACAATATGAAGAAGTAGATCACTGGGTATACATCAATGTTCCTAGTATGTCAGTAAGTGAAGGATTGAAGGTAAAAAAAATCTAAATGTATGATGAAACCATTACCCATAACAACATAGAAATGGGAGAATATCACCATATAATTTTTCACTAGACATGAAAAGGAATCTAGTGAAAACAAATATATATGGCTAATTTTGGATCATCTCACAAAGGCATCTCAGTTTATCACAATTCAAGAGGACTTCTCACTGGATCAACATGTACCAATATACATGAGAGAAGTTGTAATAATTCATGGAGTACCACTATGGATTGTATTGGATTGATATCTAAGATTCACCTCCATGTTCAGAAAAAGTCTCCAACATTCTCTAAACATTGAGTTGAACTTTAGTACGACCTATCATCCTCAAACTGATGGCCAATCTAAGGGTATGATTTTTACATTGGAATACATATTTTGAGCGTGTTCTATATACATAAAATGAGGATGAGACCAAGATCTTCCACTCGTAGAATTCTCCTTCAACAATAGTTTCCACTAAAGCATCCAAATGGCCCCTTATGAATCCCATTATAGTAAAAGTTGTAGAACACTAACATGTTGGGATTAGGTTGGTGAAAGTATGTTTCTATGATCTGAAATGGTCAAATAAATTCTAGAAAAGTTGAAAACCATTCAATAGCATATCAAGGAAGCCCATAGTTGACCGAAGATCTATGCAGAAAATCATCGACAGGGCCTGGAGATTAAGGTTTGAGACATGGTATTCCTATGCATATCTCTCTGGAAGAGAATTGTGAGATTTGGGAACAATATAAAGCTAAGTCCCAAGTACATCCTCCCCTTATAAATTATTTATCGTGTCGGATTTGTGGCTTATCAACTAGAACTCCAACATACCATGTCTCAAGTACATGATGTATTCCATGTATCCCACTTGAAGAAGTTCATATCGAATCCTTCACATGTACTGAATTCACAGGTGGTATAGTTGGAAATGATCTTTCATATGAAGAGCAACCTGTGAAGATCATGGATCGTAGAGATAAACATCTACACAACAAGAATAATCTCTTATTAATTGTAATATGGCAGAACCATATATACAAAGAAGTAATCTGGGAACCAAAGGAAGCAATGAAGGAGAAGTTACCACTACTATTTTAAACTAAAAATGTAAAACACAATTTTGAGGGTGAAATTTCATAAGGGGGGAAGAATGTAATGACCCAAAAATTTTATCAATGGAAATTCATTTATTATAATTTTGTCAAAATCACATAAAATTCCATTAAGAACATAATAAAAACTTTATAAATGGATAATGAATGAAATAAGAGGTATTTTTTTATGTTAAGGAATCTATACTATTGAAATAGTAACTTGACATTTGGAAGATTAACGTGACTGTAACGACCCAATGTTTTTCAATGAAAATTCTCTTCTTATTTTTTAAGTCATAAATCACATGAAAACACAATATAATGAACTACTAAGTGATAAGTGACCTTTAAACATAAGTTTGTCACTTCTGTGTTCGGAATTTCAAAACTCTGTCATACACGGTTGTGTTTAAGATGTTTTTTAGAGTCTAATAAAACAAAAATAATTTTTGTTGAATAGTAACCTACCCTAATGAATAGTAACATACCCTTATGAATAGTGATATACCCTAATGAATAGTAACCTCACTTATTATGGTATAAAAATAATACTCATGTTGAAAGTACGATATACCTATAGTTTAGAATGAGTTAATGAATGTTTTAAAACTGGTTTTGATAATAAATTATTATTTTATTTAAATATTAAAATAATCATATTTAGAAACTTATTTTTGAAAAATTGACTACATTTTTGGATTCTACACGTCAAAAAATGGTTGGGGTAAATTTTTGGTATTTTTCTGAAATACTTGAATTTTTTATGAATATTGAAATACCGTAATTTACAAAAATAAGCTAAATAAGCTAATTATAGAGTCATGTGTGATGTTCTGGTGATGTTAGCCCACTTGGTTCAGGATTAAATTATAAAATTACTATTCTTGGTCATGAAAGACTCACTATTCCTTGTCTTTTGGGGAAATAATAAACTAATGAATTTTATATTAAGGAAACCCCTCTCTCCTCCACTATAAAACCCCCCCTTCACTCCCCCTTCTCTCCACTCCTCTCAAGCCTTGTGCCTTGCCTTTATTGTACCCAAATCTATCCCCAAAGTCCTCCCCCACATCTAAAATCTCTCAGCCTCCTCAAAATACCAAAACCTCTTCCCAAAAGAGGTTCTCAAAGGAGGAAGTCTCAAGAGGTAAATTCCTCTTCCCAATTTCTTCTTTTCTTTTCAGTTTTTTTTTATTTTTTATTTCTTTCCTCACCTCCCTTCACCATAATAGTATGGTAAATCTAGTAACATAAAAGTACATTAATGTCTCCATGATATTGGTGTATTTATTTATCATTTATCCTTTCCCCACTCTTTTATTTGAAAGAAATGAAAGCACCGTTTGAGATGTGCTAATTTAGCACATTCAAGGACAACAGTTTATCAATTTATATTATTATCTTTAATTATGGTCATGAAACCATTTGTGTTATGGTTGAACCAGATTATTATGTAATATATATCCTATTTTTGGTTCTGTAATATATTTGTACAAATGGAATTAATTTATAAAGAAAAACACATGTGTTGTAAACAAATCCACCGATTAACAAAAACGGTTATCACTATGGTTATATATATATAATAATTCAACATCACTCTAAGTAACCTAATTAAAATTAAAACCATTTAATCTCCTGGATATGAACTAAATAATATAAATTCAATTATGTACAACCACTTTCATCTTGCATATAATCTAAACTTGAATATATGTGAACCGATCTTTTAAAGCCAAGTAAACAAATGAGCCCAAACAATGAAATTGAACCTTATAACTAATCAAAAAGGCTTTGAATGAACTAAAAAGGGTTATAATAAATAAATTAAATGTAGAAGAGTTTATTTAATTATTAATTAATAATCCTAATTTGTTTATTCAGGTCATTAATAGCAAGTGAAGAACACCACCAGATTTAATGTAAGGGATCCTCTCATTTTCACTCTTAGTCAACATTGTTCTCTATTCTATGACATTTTGTGTAATACCAAGTGATAGGTTATGTTTATTCACCTCCCCCATACTGCCTTATTAATTTATAAGTGATGAGAAACCCCCTTTATCTCTCATCAAACCCTCTTGGTTACACCCGACACCATGCCGATAAAATCGTAACGAATTCTACCCGAACCTTCTTTGTTCTTTCGGGTTGCCTTATATTTCTTTCAAAATAGTGATATCTTATCTATTTATGTGAGTCTCATGAATTATGATTTTTTTTTAAACATTATTATATCAAGACCCTTTCATCACATTCTTTCGGGGATATACATGATTTTGAAAGATTCCCTCCTTAGAACTTTCCGAGAAGCAAACATGTTTTAAGGGAACTTCCCAAATTTTTACCCAAATTTCAAGTACACTCTATGCTATGTTATAAAACACAATTGTATTTATAAAATCATAATTTTTATTATGAAAACCTTCTTTTTTCAATTCTGGTTTTATATAAAATAATGTCCTCTTTTCTATTTGAAAAGATCTAGAGTGTTTTCCTTAAAACCGCACAAAAATGTTTTAATGCTAATGTTTAAAAAATAAATTTTTAATATGTTGTCACTTATATTTGACACCAATTACCATGTTATATTGCTATTTTACCCTATTAATGTCCATTTATGTTCTAATCCTTTCCTTTCATGGACACTTTCGTGATACGCCCATTGGATATGTTTTATGTCATGATTGTGGTACCCAATTCTTTCCATGGGTACCCTTATGTGTATATATGGTTGATTATGTATGATTATTTATGTGGCAAGATTATTTATGTGGCAAGAATATTCATGAATATGTTGAGGTGGGTGCGCCCAGATAGCGATCCAATGCATTGGGTAATGATAAGTCTCATGATATGCGATGTGAAACGGGTTTGGCGGTTAGCCTTGACACTTACTGAAATGGGAAATGGGATTGGAGATTAGCCTTGACCTATACTAAAGATATGATTTGTGATTCTTCCACCTTTATATGATTCCATTTTTATATGATCCCATGCTTATATTAAATGATTTTATAAGTTTCATGCTTTGGATATCATTATGTCATGCCTCCTAACTCATGTTCTTGAGATGTATCCTTATGTTTATTCCTTTATTGGGATTTTTAGCTCATCCCTTTGTTCATGTGTTCCCCAGGGTACCCTATGTAGATGTAAGGTCTCAAGGGAAGTTAGAATCTCTTTATGGAGATTAAATAAAGATGTTTTTTTAGCCCCATGTTTTATGTTATATGTACCTAGTCTTCCAAGACACTAGACTTAACGATCCTTAGCTTGTACTCTGATGATTAATTATGCTTGAAATTATGAAATGTTTTATGTAAAAGGCTCGGGTTTCTATAGTTGGTATCAAGGATGGTCTAGTTATTTTTGGAGATTAGGAATAGAGAACCTTAGTGAGAGCCTTAAGCATGAGACTAAGTATAAGAAAAAAGTCCTAAATTTTGGTGAGTATAGAGTAAGTGGTATATCCAGAAAATACATCCATGTCTGGATATGAACAGGTAGAGGCGACTCTGGTACAGATGTATCTAGGGGTAAAACCCGAAAACACCGCTTTGATCTAGAATCAAATGGGAACTGTTTCACGATAACGGGTCTTGCTGCACTCTTGGTTACGACACTCCCGGGGGATATGATTTGGTAGATTCACGAGCTTAGTACAAACCATTATTAAGGGACAAAAAAAAGCCCATAAGAATATAAGTTAAGAAATAGATCGAGGATAACCTAGATATAAACCTAAGGAATCACGAGTTAGGATATAATTCTTCTTTATAAGTTCATACTTTTATGTTCAAAGTTTCTTTTTATGCTCAAAGTAATCAAGACCTATAATTATATGTACTTTTTCTTAGTTAATGGCGGGAAATAGAAGAACGTGTTCCAACAACCAATGTGATAGGCAATGTAATGATTTCCCTAATGACATGCCTGATGTGATGGAAGAAGGTTTTAAAATCTTCATTGCAGTACTTTCTTAGCTAGCTCAAGTTATGAATAATAACTTGAATCAGGTGGAATGTCCCCCTCCTCCGAAGAAAGAGCAAGTTGTCATATAATCCTTCATGCGGCAAAGGCCTCCCATGTTTAGCGGGTATTTTGATCCCCTCCTCGCAGAACAATTTATTAACTCCATTGAAAATATTTTCTATGTCCTCTAGTGCTCAAAAGAAGAGAATGTTGTACTGGAAGTCTATAATTTTTATGGGGAAGCTGATTAGTGGTGGAAACTGATCAAGAATATAAAGTCCCAATAGAAAATTGATTCCATATAATGGGAGGAATTCAATAGGATGTTTTTCAACAAATATTTTCCTTGAACCCTCCGTCTCAAGATGGAAAGAGAATTCCTTAGACTCAAGCAGAAGGAAGATGAGTCCATTGGGGCGTATGAAGCGAACTTTACAAGGCTTGCAAGGTACACTTCTGGCTTTGTCATGAACATCGAAATCAAGGTGGATCGATTCTTTAGTGGACAAAAGTCGAGTCTACGAAAAGTGTTGGCGATTCGAGACTTCGCCAGTTATTAGGAGATTGTCCGTTGTGCCCTCAAGGTTGAAATGGAGATTGGAGACTCTCAGTGGTCTCATGGGCCTAGTGAAAAGAAGCGGAAAATTGAGAACAACATGGGTGGTTCATCAATCAAATTCCATGATGGAAAGAATCCTCACTTTCCCCTTTGTAAGAATTGTGGGAAGAAGCATCTTGGTGACTGTCTCAAGGGAACCAAGAATTTCTTCAAATGCTGAAAGTTTGGTCATCTGGCCAAGAACTGCCGAAGGGATATGAAAAATCCCGCTAATGATGAAGAAGAACGGAAGGTTCATATCAACACTCAGCCTGAAGTGGAGTGTTTTAACTGCAAGGAGCTTTGGCATTATTCGAACAATTTCCCTAAGCCAAGGGTTGTTGGAGGAAATCAGAAACCACCTCCAAGGAAACAAGTAAGGGCTTATGTTATCACTACTGTGGAGGTGGATCCGGAGAACGATGTGGTGACATGTACGATTGTTATTCATTCAAGAATAGAGAATGTACTATTTGATTCTGGTTCTATGCATTCTTTCATATCTTGCAAGTTTAGTAGAACTATTCAAACACCACCTCAAAATTTAGAGGAAAAGTTATCTGTGAGAACAGCGAATGGGGAAATTATTGCATCCATGGTTTATAACTCCTCCCCGATTATTGTTTGTGGACTAAACCTCCCAACATATCTTTTCATACTTCCTTTAGTAGATTTCGATTCTATCTTGGGCATGGATTGGCTATCTTTGTACAAGGACAACATCAATTTTCAGGAAAGGGAGATTACTCTTCACATCCCTAAGCATCCTCCGATTCTTTATAAGTGCAAGGAGGAAGATGAGTCTCCTTTAGAAGCATCATCTCAAGTGTGGATATTGATTCCTTATGAGCATGAATATCTAGCTCAAATGATGGAGACAAAGGAGAGAATCATGCTTGAATACATTCCCATCGTGAGGGATTACACGGATGTAATCCCTTAAGAGTTTCTTGGTCTTCCTCCTGGCTGAGAGGTTGAGTTCTCAATTGAACTTATCCCTGGATCTCTACCAATCTCGAAGACACCTTACAGAATGGCCACCATAGATCTAGAAGAGATGAAGTAACAGTTACATGAGATTTTGGAGAAGGGTTTTATATGCCTGAGTGCTTCACCGTGGGGTTCCCCAGTCCTCTTCATTTAGAAGAAACATTGATCAATTTGCATCTTCATTGATTATCATGAGCTCAATAAAATCACTATAAAGAACAAGTATCCCCTTCCACGGATAGATGACTTGTTCGATCAGCTTTGTGGGGCTAGTTATTTCTCTAAGGTGGGCCTTCGGTCAGGATATCACCAACTAAAGGTGAAGAAGTAAGATATTCCCAAGACTACCTTTCGAACGAGGTATGGACACTATGAGTTCATAGTGATGCCCTTCGGACTCACTAATTCTCTAACAATTTTCATGGATTTAATGAATATAGTCTTTATAAATTACCTCGATAAATTTGTGGTGGTCTTTATTGATGATATTCTAATATACTCCAAGAGAAAGGAGGAATATGAGGAGCATTTGGAAACTGTGTTAAAAACTTTATGAAGGGAGAAGTTGTATGCAAAGTACAGTAAATGTGAGTTCTGGATGGAGGACGTATCATTCTTGGGGCATGTCATCACCAAGAAAGGGATATCTATGGACCCTTCCAAGACGAAGGCAATTGAAGAGTGGTTGAGGCCAACTTCTATAACGGAGATCCGCAGCTTTTTAGGGATAGATGGGTATTATCGACGATTTGTAAAGAACTTTTCATGATTTTCAAACCCAATGACCAAGCTGACACGGAAGGGAGTAAAGTTCTTCTAGACACAGAAATGTGAAGACTGTTTCAAGGAGTTGAAAAAGAGGATTATCATTGCGTTGGTACTCACACTCCCTTCAAGTGGAGAACTCTTTGTAGTGTATAGTGATGCTTATAAGAAAGGCTTAGGATGTGTGTTAATGTAAAATGATAAATTGATAGTCTATGCCTCAATGTATCTTAAAATCCATGAGAAAAACTATCCCACGCATGATCTGGAGTTGGCGGCTGTGATCTTTGCATTGAAAATATGGCGGCATTATCTCTATGGGGGAATGTGAGATATATACTGACCAAAAGAGTCTAAAATATATATTCACACAGAAAGAGCTTAATATGCACCAGCAAAGATGGATAGAGCTCATCAAGGATTATGACTGTTCAATCCACTACCATCCCGGTAAGGCAAACAAAGTGGCAGATTCTCTAAGTAGAAAGGATCCTGCATCTTTATCAATGATGAGAATTGAAAAGGATCTGATCTTCTTATATTTGAAAAGGATGGACATGGTAATCATTAAGGGTGGAACATCATCAATCCTTTCTCAAATGATTGCTCAACCATCCCTCATGGAAAAAATAAAGGATGCTCAATGAAAGGATGTGGAAATCTAGAAAAGGGTGGAAACTGTTAAAAATGGGGAATCATCTGATTTCAAAATTGATGAGGAAGGAGTTGTAAGATTTGGTACATGATTATGTGTACCATCTAATGTAGAGATAAAGAAGGATCTATTGAATGATGCACATAGCTCAACCTTCTCTATCCATCCTGGGAGTACCAAAATGTATCGTGGTCTCCGAGAACACTTCTAGTGGGATAACATGAAGAGGGAGATTGCAGAATATATATCAAGGTGCTTGGTATGTCAGCAAGTTAAATTTAAGCGACAAAAGTCCAAAGGTATGATGTAGCAATTTCCTATACCCATGTGGAAATGGGAAAATTTTACTATGGACTTTGTCAAGGGTCTCCTGAAGACGTCGAAAGGAAATAATGTGATATGGGTTGTGGTTGACCGACTCACCAATACATTCCATTTCATCAATATTCGGAAAGATCTCTCGCTTGAACAACTTGCCAAGTTATATGTGAAGGAAGTGGTGAGACTGCACGGTGTTCCACTCTCAATTGTCTTTGACCGTGATCCAAGGTTCACATCTAAATTCTGGAGAAGTCTTCAACATGCCTTGAGTACTGAATTAAATTTCAGCATGGCCTATCACCCCTAAATTGATGGCCAATCTGAAAGGACTATTCAGACGCTTGAAGATATGCTTAGAGCCTGCTCTCTAGAATTCAATGGTGTATGGGATTATCATCTCCCATTGGTTGAGTTCTCATACAACAATAGCTTCAACTCGAGTATTCAGATGGCTCCATTTGAAGCTCTATATGGAAAGCAATGTAGAACTCCAACCTGTTGGGATGAAGTTGGAGAAAGAAATCTACTTGGACCCGATCTCATTCAAGAGATGACAGAGAAGGTTCAATTCATCCAGAAACACATCAAAGCTTCTCAAAGTCAGAAAAAGAGCTATGCTGACAACCATCGAAGGGACTTCAAGTTCGACGTTGGAGATAAAGTCTTCCTTCAAATATATCCATGGAAGAGAGTCATGTGATTCGGGAAGAAAGGGAAGCTAAGCCCAAGGTATATTGGCCCCTTTGAGATCCTTGACCGCATAGGAGTCGTGGCCTATCGGCTTGCACTTCCATCGAATATGGTTCAAGTTCATGATTTTTTCCATGTATCACTCTTGAGGAAGTACATACCTGATCCCTCACATGTACTAAACTCAGAGGTGGTGCAGCTAGAAGATGATCTCTCCTATGAGGAGCAGCCAGTAAAGATTCTAGATCGGAGAGATAAGGTTATACGCAACAAGACAAAACATCTTGTCAAAGTTTTATGGAGGAACCATAAGTTTGAGGAAGCAACATGGGAATTGGAGGAAGTAATGAAGGAAAAGTACCTGCACCTGTTTTTTGGCTTAGAATGTAAAATGAAATTTCGAGGGCAAAATTTCATAAGGGGGGAAGAATGTAACGACCCAAAGTTTTTCAATGAAACTCCCTTCTTATTTTTTATGTCATAAATCACATGAAAACACAACATAATGAACTACTAAGTGATAAGTGACCTTTAAACATAAGTTTGTCACTTCTGTGTTTGGAATTTCAAAAATCTGGCATACACGGTTGTGTTCAAGATGTTTTTTGGAGTCTAATAAAACAAAAATAATTTTTCGTGAATAGTAACCTACCCTAATGAATAGTAACATACCCTTATGAATAGTGATATACCCTAATGAATAGTAACCTCACCTATGATGGTATACAAATAATATTCATGTTGGAAGTATAATATACCTATAGTTTAGAATGAGTTAATGAATGTTTTAAAACTGGTTTTGATAATAAATTATTATTTTATTTAAATATTAAAATAATCATATTTATAAAATTATTTTTGAAAAATGGAATTCATTTTTGGATTCTACACATCGAAAAATGGTTGGGCTAAAGTTTTGGGATTTTTCTGAAATACTTGAATTTTTATGAATAGTGAAATACCGTAATTTATAAAAATAAGCTAAATAAGCTAATTATAGAGTCATGTGTGATGTTCTGCTGATGTAAGCCCACTTGGTTTGGGATTACATTATAAAATTACCATTCTTGGTCATGAAAGACTCAATATTCCTTGTCTTGTGGGGAAATAATAAACTAATGAATTTTATATTAAGGAAACCCCTCTCTCCTCCACTATAAAAACCCCCCTTCACTCCCCCTTCTTTCCACTCCTCTCAAGCCTTGTGCCTTGCCTTTATTCTGCCCAAATCTCTCACAAAGTTCCTTCCCCACGTCCAAAATCTCTCATCCTCCTCAAAATACCAAAACCTCTTCCCTTAAAAGGTTCTTAAAGGAGGAAGTCTCAAGAGGTAAATTTATCTTCCCAATTTCTTCTTTTCTCTTAAGTTCTTTTCTTTTTTATTTCTTTCCTCACCTCCCTTCACCATAATAGTATGATAAATCCAGTAACAAACAAGTAATGTAATTTCTTCATGCTATTGGTGTATTTATTTATCTTATCTCCTTTCCCCACCCTTTTATTTGAAAGAAATGAAAGCACCGTTTGAGATGTGCTAATTTAGCACATTCAAGGACAACCGTTTATCAATTTCTATTATTATTTTTAATTCTGGTCATGAAACAATTTGTGTTATGGTTGAACCAGATTATTATTTAATATATATCCTATTTTTGGTTCTGTAATAATTTTATACAAATGGAATTAAGTTATAAAGAAAAACACATGTGTTGTAAACAAATCCACCGATTAACAAAAACAGTTATCACTATGGTTATATATATAATAATTTAACATAACTCTAAGTAACCTAATTAAAATTAAAACCATGTAATCTCTTGGATATGAACTAAAGAATATAACTTCAATTCTAGCAAACCACTTTCATCTTGCATATAATCCAAACTTGAATATAAGTGAACTGGTCTTTTAAAGCCAAGTAAACAAACGAGCCCGAACAATGAAATTGAACCTTATAACTAATAAAAAAGGATTTGAATGAACTAAAAAGGGTTATAATAAATAAATTACATATAAAAGAGGTTATTTAATTATGAATTAATAATCCTAATTTGTTTATTCAGGTCATTAATAACAAGTGAAGAACACCACCAGATTTATGGTAAGGGATCCTCTTCTTTTCACTCTTAGTCAAGATTGTTCTCCATGCTCTGAGTTTTTGTGTCATACCAAGTGATGGGGTATGTTTACACACCTCCCCCATACTTACTTATTGATTTATAAGTGATGAGAAACCCCCTTTATCTCTCATCAATCCCTCTTGGTTACACCCGACACCATGCCGATAAAATCGTAACGAATTCTACCCGAACATTCTTTGTTATTTCAGGTTGCCTTATCTTTCTTTCAAAATGGTGTTATCTTATATATTTATGTGAGTCTCATGAATTATGGTTAGTTGTACAAGATTATTATATCAAGACCCTTTCATCACATTCTTTTAGGGATATACATTATTTTGAAAGATTCCCTCCGTAGAACTTTCTGATAAGCAAACCTGTTTTAAGGGGACTTCCCAAATTTTTACCCAAATTTCAAGTACACTCTATCCTATGTTTTAAAACACCATTGTATTTATAAAATCAGAATTTTTATTATGAAAACCTTCTTGGTTCAATTCTGGTTTTATATAAAAGAATGTCCTCTTTTCTATTTGAAAAGCTCTAAAGTGTTTTCCTTAAAACCGCACAAAAATGTTTTAATGTTAATGTTTCAAAAATACATTTTTAATATATTGTCACTTATATTTGACACCACTTACCATGTTATATTCCTATTTTACCCTACGAATGTCCATTTATTTTATAATCCTTTCCTCTCATGGACACTTTCGTAATACACCTATTGGATATGTTTTATGTCATGATTGTGGTACCCAATTCTTTCCATGGGTACCCTTATGTTTATGTATGGTTGATTATGTATGATTATTTATGTGGAATGATTATTTATGTGTCAATAATATTCATGAATATGTTGAGGTGAGTGTGCCCAGATAGCTCTCCAATGCATTGGGTAAGGATAAGTCTCGTGAGATGCGAAGTGAAACGGGATTGGCGGTTAGCCTTGACCCGTACTGAAATGGGAAACAGGATTGGCGGTTAGCCTTGACCTGTACTGAAATGGGAAAAGGGATTGGAAGTTAGCCTTGACCCATACTAAAGATATGATTTATGATTCTGCCACATTTATATGATTCCATGTTTATATGATCTCATGCTTATATTAAATGATTTTATAAGTTTCATTATATTGATATCATTATGTCATGCCTCCTAACTCATGTGCATGAGATGTATCCTTATGTTCATTCTTTTACTAGGATTTTTAGCTCATCCCTTTTTTCATGTGTTCCCTAGGGTACCCTATGCAGATGTAAGAGCTCAAAAGAAGTTAGAAGCTCTTTATGGAGATTAAATAAAGAAGTTTTTTTAGCCCCATGTTTTATGTTATATGTACCTAGTCTTCCAAGACACTAGACTTAATGATCCTTGGCTTGTACTCTGATGATTAATTATGCTTGAAATTAGGAAATGTTTTATGTAAAAGGCTCGGATCGCTGTAGTGACCCTTATGAATAGTAAATTGTACAATAGTATAGTATCCTCACCTATGAATGTATAAATAAAATGTATTCATCTTATAAATAAAAATATGATATAATTATATCATAGTATATGAAAATAAATGTTTTAGAAATTATTAATTATGTGTTGATATTTTTATAAAACATTAGAGTTTATTTTCAATTTTATAATTCATATCAAGTTTTATAAGAAATTTTATTTCCATAAAATTTATTTATAATTTAATATTTTGTCATCTTATGATTATAATATAATTTTATTAGACATTAATTAAATTATCAAGGTGTTATAAATTAAGTTGTAATTTTAAAGATGGTATTTTCCAAGTAAATGGTGGTTTTAATTAAAAATTAGATATATCATATTTAGAAAAAAAAATCATAAAATGGATTTTGTTTTGGAATTCTACATGTTGATAAATGGTTATGGTGAATTTTTGAGATTTTTCTGAAATACCTAAATTTGGGGTGGATAGTAAAATATGGTAATTTGTGGTATGGGCAATATACTTGATTTATTATGTCATAGATGATATAGGGATTATGTAAGCCCATAATATAGAACTATCCTTCATTATTTTAAAATATTTTGTGAGAATTCTCAAACTATTCATAGTATTGAGCCAAAATAATAAACTAGTGAATAAAATAATGAGAAAACACCCCTCTCCACTAAAAATAAAACATGTCACCACCTCTTATCCTCACACCACTAAAGATTTGAAACATGTAAAAAGTATGATCAAATATCATCCCAAGACCCTCCGCCATGTCCAGGAGCCTTTGGTCTCAATAAATGCCCTAATCCAATCCCCCTAAGGTGGTTCTGAAGAAGAATGATTCAAGAGTTAAAATACTCTCTCATTTCTTCTAATTTCTTTTCAAATTATTTTCTTTTCGCTCCTAAAATCCTCTCTCCAAATGGTATGATAACTCCAGTACCTTAAATATACTATTATTTTGTTATTCTAATGTAATAATTCATCATATTTTCACTTCTCCTATCCGTTAGTACAAAAATTGGAAACATCATTAGAGATGTGTTAATTTAACACATTCAAGGAAGACAGTGTTTTCAATTTCCATCCCCTCTTTCAAAACTGCTCATAAAACCATTTTATGGTTAAAACATATTGTAATATATTTATTAAGTTCTATTTCATGTTCGTGAACTATTATATATACATGATATTTTTTTAATAAAACAAAACTAGTTCATTGTGCATACAATATAATAAGGGGAGTTTCTATTATAATTCTATATAAATAAGAGAAGAGGAATGTGACATGGAAGTACTATGATATTCAATAAAAGTATCAAATGGTGGAGGAATCTCTTGGTGTTGTGAAGCAATTAAAGAAATTAAGGACTATATATACGTATTATAAAGATCTATCGAGAGCTACATATGGACCATATTATCACCACTATAGGAATCGAGATTTTCTTCTATCACCCCTCCTAAAGTGTATGGGAAAAATCTTCAATATATTATTTTTCTAGGTCAAAACACTATAATTTTTACCTATTTATGGTGTAATTTTTTTATTGGTCACCACTATACACAATAAGTACGAGCTACTCCTATTGTGATGTGGACCTTATAGAAAAAATTGTGCGGATCCATTACTTTCATTCATTAATTTTTATATGAAAAAGAATTGATAATAAAGGAATCTTGATCTTAACTAGTCAATGTTATAATGGGGAAAAAATATTAAATTCGAAGAAAACTAACCAACACTCCCTTTCAGTGTTGACTATATCCCATGGGGTCCTAACATAACTACTGACATAAAAATCATAATATTCCTTAATAAATGGTTTCATAGGGTAAGAATTTCACTTACTCTTTGTATGATCTATTGCTCTCACCACTTTTCACTCCCCTATAATCAATTTATGGAGAGAGATGTTGAAGTAGTTTTCAATGAATTTCACTTAAATTTTTCACAATGAAACGGATCCATCATGAAGAGTAAGTTACCATATGGGTGTCTTCAATGAAGCCATCCCTATTATAGAAAAGACTGACTTGCTTGGGGGAGTAAGAGGAGGTAATAATTCCCCAATAACCAGGGGCTTTGGTAAACTCTACTATGATAATATAATGGCTTCAATATATTAATAATTTGATGATCCTTGGGGTATGGTGGTATAGCTTCTCATTTTGCGGTTTGGAGAACGCGCCCCACACGACTGGAGGTTTTCATATTTTTCCTACTGCTGCGCTCCCGAATGGCAGTTTCTTAGTGACTGCGGTGCCGACTATCATCCCGGATCGTTCGTCTCAATCGGAGGGATGTCTTCCTCCCCAGAGTTTCGGTGGTCTCCATCCACGCGATCGCAGCGGTGGTTCTGCCTTCACGGAGGTGCTTTGCCGATCCACCCCCCCCCCCCCCCCCCCGGTGGTATCTCGTCCAGAGGTCCGGCCGTTCTGTTTGTAGGTTTATAGAGTCGGATCTTTTTTGACGGTGGAGTTTCCCCAGATATCTACAAGGTGGCCATTGAATTCCTGAAATGGACCCTGGCTGCGCGGTTTGGCTCTTCTAGGTCGCCTCTATTGGCTTTCTAGCGGTTCATGGATTCCTAGGGTCTCACGGCTCCTGTTCAAATCTCATCTCTCCACCGGAACACCTTTTTCCTGGATTTCTCTTCGGAGCATGATTTCATTCATTCCTGGTGTATAGATCCTCGTTTTATGGGTAGATGTCATTTCCGTCTTGCCAGATGGTCTCTGGAGGCCCATAGCGGGAGGGGGGCTCCCGTGCCGCTTTATGGATTTCCCTCCCAGGCTTATCGCTCCCCTTTTTTAACGATGATCTTGTTAATTCTATTGGGGATTCAATTGGAGGCTACCTTTGGGCGGATGACAGAACTAGAAATGGGGTGGTTTCCTCAAAAGCTATGTGTGGAGTTAGATCTGGCCTTGCGGCTGCCCGAACAAATCAATCTGAAGGTGCAAGGTTCGCTGGTTTGGAGTCAGGACATTGTCTATGTAGTCTTTCCCAGGTTCTGTTCTTCGTGTTCTCTTCAGGGGAACTCTCAGCAGGTCTGCATGAATCATCGTAGTGGCGGAAGGACTAATGATTCCTCTCTCTCGGATCCTTTGGATAGAAGTAACTCTTCGAATTCATAGGGGGAGGCCACTCGTACGGATGGGCAGGCTTCGTCTGTTCCTGATCTTCCCCCTGAGGATGTTACTGGAAATGGCTCTGCTGAGAGTTCTGTCTGCATGGGTTTGGCATCATTTCACTTAGCATCGATCTCCATTTCATGAGTCGCTTCAGCATTTGGTCTTCTTAATCCTATTTAGTTTCTCTCCAAAGTCCGTTGGAGAAATAACATCTTAAAACCGTTCTCTGAATGGTCGGGTCTGAGGACTTGGGTTATTTCTTCATCAAGATTATCCTACAGCAATTCTTATGTAGGGGCACTAGAGAGGATCCCATTCCTTGACCACTGGCCATCCTTCCTCCTCCCAGACCCTCCGGCTCGGAGCTCGTACGACATTCTACTTCTTCTGCAGGGCTCACTCCTGCCCTTCCATCCAACCTCTCCGTGCCCTTCCGCGTGACAGTGAGAGTGCCCGGTTAGTATGCTCAAATGACCAACTGGATACTGACATCTCAACCTTCAAAAGTAAGAGGAAAGGAAAGTCTCGTAATTTTCCTTCTCCTTTGACTCATTCAATCGGTACTGATTCCCCGACAAGCGCTAGAGTATGCATGAGGGTCTAGAGTAAAATTGTAAAAGAGGGTTCACCCTCTTGCAGCACGAAGACCATATCATCTAGGGCCAAAGCCATGCTTGCTCTGTTTCAACGATACCTATCCTAATCTAGAATGCATGTGGCATTGGGGCCTTGGTTAAAACAGACTTGTTAGTTACTGGGATTAAGAAACACAAGTTTGGTATCACTGCTATCTTGGAGCACAAACAGAATCCTGCAAAAATCAATGCTTTTACACGCAAAGTTCGCATGCATGCAGCCATGAATGCGGAACGCTCAATCATCACATATGGATTTTCAGGGGAAAGAAGATCAATGTGGATATGGTTCAAGTCAGTGATCAATATATCATGGTGAAGTTTTCCGGTATCAATGAATCTTTCTTCTTTCTACAGGGGATCTTGGGAGGTGGTGAAGACTGATATAGTTGTGGCAATCCAGGACATCTTTCATGGTGGCACTCTCCCCAGGATTGCAAGTGCTTCTACGCTGGTTCTATTGCCAAAGATCAATGATATGTCCTCCATTTCTCATTACAAGCCGGTGGGTATGTGCAACTTTCCATATAAGATTCATTCAAGCATTATAAATTCGAGGCTCTCCAAACATACTCCGAGGTGGATATCTATAGAGCAGCATGGCTTTGTGAAAGGTCGGTTGATTCAATGGGTTATTTCTTTGGTGTAAGACTTGCTTAGCGGTATTAACTTCAAGATGCACGACTCAAAAATGTCTCTCTAATTAGACATGGACAAGGCATATGAATGAATATAATGGGATTTTATCAATAAGGTTCTCTCAATCATGGGCTTTTTGGTCTAGTCTACTAATGTCCAGTTTAGATGTGTGAGCTCTCCATGGTTGGAAGTATCCTTTATGGGTAAGTCTCACAGTATTTTCAAAGCCACATGGGGGCTTAGGCAAGGAGACCCCCTCTCCCCTACCATATTCATTATAATGCAGGACACGCTCAGTCGACTACTCAACAGAAAGGTTTACACTGGGGAAATTCTTCCCTTTCACAGGAAAAGGAATTTTTCCTCACATTCTCACCTAATGTTCGAAGACGACTCCTTGATTTTCACCAATGCTAATAGGCGATCTATTCGTGGGATCAACAAAGCTTTGGATGAATAATTTTCCTGGAGCGGTCAGGTGATCAACTAATCCAAGAGCACCGTTCACATCTCTAACAAATGTGGGTCAAGTACGATTTCCCTCTTGTGCAGTGAGTTGAACTTGTAGAAAGGACCCTTTCCCATGGATTACTTAGGCACACCGATTTATTTAGGGAGAACTTGCATCGAAGATTTTGATCGCATTATCAATAAGATTACGAACAAGGTGCTCAACTCTAAGAATCTTTACCTTTCCTTTGGGGGCGTATATCACTAGTTAACAAAGTCCTTTCAAGTATTCATATCCATGCTCAATCATCCACTAAGGTGCCTAAGGGGGTCATCGTTTCCATTTATAATATTCTGGCGAGCTTTATATGGGATTCTTTATCTGAAGGCAAACATCATTGGATTTCTTGGAGAAGGATGGAGAGACTGATCCTCGAAGGTAGGGTCATTGTTAGGAACCTATTGGACACCTTGCTCTGCATGCACGTGAAACTCTCTTGGGAGGTTGTGGAAGAATGTACTCTGTGGGGTAAGATTATTTCTTCAAATGACATGGTGATTAATGATAACGGGAGAGCACATGGATCCCCTTTCCGTTCCATGATCTCAGCACTCATTTCAGCTCTTGGTCAACACTCTCGGTGGGTTGTCGGTGATGGGATCATCCTCTTTTGGAAGCATTACTGGGTGGGATCCACGCTTGGATTCCCGGGATGTTCTGATCCTCATATTATATTCAAAGTGGCCGGCATTCATCAAACCTTTATTCATTCGGTTATGATTAAGGATCTGGAAGGAGTTTTTGATCTCATTAGCATCAACTCAGATCCGGATATTTGCATGTTTACTCCCTCGACCTCGGGGTTCTTCAATACAAGGGACTTTCGCAGGACCATTATCCAATATGGGAAATATGACAGGTGGAATAACATGGTGTGGTGCAACAAAATTCCGACCAAGTATAACTTCTTAACCTAGAGAATAAGGAACTAGGCGATTGCTATGGATGACAAGATCAAGCTGTTGGGCGTTAACCTTGCCTCTAAATGCTACTGTTGCACATTCCATCAGGAGTAGAATATTAATCACCTCTTCTTTGAGAGTGAATGGGAATAGGAAGTATGAAGCTTCCTTGGGATTGTTTTGGCGTCTCATTGTCTGAACATCTTAGATGGAACCTTTCTGGATTAGTGGTTTTATGGCATAAACATCACTGATGTGGAAAGAATTGCAAGATTGGTAGTTCCAAACTCAACCTGTTGGTGTATCTGGTAGGCCAAAAATAAGACCAGGTATGACGGAATTCTCACCTCTGGAAGATTTATCATTAACAGAATCAAATCATTTCTCATTGATGTCATTAACGTTATCAAAAATTGGTGGGAGGCTCCTTCCATGGGGTGTTTGTAGGGCAGTACATCACCGAACAGTTGTAGTGATGGAGGTAATAGTGGACCTGTGGACAGTGGGTGGGGTGGCATCTCCCAGTTTCTAGTTTCATGCTTAATGAGGACGATTCGTGTATGGAGGGTCTCATCCGTGGGGGAGGAGTCATTTGGGACCATAAGAGTGGCGTCCTTCTTTCATTTTATACATAGTATGGTCAGGGGACGTCAATCCAAGCAGAATCTAAAGCGATACTCATAGGCTTGCAGTTATGTGAAGAGGAGAATATTGAACTTTCTCAGGTTGAGACTGACTCCAAGATCATCCGCAACTCCATGCATGTTAAAGGTACCACTCCATGGTTGATAGTCTACATCATCAGAAAATTCAAACATATTCTTCACGATAATACTACGGTAGCCCATACTTGGCAGGAGGGAAATAGGGTAGTTGACCATCTTGCATCTATAGGCGGTGGTGGATCAGGGCATTAGTGTCACTTGCTTTCCTAGTTCTCACTTTTTTAATCCCAAAACGGTGAAATTGATTAGAGGTGATGCACTTGGCCTCCATTACTTTTGGCCGCCCTAGGTTTTGATTTTTGATCATTTCCCCAGTCGTTGTATGGTGGTACCCTCTCTTGATAAATAAAAATTTAACTTTGATGATGATGTTACAGGATTCTTTCCCTAATGGACCTTGTTAGCCGATGAGATGGGTGAAGTATTGATCTTTAAATTCCCCCAACCTCTTATATGAATATTAGATGGGGTTTCATTAACAATATCATGAATCTCTTTATACCAACCAGTCAATAATGTTGAAGACACTCAAGAATTTCTCCTAACATAAGATTTTGGACCATTGAAAAGTTCTCTAGGTGAACAGAGTAGCATTGTTCCCCCAGCATCTATGGGTGGTTAACAAAATCCCAGTAAGAAAAATATCTGTTGTGAGTTGATTACAAGTATACCACTTGGTATGAAAAAATTATGGTATGTACTCCTCTTTCAATTCATATGGAATTTCATAGTGGGGAGTGTTGATGGGAAAACGTGATTGGTATTCTTCCCCATGATACCTTTTCCTTAAAAAAATGAATATTCTTTATCCTTTTTGAGGGAATCCTTGACCTGATCTCACAGAAAAGTTCATTTTTCTAATTCATTGTTTTTAGAAAAATGGAGATATTAATTGGTCACCAAACTCAAATTACACCAAACTTTATTTTGAAAAGAATGTTTACCATGAATACACGAGGTGTAAAGAGTTTTCATCAGCAAGAAATGGTGAAATGTTGTACCGAAAAAAGACATTAGATGAAAAACATTGAAGAGGTAGCAGGAGAAGGGCCATACCACACAATATGTGATGGTCCTCCGACAAAATCATGTACTTTAACACCACTCCTATGACCTTCAAAATCTATTGTGGAATCTCTCAAGATGGAGGTAGAACATGTGCTTTGGAGACCACCAGAACATAATCAAGAAGCTGCAGAAAAATAGGACACAAGATAGCAGTCTTCCAGGTCTTGATAGAGCATTAAGGATTACATAAAGACCCTTGTAGAGTGTAACAAATCCCCATTGATGGATTGAAAACAGGTTCCCAAAACCATATGCAAAAATTTCTCAATGAAGAATCTCCAATAAACTCATGGAATCAATACAATCAAAAGAACTCGTCATATACAGTATAGAGAAACTAGTTATCATTTCTAATCCTTGAAACCTCTTGAAAGCACTTGATCAATCCATGATAGGTGGCCAAAAACACCAAAATTCAGACAATAATTAGAGCCAAGGTAGTTCCCAAAAAATTGATCTAGCATGCAGCAAGACCACCAGAATATCCATAAACATCCCTTAAAATAAGAATGCATGATCATTGCCAAGTGATGTATCTGTACTTAAAATTTGGATTTCTTTTGAACTCTCCATCCATCTTAGAGAGAATTCGTTCCCTATCTTGAAGATAAAACTCGGCAGTGGCTTCATCATCTTTGTATTTTTGTAGAACTGCATCTTGATTCTCCATCCAAGACATGAATTCCTCACTCAGATCCTATGCATTGACTCTGTATGAATCTTTCGTATCGGGATCCACATCTTTATCAAACACATATTCTTTTGGAAAAAAATCACTATCGGAAGTGAAATAAGTTTGATCCTCAATCAGATGTATAAAATGATCAATATTTTTGGTTTGATCAATATCAAATGACCTTGTGACAATTTTCTTTTCCCTGTTAGAGTAGTCAATATGTTTTTGGGTATTCTTGGGATTTGGAGTGATAAACCCCTCTAAGTTAGTCATTGGATTTTTTCATTTCCTTGAAAATGATTTTAAAAAATCTTCCTCAATCTGAGAAGCTTGGTCACCAATGTCATTTAAATAATCATTAGACTCAGAGTGAAAAATTTAATCTATCTCTTAGTTGTGAGGCTAAATGAGCTCCCCCAGGTTTCCCATCCGGGTGGGAGTGCTAATGTTTCCATCTATGGAAATGTGAATAGTATCAATACAGCCTGATAAATCATTGTCCATTAATGAATTACACACATATTCCTCATGATTATCCCTATCCATAGCATGATCCTTATCCTCGTTCGACTTCTCGTTATGCCCTCCTGAAGAAACCACCCCATAAGGACCAACATCAACTATGAGGCCATCATTGATCATTTCTAGTTCCTGTTGTTATTTTCCCTTTTTTACCCATGTTGATTTACAAAAGAGAGGTTGTGTTGCCTCATTGGTGCAATCATTCAAAGCATTTCCCAACATAAGGAAAATAGTACAATAGTTAGGGAGGTTGTCATAAACCACTTCCAGAAAAAGTCCATGGTAACCAATTTGAATCCAGATCTTGTATGGAAGAGTTTTAGAAACATCAATATCAGTACATATTCTAGAAACTGAGGTCCTTGGTATATTATTCATTGAAAAATCTAGCTTTAATGGATTTCCAAGAAGTCGAGAAATTGGAAACAGGGCCACTTGTTTGAACAGATGCAGCGACAACCCTAGGAAACTGATCCATATCAGAATAATTGGAGATTCAGTGTGAGGATCGAAATTGGGGGTCCATTTATGAACTCTCATAACACTACCCCTAATTGACCATGATTGTCTTTCCCAAGGCCTATAATACTCATATTCAGAAGAGAGGTGATGAACAACATGAGAAGAGTTTAATAATCCATTGTGAAAGCTAAAAAAACCAATAACTTCAAGCGAGTTTTGAAGTAACTTCAATGATGGATTGCACTTAACAAATTTAACAACAAGCACAAATATTAAATATGAAGGAATAAAATTTACCTCATTTGGTGAGAAAGAGATCGCTGGTTTCCCTTGGTGATGTAAGTGTTTCAGTTCGATAAGTGGATTAGAAGCGACGATGACCTTTGTGCTCGTCTCTTCGATCTCAATGAATCTACCAACCACAACATCAGTGAAGGATCAATGCGATGAGGTACGTTTTCTCACTTGATCACCCATGAGTTGGTTCATCGTCCCTATATACCCAGCAATTATTTGTTAAAAAGAGTCGGATCATTCAAAATCTCCTCAATTATAATATAGGGTAAAAGATCCGATGATGACACGGATAATGATCTTTTCCCCAGGATACCTTTTAACTTGGAGTTGGTTTCATCAGTTACTAATGTAATGACCCAAAATTTTGTATCAATGGAACTTCCCTTCTTATAATTATGCTACAATAACATATAATGACATTAAGAACACAATAAAAATTTTATAAATGAATAATTAATGAAGTAAGAGGTATTTCTATAAGTTAAGGAACCTATACTAATGAAATATAAACTTGACCTTTGGAATAGTAATGTGACCCTAATGAATAGTAAATTATACAATAGAATAGTAACCTCACCTATGAAGGTATAAATAAAAATTACCCATCTTATAAATGAAAATATGATATAATTATATCACAGTATAAGTAAACAAATGTTTTAGAAATTTTAAATTAAGTGTTGATATTTTTTAAAAAAAAGTGTTTATTTTCAATATTATAATTAATATAATGTTTTAAAATAAAATTTATTCATAAATTAATATTTTGTTATCTTATTTTTATATGATAATTTTATTAGACCTTAATTAATTTTTCAAAGTGTTATAAATTCAGTTATAATTTTAAAATTTGTATTTTCCACGTAAATAATGATTTTCATTAAAAAGTAAATTTATAATATTTCAAAAATTATTCTCATAAATTGAGTTAACTTTTTAATTATGCACATTAAAAAATGGATAGGTTTAATTTTTTGGAATTTTCTGAAATATTTAAATTTTTGGTGAATAGTAAGCTACAATAATTTACGATATAAGCTAAATACTTCATTTATTGAGTCACATATGATTTATGGCTGATTTAAGCCATTAATATCATAATATACATCATTATATTAATATATTTAGAGATAATACTCAAAATACTCATAATATTGACCCCAAATAATAAACTATTGAATAAAATAATGAGAAAACACTCCTCTTCTCAACTATAAATACCACCCCTCACCACCTCTTCTCCACACACCTCTCAAGATTTTATACCGATACAAATTATGATAAAATAACTTCCCAAAACTCTCCTCCATGTACATGATCCTTTGGTCTCAAGAAAATTCCAAAACCAATCCCCCTAAGGAGGTTTTCAAGAAGACGAATTCAAGAGGTAAAATCCTCTCTTCTTTTAATTTCTTTTCAAGTTATTTTCTTTTCTCTACTCACCTCACCTAATCCAAATGGTATGATAACTATAGATCCTAAAATATACTATAATTTTATTATTCTAATAGAATAATTCATCACCACTTCTCTTCCCCTATCCTTTCGTATGTAAAATGAAAACATCATTCATGATGTGTTAATTTATCACATTCATGGTCGAAAAAGTTTTCAATTTCCATTACATCCTTCAAGACATATCATAAAAAAAATTTATGGATAAAAAATATTTTAATATATATTAAATACTATTTAATAATTTTTAAACATTATATATATAGGATATGATTTAATAAAATAAAACGGGTTCATGATGATTGAAAAAGCACCAAAAATAATCTAATCGGTTAGTATTAACATCTTATCTAATGATTCATCCACTCCAAAAATTACCAAATGAAATATATAACCATTTAATATTATTTATGTTTATTTATAACATATAACATCAATTCTATAAAACCATTCTCATTATACATGATTTTCTGTAAATGTATACAAGTAAACTGATCGTGAAAACCAAGGAAACCAACGCTCCCGAACGATGAAATTGAATCTCATAATCCATCAAAAACTCCATAAATAAACGTAATAAATTTATAAAAAATAAAATACATGTCTAATATGTTCATAATTAATTAATGTATTTAATCTGATTATCTATGACATGAATATCAAGTGCAAAACTGTTTTATACAATAAATACGGGATTCTTTCCAAACCTCCATGTTTCCTTCAAGTTATGCTTTCTCTTTACTTCCCAAATATAATTCTTATTTATTTTTAGGTACTTATTTTAAATCCTTTTTAAATGTTCTAAAATCATGTATCCAGATCATATCATCCATCTTTGATGGTGATATACATGTTTTAAAAATGTTCCCTTCCCAATTCTTCCCGATAACCAAACCTGAATCAAGGGAACTTTCTGATTTCATACCCATTTTAAAGTTATCACCATAATATGATTTATTGCACAATTGTTTTTATAAAATCACTCATTGTATCATGAAAAAATATCTTTGTTCATTTCTGGTTTTATAAAAAAAGTTAGTCCTTATCGGTTTTAAAGAATCTTTAATACTTTCTTTAAACCAGACTAATTTTTTTTATTTCTAATGTTTCTTAAACACTATTTTTTAATGAATTATCTTATGTTTGACATCACTTATCTTGATATATTACTATTTTACCTTATTAATTTAAATTTTGTATTTAAATCCTTCCTTTCTTGGACACCATTATGATATTCTCTTTTATTATGCCTTTTGACATGATTAGGATACACAATTATATTCATGGGTAACCCTTATAATTAGGTTTTATTCCTTATATATGTTTCTTCATGTGGAAAGAAAATTCATAAAAATACTATTATGGGTGTTATCAGTTAGAATTCCATTAAATTGGGTAATTTTTAGTCTCATGAGACTTCATGTTGGGACAGGGAGTGAACTCGATTCCTTTATGGGGTTTTGCCTGCCATGTCTTGGCATCCAGCCTTGAATCATGTTTATTTAATGATATATGTTGTTTTAAATAAATTATGATGTCTTGGATATATGTTCCCATGTTATAAATTTTATTTTTAATTATTTTTATTAGAGTTCCATGCCTTTATTTCATCGTGTTATTCCTTTTAACCCATGCGTTATGTTTTATTCCAATGTTAATTCACATACTGGGTTTTTTACCTCACCCTTTTGTTCATTTATTCCACAAGTTATCCTATGTAGATATTAAGGATAAAATGGAGTTAACATCTCATTATAAATATTAAATAAAATATGTTTTTATTTTTTCCATGATGTTTAATTATGTACCTAATCTTCCAAGAGAGTAGACTTTACGATCCATGGCTTGTAATTTGATGTTTAATTTTTCTCAAAGTCATGTAATAATATGTATAAAAAGTTTACGGACACTATAGTTGGTATCAGAGAAAGGTCTAGTTATTTTTGGAGATCATTAATCGAACACTTTATTAATAACCCGAGGGGTAATTCCATCACCATGAATAACATAGATTTGAAATTAGGGTATCACAAGTTGGAATATACTTTTCATTTACAAGTTTATCCTTATATGTTCAATGATCTTTTATGCTTATTAGATATATTAAAGCCCCATAATCTTAATTTCTTTTTCTTAGTTAATTTATGGAAATATAAGAGCTTGTTCCAATAGACAAAGTGATTGTAAATATGATGATTCAATGAATGATATGCTAAATTTGATGGTAACGGGTGCTCAAAATATTATAACAGTACTTTATCAGCTCGATCAAGTTATGAATAATAACTTGAATCATGTAGAACACCCATGTTCTCCTAATAAAGATAACATTTTCATACCCCTGTTCTCCTAATAAAGATAACATTTTCATTGAATCCTTCATGTGGATAGGGCCTCCATGTTTAGTGGTTCTTTTGATCCCCTCCACATATAACAATTGATTAACTTCATTGAGAATAGATTCTCAATACTCCATGCTAAGAAGAATAGAATGTTGTACTAGTGATCTATAATTTTTATGGGGATGCTGATTAGTGGTGGGAACTGATCAAGAACACAAATTCTAAATTGGAAATTGATTCCATGGATTGGAAAGAATTAAATAGAATATTTTTCAGTAGATATTTTACCTAAACCCTATGTCTCTATATGGAAATATAATTCCATATACTGGAGTAGATGGAAGATGAGTCTATTGTGGCATAAGAGAAAAACATCACAAGGCTTGGAAGATACGCTGATAGATTCTTCCTAAACACCCAAATCAAGGCGGATCACTTCTTTCAAAAAACTAAAGTTGGGTCTTTGAAAACCATTAGATATTTTAGACTTTGACAGCTATGAAGATATTTTACTTTATTCCCTTAATGTTAAAATGAAGATTGGAGACTCTCAGTGGTCTCATGGGCTCAGTGAAATAAAAGAGGAAAATGTAGTTTAATATGTGAGGATCAACAGATAATTTTTTTGGTGTAAAGAGGACACAATACCCATGTGTCTAATGTTTGGGAAGAAGCATCTTGTAAATTTCTTAAAGGGGACCAAGAGATGCTTCAAATTTGGTAGATAAGGGTATGTGGCCAATAACTGTCTATGGGATATGAAGAATCCTGCTAATGCGGAATATAAAAGTAATGTTCATAGCAACACTCAACCTTTTGTTCAATGTTTCAATGGAAAATAACATGGGAATTTAGAAAGACATTTTCCTAATCCAAGGGTTGTTGGAGGAATTCAACAACAACAACCCCCAAGGTAGCAATGAAGGGTATACTAAATCCCTACTATTGAGGTGGAACCCAAAAATGATGTGGTGAAAGGTATTATAGTCATTCATTAAAGAATACTGAATATACTAATTTTATCTCGTTCTATGAATTCTATAATGTCGTGCAATTTTAGTAGAACTATTAAATATCCACCTCGAAATTTTTTGGTTGAGTTGTCTATGAGAATAGAAAATGGGGCAATTATTTCCTTCAACATTTATAACTCCTCTTAGATTAATGTTTGTGGACTGAACCTCCAAAAAAATCATTCCATACATACTTTGGTAATTTTTTTTCTATAATGGGAATGGATTGGCTATCTTTATATAATCTCAACACCAACTTTTGGGAAAGGGATATCACTATTCACATCCCAAAGTATCCTCAAATTCTATACAAGTGTGATGAGGATGATGAATCTCCACCAGAATCATCATCTCAATTGTGGATATTTTTTCCTTATGAGGAATAATATCTATCTCAAATTCAATAGACAAAGGAGATAATCTTTCTCAAAGGAATTATCATTGTGAGGGATTACATTTATGCATTCCTAGAAGAATTTCATGGTCTTCCTCCTAATCGAGAGGTTGAGTTCATAATTGAAATTATTCATAGATCTCTAACTATATCAAAGACACCATATTGAATATCTTCCATTGAGCTGTAAGAACTTAAGATGCAATTACAAGATAATTAGGAAAAGGTTATTATATGTCTGAGTTCTTCACCAAAGGGTGTGCCTGTCCTATTCACTAGTGGAAACAATGTTTAACACGTCGGAATTTTTCACGCCGGTTCTATATAACCGATGTGAAAAGCTGTAAAAATTGATTTATCACATCAGTTATAAAATAACCGATGTGATATATCGACCGAGATCAATTTTTTTACATCTGTTATTTCATAACCAACAGGATAAATACTAATATTAGCTTTTTACATCGGTTATGTTATAACCGACGTGAAAATCTAATATGGTGCGCTTTATCATGTCGGTTTTTTATAACCGACGTGATAAAAAAAATCTCAGTGCTTTATAACGTCAGTTATAAAAAACCGCTGTGATAAAGCTCCATTTAAAACATTGGTTATAAAATAACTGACATTATAAATTATTTCCAACATCATTTATTAAATAACCGGCATTATAAAAATAGAAAAAAATATTTTATCACGGCGATTATTAAATAACCTACATTATAAAGCTTTTAAATGATTTATCGCACCCCATATTCAGTAATTTTGTTTTCTTCGATCGGGTGACCTACAACTCATCTCTCCCATGCGGAAAACCTAGAAAGGATTCTTCGAAGTCGTGCCCTCCAGACTTGTTTTTCCAACATTATTCATCAGATTTATTGTCACCAGATCTATCAGGTTGACTCGCAACACTCAAGTAAGCCTCACATGGATCAGTTTCAGTTATTATTTTTCACGATGCCCTAATCTATTTTTTGAGATGTTATTTTTCTATCTTTGTTCTTGCTATCATGGTAAGTTTCATAGTGTTCATTTATACGATGTTAAATTATTTTCTGGTAAAAGATACCATGGAAGTGATATCATGCAAGTTTACGATTTTTGTTTGTTTGTGTGTGTGCACGTATAGGGGGTGTCCAAGGGGGCGGGGGGCTATGCAAGTGGGTGGAGGGTGTCTAGGGGGGTGATGGGGCTATCCGGGGGTGGGGGGGGTGTCTAGTGGGTGTCAAAGGGGGCGGGGGTGGTGTCCAGGGGGGTGTGGGGGTGTCCGAGGGGGTTGGGGTGTCCAAGGGGGTGTGAGGGCTGTCAAAGGGGTGGGGGTGGTGTCCAGGGGGTGTGGGAGATGTCCAATGGGGTTGGGGTGCCCAAGGGGGTGGGGGGTGTCCATGGGGTGAGGGGGCTGTACAAGGGAGTAGGGGTGTCCAGGGGGGGCTGTCCAGAGGGGTGGGGGGTTGCTGTCCAAGGGGGTGGTGGTGTCCAGGGGGTGTCCAAGGGGGTGGGGGTGGCGTCCAGGGGGTGAGGCAGCTTTCCAATGGGGTAGGGGTGTCTAGGGGGTGTGGGTGGTGTCGAGGGTGGTCAGGGGGGTGGTCTAGGGGGTGGGGGTGTCTAGGGGGTGGGGGTGTCCAGGGGGGATGTGGGTGTCCTGGGGTGGTTGTCTATAGGGTTGGGGGCTGTCCAGGGGTGGGGGGGGGGGCTGTCCAGAGGGGTGGGGGCTGTCCAGAGGAGGGGGGGATGTACAGGGGGCTGTACAGAAGGTTGGGGGCTGTACAGGGGGTGTTGGGGGGGGGGATGTCCAGGGGGGGGGTGTTCAGATGGTTGGGGGGATGTCGGGGGGGGGGGGGGTGTCTAGAGGGTTGGGGTGTCCAGGGTGTCCATGGGGGTGGGGGTGTCCTAGGGGGGGGGTGCTGTCTAGAGGGTTGGGTCCTGTCCAGGGGTGGGGGGATGTCCAGAGGGGTGGGTGGGTGTCCAGAGGGGTGGGGGATGTCCAGGGGGGCTGTATAGAGGGTGTGTGTGTGGGGGGGGGGGTGTACTGAGGGTGGGGGCTATCCAAGGGGGTGGGAGGGCTGTCCAGGGGTTGGGGGGGGGGGGGGGGGGGGGTGGTGTCCAGAGGGTTGGGGGGTGTTCAGGGTGTCCATGAGGGGGGGGGGGGGGGCAGTCCAAGGGTGTGTGTGTGTGTGTGTGGGGGGGGGGGGGTCCATGGGGTGTGGGTGTCGAAGGGGGTGTGTGGCTGTCTAGGTGGGTGGGGGGGCAGTCCAGGGGGTGGGGGCTGTACAGAGGGTTGGGGGCTGTCAAGGGGGTGGGGGGCTGTCCAAGGGGGTGAGGGCATATCCAGGGGGTGGGGGGGGGGGGGGTGTCTAGAGGGTTGGGGGTGTCCAGGGGGTGTCCAAGTGGGTAGGGGGTGACGGTGGTGTCTAGGAGGGGTGGGGGTATCCAGGGGGTGGGGGGATGTCCAGAGGGGTGGGGTGCTGTCCAGGGGGTGGGGGTTGTCTAGAGGTGTGGGGGTGTGTCCAGAGGGTTCAGGGGCTGTCCAGGGGGTGGGGGATGTCTAGAGGGGTGGGCAAATGTCCAAGGGGGTGGTGGTCTCCATTGGGTGTCCAAGGGGGTGGGGGTAGTTTCCAGGGGGTGGGGGGCTATCCAAGGGGGTGGTGGTGTCCAGTGGGTGTCCAAGGTGGTGGGGATGGTGTCCATGGGGGTGGGGGTGGTGTCCAAGGGGGTTGGGGTGTCCAGGGGTTGGGGGTGTCCTGGGGGGGGGGGGGGTGGGGGTGGTGTCCAGGGGGGTGGGGGGCTGTCCGGAGGGGTGGGGGGGGGGGGGGCTGTCCGGAGGGGGGGGGGGGCTTTCCAGAGGTTTCAAATCATTGGGATCTGTGTAATTTTCAGTAGTGAATGTATACATATTTTAATATTTATATATCATATTTATTTTTTACAGAAGGGTGAATTTGGTATCTAGTTTCACCAGGATGTATTATTTGTGTACCTTAAGAAGAAAGGACCCAAGATAAATTTAAAACTGTTATATCTAACTATATTTTCTTTTTAAAATCATTTTCAAGAATATTTTTTTAAATACACATTGATTTGTTTTATATTTCAAAATTGTTTTACATTCAAATTATGATATTTTTCATATAAACCAATTTTTTCATATCTTAAGCAGATGTATAATTTTGACATTTGTTATATGTAACAATGAGTCGAAGTTGGATTATGGAACATAGAATGAGTAAAGAATATGGGGAATGTGTTGATGCCTTTTTTGAATTTGATAAACGAAATTTTCCAAGCAGTGACATTTTTTCTGTCCATGCCTAAAATGTATGAATATGAAGAAGTTGAAAATTTGAGAGATCAAAGATAATCTGATTTATCATGGTTTTAATCCGAGTTACAACCCTTGGATTTGGTATGGTGAAACTGGATAGAATGTTAGATCTTCTGATGATGATGATTCGCAAGATAGTAACTCTGATGGAATTGAAGAAATGATTTGTGATATTATAGCAGAAAAAATTGAAATAGAACTGACAGTTGCGCGTCTATATTGTGATGATGAAAACCCATTGTATCCTGGTTGTACGGATTTTATGGTTTTGTCGGTGGTGTTAAGATTGATTAACCTGAAGGAGAAACATGGATGGAGTGAAAAAAGTTTTACAGAGCTATTATAATTGATGAAAGACATTCTTCCAAAAGATAAAGATCTTCTAGATTCACATTATAAGACCAAGAAAATATTATGCCCGATGGGATTGGGATACAAGAAAATACATGCCTGTCCGAATGACTGTATGATATAGAGGATGGAATATGAATTTTTTTCAGAGTGTCCTAAATGTGGGACATCATAGTATACGGTGAAAGAAAAATCACAGGCTGATATAGAGATTACAAAGATACCTTCCAAGGTATTTTGGTATCTTCCTATAATTTATCATTGGAAATGTTTATTTGCTAATTCACATGATTAAAAAAGGTTAAGATAGCAGGCTGATGAATGGATATGTGACGGAAAAATACATCATCCAGCTGATTTTCCACAATGGAAGAAAATTGATTGAGCAGTATCCTACATTTGGAAATGAAATTAGAAATCTCAGACTAGGGTTGTGTGTATATGGAATGAATCCATACCGAACCCTCAGTAGCACACATAGTTCATGGCCTGTTTTAATGATAATTTACAATCTCTCTCTTGAAGTTTGTATGAAGCAAAAATATGTCATGTTGAGTATAATGATCTCTGGTCCGAAGAAACCCGTAAATGATATTGATGTTTTCTTGTCAACATTGATTGATGATTTGAAAATTTTATGGAATGATGGTATTAGGGTGTATGATTATTATAAAATGGAATATTTTCAACTGCATGTAGTGCTTATGTTCACTATAAATGACTTCCCAGCATATGGAAATTTGTCTGGATACAGTGTTAAAGGGCATAAAGAATGTCCAATTTGTGAACAACAGACTTCATATTGTCAATTTCATCATAGGAGGAAAATAGTGTACATGGGTCATCAAAAGTTTTTTCCTATGGATCACTCTTATAGAAGACCAAAAAAGGAATTCAATGCCTCACAAGAATTTGATATTGATCCAAAACCATTATCCCCTGATCTTTATTTTGAGAGGGTGGAAAACCTTGATGTAACATTGGGAAAGACACAAAAATCTGGTAATGATAGACATATTTGGAAGAAAAGGCCAATAATTTTTGAGCTACCATATTAGAGATATCATGAAGTTAAATATAATATTGATGTCATGCACGTAGAGAAGAATATCTGTGACAGTTTGATTGGAACATTGTTAGATATTAAAGTAAAGACAAAATATGGGTTGAATGCAAGATTAGACTTACTATTAATGGGAATACATTTGGAGTTAGATCCCACTCCTAATGGAAGATGAACATTTCTTTCCCCGGCTTGTTATACATTATCGAAGAGGGAGAAAATTATCTTTTATCGGTGTCTTCATGATATCAAAGTGCATCAAGGTTATTCTTCAAATGTAAATTTTTTTTGTCTCATTAAAGGATTTGAAGTTGATAGGTATGAAATCTCATGATTTTCACTTTATGATGCAACAACTTCTACCAGTTTCATTACATGGGATATTACCCATCCGTGTTAGAAAGACTATAATGAAGTAGTTTTATTTTTTCAGTTCAATTTGTAATAAGGTGATTGATGTGAATGCTTTGAACATTTTGGAAAAGGATTAAATTTGTATACTTTTTCAATTGGAAATGTATTTTCCTCTATCTTTTTTTGATATAATGGTGAATTTAATGAATCATTTGGTTCAAGAAATAAAGCTTTGTTGACCTGTATATCTTTGTTGGATTTATCCTTTTGAAAGGTATATGAAAATATTTATGTGTTATGTTAAGAATACATATCGACCCGAAGCCTCCATTATTGAAAAATATATTTCTGAGGAGGTTTTAGAGTTATGTACGAGCTACTTGGATGTGGTGTAGCACATTGGTTTGCCTCCATCTCACTATGAACAAGTAAATAATGAGGTAAAGGGGATTCTTGGATTTAAAGTCAAATTGTTGTTAGCTGAATAGATGAAGAATTTAGAATTATACATCTTGAATAATATATCTAATACTCAACCGTATATCACATTGCATATTAATGAGTTTAAACAATGTCATCCAAAGAATAAAGAAATGTGGATTTTGAATGAGCACAACACAACATTTTTTTCATGGTTTTAAAAGACCTTTCTTGGTAGATCAGATGTATCAGAGACATTAAAATGGGTAGTGGGTCATCCATGTTTAAATGTGATAACATGGTCTGGTTATGACATTAATAGCTATACATTTTATACGAATGCTCAAGAAAATAGAAGTTCAGTTCATAATAGTGGTGTATTGATGTTTGCAGAAGCAATGCATTTTTCGAGTGCTAAAGGAAAAAACCAAATTTCCGTGTCAAGTGAATATTATGGTGTGATTGAAGAAATATGGGAGGTTGATTAATTTAAAATTAAAGTTCCCATTTTTAACTGTAAATGGATTATCAGTAACAACAATGTCAGACATGATGAATTTGAAATGACAGTTGTTAATCTGAATAGATTGAAAGACACAACTGATTCTTTTATAATGGCAACAAATGCAAAAAAAAATTTATATGTAGTAGATCAATCAGATATACAGTGGGCTGTTGTTTTAGAAGGGAAAAAACAATATATTGGTGAGAATCAACTTGATGAAGATCCTGATTTATGTGAGATCCCTACTTCCATGGAAAGATTAGCAGAATATAATGGTGAGCATCTTGAAGACATGGTTTGTGACATAAGGGACGATCACGACAAAGGAATTTGGGAAAACAATCCATTTGAACATTCCTAATATTACTGGTGACATATGTTTATTTCCTGTTTACCTTTATTATTTTCATAAAATGTTAATTATTTTAAGTTTTTTCTTTATTAAAACACATATTAAAAAAAATAAGGATAAGTTTTTGTTTATTTTAATTTTTTTAGTTTACTTTATCATGTTTACCATTACATAAATTATATATATATATATATATATATTATTTTTGATGAATGAAAATTACTTTACCATGTTTACTATAACACCCCACCCCTACCTCATTGGCTTGAGGAGGCGGTGACAGTTACTTGGCCTTAAGCGACATTCCCAAGGTGCCAAAGGCTGGCAATAAATTCCAAGGGCTTCAAGGAAAAGTGGGGAACAATTTTCCCTTAAGAAGATAACCCAACTCAACCAACCAACAACTAATGATGCATGCACATTCAAACCCATCCATGTGATACTAACAATTCCATCACAAACCCCAAAACCATTCAACTAGACATTTCCACAAAACATCAGAGTACAATGTGGAAACTAAACAACGAACAACACGAGCCATGACACCACCACAACTCCACACCAAGCACCATGCTCCAAGCGCCAACAAAACATCACAGTGAACCACTAAAGGAGGGTTCTACCTTACCTTTTCCCCCATCATGGTGCACTACATCTGAAAAGACACCAAAGTTATAAAGTAGAGGATGAGTATAACTACTCATTAGGATTTCCCCAATTGATTTCCCTACACATTCCACTAGGATAAAACCATTAGCACATTTATATAAAACATTTTATATAAAGAAAAATGAAGCTACCAATTGTTTATAAGCCAAGAATTCCATAAGACAAACATGCCACACAAGGAAGCCAATTAAACCATTCCACAAGATGATTACCATTTTCATATTTCACTCACAATCCCCATCTACAAACTTCACCGACGAAGCACACAACAAATCATGGTGGCACTTCCCATCCAACCCATCCATTACCAATCCACTCAAGTGGTACTCCCCGCCCACATGCTATTGATGGGGGCCCTTCCATCCATTATCAATCCCCTTTTTATAGAGGCACTTTCTCGTCCACTCCACCACATCCCAACATCATCCACCCAATGATATCACCCATTTCCACACAAGCCACAACAATAATAATTCATTATTTTCAATACCAACTAATACCATTTCCATGCCAAACACATTTCAATATCACCCATTTATTGAAATTAATACTCATGCTCACAATCTTTACCATTTTAAAATCACCAATTTAAAATTAACCAATAGAGCCCATTTCAACAAAACCCCAATTTCATGCCAAAACCCCCAAATCTTAACTCATTTGATTTTCCAAAAAAATTCACACGACATGCTTTCAATTAAATTAAAGAAACCAATTTAATTGTAAATGAACTTCACATTTCAACCTATTGGAGTTGAGAGACAAGCCACCTACCTCTTAGGGTTTAGAGAAATCGACCCTTCGCCCAAACGCACTCCAAACCAGGTGAAGTCCTCCTCGAAACCACCTCAAAAACCCTTACCTGGGGAGAATCCCCTTTGATCCACCAATAAACCCTTTATATTTGCCTCCAAAACGAGAAAAGGATCTCCCCCAACCCTTGAAAATCGGAACTCCTATGTGATCCTTGAGTTGGAGGAAGAATGAGGAAAAAATGGGAAATCCTGAGTGGCCCAGGACTTAAAAACCAAAACTTTATGTGGCCGCATGGTTACCCCGCATGGTTTGGAAAACCATGCGCCAACCATGAGGTTGCCACTATCTCACCCAGGGAATTTGCATGACTTTCCCGCATGGTCTGAAAAACCGTGTGCCGCCCGTGTGGAGCCCACTGTCAAGGGTGCACAGTTTCTTGGGATGCCCTCACGGTTTGTTCAGGTCGTGCGCCAACCGTGCACCCCTGCACAACCTCTACAACTTTAAAAGTTTTTCACAGAATTGTCCAAAATTAAACCAACCACTTCAACAAGAATAAAAGAACTGAAACAAGGGTCACATACCTCAAACCGGGGGTACTACATTTACCATGTTTACCATGTTACCATGTTTACCATGTTTACCATCTTTACCATTGTTTAACATGCTTACCATATTCCCCAATATTCCTCATGTGCTCCCATAATAAAAAATAGTTCAAGAGTTGGTAAACGTTGGTGCACACATTTACCAAAATTATCACTTGCCCGTACGCAGGACCAGAGGACACTCATTGAGTTTGATGATAATGATATTCCTAGAGGTCCAAATGCAAAAGATTTTAAGTGTTTTGTATTAACTCAGGGTAAGAGAAAAGTAAGCATTTTGTATAGTGACTAGAGAAGTGTGGACAAAGCGATAATATCTCAGTTGTGGGAGATGATTTTGGTAAGATATTTTGCTATTATTTTGCTATTATTTAAATGTTTCTAGTATATATAATATGTTTAACCTCTTCTTTATTAGATGAAATTTGATATTCCTAACACTGGAGGAGTCAGGAAGAATTGCTTATCGATGGATGCTAGGAGATGGAGGGATTTCAAATCAACCCTCTCATATGATTTCATTTTTGATCATATGAGTCACGACAATCCATGTCATATATATCTTTTCATATATGAAGACAAATAGGGATAGTTTGTTGAAAGTAGAAGAAAAGATTCATTTTTGGTATGGGAAATGTAATCTTTTATAATATTTCTTATATAAATGATCTTATTAATGTTTTGTTAATGATTTATTATTCTTAATTTATAGAAAACAAGGAAATCTCATCAGGAGAACCCATCTAAAAATGTATACCCTTATAGTTTATCTTGGGGAGAGTTTACATTATTGGAAGAACAAATGATGATAGAAAAATTACAAAAACAGAGAGATGATTCTTCAAGATCTGGAGAGGTGGCCCCTCCATCCCCTCCATCTAGGTATAAAAAATATAAGAGAGCTCGGATGGGCAAAAAAGGGAAATTTCTTTCGGAAGATTCGAGAATCATAGCTGAGAGGAATATAGGATATATATTTTATTTATTAAAGTTAACTATATTCTTCAAATAATTTCAATCATTGCAGAAATGTTCAATTAATTAATACTGGATTATATTGAGGAGAAGAGCTCATAGGGGATATTTAAAGCTGCTGGGAGGTAAGATATTTTATCTGCAACATTGGGAAAGCCAGAATATCCTGGTCGCGTATGAGGATATCCGACAGGTGTATCGGTAAGAAAAGTGTTTTCATGTTCTTAAAATTCTTCCATTGAGGGTTTTTATAAAGAATAGAATCCTTGGAGGATGAAGTTAAGAATATTAATGCAAAGATGGAGGAAAATATTAGAGTTTCGGTACAATCTATGTTTGAAGACATGCAAAGACAATTGCAGACTGCAGCTCCCACTCCTCCACCTCCCCCTCTAGACCCCATTATTTATCCTTCACCTCCTCCAGTAGCTCCCAATCCCCCAACTCAGCCTACGGACCCCATTTTTTATCTTACTCCTCCACCGCATCATCCTACTTATAGTGATTTGTATGTTGATGATCCTCAACATCATATAGTTACATATGGGCTGATATATTGTATAGGCGATACAATTCATCATCAATAGTTATAGGTAGAGAATCATAGGGTCACTGTACAATATATTATAGATAGACCAGCTCAAGTACCATTACCTATAGATGAGGTGACAATAGTTGGACATAGTATCATCCATTTTTCAATTTGGCCATCCAGACTTCAACTACTCATTACCATAGAGGTATGTATGTTATATCTTCTATTTTATTTTTTTTATTAAAGTTGTTTTATCATTTTAAAATTAATATATTTTTCTATTTTTTTACATGAAGACTTTAAAGGTGAAGAAATACTATATAAACAAAAACAAATAAAAATGGCTATGACATCAGATACATATTCTACTAGCATTGAAAGATTGTCAAGATATTCAAATTTTTTGGAAGATCATTATGAGTTTCCAATGGAAGCTCATGTTTGTGAACATGAAATAACTGTGGGGATTGTGAAAACTGATATCATGGAGCTTTTTAGTGGAGATAAGTTGGGCATCAACATGGTGAAACTTTTTTCCATGTAAGCATTAACACCTTTTCCCTACGTTATATTAATTAAAAATGTATACTTATGGCTGTTTTGTATTATGTATCTTTATAAAATTTGTGAGAATAATGAGCAGACAAATGTATATGGATTCATAGACCCGCATCTGATTTCCCCTGAAGCACATGAATTGGATGAGGAAAAAAGAATTCTTTATATTGCTAAAAGATTGAACAGAATGTATTCTCACAATGTTAGATGATGACTTTTTGTGAGAGTTATGAAAAACATCTCTAACAAAAACTTCATTATCATTTAACATAAAAAACCACTAACCATAAATTTTCTTTTATCAATGATCATTGGATGTTAGGTGTTTTTTTCCCATGGGAGAAAACACTTTATTGGACATGCTCTCTTCATGGCGATGTGCAGGAAAGTTTTAAGAATATGTTGGAAAAGTAAGTTTCAATTTCTCAATAGTTTTATATATTATAATAAATTTTAAATTTATCCCAATCATATTATTTTCTAACAGGGGATGGGTATACTTTATAAAAAACACAAAGAAAAGGATTATGATGATTAAATATGTAAATGTAAATGTAAATATCCATTTATAATTTGTACATTTTGATTCATTACATAAAAATAATATATTGAATTTACACTCATTCAAACATATTTTTCATGATCAACAAGTCGTCATCGAATGTAGATATTGTATGTTAAGATTTATGTATGAAATAATTAAAACTAGAATAGTTGTGAACTTTGACCTGGTAAGATTTCCTTTTAAACTTTTCAATAATATTTCATTTGATTTATTCATTATACACATTGAATACTATCCTTTTATTTTTTAGCTATTTGATTACCCTCAACCCTATAGTGATCAAGAGGTCAAACACTTACAAGTGGAATGGTCAAATTATTTTACAGGTTTGATTGGATTTTAGTTGGTTTGTAGTGTAAAATGTAATTTTGAATATTGTCATTGTAATTGTGTATTTGGTAGCCGTTTAGGTTGGATTATGTTTTTTATGTCGACATCCTATGTTTTGAATGTTATATATGTGAATGATTAAGTTTTCCCTACTTCCTGTTTTGGTCTACATATGATGGTTTTCCTAGTATGGATTCTGGTCTAGGGGCGGGGGGGGGGGGTCCAAGGTTGTGGGGGTGTCTAGTGGGGTGGGGTGGGGGGGGGGGGGGGTTTCAGGGTTGTGGGAGTGTTTCTAGGAGGGTGGGAGGGCTGTACATGGGAGTGGGGGGCTGTCCAGGGAGTGTCTAGGGGTGTGGAGGTGTCCAGGGGTGTGGGGGTGAGGGGGGTTTCTAGGGCTGTGGGAGGGCTGTCCAGTGGGGTGGGGGTGTCTAGGTTGTACATGGGGATGTGGGGGGGGGGGGGTAGTCTAGGGGTTGGGAGCGTTTCCCGGAGGGTGGGAGGGCTGTCCAGGGGAGTGGGGGGCTGTCCAGGGGGTGTCTAGGGGTGTGTGTGGGGGGTGTCCTGTGGGGTGAGGAAGGTTTCCAGGGGTGTGGGAGGGCTGTCTAGTTGGGTGGGGGTGTACAGGGTGTCCATGGGGGTGGGGGGAAGTCTAGGAGCGTGGGAGGGTGTCTAGGAGGGTGGGAGGGCTGTTCAGGCGAGTGGGGGGATGTCCAGGGGGTTTCCAGGGATGTGGTGGTGATGATGGGGTGGGGGGGGGGGGTGTTCAAGGGGTGGGAGGGATGTCCAGGGGTGTGGGAGGGCTGTCCAGGGGTGGTGGGGGGGGGGGGGTCCATGGTGTCCATGAGGGTGGGGGTGTCCTGTGGGGTGAGGGGGGTTTCTAGTGGGGTGTGGGAGGGCTGCCCAGTGGGTTGGGGTGGGGGGGGGGCATCCTGGGTGTCTATGGGGGTGGGGGTGGGGAGTCTAGGGGGTGTGAGGGTGTCCAGGAGGGTGGGAGGGCTGTCCAGGTGAGTGGGGGGATATCCAGGGGTGTGTGTGTGGGGGGGGGGGTCCAGTGGGGTGGGTGTGTTTCCAGGGGTGTGAGAGGGTTATCTAGTGGGGGGGGGGGGGTGGGGGTGGGGGGGGGGGGGGTTCTAGGGGTGTGGGAGGGTTGTCCAGGGGTGTGTGAGTGATTTCCAGGGGGTGGGTGGGGGGGGGGGATCCTGGGGTGTTGGTGGGGGGGGGGTGTACAGTGGAGTGGGGAGGGGGGGGGGGTTCATGGGTGTGTGTGGGGGGGGGGGTCCATGGTGGTGGGGGGTGTCCAGAATTGTGGGAGGGCTATATAGGGGGTGGGGGCTGTCCAGGGGGTTTCCAGGGGTGTGGGAGGGCTGTCCAGTGGGAGGGGGGGGGGGTTCTAGGGGTGTGGGAGGGATTTCCAGGGGTGTGGGATTACTTTCTAGGGGGTGGGGGTGTCCAAGAGGGTGGGGGAAAATCCAGGGGGGTTGTCTAGTGGAGTGGGGGGGGGGGGGGTCCAGGGGTGTGTGGGGGTCCATGGGGGTGGGGGGTGTCCAGAATGGTGGGATGGCTATCCCTAGGGGGTGGGGGATGTCCAGGGGTGTGGGGGGTGTCCAGTGGGGTGGGGGGTTTTCCAAGGGCATGGGAGGGATGTCCAGTGGGGTGGGGGTGGGGTTCTAGGGGTGTGGGAGGGCTGTCCAGGGGGTATGGGATTGCTTTCTAGGGGGTGGGGGTGTCCAGGAGGGTGGGGGGGGAATCCGGGGGGGGGGGGGGGGGGTTGTCCAGTGGAGTGGGGGGGGGGGGGGGGGGGTTCAGGGGTGGGTGGGGGGGGGGGGGGGTCCATGGGAGTGGGTGTGTCTAGAAGGGTGGGAGGGCTGTTTAGGGGGGTGGGTGCTATCTAGGAGGGTGGGGGCTGTCCACAAGGTGTCCAGGGGTGTTGTGGGTATCCCGTGGGGTGGGGGTTTCCAAGGGTGTGGGAGGGCTGTCCAGTGGGGTGGGAGTTCTGTCCAGGGGGTGTGGGGTGTCCAGGTGGGTGCATGGGGGGGGGGGGGTTGTCTTAGGGTGTGAGGGGTTGTCCATGGGGTGGGGGATGTTCAGGGGGGTGGGGGTAGTCCAGAGGTGTGGGAGTGTCTAGTGGAGTGGGGTGGGGGCTGTCCAGTGGGGTGGGGTGGGGGGGGGGTTGGTCTAGTTTTGGTTTGTTTTTGGTCTGGGGGTGTCTAGTGGAGTGGGAGGGGGGGGTGTCCAGGGGTGTGGTGGTGGTGTGGGGGGGGGGGGGGTCTAGTCTAGTTTTGGTCTGTTTTTGGTTTGTTTTTAGTCTATTTCAGGTCTTCTTTTGGTAGGGCATAATAGTGGTTGTTCGGTTTTATTTAAAAAAAAATTTACATTGGTTATTTTATAACCAATGTAAAAAATGCATAGGGATTGGTTTTAACATTGGTTATTTAAAAACTGATGTAATAAATGCATGGGAAATGGTTTTTACATCGGTTATGAAATAACCGACGTAATAAATGGAAAGGAATAGTTTTTTTATGATGGTTATTTTATAACCAAATTAGTAGATATTTTTTCATATCGGTTATTATTTAACCGACATGGGAAACCGCTTGGAAGATAGGTTTATCACGTTGGTTATTTTCATAACTGACATGATAAACGCTTCAGAGGAGTGATTTATGACGTCAATTATATAATAACTGACGTTAAACAGTATATACCACATCAGTTATTAAATAACCAACGCAATAAACAATGACTCTGAAGCATTTTCCACATTGGTTTATGATCAACCGACTTGAAAAATGATTTGGATTCATGTTGTTTACGTAAGTTTTAAAATAACCGATGTAAAAAACAATATTTATAATGTCTCCTATAATTATGTCGGCCCAAGGCCGACATGAAAGAGAAAAAATAACCACCGTAATTTTTTTTTCTGCACTAGTGTTTCTTTAGTAAGAAATATATATCAATGCGCCTCTTCAATTGATTATCGTGAACTCATAAAAATTATTATAAAGAACAAGTATCATCTACCATGAATATATAACTTGTTTGATCAGAAACATGGGGATAATTGTTTCTCTAAGGTGGACCTTTGAATGGGATATCACCAATTAAATTTGATGAAGGAATATATTCCCAAGATTACATTTCAAACAAGGTATGGACAATATGAGTTCCTAGTGATTCCCTTTAGACTCACTAATTCTAAAGAAAATTTAATGGACTTAATGTATAGAGTCATTAGATATTACCTTCACCAATTTTTGGTAGTCTTTATGGACGATATTCTGATATACTCCAAGAGAAATGAGGAAAATGATGATAATTTAAATATTATGCTAATAAACATTCAAAGAAGGAAAATATATCCAGAGTACAAAAAATGCTAGTTTTTGATATAGGAAGTATCATTCTTGGAGAATTCAATCACCAGAATATGGATATTTGTAGATCCTTCTAAGACAATGGAAATCGAAGAGTGAACCCAGACACCATCTGTAATAGAAATCCATATTTTTTTAGTCTAGCTTGGTATTTCAAGTGATTTGTGAAGAACCTCTCAGAACAGTTGAACCCAAAAACCAAGTATACTTGAAAGGGTGAAAAGTTTTTCTAGACCAGCGAATGTGAATACATCTTCAAATAGATGAAAAAAGAGGCTTATAATTGCACCAATACTCACACAAACAACAAGTGGTTAACTCTTTATGGTGTACAATGATTCATCAAAGATGAGCCTAGGTTGTTCACTGATTAAAAATGATAATGTGATATCATACACATCAAGGTAGTTTAAAATTAATGAGAAAAACTATCACACTCATGATATGGAGTTGGAAACTATGATCTTTGAGTTAAAAATATGGAGGCATTATCTCTTTGGGTAGAAGTGTGAAATATATATTGATCATTAGATCCTAAAATATGTATTCAAATCAAAGTTGCTTAATATTCTCTGGAAAAGGTTTTTATATCTCATCTAGGACAAGGAATACTCAATCCACTTCAATCATTATATGGAAAATAAAGTGGTGGATGTTCAAGGTAAAAAGGATCATGCATCTTTATCAATGTTGAGAATTTAAAAGGTTCCAATATTCGTAGATTTTCAAAGGATGGACATGTTAATTATTAAGGAAGGAATATCATCAAGCTCTTCTCAAATGATTTCTCAACCATCCCTTATAGAAAAAACAAATTTTTCTCAAAGTAATTATGTTGAAATTAAAAAAAGTGTGGATGTTACAAGAAACGGGAAAAAAATTGAGTTCAAGATCAATGAGGATGGAGTTGTAAGATTTGGGTCGTAGCTGTGTGTACCATCCAATTCATAGATAATTAAAGAGATTCTGAATGATTCACATAGGTCAACCGTCTCTATTCACCCAGGAATCACCAAGATGTACCAAGATCTATGAGAAAACTATTGGTGGGGTAATATGAAAAAGGTGGTCACTTAGTATACATCAATGTTTCTAGTATATCAGTAAGTGAAGGATAAAAGGAATAATTATAAATATATGATTAAAACCTTACCCATAGAAACATTGAAATGGGAAAAAATCTCCATATATTTTTTCATTAGACATTAAAATACATCTAGAGGAAAAAATCAATATGGGTTGTTTTGGATCATCTTACAAATGAATCTCACATTAGCATAATTAATAATGATTTCTCACTGGATCAACATTCATAGATATACATCAAATAAGTGGTAAGAATTAATGGAGTACCAATATTTATTATATTGGATCAAGATCTGAGATTCCCCGACATGTTTTGAAAAAGACTCCAACATGATCTAAACACTGAGCTAAAATTAAGTATGTCTTATCATGATCAAAATGATTTCTAATATGAGTGGATGATTCAGAAATTGGAAGAAAAATTGAGAGTGTGTTCTATAAACTTCAAAGGAGGATGGTATTGACATATACAATTCATCAAATTCTCCTTCAATAATAGTTTCCACTCGAGCATCCAAATGGCCCCTTATGAAACCATTTATTGGAAAAGTTGTTGAACCCTAGAATGAGAGGATGAGGTCAGTCAAATTGTGATTCTATGTACTAAAATGGTTGATGAAATGGTAGAAATGGTAAAAAACATTTATAAGCATATCAATTTATACCGAAGTCAATAGATGAGCAATGCAGACAATTATCGACAATACCTAGTGTTTATGGCTGGATACGTGGTATTCATCTGCATATTTCCATGGAATAGGATCATGAGATTTTGGATGAAAGGAATGATAAGTCCCAGGTAAATTGTCCCCTTATAAATTATTGATCATTTCAGAGTTGTGGCTTCTCAACTAGCACTTCCACCTACCATGTCTCAAGTACAAGATGCATTCTAGGTATCCCTCTTGAGTAAGTACATAATAGATCTTTTACATTTGCTGAATTCATAGGTGGTAAAGTCAGAAAATGATCCCCCGTATGAGGAGCATCTAATTAAGATATTGGATCCTAGATATAATGTTCTATGAAAAAGAGAACACTCAGCTATTCAATGTAATATTGAAGAACCATATATACGAAGATGTAATATGGGAACTTAAGGAAGTGATGAAGGAGAAGTACCCACACATGTTTTCAACTAAGAATGTAAAACAAAATATCAAGGGTGAAATTTCATAAGGGGGGAAGAATGTAATGACCCAAAAATTTTATCAATTTAAATTTCTTTCTTATAATAATGTCATAATCACATAAAATCACATTAACAACATAATAAAAAAATTATAAATAGGGAATGAATGAAAGAAGAGGTATTTATATATGTTAAGGAATCTATAATTATGAAATAGTAACATGACCTTTGGAAGAGTAATGTGACCCTTATGAATATTAAAGTAGAGAATATAATAGTATCCCCACCTATGAAGGTAAAAATAAAATCTGTCCATCTTATAAATGAAAATATGATATAATTATATCATAGTATAAGTAAATAAATAATTTAGTAATAATTAATTATGTGTTGAACTTTTGTAAAACATTAGTGTTTAGTTTAAATTTAATAATTAATATAATGTTTTAAAAGAAAATATATTTCCCTAAATTTTATTCATAAATTAATATTTATCTATCTTATTATTATAAGATAATTTTATGAGACCTTAATTAAATTTTCCAAGTGTTATAAATTTAGTTATAATTTTAAAGTTGTTATTTTCCATGTAAATGATGATTTTAATTAAAAATTAAATATATCACATTTATAAAATTAGTTTCATAAAATTGAGTTTGTTTTTAAATTCTACATGTTGAAAAATGGTTAGGGTGGTTTTTTGGGATTTTTCTGAAATACATGAATTTTTAGTGAATAGTAAAATATGTTAATTTAATGTATAAGCTAAATACTTGATTTATTAAGTCATAGATGATGTATAGATGATGTAAAACCATAATCTAGGACTATCCTTCATTATTTTTATATATTTAGTAATAATTCTTAAACTATTTATAGTCTCGATCCATAATAATAAACTAATGAATAAAATAATGAGAAAACACCACTCTCCTCGACTATAAATACCATCCCTCACCACCTCTTCTCCTCACACCTCTCAAGCATTGATCCTTGTCGAAATTCTACTCAAATATTTTTCCAAAAAAACCACACGTCCAAGATCCTTTAGTCTCAATAAAAGTTTAAAACCAATCCCCATAAGGAGGTTATCAAGAAGAATGATTCAAGAGGTAAGATCCTCTCTCTTTTATTTTAATTTCTTTTCAAGTTATTTTATTTTCTCTATTAAAAACCCCACATATAAATGGTATGATAACTAATTTACCTTAAATATACTATAATTTTATAATTCTAATGTAATAATTCATCATAATTTATCTTCCCCTCTCCTTTTGTACAGTAAATGAAAACATCCTTAGAGATGTGTTAATTTAACACATTCAAGGACTACAAAGTTTTCAATTTCCATTCCCTCCTTCAAGACTATTCATAAAACCATTTTTAAGTTAAAATATATCATAACTTATTTATTAAATCCTATTTAATATTCCGGAACAGTTATATAAACATTATATTATTTAATTAGACAAAAATATTTTGTGTTGATCGAAAAATTGCTAAAATAATCTAAACCATTCATATATTACTACTGGAATATTCCTAATACCTTATAGAGTGGAAGTGGGGATATAAGATCTCTTCTCAGTTTTATTTAAGATTTTAATTTTTATATGTTTGGTTGTAATGCTTCATTGAATTTTTTTTGTATAATGGTTCACACTAAAAATTAAATAGTGTTTTCACAAAATATAAAAAATATGTATCTGGATAATCTTTACATGTGGAAACTGATATATTATTCTTATTATATATCTCCATCAGGATATGCTAATAGGATTCATGGTTACAATTATGATATGGTTATACACTTTGCTCACCATCAAGATATGTTGGTGGTCTTCACATGTCTAAATAGAAACAAGTATATGATACTAATCTTGGGATATTATTGGAATATGATAACAAGATTCATGAGTGAGAGTATGGATGTGAGTATACTCTTTGTTCATCATCGGGACATATCAATGGAATTTATTGGTTTAAGTGGGAACATGAATATGAGTCCATTCCTAAGATTTAGTATTTAGTTTCTCCTAATCATACTTTCTCATATATTCCCTGTTTTAGACATCCAGGTAAAATAACTCTGAATGACCCCTTAACATATTCATGAGAGGCTAGGGATGTACAATATTCGAAACAGTGATGAATGAAGGGATACCACCTAGAAAACTCTTGAACAGATACAGCTATGTATTGGACATCCTCCTCCACCTCCCAAAGGTATGGTAGGTATTTTTTATTGTGTTCCACTGACAGGATCCAATGTCAATTGGAGGTGAAAATATATACTACCTACTTGTCCATGAATAGTCATTGATAGGACGACCTATTAAAAATAATTTTTTATAGGTTATCATGAGGCACCTAAAATATTTGAATGGAGTTATTGATATTGAACTCTTATACAGTGGAATTTACCAAATGGAATTGGAGGCATTGGGTTAGTGAAAATGCACAAACTATATACTAGTCCATGGGCTTCATGGAAATCGATTAAGTAGTTCAACATGTTGAATGGTGGTGTGTAGCAACCTGATGTTATCCAGTGCTACTAATATATATTCTAGTGATATTGGGATTCAATAGTTCATTTAGTGATTTCATTTGGATTGATGGATGTATTGAAATGTACAGTGGCCACAAATTAGAAACTCATTAATTCATCATCATAAGTGAAAGTATGGTCAACCGACCTGCCACATGGGTAATGACCGAATGGCCTGAAGTCATTCTATTTTATTTTATTATTATAGGTAATCCCCCTTTTTAGGGATGAAGGGGAACACATACATGACCCATAGGCCCAAGGAATAAGGCCCAACATGACTCGCAATACATGACCCAAAGGCCCAAAGGCATACTATGACCAATACATGACCCGTAAGACCAACCCACATGAACTGCCCCTCCCCTAGCTTCTGCATCAATGATCACCTATCTCCCCACCTTGAATTTCTGATTGGATAACATTGCCCCATACAAAGCTACACGGTTCCTGGTCCCGATGGCAATTTCCATACCCTCTCATTCTTCCAATCTGCTAGCTCTGCTTCTAGTGACTACTAGTCTTGTTGCTCTGATCCTCTTCTGGGGCCTGCTTTGTGTGAAATGGGAAACTCCATGGTCTTTGTGTCCCGAAGGCCCTACATGGGTAATGGATTTCAAATTATATTAATAATTATATTTCTAACATATGAATCTACCTGTAGTTTTTGAGTTGATGTGGGATTTCCTTCTAAAGAATAGTTATCACTCTAACATTCCTGTGACACTATAGGTAGTATATTTATAGAGACCCACAATTTTCATAAATAGATATTATATCATTTTTTGATGCACATTCATTATATTATACAAATAGACACATGGGGATCGAAAGGTTATAGTCCCTTTAGAAGCCTAGAAACAGAAACAACTGGTGCATATATATAAACTAAATCATCTCCCACTAATTTTTTCATTACTAGAACCCTTATTAGACAAATCATACATAATAAAATTATTTAAAACAAACTGAAAGGAAATATAAGAAATGACGAGATCTTATTCTCAGTAAGGGTAAACAGGTGAGATATATGAGAATAACATGAGCATAAAGGTATAATAACATGATCATAACATTTGAAAACCAAACCATTCATATAAAAGATCATAATCATGAGTCATTGCATAAAGATTTTCAGTTCATGAATCATAATGAAATAAAATAACATGAGTATGAGAGCATGAAATTGTCATAAGACATAGAATTATGGAATACAAATAAGAAAATAATATCATTTCCATATCAATCAAGTATCACTAGCATGGATATCATAGTGGAATATATTATCTCACCAAATGATCACAGTAGTCATGGTTCACTCTAAAGACCATCATAACAAAAAAGTACCTCACTGAACTAGGTTTACTCCCCATTAATTCCCTATATATCTCATTAGATATAATTATTTACCCAATGCATTGCAGGGAGATATAGTTCCCACATATTATGTAATGAAAATCATCTATATATGTCCCACAAGATCATAAAACATTAATCATATCATAACCCATTAAATGAAATGGATTACATAATCATTTTATCATGTTATAACCTATTGATAATAGACATGTTTCAAAATCATTTCATCATTTCATCATAACATAAAACATGAAAGTAAGTGGCTTTCATAAGAATTTTATCATGGTACAACACTTGGAATATAAAAAGTTTTCATAAACGTATTTTTATCATAAACATAAAACAAACAGATAAATAATAAGAGAGGTATTCTTGTATCATATCCCCATTCAGTCATAGGTATCATCAACAACTGTCATCAATGATGGAAAATGATTTTGAAATATTATTTAAAGCATTTCATGAGTAAAATATCTTTTTCACTTTGAAAAAACACTTTTTATAACATAAAACATATTTAAAACATATTTATTTTAATTTAGACATATTTAACTATAATTTAAGATTCCAAGAAATTATTGGTCATGATAGCGGATAATTATATTCATGTTATACCATTTAAAATAAATACTCATTTAAATTTTTCAATAAAAGATAAACGATAATTTGTTGTTAAATGACATCAATATTTCTTTCAAAACATTTTGTAAAAATTAATACATGGGTAAAAATTTCATAAATAAATCATTAGGATAATTTAAAAAACCATTTATAATGATAACATTTAGAAAAAAAAAATTTGGAATAAAAATGGGTTTTGGACCGAAGAGAGAAATAAAGGTGATTTTTCTGAAAAACATTTTTTGAAAAGATGAGTATATAAAGAGAATAAAGTGAAGGGAAAATTATTTTCTCATCAATTAAATAGAGGATAAGAACAATCATGAGTTTTTATAGGGATGGATAAAAATATTTCAACAATGGAAACATAATCATAAGCAATCTTGATAAGTAATGAGATTGTAATAGAGAATATTTACCACTTTGATAACATTGAATTGTACGACACGAGAAGTAATTACATTAAATGAAATAGAAAATATCATGAGATTAAATAAATTCATGATATTAAATTTCAAAGGGAAAGTATATTCACCTTAAAAAATAAACTAATTTTTGGGAATATTTTATATTTAGTGGTCTATGGATGGGGTCATAAACTGGAATATGATTTTCGGTTACATCGAGTAGAAGGAATCATTATTTCCATATCCCATTGATTAGACCAATGAAGGATAACCAGATGGTTGGATGCTACAGAATCTAGTTTGAGGTGGCCTCCACGAGCGTGATGATTCATGGGAAGTTCCACCAATATCTTAATGATAGATAACCTCAACATCATGGTGATACATGATTATAAATACCTTGAGGTTCTTATTGGTTGGGGAGATTTTTTTGAGAGGTCTCTTTTACAAGATTCATGTTCCCCGTTATCAACGGAATACATGATCCAAGGGGTTTACATAGTGGAGGCCTTATTGGACTGGTTACCTCACGCCCTTTTACTTGGAAAATAGAAAGCAATGATTTCATTTGGGTTAATTTATCCTTGCTAGGTGACTTGGGTGAAGGAAGTAAAGGAAATAATTCCCAGTTATAGATAATTGGGATCCTTTTTTTATATTATAACATAATATTTTTGAAACAATTTTTTTTATTACATTTAGGTTTTATGAGATTTGGTAAGGTTCACTAAATCCATAGGTTCGAGGGATTTTAAATCATTAATGACTTATAACAATAACCCTTCATGAAATAATACCATAATAGACCTTTACAAATGACTTTTAGTCAAAGGGATCAATGATATTTTAATGGGGGTGAATCATTTTCTTAGATATATTTCATGTTTCCCTCCCCTATCTCTAAGGATTACACATAGATGATATATAAGGATATTTATATGATTGATCATATAAATGAAATTCTTTAAAAATAATGTGATTCTTCTATCCATGATGTATGTTAATCTCAATGTCATTATTTTTTAGAATTTTTTTCTTTTAGGGAATTCTAGGTACTTATATATAGAACTTCAAAATAATATTCCTTGAATATGTGATTCCATATAATGGAAACATCCATGTAGATTCAAAATAATGATGTCCCTATGCAATTATTATATTTAAAAATATCATGTATAAAAAAAATGATATTTACAAATGTTTTAGAAACAACATAACTAGCAAATTAATGTTATTTTTACTCAAGGGATTCAAGTTACGACATCTCATAAAAAATATAATAGATTATAGTCACAATGGATCACCATCCAAATGGAACATAGAAACTCATAGTTATATGAATATTATATTTTTTTAAACTATCATTGTCAAATTTTCATAAAACTATGGTTAAAAATGAACAATATGACATGTTCATTAACTATCCTTTTCAAAATTATACAAAAAATTTTTAGATGTAAATGGTGATATGCATCCATGTAGGATTGAATTTCTATATATGATGTGATTTCATTCATGGTAAATTCTCCTTTTTAATATTTTATATCTTTATTCTATTATTTTCCTTTCAATATTATTTAGGATGACATTTTATTTTGTAAGTATCATCAAATCCCACCTCATAGATGGATCTTATTAGATTAATGAGGATTTAATTTTGAGGTGAGTACCTCAACATCCAAAATATTTACACAATTTAAAAAAGATTATCTTGCCAAAAATATATGTCATGGGGCCCTTATTTAATAACGTTATAGTTAAAATATATCCTTTAGATGATTTTTTAACCTATAAATGAATTTTTTATGAATTAATGACCATAACATACAATTTACAAAAAAAAAATCAAATGAGTGAAGATCTCAGAAATATAACCCTTCATGAATAAACCCATTGAGGTATCAGAAAATATTTTTACAAACCTTACTTTTTCTAGGATCTTATGAAAACTCAAATCATTCATATAAAAGGAGGGATTCTATTTTTGATAATATTTGGGCTGACCATCAATATCAATAACAATAATGAAATGGGAGGAATTAGTTTTTGAAGGAATTATTTATATGAGAATATATATAAAGAATATTATCCCAACCTTATTTTCTAAATATGATTATGAAAATTAATAAAAAAGAGAGCCTAGATATAATTTAAGGTTATAACTAGATATAGAATTTACTATATAATCATCACTAAAAAGTTTCTTGAAATTAATGTAAAACCATGTTATAAATGGGTCCAGTTCTCGGTGGAGGTAAAATCTTGGAAACAACAAGTTATTTGGTTTTGGATTCTAGAAAATTATTTTATCTTAGAAAGGAACTATTTGTAGAGGAAAAGGCTATTATTTTTGGGATTAAAAGTTTCAGTGAAATGGATATCAGATTTATATAGATTAAATTAGATTCAAAATTTATAATCAAGAATGTTGTTGGTATACCCCATCCTACAAGTCCAATTCTTACATCATGAGAAATATACGAGGTGAATCTAACAAAATTCTATGATACAACACACATGAAAAGAATGTAATATAAAAACTAATTAACTTACATTAGAGGGGGAATTCAAGTATCTTAAATGCCATTTCATGTCCTGGTTCCCTTCCATTGAGTTATAAATATGTGATATGAACCGACACAATAGAACTTCTTTACTTCATATCTCTATTACTATACTATGTGGTGGTTCTTTCACCACCTATTTTAACTAATAAAATATTTAATTGATCATGATGATATTTGAATTTTTTATATGACATATTTTGTTTGTGTTGTTATGAATATCTATAAATGAGGATATATAAGAGCTTATAACGTGTTTAATAAAATGTTCCATGGTATCCTCAATATGTTGAGGATATTAGATAAACAAATAAGAGGCCAGGTCTCTAATATTTTTATGAAAATATAGAAGAGTGAATGGTTAACCTAAAATAATAAGAAAGCTCTTGGAGGGTCCTGTAATCAGCAGAGGTTATTAAAACCAATAGGGGGTTTAAAGATGGAGGGGTAAGTGTTTTAATTTCTTCAAGTCAGTACATTAGATGGGAAATTACCGGAAATGACTAAATGGTAGCCAGAAACATTGTAGAGACACAATGTTTGGTATTAAAGCAACATATTTCAATTCTTTAATTTTCATTTCTATTTTATTCCAATAATATAATGAAAAAATATTGAAAATGGCTATAAGATTTTTAAATTATGGAGATAGGTAATGAAGATAGAATTTTTATAAAAAGAGTGAAAAGAGTTTTAATTATGAAGAAATAAAAAACAAAGGTCTATTTAACAGTTTATAAATTTTGAAATTTTAATTTCTTATGAAAATTTTCATCTCATTTTCTCTTATGTGATAAAATAATTTTATCTATATGAAATTTATTCATCAATAAATAAGATGATAGTTTGATTGAAAATGTTTTATAATTTTATCCATTTTTCAATGAATTGAAAAATATGATAAAAATATTTTATTCATATTATTTATTATAACATGATAGAAAGAGTCTCTACTATGTATAAATGGTACATTTTAATAAATATTTATTTTTTAAATAATTTTGATCTAAAGATAGAAAATTACATATATGATATGGAAATTTATATTTTATTTGGTAAATATTTCATTAAAAAAATGGATTGAATTTCTATTACACAATGTGTTTGTGTTTCAAAGGCTTATATTTTAAAGAAAATATATTTCTAAGAGGCTAGTGGGTGTATGTCTGAAAATAAAGAATTTAAATGTTTAAAAAATATATTATTATACTATTTAAATTCAATGTAAAAGTCACCTTACACTATGTTTGTATTTTGGATGGTGATGAATGATCACAATAGAAATATTAACATTAAACTTGATATTCTAACATTCTGAAAGAATATTTAGAATATATAGAAAAGATCCAAGATGATGATAGGGTAAATCAATGAAAATTTTTAGTATTTAAATCAGTCAAAGTTATTAACATCATAAAATTATATGTTGGGAGGAATATATAATTTATTATAATGTTAAAAATTTAGAAAATGAGGACTATGAATCAATAATAAGAAAATTTTTCAAACTAATTTCCATTATATACTTTATCTCTCTAAAGGAGTATAGTGGTATTTTTTTCAAATGGATACATAGTGACGTTATAGGTGTTACATGGTGAGGTAAAAGAAGTTACATGAATATGTGACTAAAATAATCAGAAAATATATGATCATTTTAATTTTTTTATTTATCATGGTATAAATAAAATATCGTTTCTTTTTTCAGTGTTATTAATGTATTTTAGAATATATAAAATGTATCATGCTATAAAAATGGTATCTATTAATTATTAATAATTCATGTGGGATAAAAACTTCTTGGAATGTCATGATAATTAACACCTCAATATACGACATTGAATTATCTATAATTAATGGTCATTATAAAGATCTATTTGTTTTGAAGACATGTGGGGATTAAATTGATTAAGTTCTGATATAGAGATAGTTATTTATTCTTATGCGTCATAAAACTAGTTTTGTGTAATGAATGACCAAGTATGTATAATCCCTGGAAATTCATACATATTATTATTAATATAAAAATGGTTAATTGTTTAAAGTAATCCCTATTTAAGAAGGTATACAATTATTATCTCATTATAAGAATCATTATTTGATATCTCAAATGTGATATCATTTAGTTTGAACTAATTTGGGATTGATTAGTTATGTAGATGATCATGTGGTAGTATTTAAATAATAAAAATTAATTTTTCCACTAGTATGATATGTATGGTATCGAGAACATCAATTAGAAAATAAATACTACATATATAGGCAAACCATAAAATAAATTTCAAGAAAAATAAGTATTTATCTAGGTAAGTGTCCTGTAATATACTCATCAACTTGAATGAAAATAATGGGATATATTTATTTTTCTTATTCGATCTTTGCATAGATAGATAATAATTAAAATTTTAGTATAATATATGATATTAACATACTCCTTGTTTCATAGTCACTTAATGTATAGGTAAATATAAAGGTATGATTTTACATGATGTATGTGATATATTTGGTGGACATAAGTGTGTATATATATATATATACATTTTTTTGATAGAGGTAATTTTAAATTCTTTTTTATTTTGAGTTGAGTTGATGATTTTATAAATGGTACTCATTGTATATAATTATGGATTATATAATTCATAAATGATTTCAATGGTATAAAGGATCACGTGGTCACAAAGAAGTTATTTTAATGAAGATATGTTTTTTAAAAATTGATTGTATAAAACATTGATAGAATAAAGGTAGGTTATATAAAATGTGTTTTAATCTATTTCACAAAGAAGTTTTAGATACGATTTCATGAATTATTAGATATATTGTAACATAATGTTAAATTAATTGAATTTTATATTTTTTAGTGAATGTAGGAGATTGAAAGACTTATGTGTAGATAAAAACCATAACATGATGAATATTAATAAATCACAATTTGAGATGAACTAAATCATGTAGTAGCGAATGTACAATATCATGGTGCAAAACATGATAGTGCATGAATTATTCTATAAGGAACAACTAATAATATTTCTTCTATTTGAGTTATAACAATATACTTAAACACCATTTTATGATATTTAATAATGTTTTAAATATTTACATTAATTTGTTTAATTATAAAAAATTATTATAAGGTTGAATAAAACATTAAAATGAGTTGTTACGTTATAATATTTTTAGAGAAGTTTTAAATTATGAATGAATGTTTATAGAACAATTAGATTATTTTGAGAATCTATGGGAGCCTATATATAGTGCTTTAGGCCTCATAAAATGCTATGTACAAATGTGTATGTAACTATTGATCCTAAAAATCTTATTCATAGTTCTCATTCAAAATTATCTTTTAACACCAAGGTTCCAGTAGATAATTCGAAAAAATAGAATCCTACCTATGTTTTAGATGTTTCATACAAAACTTTGACTATTATATGGTGTTGGATTCTATTTATTTCCCATAATGGTTATCAATAAAGATAAGGTATAAGAGTTCCACAAATTTGGTATCAAAGAGTGATTTTATTTTATTCTTTATCTATGTTTAATTTAATTCAAAAAAATTGTTGGATCTTATGGAAAAGGAATTTAGGGGTTATTTTATCTTTTTTGAGAAAAACATTTCCATACATAAACCTGAAAATTTTGGGAATGATATATGGATTCTTATTCTCAACTATTACAGTGATCTCATGTATTCATCCCCTTGGGAAATTTAAAAAATAAGTTTTAAACAGTTCTAAAAGTGGTTTCCATAGATAAATTGAAACTAATTTAGGTGATCTTCGCTAATGGGGTTTAAAATGATCTGTAGAAACTACTTATGGTGGATTTTATCATGATCTACATTATTTAGAGAGTACATGAAGAGGTTGATATATATATATATATATATACCATTTAATTAAAAACTTCCTTAAATGATAAAAAATTCATATAATGTTCAATATATACTCACCTATACATAGGTAATGTAAAAACTATACACAACACCACAACATAACCCACATGAATGCATGCAATCTTTTCATTATCTAATTGTACCACTAAAACTCAGAAAAAGGTTCTTATAAAGGGTAATACATTAAAATTAACATTGTAGAATTCCACATTGACTTCTCAGTATCCCTAGATACCACCTTTGTTTTAATTCCCATAAAAGTGATTGAATATAATCAACCCATGGGAAAAGGAAATGATAAAATCACTTTTAAAATTTATTCTATGAATTTATCAATTAAAATATTAATAATTAAAAATCATTTTTATATAATTCAAGGGGAAAAATATTAAAAAATAAATTGTATAATTTATTTCAAAATTCAAATAAAATTGATAATAAATAAAATGAAAGGTTAAATGATTCCTAGTGTGTTCATATTATAACAAAATGTTTTTATAGGAAAAAAAATAATTAAATATCATCATGAAATAATTTTGGGATATTCATACCATTCAGACATATTTTTTTACATGTGTTGTACAAACCTAAAAAATACTCCTTTACATAAAAAAATTAGAAGAATCAATAAATAGAGGTCATAAAAAGATATAGTGAAACATTTGGATAAATAAAGAAAATAAAATCAAAACGTTATTCCTTTACTTTTTAAAATTGAGTGTCATAATGTTTTCTTACTTTCATAAAGTGATTAAATAGAATAATTCTTAATTAATAACATTATAAATGTTATTGGAAAGGATAATGTGTATGAATAATAAATTATAGAATGTTTTCCTTAATTGCTTTAGGTGAAAAATTAATTCATTTAAAATTTATCGATGTACTAACAACCATTAAAATTTTCAAAATATATAAAATTTATGTTTTAAATATGAAACTAATCCAAATAAAAATGATTTATTAAAATGATATATAATATTTTAATATACATATTGGAAATAGAGGATACATAAACATTTTTTATTCATTTTTGGGTCATAATACTAGTATCAGCTTCCAACATGGAATTGGTGCCAAATATTATAATAGGAATTTTACCATATAAATTAATTATCATTCCATATAATATATATTTCAATGATCTTTTAAGAATGCATTAAGTCCCTTTAAGGGAATAACACTTATATTTTAACAATTAATGACTATAAAGAATCAAAATATTGAAACCCATATATATTTCGTAGTTTTAATATCTTCTTCTCATTTATCAACATAAAATTCCATAATATATACGATATAATAGTCCCATTTTGTCTAATGAAACCAATAAATAAAAATAAAAAATAAAAAATGTAGATAAAGGAAGAAAATATTTTTAGGGAATGTCATATATGGTGGAAACAAGTGTAAAACAGGGGTCGGAGGAGGAAACATGAGTAGTACTTCTGTGGTTAACCTTGTTGGTGGTCAAACAAGAAAATGGTTGGTTGTTGAAATTAAAAATAACACACAATACACAAAAAAACAAGAATATTATTCCAAAAAATATATCTATAGGTCTCTATATTTTTTAATTATATGTGTGGTTTTGTTTAAGGATTAAAAATATCAATCAATGTGTATTAAATTGGTAATATATTATTTATTAATTTCTTATCACTCTTGTATATTTTTTTCATATTACTCGACATCAAAATTCCTCCAAAATATTTAGTAAATTGTATGTTAGAACACTATTTAATGTTTAAACTTTTTTACCAACAACCATTTTACTAGGAAATAAAGATTATTGTTTCACATATCATGTAGATATTGAAAGTGAAATAAGGGTAACCTCTCATGAATATTAAATAAACAAATATCATGTGAAATATAATATAAGGTACAATTGTTTTGTAGTAATTTCATTAAAACATCATATTGTGTTAAAAACAATATTTATAATATCATAGATATACAATAACAAACGACCACCAAAATCACCAAAACTACCAAAATTATAATGTCACATTGTAATTTAATAAAAACTATCATGGTTATATAGTTAAAAATTACCAAAATATTATGTATGATTTAATTAAATTTCATTTTATTGATTTATTTTATATTTCTCTCATTGATTATGTAATATAAAACTGAATTAAGAAAATAAATAGTAAAATTTTACAATATTATTTATTTTTAAATAAATAATAAGAAAAAATAATAAATATATATTTGAAAGCATAAATTTTTGGGTTAATTTGGAGGGAATCTTGGAACTAATGTTTAAATAGGGAATAAAATTTCTACTCATATGAATGGTGAAAAAATAGGGTATACATAATATAGATCATTATTGTTGATTTATATAGTAAGAAGAAAAAAATGAGCAATATAAGGTTAAAAAAATGAAAAAAAATCAATTCAATATAGAAAAGATAATTCTAGATTACATAAATAAGAAACGTTATTCAACAAGATGTTCATAAAAAATAGATGGCATAACCACTCTGTTATAAGTGTAAAAACATTATAATTGAATACGTTGATTCAAAAAAATATAATTCAATCAATCTAACAAAAATAGTATGGAATAAAACATATATGAATTCTATGGTAAACAATTTATTAAAGAAAGTAATAAATTGGGAACATAATAATATACATGATTCATCCAATTGTCCAACATGCATGTGAAAATATCCTCACGATCCTTAATTATGAAAATTAAAGAGTATATGAAATAAGAGATACATTAAAAAATTAGGAAAAATAAACATACATTATGAATAGGATAAAAATCATACATAAAAAATCAGAAAACTAAAGGAAAAAAATGCAGCACCAAGACCCCCTTACCAAGGACCAGACTCACTTTTTCTGATAAAGAAGGTGGATGGAAAGTTTTTATAACCTAATCATTGAGTTTTTATATATTTTCTGTATTCATAATCGTATTATTTTCTATATGAGTTAAATAATGGAAACTATCCACCTTTTTTTCAATCCATATACTCACGAAACTTCAAAAGAGGGGAATCCGGAACTTTTCTCCAACTTTGAACAATTAGGGAGTAGAGATGGATTTATCTCCATCTCTCACATTTAATATTGATCAAACTAGATGAGAGATTATTTTTAAGGATATATCAATCACATCACCCTGAGGAGACCCGAATATCCTCACAAGGAATATAGAGGTGGCACTAATAAGAAATACCACCAAGAGTCATAAAAGGGGTAGCACATGGAGGAGCACCATATAAAATCACAGAACATTTGGAAGGCATATGTACATGCATATAAAACATAATACATGGAACAATATAAAGGTTGTACTCAAAACTACCTAAGCCATGGTATATTAAAAAACTAGAATGAAAGATAAAAAAATGAAAGGTAAAGGAAAACATAATAGGGGGAATATCTTTGAGACAATCATGTTAATAAATAAATAATATAGCATATAAAATATGACATCTAAAATAAGATAGTTATGGGTTAGGATCAAGGCCTGGTGTAACATGACAAGGAGTCCCAACTAGGAATAGGCTAAGTACAAGGTATAAATCCAGAAAATATAAAAGATAGAAATTAAAATGAAACATTTAAATCATATTAACATTATTATTAATTTACAAATATTACTAACAATAGATGTGAATTCCAATTTCACAATATTATAACATGGAAATTAAATATAAAAAATATTTAATAAGTAACACATTATCACATGTCTATACCATAAAAATTAAATCTTAAACCTCATGATTATTATGCACAACAAAAATCTGTTAATACAAGCATCACAACCTTAATATGAGACTATAATAAAGTATGCCAATAGGTTTCCCCCCAATGTGAATCATGTTTATACATGGTGAAAAAAATTAAATCATATAATATAGTGATTTTAAACATACACTAAATTAAAGGAAAAATATAAATAAAAATAGAAAATATAGAGGCATTATCTGAGTCGTCCTATGAGATAGTTCCATCAAGGATGTCCTGAACCAGTTCACCAAAACTTTCACACTAAAGTGGATCAAAACAGTACCCATCCTCGAAAACCATAGAAAAATATCTTTTAGGGATTATGTTGGAATTATAAAAAAACATTAGAAGAAATAATTAAAATACAACAATATTAAAAGAAAAAATTGAAAGAGTCTTCGCCAGAACCTATAAACACATAGGATCCAAAAAACTCACACTATTAGCTCAATATTGATACATGATAGTTGAACACTTGAAGTAAATACTAATCATTTCAATGAAAGGTAAAATAAAATCCTTAAAAAGGATATGAAATATCCACCTACTAAGAAAACAACCTATACCTATTCTATCATGAGAGTTCCTAAATAATAGGATATCACGGAATGTCATATATATACACAAGAAATAATGGAAAATCTCCAAAACATGAGAAATAATATGTGACCTAATTGAATCTGGCTACTAAATAAGATAAATACATACTAGTATACATTATAATGACATATATGTACCAACCCAATTAACTATATAGGTCCCAATAGTACTACAATGATTTCCTATAATAACAAAACCTGTTATGATTTCAATGACACTCTAAACACTACCAATTCCTAATAATCACTACTAATAGTTCAAAAAACCCAACTGATAATAGAACATACTAAGAGAAAAAAGATGAATGAATGGAGATAAATACCAGCTAACTCCTAAGGTAAATACATAGAAATATGAGTCAAGAAAATATTTCTGATGACACTACCACCAAACATAACTACTAACCAACCCTCTTTCACAAGCTAACCATACTCCCCCCACCAAACCCAAAACCCATACACAACCAGGTTACTCCTACCAAAATGTATCTATAAGACCCAAACATATATACAATATATAAAAGTAATAAGGAAAATATATTATTAAATACAGAAAAAACAAACATATGTTACATATAAAGAGTGAAATAGAATTATTTCAATAGATAATGAAATATTGATATATTATAACATCTATCAATGAAATCATTTTAAACCAAATAAATAATTATTATAAAATTTTAATATGAAAATTTAATCCCATTTTATCAATGATAAAAAAATTTCTTGTCGTATTATCGGAAATTATACATTCTATTACAATATGAACTATTTTTAAAATTTTTGGTTTTTTTTAAATTTATGAAAAAATATATGAAATGTAGATTTATTATACCACATTTACAATAAATTATAATAAAATAGTATTGATATAAATATATTCCAATAAATAAAATAATAAAAATATTATATCGAGTGAACTATATATAGTGGTAGTGGAAATTAGAGGAATTCAGGATTGAAAAATTATCAAAATATAATCAAAATATCTATTTAGGTATATTCTAATAAATAAAATAAAAAAATATTATCATTAACTAGGAAATATAGATATCCATAAAATGGAAATTGGTTCTTGTACAAAAATAGTCTAAAATAATATGAATGATCAAATATAGAAGGGTAAAATTGAAAACATAATAAAAACAATATATTGATTGTACCAAATATATTTTTGTATCAAAAAAATAAGAAAATAGATTCAGCGAGATGTTCAATGAAAAAAATAGAAGAAAAAATTTCTTCGTTATAAGCATACAAACTTGAAAATGGATGAAACTGAGTCAACAATATATATTTGAATCAAATCAATAAAAATTAAAAGTAAGTTAACATTATTTAATTTTAGGGTTGAAAATGTGATAAGATAAGGAAGGAAAATGTGTACATAAGGATTAATGTGCTCAACCAACAATCCCATATGTAAATGGTAATATCATCATAATCATTCACTTAGAAATGAAAATTGTACAAGAAATTTGAGAGAAATAAATAAATAAGGATAAAGAAACATACACGCACAAAATGAAAATAAATAATCACACACCAGAATAAAATCCTAACAAATGAATATAAAATATAAGATCAAGACCCCATAATAGAGTTCAGTCAAAACTTTTCTGATGAATAGAATTGATGGAAATTTATGAAGACACTATCATCAAGTTATCGTTATTTTTTAAATTTATTCAATAACATTATCACCCTCTATGTTTAATAATAATTAATATTTACCACTTCTTGTTCAATTCATAGATACAACAGTAAATGAGGGGAAATTAGAAATCATGTATAACTCCATCTAGTTAGAGTGAAATTTCAGCATACTCTCCTCATCCCATATTATATATTAGTTGTACCATGTGAGAGATTTAATAGAATAATAAATAAATAACATCATATAGGGGATACATATATCACCTCACATAAAAATACAGGTCGGTACATAGAGGAATCACCACTATTAAACTGAAGAGGGGAAGCACACTGAGGATCCTATAAAAAATCAAGGAATATTTGGAAAGAATAATAATATAAGGTTAATCATATATATCATTATTCAAGGATTAATCTATAAGTGTAATATAAAACATCTTTACACATATAATTTTATGAATAATAATCTCTAGTATGAAATTAGATTAGATAAAAATTTCAAACCAACACACTTTGGGGAATATCCATCACATAATCAAACTAATTAGTAAATGAGTGATATATCTATTTTGTATATATATATTTATGGGTTCTCATATCTATTTCCATGGGATATTAATTTTTTTAATATGAAATGTGTTCTAGATTTCGTTTTTTTGTGTTCTTATAGAAGGACCAAAATTTGTAACAATTTAGAGGAAATCAAGAAATTTTAGGAAGATAAAGGCACTTCACACCAATATACAAAGTGGCACGGAATGACACCATAAAATTATGATGAATAAAATATTTAAAAGGATTAAAGTGGGTAAATAAATCCACACAAATATTTCTTATCATTATTTAGGATGCCAATGTGACACTTTCGAGGATCATACATAATGATTCGAGATAAAATGAAACTTCTAGCGCAGGAAAATAGGAATTCATATTGTAAATAATTTTAGAATGCCAATCAAGAATAATACGTGATGTTAATGAATAAAAAACAACCTTAGATGAGATCCCATATCATTTAAATTATGTACATGTTTCACATCATGAAACATTCAAGAAAGTCTGAGATATGAATGTCGATGCACATCTTGTGATGGGGGCCTAAGAGCATAACAGGAAACAACAATTTAACAATGTGTTTGTCATAGTGAAACCCTATGATGACTTCCAAGATTTCAAATTTGGGACTCTAACAAAGGGAAATGATTCATTCAAACCATAGGTATTCAACCACCATGAGGCCACTACTAGGGTTCCAACCCAAAGATCTTTCTTTATAGTTTGGTTTTTCTTTTTGGTTTCCTTTAATCTGATTTAATTTAACATTGGATACTCATTAGTTTAATTCTATTTTATTTAATTTTATTTCATTATCTTTCATTATTAACTATTATCTCTCCTATGGTTTAGGTTTTGTTCATCATTGGAAATCCCACAATTATGGTGGACTAAATCCATATGGGGGAGTGGAATCTGTCAAAATGGATGTGTACCAAATAGTTATATTTCATTATTCACTTGTGAAATTTTTTTATTAAAATTTTATTTTATTTAAAATAATTATTTTTATATCTATTATTAATTCGTGAACCATGTGTGATTGGAATAAGACTAAACCCAACCTAATAAGGGTAATTAATTCATGAGCACTAAATTATATTATTTTTATAATTTTGAAATATGATGATAATATGACCTATTATTTTAATTCATCTTTCCATGAATAATTAAGTTTATAGGGTATATTTATGGGTATATAACATTTCTTTTATCGATCAAATTTATTTATAGTCCATCCAATGAGTATTATTGTTTTTGAATTGCATTCAAGATTCATTTTTAGCACAACTACCCATGGAAACCTATTTCACTCCCTTCTTCCTTTTATATATTTCAATATAAATTTTAATTATTTATTTTTATAACATAACTAGATTAAATAAAATCAATTAAAATCAAGATGACCCAAACTCTGGTTGAAATTTTCCATTTTTTATTCCTCGCTCTAGGTGGGATTGACCTCATACTATCTCTATGCTACACATTAGTAGCTGGTGTAGTTTGTGACGTTATAAATTTCTAATTTAGTTATTCTAATGTAGAATTAATGATGTTGTGTGGACATATATATCATAGTAAATAAAAATATTTTATTTATAATAAGAGAGTTAGGGAAAGGGATACATGAAATAAGAAACATGCCATCTAAGAAGCTCATATGAAAAGAGGCCCAGTACAATGTAATAATCTATAAAATATAAAATATAGAAATTTAATTACATAATTAAAAGAATATTAACATGAAACTGATTTAATTTTATATAAAATTGAATACCAAATTCACAAATTATTTGAAATTAGGGGAAGGGGAAGCCTAAGACACACATTTTTAATAATATATTGATCACTAGCGATAACTAAAAAAGAAAATATTGGAGACCACATATTTCAGTTTACTGTTTCTTCCATGTCGTTTTCCCACATTTATTTTATTTTTTTAATTTATCCATTTAAGATAATTTTTCATAAATTTCACCCAAAAAATTATGTATTTTCACATGACATATGGATTCTCATCATGTCATCGGCTATATCAATTACCAATTTTGGAACTCTAACATGGAAAATGACACATTTTTAGATAAGGTTATATATTTTTCTCTCATTGGTTGTTATTGACCTCTATTCATAGATATAGGTCTAGGATTAAAACATTATAATAATATATTTCATCAGTGCTTTAAAGGAAAAAATAATATGTGTGCTGATGTAGGCTAATAGATTTTATCTCCACTAAGAGTTGATAAAAGTAAGACTTTTTCAAAAAAAATTATCACTAATAAAGTGGCCATTTATTTATTATTTCATATCACTAATAATATATTCCTTTATTAGAAATAATTCTATCCCCGATAAAATCATTAAAAATTATTGTAAATTATATTTAATGAATAAATCCCACCCTGAATGAGATCCCAATGGCCTATGCTGACATAAACTATTACAAGACTATGAAGCACCACCCACTAAACAAACAACCCCATAATTTTCTATCATTTGGACTTTAGTGAATTGTAAACACATGCACAACACTTTATGAATGAGAACCCAAGGACATGTGTCCATATATATATGTGTGCATACAACTGTGTATGAATATGTATATATATATATATATATATTAAAATATATATGTATAAATATGTGTATTTATATATGTGAGTTCTTTTGTATGTGTTTGTATTTATATAAGTCTATATTTATGTAAATATTTATATATGTGTGTGTATACATATATTCTAATATATATTTGTGTCTGTATTTATTACAGCACCATTATGTGAACATTTATATATTTCTGTTTGTATCTATTTTTATAGCAACATGTGTACATACACATTCGTTTTAAAATGTGAATATATGAATATATGTATATGGCATTGACACCCATTTTTTACCTTCTTTTTTTCTTTTGTTTCCCCCTAAACTTTTAGGATCATGTCTATTTGGAATCAGGTCATAAGACCCAACATATATAAATATATGAATATCTTAAATTTAATATACATAAATAAATTCATTTATATAAAATCATTGTATATAATTAAATACACCTATATATGTCTATTTACATACATTTTTCTAATTTATTATAATGAATTATTAAATAATTTTATTACATAATATAAATTTAATAATTTGTTATTACATTATTTATGAAATTAAAATTAAAATAAATATTTTTTCAAATATTATTTAATATTTATAGATATTGATTTTATTTTGGGTACCCATTATCAGTGTTATTGTAGCTCTGATAAAGTGAATCATCTATTGGCTATTAAAAACCATGATAAACATAACCTTTATGATCACTAAAAATGTTGATAAATCCACCATTTATTAGTAATTAAATAAAACCGATGTAGGAAAACCTTTATTAATGATAAAAAATCAAGTAGAAAGTTCACCCTTTTTCAATGACAAAAAAAGGAAAAAACTACCTTTTCATCCTTTTCAAATGCTAAAAAAGGGTGTCCCTTTATCGACACTTTATTTTTAGTGGTGATAAATTGTACCATTATCACAGAATTTAAAAAACCATTAAAAATGTATAATCATCTTTTTTTATTTGTTGTACTAAGTGTATTGATTTGGGATTTTGGTTCATCGACATGATAATTATACTTTTTTCTTAAATTTCAAATATATTTTCAAAAATATGTTTAGAAATTAATTCTCACGCACTGTATCTATTCTATGGAGATATCTATTTTAACATTTTCATTATAGATAACTAATTAAATTTAATTGAAATCCATTGGTGAAATAATTAAATTTATTAATCTCCTCCAAATTTTATATAGAAAATCTATTCAGTGTATCAATCTAGCTCTTATCCATATATATATATCTATTCAAGTAAAAAAGTTGAAATATAAAAACAATAATTCTAAATTTGAAATTTATATTTAATTAAAAATGATAATATATGAAACTATAATTATTATAAAAAGAGGATGATTACAATTTTTGATGATTTATTTTAGTTTTCATAAAAAATAACCACTATTTATTATTGTAAAATTAGACATATTATATTAATTTTTTATGTCTAACATAGAAAAAATAGAAATCATTATACCGTGATGAAAATTATAACATAATAATTCTAGAATATAATAAAAAGTAAAAATATTTATAAGTGATAATTACCATTATTTAATGAGAAAAACATGTGTTCATTTAAATATATTTATATATAACTAATAAATATTTGATTGATATCAATTTCAGTCATTGATTTTCAAATTACAGTATATATAAAACAATGTTTAAATCCAAAAATACACACACACACACACACACATATATATATCAAAACAAGGTTTGTTCAATTTCATTTATTAACGAAATAAATTGCATTCTATCTAGGTTGAGATTGAACTATTACATGACCTAAAGACTCAGATATTAAATGAATTTAAGGATCACATGCATAATGTCCTTATAAAGAATCAATAAGTAATATATAAATTAATTAAAAAAACATTCTCACTATAATCAAAAACACATTTTCAAAAGTATACATATTTAATGATTATACACTAAAATTATTTTTATTTCTATATATTATAAATACGTATAATTGAAAAATTAATTTATTACAATTATAATTTTATAGTAGAAAATATATATTTTTAAATCATTAATCAAAAATTATTCTCAATTATAAAAAATTTAATAATATATATCTGACTCATGTATATTTGACTAATATATATTTTATAAATATATTTTAAGATTAAAAAAGAAAATTTTAAAATTTAATATATTTTACTAACATATTTATCTAATTTTAATTTAGAAAAACAATAAAATATAACATAACATGAAACTAAAATTTAAACTTTTATTATAATGGAAACTATTGTTTCACACCAAATGATTTACCCAAATCTTAGTAAGGAAAAAATTAATAAGTTCAACACTAAAATGTTGAAAAAAGTTTTAAAAAATGATTACACATGAAATATAATTATATTTTATATAATATTGATATTGTGATTTATTGAAGAAACATTATAGAAATAATAATTGAAATATTTAAATTCAGATAAATGATTAACACTCATTTTGAATAATAATTATTATATAATTATGTATGTAAATTATAATGACCTTTTTATTGTATGAAATATAAAAATTATATAAAAAATAGAGTAAATCTAGTGGGGTGAATCTAAACACACAAAACATTCAAATGTATACATAAACTTTTCTCAATAAATCAATAAATAATCTATGGTTAACAAAAGATTGATTTTTTGGAAGACCTTATACTGTGTGTTTTTTTAAAAAAAAATTAATGGGGACTCAACGAAAATGTGGTAGTTTTTCAAACTAATGAGGGTGAGATCATGATTTGGGTAAAGGGGGTCATTCCTCTGCTAACTGAGAGTAACCCATGAAATGAAGGGAAAGCGAGGTAGGTATGGGAGTTTCTAGCTATGGGTGAGCCATAATAGGTAAAAGAGTGACCTGTGTGGTGTTGGTGTATATTGACTAAGAGGATATCACATGTGTAGGATAAATTTTAAGGTATAATAAAGGGAGAATAATTCATGGATAAAATTTTGGGGAGGATATTTATTGGCTATGAGATGGATTTAGGTGAAGTATAGGGTCATAAAATGGTATCTAGGTGGACAAAGAGGCATCAATAGATAGGATTTTAGGAAGAAGGAAATGAATCATTTTCATGGGAATAAATTTCAGGGGGGTTTATAAATGATAATTTATAAATATTTAACAACTCACCTTCTGGGGGATTGTGTTGTGAGGAAGTCCCCATTAAATAACCAGAGAATAATATGGAATGTAATTTTGGATGGAAATATTCCAAAAGAATATATAAAACATGTTAAATACTTCTATAAAAATTGTACAATAATAGTAGTACAATAATATAATAAAACATTCATTTAATTATTAATAGTGGATGATAATAAAAATGATTTCATAATGAAATATTAAAATAAATTTAAGAAAACATAACTAGATTGATGTATAATATCACACGTCTATAACAAGTAAAAGAAAAAACTAAGAAAATTTTTAAATGGATTAACTTATTTTTTTGAAACATCAAAATCAATGGAAGCATACATCAACATCAATTGGTTGACAAAAATAACTAAATAAAGAATAAAAAGAGGACACAAAGATTTTGAAATGATTTTGAAAAATCTATTACATGAAAGGGGAAAGGTCATATGGGTTTCACTATACATTGATATGATAGTACAAAAAAATGAAATAAATCAGCAAATAAAAACAAGAAATGATAAAAGACCCCTGAGAAATTTTTTTGATGGTCATGTTCTTGGATCTCCAAGAATTGAGTTGAAACTGATCTAGGGGTAAAATATAGACCACATACTTTGTAAAATGTCAAAAATCCCAATTGAGCATACGAAATCAAAAAATAAACTCAATGACCCTAAAAATTAAATAACTACTTGAGACATCCTTACCAAGGACCGATCTTATCGTCATCGAAATGATTGAGTCATTCACTATGGATGAGGGTTATCATGTTAGTGCATTCTCATCATCATTTTTAGGGTACAAGAAACATTGGGAAACATCATATAATTGACATGTGATGTGATTATCTGATATATGAAAGACCAATGGTGTATTCATCCACATGGTCGGTATTTTTCAAAAATCAAGAAAATTAGGAGACACCAAGACTATATTGACATGTTTCATATCTACTAGTCACTCGATTTCATAGAAAAATAAGTTATTAAAGATAAATATGATAAATATGACACATAATGTGGTGGAAATATTCATATAGTGATATGATTATATTTTATGGTCATCACAACCACTACCACATTTCTACCCTTTAACCGTGCACAAAAAGGGATTTATTAGTTGCCAAACAAACCACACTGAACCAAAATAAAAGAATCCACCTATAAAATAAAATAATTATTAACTTAGTAATACTATATAAAAATAAATTTAAACAATATATATGAAATAATTCATTACTAAAATTCCAATTATAAATCAATGGACACACTTGGAGTCATTCCGGTCACACGGTGCATTGGAATGAGGTGGGGATAATTCCTACACATCACAAATTACTTATGGATCATTTAAAAAAATAGAAACAATCCAAACATGTTTTCTTGGTTTTGATTATGTAAAATGATGTTTTTACTAAAATGACATTTGAAATTGAAAACATGCACAATGAGTCATACTGGTCACATCGTGTGTCATTTTGATGTGATACTGATTCATACACATCAAAAAATGACTTATGAATATTTTTTCTAAAGTATCAAAACAATCTGGGCACATTTTCTTAGTTTCTAGTGAGTGACACACTTTTTGAACTGAAATGTAAATTTTAGATTGATAAATGAGACTTTTACTAATAACGAGAATATCGTGTATTATATTGAGGTATGACTAATTACTATACATTAAAAATTACCTGTGGATCATTTTCTTAAATTATCAAAACAATTCAATTTTTGTTGTTCAGTTATGAGAATGTAACTTGTGTACTTTAAAAAAAATCAATTTTGAATAAAAAGACACACTTAGAATCACACTAGTCACACTGTGTGTCAGATTTAGGTGCGTCAGATTCCTACATTTCAAAAATAATGAATGGATAATTTATTTATTGTATAAAAACGATTAAAATTAATTTTATTTATATTGATTAGGTCCCTTGAGTTTTTTTACTAAAATTTCATTTTAAACTCAAAAGGCGCACTATTGGTTATACTGGTCACATTATATGTCAGTTTGAAATGTTACTTTTTCCTACATAACAAAAATAAATTAGGAATGTTTTTCCTAAACTTTCAAGACAATCAGAGATTTTTTTTTGGATTTCAATTAGTGACATAGGTTATGAACAAAAATTTCAATTCCAAACTGATAACAGACACTTTGAGTCATATCGAGCACACAATGAATCAATTTAAGGTTTTTCCGGTTCCTACACATCAAAAATGTATTATGGATAATTTTCCAAAAGTATTAAAACAATAAAAATGTTTTTTATAAGTCTTGAGTTTGTCAATTACCCTTTAAAAAATAAATAACATCTATTTTAAATAAAAATTCACACTTGGATTCATAGTGATCACACCATGTGTCATATTGAGTTAGGGTTTATTCCTACACATAAAAAATTACATATGGATCATTTTAATAATGTATCAAAATAATCCAAATGCATTTTATCAGTTTTGAGTATGTCAATTTTTCTTTTTAATAATATTAATGTCAATTTTAAATAAAAAGTCACACTTTGAGTCATACCAATCACACTGTGTGTCAGATTGAGGTGAATCTGATTCATACCCATCAAAAATGACATATGGATCTATTTATTATACAATCAAAACTATATGAAGTTATTTTATTATTTTTGAGTAGTCACTTTTTTTTACTAAAATTCCATTTCAAACTAGATAAACACACATAGAATAATTCTGGTTACATCATGTGTTCATTTTATGTGAGATTAATTCCCACATGTCACAAATGACTTATGAATCATTTTCCTAAATTAAAAATATAATCAGAGCATGTTTTCTCATTTTACATGGAGTGTCACAATTTTTGAACTAAAATTTCTATTTTCAACTGATAATGGACACTTTGAGTCATACCGTGTAACGTCCCAACCAGAATGACCACTAATATAGCAGCTAGACTAGTGGGTCACATGGCCTCAAGTATTCCTCCCCGTACTCCAGAGGATACTAACTAGTAGTGAGGCTATTAAGAGGTTATGGCAGGGAGACTATACCATCATAGTTAATGTATCATAGTTGTATAATATAAAATAAATAATAGAAAATAGTGGAATTAGTAATAAATATAATACAATGCAGTGTATGTATAATCCAAATTGAATATAAAATCGATAGAGAATTGGAACATTCAATAGATGCATGCATGTCCTGATGATTATACCTAATCTAAAAAAACAAACATTGAACATACACCATGATACATTATAATAAATAATAAATGTAAACAAAATCCCCATGGGATATCTATTTGAGAATCTCTAGATCCAACTCATTCATGTGCTCCTAACTTTTAGGTACAAGCATACAACAACCATCAATCAACCATGGTCTTATTAAAAAAAGGTCTACTTGGGTACCCAAGTGCAATGGAATCCTGAGTGGGGTGTGATATAGTAATCACAGTAGGTTCCCATCCTTGGTTTCTATGACTAAATCCAATATATGATATATAATGTAATTCAATGTGCAGGTATAATAATAAATACAAACACACAGTGTTGAATAAATAAACAACAACATTTTCGGGTTCTTAAGGGACACCTAGTGGTTATACCTACTTTGGATCATAGAAGGAATAAGCATATGATCAGTTACCATACATATATATTAATAATATATATGTATATGATATAGTTATATTTTTTATCCACCTATATGAACCATGTACTTGTGGATGTAAGTGGCCATATACCTAGAATACTAGTTTCTAGATGGAATGGTGTGTAACTCAGACATCTATAACTAGTCTAAACGGGTCTATAAGCTCAAGATATAGGGTATATTCGATACATCCCAAGAGAGTGATATACTTCATGAAACAACACTCGGGATGGTGAGTGAGCCACCATAGCATCACTTTAATCGTATTATGTGTAACGTAAATCCCAACGCCCATATATTGTCCCTGGTGCAATATTCCATACTCCACACTCGTTGTAAGGGTGTGATTTCCCTCCCTTCTCAACACCCATAATAATAATACAAAGATAATGTATGAAGTTTAATTGTTTTTATAATAAACACCCATGATAAAATACCTCTCATGCTTTATATTTATCGAGCCTGTATTAGGGTATCATCATATAACATTAATAATAACCATAACAATGTGGCATTGCATATCATGCTCTATATTTAATATACCACTCATAAATTTTTTTTATATTTAATATAATTCAAATTACACTTGTGTTAAATTGTGTGGTTTTGGAACCCTTTACATTTAATTCCATCCAATTTTCCCCATTTAACGAAAACAATCCATCATGGAAAAGCTAAAAAATTAACACATGTCATTTAATCAAACAAAACACAAAAAATAAATTACAAAGTCAAAGATACACATAGATGTTTCTCTTCTCATTTAGGATTTACAAACATGGTTAGGGTCATTTTTTGGTGAGTCCAATTCAAACTCTTAGAGAGTATATCCATACAATTTATCATTTATAGAATGAAAATTCATTTTATAACTTCAATAAAGACCGTGTCTATCACAACCCTTCCCAGGGGGCTCGTGTTGTGACTCCCCATACCCACCTCTAATAGGCCAGGGGCTAGTGACTATAACTGAGTAGAAATATGACTAACATGGCAGGAATGGCCTATATACCTATACACACACAAACATCTATATGACCACAAATGATAAAATGTAAAAAAACAATATGAAAAAAATTCATTCATACTATTATTCCAAACAAAAAAATATGATAACATGTAAAGTGCAGTAAAGTAAACTGGGCCAAAATACCAAACCACTAAAAGAAAGAGTCTGTAAAATAAAATTTCCAACATGTAAACAAAATAGTTATTGGGAATACTACTCAAATCCATAACTACACCTTGTCCTACCTGAACTCATAAAGCTATGTCCGGTCTTGGTCTGTCAAAAGGTTGGTCGTCGGCACAAGACACGATACTTGAATGAAAATATGACATAAGGGTGAGTATAAAAATACTCGATAGGAAACCTCTAAATCACAAAGCAATACATAAAGTAAGATATAGTCATCTCTACACAGTATGTGTCTATAACACATATAACATTAATATCCAGGTATACTCAAACTGAGACATGCAGTCTAGATTAAGTCACAACTACCATATAAAAATACTAGTTATTTAGTCCAAAGATTATATGAATCAATCATCTGGGAGAAAACACTCCTAAGTCTCATATCAATGATGATGTATTCTTGAGAATTATTTTTCGTTAGGAACTATCATGAGAGATATATGTTGATCGATAGATTAATATCACAGCTAGGGCCATATGGTGATACCAAAAACTCCTTCTGGATTAAGATGCTAAGTAGAGGATCGACGCCTGGTGAATTTTTTCAAATCAATACTAATGAATCTACCTAAGGAATGAATATTGAATAAAGGATCCTAATTTGGGCCTCTTAAAGGGAATTTCGTTGACTCTATCCAGAGAGTCCTGCTGAAGGGATCATACTCTTATGAGTAGAAAACGATACCCACCAACAATCCAGGAAATGATCAAGGGAAAAAAACCTAATGAATCTTTTCCATGATAAGTCAGAAAAGATATTCAATCCATGTATATAGGTATACATGGAGTTTAGTAGGGTAACACTGCGTGTTCCTTGACCCCAGGTACTACCCGTGTACAATGGCCCATGTCAAGAGAACATGTCGTGCAAAAGAGGTATACCCAGCGTGTATAATGGGTCACCCACATTGTACTTCTATTCGAGGTCCACTACATGCACACTATCCCTATTCCAATACATGTCTTCAACCCATGTGTGATTATTTTTATCCCAATACATGGAGTAGACCAAGTTAATAGTTTCGTCGAGGTCGTGCGGTGGAGTACATGTTGTGTAGTGAGACCATGTACTCCTACCTATGTATGTGTATCTCTTGAGATACAAAATGAGTCCCAGGAAAGGGCCCACACACCATGTGATAGGTGTAACATTTCATATGAAACTTCACTACTTCCCCAAACACTAACTGATGCTTTGTGGGGCCCACATGTCATGTATTTCGAAATAAATATTGTGTTCATCAGGATTTTCCGAAAACCTTGGTTTGCACTCCGTCAGCTTCCCAGCCACACTAACCACCAATCTTATCCATGAATCTTTGGGAAACTCTGGATCTGAGGTCGTTTGGTCATTTCATAACCAAATCAATAAGATTCGGGCATTGAATCAACTCAAAAAACTAGATCGTCGTTGTTCTTCAATATAATAGAAGAATGAAAAATCAGTACCTAGTGTTATTTGATCCTCTATCACAACCATAGTCACACCTCCATTATGTCTTACTGATGCTTGATCTTCAATACCATATCATTGCGCCGCAAAAAGAAGGTGTAATGAACATATATTCATAAATCATGAATAACACAATGCATTTCAGGGGAGAAATGGACAAGGAACAACTCAAGGAAAGAAACTCAAGAGTTTTTTATTATTTCCTAGATAAATTTCACAATAATGATCAAGAAAAAACAAAGTAATTCCAATAATCAAACCCTAATAGTAAAATCCTGCAAATAAAACCCATCCCACAAGAACGGTCGATCTTCGGGTCAACCTGTTCATTGGTTGATCCGTGTTCATCATTAATTATAAGAACGGGGAAATAATAATCTGAAATAACAACACCCTACTTGGTGATGGATCATTCGTCGAGGAAATTTTATTGTCATGTTGCTATTGTTGGAGAGATCCTTCAGAAACAACATCCTTCATTCTCTAATTCATGCTTCGTCACCATTCTCCACCAAGAGAATTCCCCAGGTTTCTCTCCAAATCTTCCATGGAATTCCAGGGTTATGAGATTAACCCTATATCCCAACCACTTAGATTATTTAGAATAAATTATCTCTTCAATGGTGAAATGATAAGATAAAATAAATTCCCCATTTATTTTATTTATTGAAACATGAAAAACTAATTTTCATAGTTGACCCACGACAACCAATGTTAGGTCGCTCCTAGGGTAATCTCGCTACTTTGAATGCAATGGTGCACTCATATTTTTGATTTAGGATCCCTTTTGTATGTTATTCCACTTTTTCTGGAAAGCTTCTTGTGCATGCTATTTAATATATTTAATATATTTAATATATTTTAAACATTTATTTTGGGCACATCAGGCCTTAGAATAGAACGTCGTCTTAGCACCTGTTCTTGAATTAATTCCATATAATATTAAAAAACAATACATTGAAAAACAATATGATACAATATATTCTCCCAATCATGGTGCTTTTCATTCCTAAAAAACCAAAAGTAATTTCTAAATAAAAACATGTTGGTATTGTGCCCGAATTAGAGCCTCTCGATCCCATGTTATGTCCTAGAGGTTCCCATTCTGTCACCAGACACAAACCAAGGGAATCAATTTACCATGTCATATCAGGTCCTATCGATCCTCAATCTCCACTTGGAACATAGTAAAAGTCACTCCATCATCAATGTCTATCTCACCCCAGTTGATGACTTGCAATGGATCATACACATACCTCCTCAGCTGTGGAACATGGAATACGTCATGTACCCAGTATAACTGTGGTGGTAGAGCCAAGCAGTACGCCACATCACCAATTGTACATAGTATCTGAAAATGGTTAATAAATTAGGGAGAAAACATACCACCCCATCCAATTATCTGTAATCCCTATCATGGTGAAACTCTAAGGAATACATGGCCTCCTTACATAAAATTTAAATACCTATGCTTCCTATCAGCATAAGGTTTCTGAAGGCTCTGTGCAATCTTCATCCAATCCTGGATGGTCTTCTTTTTCTCGGTTGTAGCTCACACCAACTCTGAGCCCATGAGTGCTGAACCTCCTGGGTCAGTCCAACAAAGGGATGACCAGCAGGGTCACCCATAAAAATCCTAAAATTGTTCCATACCATTGGTGGAATGGTAAATGTTATTGTTCATGAACTCCACCAAGGGTAGCTGATCCTCCCCACTATGACTGAAGTCCAACATGAAAACCTGCAACATGTTCTCTAGGAAATGAATGGTTCACCCCATCCAGTCGCCTAACTAGGGTGAAATGTCATGATCAAGCGTAACTAAATCCCAAATTCCTCCTAAAATACCTTCCACAATTGGGATGTAAAATTAGCATCACATTCCAAAACTATCATTGATGGGACTCCATGGAGTCGAACTATCTATGAAACATTGATGCATCTCAATCATTCTACGAAAATATTCTTTTAGATAATTAGGAAGTGGGATGACTTGGTGAGTTGGTCAATCACCACCCAGATGGAATCATGTCCCCTTGATGTATGTGGTAAAACCATTATTAATTCAATCTATATCCCATCCCACTTCCATTTTATAACCTCAAGGGATTGAGATAAACTCATTAGAACCTGGTACTCAGCCTTCACCTGCTGGCACATAAGTAATATAGAATCAAAATCTACCATTTACTTCTTCATACAAGTCCACCAAACCATACATCATAGGTCCTGGTAAATATTTTCCACTCATGGATTTTCTGTCAAAGGGGACGTATGAAACTCCCACGGAACCTCCTCCCACAATGCCATTGGTATAAATTTTCATCCTTTGAAAAAGAGTAAATTCTACCCACCCTGTGAATATCCATCGGGTTCATGTCCTACATGTTGGAACCATGGTCTTTCTTTGCATAAATTGGAGTATGGTTTGTGTTTTTTGTCAATACTTAGTGTATTTTCAGAATGTGTGCCCACAAAGTGATCTTACAGAACAGGAAGATAACAGTATTGAAGGTGACACCATTTTCCAGTGTTTGCCGATTTTTTGGGCCTGAAAATCGACAAATGGAGAAAAGTGGTTTTGGTAAAGAGACTTGCGCGCCATTGTCTTGAAAGAGAAGAAACTTGCGCACCATATGTTTTTCAAGATCAGAACATGAAAATATGGCAATGGGAGAAGGGCGCCCAAGTTTTATGTTTGGTCGCACAGGTGACTTATGTGGTAGAGAGTTGGGCGCCTAAACATGCACGCTAAGTGAATAGTTGTGTGCCGTCACGCAGGGTATCCAAATACCTATAAATATAGGTCAAACCTCCTCATTCGGCAAGAAGTTCATACTTAGATAATGTCAGAGCTCCCGTCGCGCAGGTGTTGTGGTCGTACAAGTGGTGGTGGGTCGCACAAGTTGAAGTTGCGCAATAGTTGTTTGCTGCGCATCCAAGGTGTTTTGGGAGAGAAAGGGGTTGAGTCGCCCAAGTTTGGAGTTGGTGAAGGAGGTGTCGTGCAGGTGGTTTGGTGACACTTGCATTCCAGGATTTGAAGAAGCACGAAAGTTTATATTTGCGTTCCAAAATCGGTTTGGGTGTAAAAGGATGTGAGTCGTGCAAGTTTTAATTTGAAGAAGTGAGTGTCACACAAGTGGGAGAGGTGAACTTGCAAGCCATCTAGAAACTTGAGCGCCAGGCTTGGAGAAGTGTGCTAGGTGTGGTTGAAGTACGCCAGTATTTCTGGGGCTGCGCGAAAGCTGAATTTTTTCCCGATACCGTTGGTGAAAAGTGAGATTAGTCTACGGGTGGAAGTTGGAATTTAATAGAGCATCTACATACAACATATGATGTATTCATTAGCGATGATGAAGAGAACTTCATGACTATAAACTGAGTGGGACTTCACCAAAGGCAGTGAGCCAGTGGGAGTCAATGGGAGTGACCCGAGGGATGCAATGAGCTATCCCTGAACTTTTTTAAAGTTAGCGAGCCTGGGACATAGTGACTGTGCCCAAACCTTAGTAACCCACATCTAGTGAATTTTAGTGGAATTTGGTACGACTGAAAACCTATCGGCGTATGCTCCTTGTACATAGCCCTTAGTGTTGAACCAAGTAAAAAGTTTTGTGTCATTTCTCTGTATGTTAATGTTTTCTTTCTGATCATATCCATCTTATAGGTTTAACAAGTTCCTACCAACGTGGGAACAAGATCCATCACTTTAAAAGAAAAAGTTGTCACCCTGATTCACCCCTCCCATCTTAGGGTATCCCGGGGTCCTACAAGTGGTATCCTAGGGAGGTTGCTGGTGTTAGATCGATCCTTTGTCGCCATGGAGAATGCAGTCAACACTAGAGGAATACCTCTCTTCGATGGAAGTAATTTTTAGATTTGTAAGAAAAGAATGAAATATCATTTAAGATCCCTTAGAATGGAAGTCTTATTTTCCACTGTGCATGGAATACAAGATACTGATCCAATATGACTTTCTATGACTGATACAGACAATAAATTTCTAGACACAGATGCTAAAGCTCAGAATTCTATCACTGCAGTTCTCTTAGATCAGATCTATCTAAAGGTGATGAGTTGCACCTCAGCAAAGTCTACGTGGGATAAACTTGAAAACATTTATGAAGGAGACCAAAAAGTGAAGGAGAAAAACTTCAAGTCTTACATAATAGGTTTGACGATCTAAAGATGCATCCTAATGAGAATGCAGATTCATTCTTCAATCAAATTACTGAAGTTTTGGGAGAAATTTGATTTCTTGGAGAAGAAATCAAAGACATTGATATCGTAAAGAAAATCTTGAGAAGACTTCCTCCTATGTACAATGAAAAGGTGTTAGCTCTTGAAGAAATAGATCTCTCTAAACTTTCTCTGAATAAACTTTTAAGTAGTATAGTGGTATATGAGATGAGAGTCAAACAAGAAGATTCCATGACTCGTGTAAGAAAGAAAATGGAATTCAAATCCATGGACAACTGAAAATTTCAGAAGATAGTGGTGCTGAAGATGAAGAGGAAAAGGAAATTATTTCTCTCATCACCAAGAAGCTGATGAAGGGAAAAGGTCAATTAAAAGGTAATCTACCTTTGTCATGTTTTCGTTTTGGAAGAGTCAGGCACATTGCCTCTCAGTGCCAATGAATGTTTGATGATGATGAAAGCAAACTATAAGACATCGAGAAGCCTCAGAAAAGGTTTTTCAAAAAGGGAGACTTTAAATCAGGAAAGAAAATATAGAGGAAGAGTTTTGTCTATTAAGAGGTAGATGATGATATTGAATTTTGTGAAGAATAAGAACCAAAATTTAAAAGAGGAAACCATGCTTCCATGATGGTTACCATTGAAAAGTTAGAACCCCTAATCAACAAAGGTATAGATAATCAAATTACTGCTAATGGTGATCTAAAGATTCAAATTAAGGATTCCCTTTCATAGCTTGGGAATAAATGCAAGAGATGCAATAAGTTTAAGAAAATGGTGGAAGAATCATCAGAATATGTCGATGATCTTGAAGCAGAAATGGAACGACTAGAATAACTAGTGAAAGTTCAGTCTTTAATCCTTGAAAGCACAGATGACGTTGTGGAACTAAATCTTAGAATTGAAGAACAAGAAAAGGTCATAAATGACCTTTCATCCAGACTATAAGAAAATTCCAAGACTGTTGAGGGTCTTGAGGAAGAAGTTAATACTCTTAGGAGTAAAATTGAATGTCAATCAACAAAAAATGATGGTAAAAAGAAAATTTATTTTGTAAGATTCTCAGATGTAGAATTACTGGAAAGAGCCAAGTGTGGTTCATATGGGGTTGGAAAAATCATGAGTGAACAAAGACCCACTTGCATGGGAAAGAGTGCAATTGGCTGTGAAGATGAGACATCAACTGCTAGAAGTGAAAAGATCCAAAATAAAGACAAGATGAAAGTTGGACATGTTGAAACGTTTCCTAAAGTGATAAAAAAGGAACCCTCAATCCAAACTAAAAGGAGAACTAAAAATTATCCTCAAACATTCAGAAATGACAGGTAGTCTATCTATTCTCCCAAGGAAGATGGTATGAGGATAAATTCAAGTTAGAAGACATTTCCTCTCATGAAGTGTCTGTTCTGTGGCTACTTGGGCCATACCATGTCATATTACAAAGAAGCAAGGAGCTACTTGAATGGGGAAGATCTGGGACGTCAACAAAAGAGACTAACTTCATATCCTCCATCTTATAGAAGAAATATTTTCTATGGATACTATTTTCATTATTCTAACTTTGATCATAAAGCTATGAATTGCAGGTAGAGATTCGATAGAATAGATGAATACAACTCTCATAAACGGTTCAATATTCATCCTCTTGATGGTGTTGATCTCACAAATAGGTTTTCTACTCTGGAAGAAGATTATGGGTATGAAGAATCTGATTATGTGGAAGAAATAATTAGAAGGCCATCAATATCTTATACTCAATCCAATACCTCATGGAATGAAAAAAGGAAGATCGAGAAATCCAATCTTGTAGAAGTAACCTTCAGAGCTACAAAGAGCAGCATCACCTGGATTCTTGATAGTGTATGCTCTTCACATATGACAGGAAATGCTAAACTTTTGAATAACATTGAAAAGAAGGTTAATGGAATAGTAAGGTTTGGTAATGATGTTGCTTTGAAGATTAAAGGCAGTGGGAATACTGCTCTCTCCAATGGAGAGATGAAAAATATTGAAGTTCTTTATGTGGACGGTCTATTCCACAATCTCCTCAGTGTAATTCAACTCTATTAATCAGGTCTCATAGTAACTTTCAATAAAAAAGGATTCACTACAAAAGGAAAAATAAGGAATTATCTTATGAAAGGCTATATAATAGATGGAAAATTATATCAGGTTGACAACAAAGTAAACTCTTTCTATTTGTCTGTTGAATAATAAAACAACCTCTGGCATCAAAGGCTGGGGCACATTAACCAACAAGATATGGAAAATATATCTAAGATGAAGATTGTCATGGATATCCCCCTTCTGAAACATGAACGATAAAAGGCTTGCGATGCTTACATATGAGGGAAGCTAGTCTGTAATTCATATCTACCAAAGAAGAAAAGGGCATCACACCTTCTTGATCTCATCCATACAAATGTATGTGGCCCAATAAATGTTTCTGAAACTCATGGAGAGAGGTACTTCATCATTTTTATTCATGATTATAGTGTAATGTCTTGTGTAATGGTGATTCATAGGAAGCGACAAGTACTTGATTGCATAAAAACTTATCGCCGGATTGCTTAGAATGATACTGGATGGAAAATAAAAGTCCTGCGATCTGAAAATGGAGGGGAATAAACTTCCATTGAGTTTTATAATTACCTAGAAAAACATGGAATACAACATGAGGTAGATGCTGTGATAACTCCATAGAAAAATGGAGTTTTTGAGCGCCAAAATCGACAGGTCAACAATATGGCCAGGACTATGTTGATCGAGAGTTGTATCTCTCACCACTACTGGAAAGAGGTTGTTGAAGCTGTAGTGCACATTCAGAATCAAATGAGAATTTATATGGGAGAAACAAAGACACCATATGAATTGTGTCATGGAAGTAAGACTTCGTTGAAATATTTTCGTGTTTTCAGAAGCAAATTTTTCATCCGGAATAAAGAATGAAATCAAGGGAAGTTTGATGATAATGCTGATGAAATAATTTTTCTTGGGTATCCAATGAACAACAAAGACAACAAGTGTTTTAATAAATTCTTGGGGAGGATTGTGGAAAGTAATTATGTTAAGATCATTGAAGGAAAACCCCCAAATGATTCAAATAATTCTTATGCTGAGGAGATAGAAGATGAGGATGAATGTGAACATGGAGTAAATACAAATACAGAAATAGAGGATGGTTTACAAAACACTCAGGGCTCACATCATGATGTTGACTTATAAGAATAATCTGAAGAGGAAATCTTGGGTGGAGAGAATGCGACTGAACCTCACAGAAGAAATCAAAGAGTGGATATTGATCCATCTAACATAATTGGGGACATGAGTGTACCCACACAAACAAGGAGTAAGAGGAATAACACACAATATACATTTTTGTCATCCGTGGAGCCATCCTCATTTGAAGAAGCTGCAAAGGATGAATCATGGGTGAAAGCCATGAATGAAGAGTTAGATCAAATTGACAACAATCAGACATGAGATCTTGTCCAGATACCAGATGGTCACAATGTGATTGGTACAAAATGGATCTTCAAGAACAAGTTTGATGAGCATGGAAGTGTTGTTAGAAACAAGGCATGATTGGTATGTAAAGGATATTCCCAGATTGAAGGTATTGATGTTGAATAAACCTTTTCTCCAGTGGCTAGACTGGAGTCAATTAGGATTTTTCATGCTATGACTCTCCAAAGAGGATATAAAGTATATCAAAAGGATGTCAAGACAACATTATTGAATGGTGTACTCGAAGAAGAAGTCTAAATTGAACAACCAGTGGGTTTTCTTATTAGTACTGATGAAACAAAGGTTTGTAAACTAAAGAAAGCTCTTTATGTCTTGAAACAGGCACCACATGTGTGGTACTTCCAGCTAGGTTCTTACATCAAGAAGCTGAAATACAAAAGAGGAGGAGTTGATCACAATCTAGATGTGAAGAGTTTCCCAAAATATCAGTTCATGGTTGTAGTCTACGTTGATGAGATTGTATTTGGTGGCAGCAGGAAGAAATTAGTGGATGAGTTTGCTAATCACATGAAATCAGAATTTGAAATGTCTATGATTGGGAAGATCACATATTTCTTGGGGCTGCAGGTTATTCAAAGGAAGGATTACACATTCATTTCTCAGTAAAAGTATGCAAGAGAGCTGCTGAAAAAGTTTAACATGCAAGACTCCAAACCAATGTCAACTCCGATTGTAGTTGGAACCAAACATGGAAAGCATGAGGATGGGACATCTGTAGACCCCACCATGCAGAAGAGGATAATTGGGAGCCTACTGTACCTGACAGCAACATGACCAGATATTGTATTTGTAACATGTCTAGTGGCCTACTTTCAGAGTAATCTAAAGGACGAACATATGGAAGTAGTAAAAATAATCATGAGGTATATTCAAGGTACTCACAATTGGGGCTTATACTTTGTTGCAGGATGGTACAGTGAATTATCAGCATTTTCTGATGCTGATTAGGCTGGCGATGTAGTGGATAGAAATTCCACCAGTGGTGGAGCATTCTATATTAGGAATTAATGTGTTGGATGGTTGACCAAGAAACAAGAAATTACTTCTCTTAGTACTACTGAAGCTGAGTATATATCCTCCACAAAGGCATGCACTCAACTGCTATGGATGAAGAAACAATTAATAGATATTGGTGATGAGGTGAAGCAACCGATGGTGATTTAATGTGATAACAAAGCGCAATTGATCTTACGAAGAATCCGATTCAGCTTTCTCGTACAAAACATATTGAAATTAGGTATCACTTTATCAAAGAGAAAGTTGAACAAGACTTGATTATAATGGATCATGTGGGTACTGATGAGAAAGTGGCTGATATCCTGACCAATTCACTGTCAACGGCTGTGTTTGAGAAGCATCGGTTGAACCTTGGTGTTCAACCACCTCCTAGTGCATAAGGAGGTTATGAAATACCCCTCTCCCCAGTTATGTTAATTGTTTTTAATCTGTTTATGGATGCGATGCAGGTTTTTGGGGGAGATACTATCTAGGGGGAGTGTGTTTTGAGCTGAACAATGAACAATTACTGGTATTTGGGTTTATTTTCAATGGGGGAAAAAGAAATAAATTTAGTCATGTAATGCTTTTGTGACACATTGATAATTCAGTGTTGGTGATAGGATGAGATGGAATACATTGGACATGTAATGCTTCTGTGACACTGTAATAGAATTTCTTGGGTGTCATTGAGAATTCCAAAACATGGGAACCCAATTCAAGCTTCCTCTCTTGTTTTCTACACCGAGCATTTCTCACGTAGACTTAGAGTGTTGGCTGAGTTGATTCTTGCATTTATGGTTTTCATTTGGCTGGTGCTCTATTTAATTTATTTACTGATTGCCAACAAACCAAAAGGGGGATATTGTTGGAACCATGGTCATTATTTTCATGAATTGGAGTATGGTTTGTGTTTATTGTTAATCCTCATTGGATGTTCAGAATGTGTGCTAGAAAAGTGATCATACAGAACAAGAAAATAACAGTATTCAAGGTGGCACCATTTTCCAGTGTTTGCCAATTTTTTGGGCCTGAAAATCGACAAATGGAGAAAAGTGGTTTTGGTAAAGAGACTTGCATGCCGTTGTCATGAAAGAGAAGAAACTTGCGTGCCATATTTTTTTCAAGATCAGAACATGAAAATATGGAAAAGGGGGAAGGGTTCCCAAGTTTTATGTTTGGTCACGCAAGTGACTTACGTGGCAGAGACTTGCACGCCAAAACTTGTGCGCCAAGGGAAGACTTGCACACCGTTGTGCTGGGTATCCAAATTCCTATAAATAGAGGTCTACCGCTCCTCATTTGGAATGAAGTTCAGACTTAGAGAAAATCAGATCTCCCGTTGCGCAGGTGTTGTGGTCACACAAGTGGTGGTGGGTCGCACAAGTTGAAGTTGCACAAAAGTTTTTTGCTGCGCATCCAAGGTGTTTTGGGCAAGAAAGGGGTTGATTTGACCAAGTTTGGAGTTGTTGAAAGAGGTGTCACGTAGGTAGTTTGGTGACACTTGCGCACCATGATTCGAAGAAGCACGACTGTTCATAGTTGCGTGCCAAAATCGGTTTGGGCGTAAAATGATGTGAGTCGTGCAAGTATGAAGTTGAAGAAGTGAGTGTCACGTAAGTGGGAGAGGTGAACTTGCGCACCATCTTGAAACTGGCACACCGGTCTTGGAGAAGTACGCCAGGTGTGGTTGAAGTATGCCAATCTTTCTGGGGCTGTGCAAAAGATGAATGTTTTCCCAATACCGTTGGTGCAACGTGAGATTAGTCTAAGGGTGGAAGCTGGAATTCAATAGAGTATCTACATAAAATAGAGGATGTATTCATTAGCGATGATGAAGAGACCTTTACGTCTATAAACTGAGTGGGACTTCACCAAAGGCAGTGAGCCAGGGGGAGTCAACTGGAGTGACCCGAGGGACGCAGTGAGCTATCTCTGAACTTTTGTAAAGGCAGTGAGCCTGGGATAGAGTGCCTGTGCTCGAACATTTGTAATCCATATCTAGTGAAGTTTAGTGGAATTTGGTACGACCAAAAACCTGTCAGCGTATACTCCTTGGACGTATCCCTTAGTGGTGAACCAAGTAAAAAGTGATGTGTCATCTCTCTGCATGTTAATGTTTTATTTCTGATCATATTCATATTGCAGTTTTAACAAGTTCCTACCAACGTGGGAACACGATCTATCAATTTAAAAGAAAAGTTGTCACCCTGATTCACCTTCCCCTCTCAGGGTGTCCCGAGGTCCTACACTACGTACATCTAAGAAAGTAGGGTCTCGTAGTCATTATCCCCACATTGTGCCTCCATAACTCATTATATGAGTTGATGGGTGGCAACCATCGACTGGAGATTAGCTGCTCCATCCTCACCCACAAATGATAACTGTAATGAGGCCATCTGATCTGGATCCTCATTAAGTAATTGAAAACTTGATCTTCTAATAAGAAAATCTTCCACCACATTCCCCTTCCCATGAGTATAGATAATCTCAAAGTCAAACTTCTGGAGGAACTCTAGCCGTCACCTCTACCTATATTTCCTATAATATTGAGAGAAGCTATACTGGAGACAATTTTGATCAAAGTAGATGATAAAACATTCTCCCATGAGGTAGTGTCTCCACATAATCAATGTGAAGACAACTACTAAAAATTCAAGATCAAGGGTCACATACATATTCTCATGTGGTATCCACTGGCATGACCGATAGACAATCACCAATTTCTTATGCATCTGGACACAAGCAATCCTGGTTCCTGATACCTCGCAGAACACTATGTACTTGACACCCTCCTTCGTGAATCTCAAGATTATGCCCTCATAAAACTCTTCCACAACTTTTGGAAAGAAAACTGGAACTGCTCTTTCCACACAAAAGGATACCCCTTTCGATTCAAAGATGTTATAGGTGTTGAAATCAAGGAGAAATTTGGTATGGATATTCGGTAATAGGCTTCTAGCCCAAGGAATCTTCGTACCTTTGTCATGATCCTTGGTGGATCCTATTAAAACATTTCCCCCACCTTGGGCAAGTCGACTGCCACTCCATCCACTAAGATAACATGTCCTAGAAATTGGATTTATTGAATCCAAAACTGGAAGTTCGAGAGTTTCCCATACAGATGGTTCACTCAAAGTACATCCAAAACCATCCTTAGGTGTCTCACATGCTCCTCCTAGGATGAAAAGTGCACAAGGATATCATCGACGAAGACTTCCACAAACCAAACTAAGTAAAGATGAAAGATTCGGATCATGTGTATGATGAACACTGAGGTGAAGTTCTTCACACCAAAAAGAATCACCAAGTACTCATACTGACCATAACAGCAACTAAAATTCATCTTTAGTATATCATCATCCCATACTCGCAACTGGTAATAGCCTGATCGAAGGTCAACCTTCAAGTAACACCATGCCCCTCTCAACTGATAAAATAGGTCATTTAACCTCATTAGTGGATACTTGATCTTTATGGTCACATGGTTCATGTTATTATAGACCGCATACATTATCAATCTCCCATATGACTTTTTGTAAAACAAAAATGGGGCCACCCAGGGTGAAACACTAGGTCTCATGAAGACCTTCCTATGAAAGTCCTCCAAATTCACCCTCTTCTTCTAAAGCTCAATGAGAGCCATCGGATATGCTAACTTTGATATCAGTGTCATCCAAGCATGTAATTAGATGAAAAATTCTATCTCCTGATGGGGAGGTAGACCTAGAACATCTTTTGAAAAGACATACTCATACTCCACCACTACTAAAGGGAATTGGAAACTCATAACATCTGCTGCACTGAGGGTCAGGATAGCCAACTCAAGAGTACTCATATGCATCCTCTGATGCATGAGTCCATCTCGAACATCTTATATTTCCTTTTCACAAAAAAAATGAAAAACCTTGTTCCATCACTGCAGACACATCACACCCTTTGCCTAAAATAGTAAATATGGGAAGGGAAAGTGGATAACCAATCCATACCATGAATGACATCATAAGGCCTAAACACTACCACCAATAGGGTCCAATTAAAACTCTCAACTCCAAGGGTTAGGTCACACTATCTTCATATATATGTGATCATTGAGTCTTCTGCAGTGGTTATGTCCATGTGTAAGGGTCAATTCAATGGTTCAAACAAAATCTCTAGGTCTCAAACATGATATTTTATGAGAATGGAATGATAAGGACATGTTTCTATCAGTACTAGAGCTAAAGTAGAAAAGACACATATCATACTTTGAATCAATCTTGGAGCCCCTGGTTTATATGCCTCGACTACATGTAGTTGACCCCACCCCTATCCTCCAACTCCTTGAGTCTTTCATGGACCACTTGGGGTGGTGGTGGTACCATATTGAATTGTAAACCACCTCTTTCTGCTCTCCCAGATCATCTGCCATGTCTTTTTCCCAACGGATCTTCCTTACCCTATTGTTATCTCTTCCCCGATGGTCCATCTATTGTTTCCCTATCATCAACACGGTGGGTCGAACAATCTTGAGGAAGATGTACCTTGTTATCACATGAATAGCATTGCCTATCACTAGGCTGGTTGGATCCACCCTATGAACCCTGAACAATATACCATCTATCCAGGGACATCCTCTTGAAATTTATCCCACATCTAGATCCCTCATACTAATGTTAGCTCCTTGATTCCAAGTTCTCTACACCTGCTCATCAATTGCTGACTACCACCAGTTGTACCTTCTCATCCAAGAATCCTTCGACCACCAAATATCACTCAAGATCCCTAGCATAAGTCAGAATTAATAGAGGTATAATTCAAGATCATATGTCTCTACAAAGACCTCACTCAATGGTCTAATCCCTGAATCACTGATCACTAAAAATATTAAACATGTACTCGGAACAGTTGGTTAAAATTGATTAACAGTCACCCACCATCATGCAACCCTGTTGAAGCTAAAGAAGATCATGTATACACATGTCTCTCAACATAACTATTTAAAACTCCTCTTTAAAGAGATTATCAAACTCTATCTATGAAAGAGTCTCCTCATCATGAGTCAGGATAGCCAAACTCTATCATCGACCTACAAAAACATGAAGAATGCTCACTATCAGGATCTCTATTTGGTCTACTGGTGTCCTGACTAGACAAAAAACACTTTTCGCTACCTCAAGCAAGTCCTAAGACTCCTGATGGTTGGGATTGCATCATAATATACGGGGTCTTTGTCTCAATGACTTGTGGAGTGCGGTGAGCCTGTGCTCTTCATCTTCTGGTATTGCAGGTACCATGTTCTCATCTACAGGTGGTTGTATGGATGTTTCACCAGTTAGAAGTAAAAACTAGGGAAGTGGTCCCTGAATAAAAGACTCTTCACTGAGGGGACCATCCTTGTGATCAAATTACTTAATCCTAGATAGTATGAGTCTCGGGGGATTCTTGTAACAAAACAATATGTAACACGATCAATGAGTGTATCTAGACAGATTACTCAAGAAGGACATAGAAATACAACCCATTACTATATGACGCATATACCATTATTTTCCTCGAAATTAGTTTTATCATGTACCAAGTCAAAATTCAGGTTACCAGAGTCCTAGTGTATAGATACATCAGCCGCATGCAACAACACTAGAGTCCTTGGCCTTAATGTCAAACTTTAAACACATAAAACTATTTCCCCAAACCTATCTCGTAGACTCTTGGTACTAAATTAGTACCGACCACCTCTAATACCACAATTTCATCACCCATATCAATGGGGTCCGTGTCGTGACTCAACAACCCAACCTCCAATAGGTTGGGGGCTGGTGACTAGCACCGAGTATGAATATAATTAACATGGGAGGCATTTCCTATGTACCTTTATGTACATACACATATCCAAGCCCAGAAATGAGGAAGTCTAAATACCACTTTGAACCAAATTCATATATACTACTATCCCAACCCACATAGTATGATAGGATGTAAAGTGCACTAATTAAAACTAGGCCAGAATATAGACCCACCAAAATAAAGAGTATATGAACTAAAAATTTCAACCTATAAAAAAAATAGGTACTGCGAATACTGTTCAAATCCATAGGAATACATCGTCCTTATTAAACTCACAAAGATATGTCCAGTCCCAATCCATTAAAATGTTGCTCGTCTACACAAGAAACAACATGAGCGGGAAAAGCCCATATAGGGGAGATTATAAATTGTTGGAACCGGGCATGCAGTGGAAGCCCCAAACAGGTGGGTTTTAAAAATTTTCCACCGACGGTCGATGTAAACATGTCGATGTTGAAGAGGATTAGCCCGGTCTTAGCCGAGGACCACGCGTGGAGGATTTTAAGCACAAAATTAAACCGTAAAATACCTGGTTTAAATCCGAAGCCACGCACGACGTCTGCTCATCGTTGGCGATCGCTGCTCGAAGAATCCGAAGCCGAATTCCTCTAGATCATCCACACACATTTCAAGGAATCCGTGGGAGTGTCGTTCGTTGTAATCTGGGTGCTAGCGCAGATTTGCGACGATGCCTTCGACGCTCCAACGACCACCGCATCGCATCTCTAGCGATGCCCGAGAGAGAGCTCCATCTGAGATCCTTGGATCCAGAGCATCTCTCTCTAGAATGTGTGAGAGAGGAGAGGAGAGATAATATAGCATCCCGCATTTTTATCACATAAACTTTCATTACATTTTACAAAATCGAGGATCTTTAAGGTTTAGTGTCTTGGAAACCAGGAACTTAAAACATGAAAACATAAAACATTCTTCTTAAACACTTGAAAGGATTCTCCTCATGTTCATCATAGATTCATTACTGCATCTCATAACCTGGGAATATACATCAAAAGAAAGGGTGAGCGGAAGGCCCATTGAGGAAAACAAGAGAAACATTTTACATGTGAACTTGAGATACTTCAATAAGGTCATGAAAAGAACTTTAAGGCATGAGAAAGAAATCACGAGATATATCATAATAAAAATAACATTTTTCATAAATTAAAGATGTGGCTGCAACATTTAATATAGACAATCATGAACATATCACCAAGGTCCATCCCCAAGGTGTCATTTGAAAATTACCAAGGTTATTCACCAAGGTATCGTGAAAATTGTAATCTCTAGTGGTTACATCATTACCCAATGCATTGGAGCGCTATCAGGGCGCACCCTTAAATTTGCCTTTATTATCATGTGAGACACATATATCATCATCAAAAATTTCATAAATAACCCATATAGGATAAAATAAATGGGTTTCATTTCATAATCACAACGTTTTAAAACTGCTTTAAAGACATGATCTTTACATCACTTTAAAACCCACAGAAAAGGAAGGTGGGTCTCATGTATGTAAATACAAGAATTTAAAATATAACATTTTGGTATATATGTGAATACCCCTTTAGAAGAAATAGCTTTGATTATTCACTTAATAATATAAAATAACTTTATAAAAAGAGAGAGACATTTTGAGACGGAAATTCTGCAGCATAACGGCTATGTTACGAGGTTTTAGAAGACATTAAAAAGAGAGGTGAAATGGGTCAAACATTCATAAATGACCCATAAAATAGTATATGTACAGAATAAGAAGGATAAATGATCATGGTAATGAAATTTTAAGGACATACCATTTGAAATGAAAAACATGGAAGGAAGACAAAAATTAGATTTCTCTTATGAAAGTTCGGCAGCCTAACGGCGTTACTTAAACTTCAACAAAAATGATTTGAAAAGATCAAATAGGGTCTCTCATCATGTGAACATAAGAGTTAATTATGATAGATATAGAGATAATTCCCCAACATAACAAAAAGGAACTTGAAAGAATTGACATGAAAGTAGAACTTCAAAACGAGAAGGGTGAAGAACCACTTAAAAATTCGGCAGCCTAACGACGCCACTTAAAACTTCAAAATACTGAATTGAAGAGATCAAATGGGGTCTCTCATCATATGAAAATAAGTGTCCAGAATTATAGATATAGAGATCATACCCCAACATAACAAAAAGGATCTTGAAAGAATTGACATGAAAGTAGAACTTCAAAACGAGAAGGGTGAAGAACCACTTAAAAATTCGGCAGCCTAACGTCGCCACTTAAAACATAAAAATACTGAATTGAAGAGATCAAATGGGGTCTCTCATCATATGAACATAAGAGTACAGTATGATATATATAGAGATCATACCCCAACATAACAAAAAGGAACTTGAAATAATTGACATGAAAGTAGAACTTCAAAATGAGAAGGGTGAAGAACCACTTAAAAATTCGGCAGCCTAACGGCGCCACTTAAAACATCAAAATACTGAATTGAAGAGATCAAATGGGGTCTCTCATCATATGAACATAAGAGTATAGTATGATAGATATAGAGATCATACCCCAACATAACAAAAAGGAACTTGAAAGAATTGACATGAAAGTAGAACTTCAAAACGATAAGGGTGAAGAACCACTTAAAAATTCGACAGCCTAACGACGCCACTTAAAACTTCAAAATACTGAATTGAAGCGATTAAATGGGGTCTCTCATAATATGATCATAAAATATCAGTATTAGAAATTTAGAGATCATACCCCAACATAATAAAAGGAACTTTAAATACTTTACATGAAAATAGATCTTAAAAAAATGAGGAGGGAGAAAGAATCTGTTACAAAAATTTCGGCAGCCTAACGACGCCACTTAAAACTTCATAAAACGAAATAACGAGAGCAAGAGGGGATATCTAATTATATGAACATGAAAAGGGCAGTAAGAGGAGTATAAAATAACATCCTCCAAAATAAGAACATGGAGCATAAAAGGAATGACATAAAAGAGATTACTTGAAATGAAAGAGAGAGGTCGGATCCCTTACCTTAAAACGCAACTCTTAAAACTCAAAGGTTGGGACATTGAGGGATTGGGGGCACCTTGGGAGGACTCCTTGGGAGGTAAGGAGACCAGAACTTCGTTGAGGATGGTTTTGGAGTCGAAAAGATGAGAGGAGGGCTTGGTATTTATAGGGAAAGTGAGGGGACAAAGCATTAATGGCCAAGGGACACCTCAAAAGTGGTTTTCTCAAAAGCATGAGCCCTCCCATGGTACTTCCCATAAAGTTAGGCCACATGGGGACCCCCACACAATAATTAATCCTCTTTAGTCTAACATCCTTTAAAATATCTCATGACATCATCATGACACAGTTATGATGTCATTAAACATACTGAAACCCTAAAAATGTATTTTTACTATTCACTGAAAATTCAACTTTCTCAGAAAAATCCAAAAATTTCACCTTTACCAAATATCAATGCTCTGATTTCAAAAATGAACTCATTTTATAAAAATAATTTTCTAAATATTTTTAATTTATTTTTTAATTAAATACACTATTCGCCAAAAATTCATTATTTTTAGAAAAATCCCCAAAAATTAACTTAACATAATATCGATGCTCTGAGTTCAAAAATGAAATCCATTTTATAAAAATAATTTTCTAAATATTTTTAATTTAATTTTTAATTAAAAAACACTATTCACTCGAAAAAACTAATACTTGAATAATAATTTATCAAACCCTTTTTTAACCATTTTATTGAATCACATTATTTAATCAAGGTGCCTAGATTATATAAATACTTTCTTTAAGTGAGATTAATAATCCATTTGGTCACATTACTAATCCTAAGCATAAAATCACTATTCATAATTTACTATTCATCAAAAATTAAGTTGATCTTATTAGACTCTAAATTTCGTACTGAACATATTTGTAGAAGACCATTTTTTGAAAATCATTACACATTTTTATTTATTTAAGGTTTACATAAACATTTTTAAAATATCCTTTCTCTAAAAGTCATCAAAAAAATGCATACTATATTTATTCGGTCATTTGAAAATTCATAAACTTCATCATAAGAAGAAATCCAATTTTTTATTTAAAACAAAGGATTACACAGGGCAGTTATGGTCTCCTTACATAGCCCCTTATCACACCAGCATAGGACCTAAGTGTAAGGTGTGCTAAGGTTAGAGAATCTGAGGGAGGCTCGGCCAACATCGCACGAGTATTAATTTCTATCAGTTTGAACTTCTCGTGAAGGAGATCCCGTTCTAGCTTCACACGATGAAGTTCAGCTTGGGTTTGGTCCAGAGCAAAGCCCAGTGGTGCTACCTCCTTCCCAAGTTCTGTTAGGTGGGCTTCGATCGGTCCAAGACTACTGGGTGAGGCCATCGAATCTCCTTTCTATATTAATTAACCAAGATTACTTGTATTTAGAACAATAATCAAAACGTTTAGTTTCCAGTGGTCATATTGACCAATGGTCATATAACAGTCAAAAACCAATGGTATCATTTTAATTATACTCATGTTATCAAATGAAACATTTTTTGTTGAGTATAAAAATAAAATAAAATAACACATAAAATTAGGAAACAAGATTTATTCAAAATTTCGGGTCGTTACAATCTTCCCCCCTTAAGAAATTGCGTCCTCGCAATTTTTAAAATTAGGTTTTGAAATTTCATTGAAAGTCCCACATCGGAAAAGGAGTCAGTAAAACTATTACTTTAAAAGAAAGAAAGTGAAGTACGAAGGTCACCCGAGTTATCCCACACTGGGATTCCATGTAGGAAAACATGGACATGGAAGAAAAACAAAGGGTCAAGTTATGAGGGAGAGTGGTAGAGAACATGATTAGGATAAAGTTAACCGTAAGAAAATCCCAAACTTATGATGTGTGTAAACGGTCATTGATTTCCTAGTAGGAAACGTAAACCAACAACATTTTTGTTTTACGTTCCTTTTCATAATTTTGAGGAATTAATTTACTACATAGAACAAAAACATAAGAAAATATACCTACCTTCATGTAGAGTTTCATCCTTTAATAATTTTCTACCAAAACTAATCTTTTCTCCAAATGACGAGCATTCAAAACTACTTGGTCTCATCAAAACACAAGAATCATCTTCTAGAGAACCACATAATCCACAAAAGATTAACTATCTATTTTTTCTATATTTAAACATTATCCCAAAACAAAAAGGGTAAGGTAAAACAACTATTCAAAAAGAAAGAATCCCATAGGAAGGGAAACTATTTTTAAATCTTCAAAGTTCCATGGTACTACCCAAAGTTCATCATAGACCATCCCATAAATAACGGTCCTTAAAATTCCTCAAAATAAACCAAACTAAGATTGAAACCCAAATACAAGATGGATTTGATAACATAGTCTTCCAAAATAAACTTCATTGTTCATCTCCAAACAACATCAACCACACCTAACATCTTATAACAAAAGTATCTAACCTAAACATATTTAACCCAAGATAGGTTAATCATTCCCATAAGTAACCTAAATTACTATAAGTCCACCTTAAATTCATAAATTCTTCAAATATAAGTCAACCTTACTCCTCAATGAAAATACCGTTGTAATCTATTTACCTCGATCATATAGGGTCCCCAAAATAGTGAACGTCTTCCAAAATAAAAATCATATTTTAATCCCCTAATCATCTCTGTCACATTAATACGGCAATCGTAGCATTTCCTATCACATTGGTTGTTGAGACATGTTCTTCCATGTCCCACCATTAACTAAGAAAAGAACTATAATTAGGGGCTTAAATACTTAGCCAATAATCATGAAAAGAAACTTAAAGCATATAAGGATAACTTGTAGTTGAAAAGTATACCCTAACATGTGATCCCCTAGGTTCCCATCTAGGTTATCCATGATCATATATTCTTATGTGAATCTTTATTTTATTTTATCTTTGTTCCTTTAACAATAGTTCATACTAAGCTTATGAATTTACCAAAGCATATCCCCCAGGAGTGTCGTAACCAAGAGTGAAACAAGGCCCGTTGTCGTGTACCAGTTCCCGTTCGAGTCTAGCTCAAAGCGGTGTTTTCTGGTTTTACCCCTATGTACATCTGTGCCAGAGCCACCTCTACCTGCTCGTATCCAGATAGGGATGTATTTTCTTGGCAACCCCTTACTCAATACTCACCAAAATACTAGGAAGATTTTCAATATTTTAACTTTTATATAGGCTTCTTCCTAAAGTTTTCATATCCTAATTTCCACAAATAACTAAACCATCCTTTGATACCAACTATAGCATCCCGCCTTTTTATCACATAAACTTTCATTACATTTTACAAAACCGAGGATCTTTAAGGTTTAGTGTCTTGGAAACTAGAAACTTAAAACATGAAAACATAAAACATTCTTCTTAAACAATTGAAAGGATTCTCCTCATGTTCATCATAGATTCATTACTGCATCTCATAACCTGGGAATATAAATCAAAAGAAAGGGTGAGCGGAAGGCCCAGTAAGGAAAACAAGAGAGACATTTTACATGTGAACTTGAGATACTTCAATAAGGTCATGAAAAGAACTTTAAGGCATGAGAAAGAAATCATGAGATATATCATAATAAAAATAACATTTTTCATAAATTGAATATGTGGCTGCAACATTTAATATAGACAATCATGAACATATCACCAAGGTCCATCCCCAAGGTGTCATTTGAAAATTACCAAGGTTATTCACCAAGGTATCGTGAAAATTGTAATCTCTAGTGGTTACATCATTACCCAATGCATTGGAGCGCTATCAGGGCGAACCCTTAAATTTGCCTTTATTATCATGTGAGACACATATATCATCATCAAACATTTCATAAATAACCCATATAGCATAAAATACATGGGTTTCATTTCATAATCACAACGTTTTAAAACTGCTTTAAAGACATGATCTTTACATCACTTTAAAACCCACAGAAAAGGAAGGTGGGTCTCATGTATGTAAATCCCAGAATTTAAAATAGAACATTTTGGTATATATGTGAATACCCCTTTAGAAGAAATAGCTTTGAGTATTCAATTAATAATATAAAAGAACTTTATAAAAAGAGAGAGACATTTTGAGACGGAAATTCTGCAGCATAACAGCTATGTTACGAGGTTTTAGAAGACATTAAAAAGAGAGGTGAAATGGGTCAAAAATTCATAAATGACCCATAAAATAGTAGATTTACAGAATAAGAAGGATACATGATCATGGTAATGAAATTTTAAGGACATACCATTTGAAATGAAAAACATGGAAGGAAGACAAAAATTAGATTTCTCTTATGAAAGTTCGGCAGCCTAACGACGTTACTTAAACTTCAACAAAAATGATTTGAAAAGATTAAATAGGATCTCTCATCATGTGAAAATAATAGTTCAGTATGATATATATAGATATAATTCCCCAAAATAACAAAAAGGAACTTGAAAGAATTGACATGAAAGTAGAACTTCAAAACGAGAAGGGTGAAGAACCACTTAAAAATTCGGCAACCTAACGGCGCCACTTAAAACTTCAAAATACTGAATTGAAGAGATCAAATGGGGTCTCTCATCATATGAACATAAGAGTCCAGTATTATAGATATAGAGATAATACCCCAGTATAACAAAAATGATCTTGAAAGAATTGACATGAAAGTAGAACTTCAAAACGAGAAGGGTGAAGAACCACTTAAAAATTCGGCAGCCTAACGGTGCTACTTAAAACATCAAAATACTGAATTGAAGATATCAAATGGGGTATCTCATTATATGAACATAAGAGTCCAGTATGATAGATATAGAGATCATACCCCAACATAACAAAAAGGAACTTGAAATAATTGACGTGAAAGTAGAACTTCAAAACGAGAAGGGTGAAGAACCACTTAAAAATTCGGCAGCCTAACGGCACCACTTAAAACATCAAAATACTGAATTGAAGAGATAAAATGGGGTCTCTCATCATATGAACATAAGAGTCCAGTATGATATATATAGAGATCATACCCCAACATAACAAAAAGGAACTTGAAATAATTGACATGAAAGTAGAACTTCAAAACGAGAAGGGTGAAGAACCACTTAAAAATTCGGCAGCCTAACGGCGCCACTTAAAACTTCAAAATACTGAATTGAAGCGATTAAATGGGGTCTCTCATCATATGATCATAAAATATAAGTATGATAAATTTAGAGATCATACCCCAACATAATAAAAGGAACTTGAAATACTTTACATGAAAATAGATCTTAAAAAAATGAGGAGGGAGAAAGAATCTGTTAAAAATATTTCGGCAGCCTAACGGCGCCACTTAAACTTCATAAAACTAAATAATGAGAGCAAGAGGGGATCTCTCATTATATGAACATGAAAAGGGAAGTAAGAGGATTATAAAATAACATCCTCCAAAATAAAACATGGAGCATAAAAGGAATGACATAAAAGAGATTACTTGAAATGAAAGAGAGAGGTCGGATCCCTTACCTTAAAACGTAACTCTTAAAACTCAAAGTTTGGAACCTTGAGGGCTTGGGGGCACCTTGGGAGGACACCTTGGGAGGTAAGGAGACCGGAAATTCGTTGAGGATGGTTTTGGAGTCGAAAAGATGAGAGGAGGGCTTGGTATTTATAGGGAAAGTGAGGGGACAAAGCATTAATGGCCAAGGGACACCTCAAAAGTGGGTTTCTCAAAAGCATGGGCCCTCCCATGGTACTTCCCATAAAGTTAGGCCACATGGGGACCCCCACACAATAATTAATCCTCTTTGGTCGAACATCCTTTAAAATATCTCATGACATCATCATGACACAATTATGATGTCATTAAACATACCGAAACCCTAAAAATGTATTTTTACTATTCACTGAAAATTCAACTTTCTCAGAAAAATCCCAAAATTTCACCTTTACCAAATATCAATGCTCTGATTTAAAAAATGAACTCTATTTTATAAAAATAATTTTCTAAATATTTTTAATTTATTTTTTAATTAAATACACTATTCGCCAAAAATTCATTATTTTTAGAAAAATTCCCAAAAATTACCTTAACATAATATCGATGCTCTGAGTTCAAAAATGAAATCCATTTTATAAAAATAATTTTCTAAATATTTTTAATTTAATTTTTAATTAAAAAACACAATTCACTCGAAAAAACTAATACTTGAATAATAATTTATGAAACCCTTTTTAACCATTTTATTGAATCACATTACTTAATCAAGGTGCCTTGATTATATTAATACTTTCTTTAAGTGAGATTACTAATCCATTTGGTCACATTACTAATCCTAAGCATAAAATCACTATTCATAATTTACTATTCATCAAAAATTAAGTTGATCTTATTAGACTCTAAATTTCGTACTGAACATATTTGTAGAAGACCATTTTTTGAAAATCATTACACATTTTTATTTATTTAAGGTTTACATAAACATTTTTAAAATATCCTTTGTCTAAAATTCATAAAAAATATGCATACTATATTTATCCGGTCATTTGAAAATTCATAAACTTCATCATAAGAAGAAATCCAATTTTTTATTTAAAACAAAGGATTACACAGGGCAGTTATGGTCTCCTTACATAGCCTCTTATCACACCAGCATAGGACCTAAGTGTAAGGTGTGCTAAGGTTAGAGAATCTGAGGGAGGCTCGGCCAACATCGCACGAGTAGTAATTTCTATCAGTTTGAACTTCTCGCGAAGGCGATCCCGTTCTAGCTTCACATGATGAAGTTCAGCTTAGGTTTGGTCCAGAGCAAAGCCCAGTGGTGCTACCTCCTTCCCAAGTTCTGTTAGGTGGGCTTCGATCAGTCCAAGACTACTGGGTGATGCCATCGAATCTCCTTTCTATATTAATTAACCAAGATTACTTGTATTTAGAACAATAATCAAAACGTTTAGTTTCCAGTGGTCATATTGACCAATGGTCATATAACAGTCAAAAACCAATGGTATCATTTTAATTATACTCATGTTATCAAATGAAACATTTTTTGTTGAGTATAAAAATAAAATAAAATAACACATAAAATTAGGAAACAAGATTTATTCAAAATTTCGGGTCGTTACAGATAAGCTCAATGAATAGTGTTTGGAAAATTCCCCTTCTCTTTAATTTATAGTGCTCAATTAAAATACCCGGTATCGCCTCGCCGGCAGCGAATACTTAACGCACTATTAACGACATTTTATGACTACTAAACTGAGCCATAAATATTATTATCATTTACTTGTAATATATTAAAATATATTACATGATAATAATTAAGTCATTAACCCGACTCGTCTCTCCCATAAATATTAATTGAACCTTGAATAATTTAATATTCATCAATTAATATTTTTTCATGTATTTACTTAAAACTCGTAAATACATTTAATAAATAAGTTCAATAATCATTATTCTAAACTCGAATAATATGACTTTATTTATTGCATTGGTGATCGTTTAACTTTGGACAATTCCCGGACCCTTGTGATGGGGCCCACTATGTCCAATTCTTATATTCAACTGAATAGGGCAGATTCTTGAATACACTATTGTGTGTGACCCTCTAGGCCCTTATTTCGACAACTATGAATAGTATTCACAGACCAAGAGCGGGATCTAGCAACCCATCATGGCCCTTAAAGAAATAAGGATTGTCACAGCAGTGACAACCAACCTATGAACACACACTGTGTAATATAATCTCTTTGTCTATAATATCTCATAAAGTAGGACGCACTCTCGTGTCATCGCCCTTTTCTTGCTTTATTGTTTGTTGATGTAACTGGATGGATTTACCCTCGACTTCCATGGCCACGGTCTTATAAAAGTACTTCCATCCATATCAACATGGCCATGGATATATTACTTCAATAACCTGGAAGCGACAAATCCTTTCTTGAACATTCAACCAATGTCATGCCACCAATGACGCACCTGACACAAACTACCTCGCCATGACTTCATTGCCATAGTTTTCATCTTGCATCAAAGTACGCAATCAAAATACATACATTAGAAATGATCTCAAGTCAGGAGACCATTACACATGATCGTAGATAGGAACGTCCAATGACACCCAAAACATGTGGATTTCTTATTGGAGGGTCAGTCCTCATGATCTCACTTCTAGAGATCACCAAGTGCGAACTTCATGAGAAGAAGTCTCAATGCTTACGAGCCCCCAAAACTTGATGGTCAGACATCTATTATGTCCAATTAGTAAGGTGTATCTAGACCATAGAACATATATTTAATATTAATTTCATAGTATCTAGAGGTTCTCATTATATCCTGGGAACTGCTATAACCTTTAGATACGACAATTAACCTTTAGACATTACCATTTCAATAGTGGACGCAGAAAAGTCTACACTATAATGGTAAGATGACATCATGCATAGCTTACTGTATACACGATATGGTAATCAAAAGCACAGAATAGTTGGGTCTAGGGCACCCACTATTTCAACATAAATATACTAAGTAAGACACCCAAAAACTGAAAATCAATACACAAAGGAAGATATAGTCACCTCTACATTTTATATGTCTACAACACATATAACAATAATATCAAGATATAATAAAACACAGACACATAGTCTATAGGTAATCATAACTACTGTATACTAAGACTAGGGATTCGGTCCAAATATTCCACGAATCACATATCCAAGAGAACACACTCCTGAGTATGATAGAATTGATGATTTATTCCCAAGAATTATTGTTCATCAGAAACCTTCATGGGAGTGATACACTGATAGACCTAAAGAGAGATAAGATACACATATGAGGATCACAAATATGTCCTTGGGGTAATACTAGAAACTCCATCTAGATTAACCTGCAAAGTATAGTATCGATGCTTGGTGAAATCAGTCACATGAATACAGAGGACTCTACCTAGGTAAAAAATATTGAATAGAGTATCCTTCTCTAGGCCTCTCAAAGGATATTCTAGTGAATCTATCCAGAAAGTCTTGCAGAAGGGATCATACTCTTATGAGTAAGAAACGATACCACCAAACTTCAAAGAAATGATCAAGGGCATGAACCCTAATGAATCATGTCCAAGATATGGTGGAGAAGAGAATAAATACATGTATAAAGTATTACATGGAGTGTAGTAGGGTAACACACTATGTTACTTGACCCCAGGTACTACCCGTGTACAAAGGCCCAAGCCAGGAGAACATGACATGCCAAACAGGTATACACGGTGTGTAGAAAAGGTCCCACACCATTTCATACTATATAAGGTCGGTTTCATGTATGTTTTCCATGTTCCATTACATAGCTTCATCCTGTGTGTACTTGTATATGTACCAATACACAAAGTAGAACATGTGAACAATTCCAGTCATGTTGTGTGGTGGAGTACATGTCGTGTAGTCAGACCGTGAACTCCACCCCGTGTTTGTGTATCTCTTGAGATACAAGCTGATTCCTAGGGAAGGGCCCACATGTTGTGTGACTAGTGTCACATGTTATGCGAAACTACACTGCTTCCCACAATGACATCCACCACTTAGTGGTTCCTACATGTCATGTGACAGGTGTCACACGTTGTGTGACACTTCACTGCTTCTCGAAACCCTAGATTCCACTACGTAGGGCCCACACACCATGTTCATAGGGATTTTATAAAAGACATAATTAAACCCTTTTCATATTCCCCATCACTTCTGCCACCAATATCAACCATTTCTCACTAATAAATTCCATATCTGAGGTCATCTAGTCATGCCATCACTGAATTGGTAAGATTTGGGCCTTCAATCAACTCATAAAACAAGATTGTTGTCATCCTTCATTTCTGAAGAAGAATGAGTAATTGGAACCCACCTTCATTCGATCTACTAGGGAAACCACCATCACACCTTCACTGAGTCTTAATGATGTCATATCAACAATCTCAGATCATTTCACCTCAAAACAAATGCAAAATGATCATTTGTTCATAAACCATAAAGAATGTGAAGCATTTCGGGGGGAAATTCCCCAGGAACAACCCAAGGAATGAATATATGTTATTGTATATTCTAAACTCGATGCATTCCACAAGAAAAATCATGAAAAACCAAATAAATTCCAAAAATCACACCCAAACAACAAAATCCCACAAATAAAACCCACCTTGTAAGAATGATCTATCTGTAGGTAAATATGTTCATTGGTTGATATATGTTCATCATTATTTCTAAGAATGGAGAAATAATAATTTGAAATAACAACTACTTAACTCATGGGTGGATCATTCACTGAGGTGGATCGATCTCTGCATTGAATCTTTTGGCGAGATCTGTTAACAACAAATTTCTTCATTCTCTGATCCAAACTCTGTTGTCATTTTCTGCTAAGATAATTCTCCAAGTTTCCCTCTAGATCCTTTAGGGAAATTCACACTTATGAGCATAACCCTAGATCCCTTCATCTACGTTAATTTTAAAATAAACCATCTATTCATCAATGAAATGATAATATAAAATAAATTCCCAATTTATTTTTTTATTTAAATATCTAAAACTACTTTCAGTAGTTGACCCGTTCTAACCATTGCTAGGTCACCCATGGGGTAAAATTGCTTCTCTGAATGCAACGATGCCCTTGTATTTTTGATTAGGGAACCTATTTAGAAGTTATTTCAATTTTTTAGGAAAATTTCTCACATGTGCCATTTAATATATTTAATACATTTCAATCATTTATTATTGGAAAACTGGGCCTCATAATTGCATTTTGTCTCAATGCCTAGTCTTGAATTAATTATATATAATATAAAAAATAATACATAAAAAATAAATTTTGGACATTAAAATGTCTCCAACATGCCATATACCATAAACTTTCATTAATTCATAAGTAAAAACAAACACCATAAGTACAAAGATTATTAAACAACCAATCACTATTTTTTAGTTTAGAATATAGTGCACCTAATTTAGGGGTATTGTTATAAAATCATGACATTTTTTATAAAAAATTCATATATCATTACTAAGAATACCATCCATGATTCTAATCATAATACACCAAAGAGTAATTTTCGAATTAAACTACTAATCATGGAAAAACTAATTACACGGTTCAACATAGAACATAGAATATTAAATTATCAATTTATCAAAATCCTACAAGGAGGAATTATATTAATAAACCAAGACGAGTGATTATAAGGTGTTCCAGACATTTATTTAATTTAATAAATTGGGGAGGTTTGTTTGGGCACATCCATGGGGTGTCCATAGGTGATATCAACAACTTATAAATAATTAAACAAGGTTTAATAGTTTTGTATTAAGGTTTAAGTGTAAAATTGATATGAATAACTCAATTTAAAGACAACACACGGTAAAATATAGTGTACAGCTTAACAGAGCTACATATAAATTGATGAAAACATGAAGACATATTCCTAGAACACCTAATTAATTCTATGGAAATATCACTCCTCTAATATCAAAGTCTGATTTGATCTGGTTTGGAAGAAATATAATAAACTAACCTTCAATATAAAAATAGTCCAAATGAGCTCACACCAAAATAATGCAGCTAATACCAAAATAAATGAGAATTACAAAAATAGAATGTAGAGCTTACCTATGTGGATTTATTGACACGAAATACACATTAATCAGAAAAATAATTGTAGAGTAACATCAAATCCTAGAATAGGCTTGAAGGAGGAACCCCTAGGTTCTAAGTAGAGTCTCATGAAACTATAGAAGAGGTGGAAAGAAGAAAAAGAAGAAAGAGAAATAAAAGATTTCATTAACAAAAAAATTTATTTCACATTAAAACATCATTCGAAAAGTTTAGCCCCATGGTTTTGGCAATCTTTCCACCAACCGTGTGACACCCTCTACTAAAGAAACTATCTTGGGCAGTTTGTGTCGCATAGGTAATCGTGTGCCAACTATTCAATGAATAGTGTGAGGGTACTTCCTAAGAGCCTCTAACCATGAAGGATAAGTGCATGGTTTGGGTAAACTGTCTGCAGCCCATGCAGGGTGTTTGTGCTCATTTGTTGTAGCTGTATAGTTTTCTACTGAGGGTACAATCGGTTACATAAAATCCGAGTTCCCTATATAGATCCTCCAAAACATCAAATTTCTAGCCTTAGAATTTCTGAAACTTGATGATACACTTATAAAACCTATCGGGCCTTTATCTAAGTTTAAAAACAACACTTCTATGTGTTTTATCTCTTGGAATTACGTTCTAGAGATCAGTTTTAAAAACGGTATGTTCAGTAAATGGAAAAGATCAAATTCCTTTTGACTTTCATCCATTCCAAAAACACGAGTTGTTACAACTTCACCACCATAGAACTTATCATCCCCACGAATCCTTCAGTAACAAATAAATAATCACCCATCCTAAGAGGGTCATTAAGTCTCATTCAAATAGTATTTTTTTTATTTTTAAACGCCCATTAGACCTCTAAGAATTACTTAAGCACACAATACTTAATCCATTAAATATCAAGCCACTGATCATTTTCCAAATGAAACACCAAAACCAAGAATACCTAAGCCCATTTAGTTAGATAAATGATCACATCATTGTATCATTAAACATCAGGCCAAATGTGTTCCCCACCTTAGTTATTAACATCACAAAAGGGCCGAATTCCAATCTATGGTACCGCTACTGTCAGAATTGGCTGTGAAGAAAACCTCTAAGAATTATAGTGATGCTCCTAAATTGATTTTTCATAAAAAGGGTGAATAATATTACATATAAGGTCATAATAGGGACCTATTTGGAAAGGAATATTTGAATCTTGATATACCAAACTGAAACTGTTTTGCACAAAATTTCCATAAAAGACATAGCCGATCATTGAATCCACACCCACCTTAACCCGATGGAGTGTTTTAAAAATGGTTCTAAATGGATGTTTCCATTGGATAAGAAGGATAAGAAGTAGATCCCCTCTGGCTGACTTATCTCAAAGATTCCTAGCATAGTTGGTTATCACATTACAAACTGAAACTCAGTTCCTTCTTCCAAGGCATATTGTGTTCACAATGAAATTGCTCCCCAAAGTCCATACCTGACATTAAATGTATTCCCTTGATCAAACCATCATTTGATCTTATAATTTTTTATTAATTTTCATATAAAAGGGTATAACACTAATCTATCCAACATGAACATGTTAACCATTTAGGAAACACCTCTGAGTCTAAAAAAGGGTTCCGGATAAACTCATATTTAAAGTACTGGAGTTCAAAGAACCCACCCAATGGAGTTCACACTCAATGTTTACAAGTGAGATGTTGTCATGAGGCCATAAAATCCATATAAGATCATTGATAGAGCCCATATCAGCATTCACTTGGTGGTAAAATTAGTGTAAGTTATTGGTGTCCAAGATTTTATCCATGTAATTTCTTTAATGAATATGAGGTAAAACTCCATACTAAACACACCTCAATAAGAACCACATGACCAACATAAAACACCCATAGAGTTTACTTAAGCAAGGTCAATAACTTTTAAAATAATAGAATGGAATAAATCCAATGCTCTAATAGTGCATCAAGGAAAATGTCTAGATAGTGGACATGCTCTTCACCATGAGATGTGTAAACTAAGATTCCTTCAAGTATTTTAAAAAAAATCAGTTGAACCACTAATGGTCAACTTCCCTTGTAATCCACTTGCCCACATCTGTTGAAGAACCGTCACAATCCAAACCATGATACCTTCACCAACTAAGGCATTCTGTGATTATTTAGGCTTGACCACTGATGTCCAATCAAGACCAACGATGTTTCTCAGAGGTTATATATATATAAAACCACATACATGTCATGATTCCAAGAAAGAAATATCATTATTTGAAACCTGAAATCCCCAATGGAATTCAAGAGAGACCAACCATTTAAAATTGGTCCTTTTTTAATTAAGTTATTTATACTATGAAGTACACACTTGTAAAAGAAATAAAACGACACTCATGAACTTAGGAGTGGAATAATAGTCAAAATAAGAGATAGACTAGTAGATCATTAGTGTGATACATCAAATTTACCTTAAATGAAATGTTAAATCATTTTCCAAGAAAACTAAAACTAACCTGACCAGACCAGTGTGGAAAAACACATGATCCCTAGAAAGTACTCATGAGAATTGGGAAGAACTAATTTCTTTAATTTCCATCACACACAACTACAGTGATCACCTGAGAACATCCTCAATAGCACAACGCTCAATTATTCCACTAAACTCAACCTGTTTGTTACAACCTTTAACACTCGATAGAAACTACATACATGAACTCATCCTACCCAAAGGTTTTAGAAGTAAGACAACACATCCTCGTTCCTATCCATAGGTTTTCATCATTATGTATTGAAGTATTTTATGGCTCATACAAGAGATTTAGTCCCAATTTGCAATTCGCATATGACTGGAAAATGGCTGGTGACCTCCTAATGTAAGAACCCAGTTCTTCTTCTTGAGGTACATGTTTTTTTCTTTACCTTTTTGCTTACGCATTTTTTAGAAAATAAGGAAAATGGGAAAAAATACCGAATTTTTTGACTACACACCGTGTACTTTTTCACACGCCGTGTACTTTGGCCGTGTGGGATGGGTACACAGGGCATGTTGGCCTATCGCTAATGAAGGGTGTAAAAACTAAATACACATCGTGTATAGGGTATTTACATGCCATGTATTTAGTCGGAAGGTGAATAGTAAGGTGGTGGAGGCAGCTGCCAGTGGAGCGACAGTACACGCCGTGTAATCGAGAATACACGCCGTGTAATCATGTCGACAAGTGAATAGTTCAATGGTGAAAAAGTAGCCACCAGAGGAATAGTTAAATGAGAAATGTACATGACATGAACTTGATAGTACACACCGTGTAGTTTTTTTCCACATAAAATGGGCAGTAGCCTCCTCTGTTCACAGAGGAAGCTTAAAACGCTAGAGGAGAGCGGGAGAGATGGCCGGACCTTGGAGGTTCTCCCGACCGCACACTGGGAACCCGATTCCTACACCGTCGATCTCCTTAGAACCGCACGGGTGAGTTCTTCCTCCTCGTTGTGTGTTTCATACCAATACTTTTCTGAGGAAAAGTTATTTGAGTTTTAATGATATTATGTTCATCTCAGATCTGTGCCATTCTCATTTGTTTCAGGAGGCATTGTTCACGTATACCGATCAGGGGAGATCAAGGTAGGTGGTATGTTGTTTAAATTCCAATTGTTGTGTGTTTTGGGTACCATTGTGATACGTGCCCATGTTTGGGGGTGTCGTATGGATGATGCCTTGTGTAATTAAATACCTAGAATCTCATAGGTAGTTTAATGAATATGTATAACTTATGTTTGGGATCACTTCTTGGATCTAGGACCACCTAGGGGGTGTGTTCCTCGGTTTAGCCATTTGGCCAGAATAACTGTGGGTATACCGTGATTTTTAGCATTCTTTGAATTTACTTGAGAGGAATTGTATATAATTACTTGATTATATATTGGGCTCGGCCCGGTTACTCGTATGGCCAGAGGGAAGTATTCATTTATCCTGTGGGAAACTCTTCTTATGCCCGTGGGCAGTAGATTCAATGCCTGTGGGAGACACCTCGTATGCCTGTGGGCAATATTTGTTATGCCTGTGGGCAGACACCAGTGGATTTCAATTCTGATTACCTAAGGGTAAGGATTGTATGTCTGAGGATAGTGTTATCATGAATATTCAATGTGATATTTTTATATGTTATACCTGCCAAGTTAAAGCACGAGCTTGGCATGGTTAAATGAATATTAAAATCGAAATATGACTTGTAAAGTTAGTTACTTTTGAATACTACTTAGTTTATTACATTTACTACTACACACTACTGTTGCACAATTTCACTGATAGTTGGGCATGAGCCTTTGGTGGGTACCTACCAGGATTTATTTCTCACACCCTGTTTGGGTCATGTATTTGGCCCAAATAGACTATATTTCTGCAGGTGTCGACATGGGAAAGGGTCCCTATATAGCTACATCATTTTAGCAGAGGAGTAGGAGAGCATGGGACCGATCTTTGGCTTGGGATGCTGCTGCATTTTGTTTACTCTGCTTTGTTTCGTTTGGCCGTACCTTGTACTTTGAGATGTATTGTATTGTATTACAGAGTATCCTGTTCTAACTGCTTTCATAGAATTAGTGACATGCTGCATCTTTATATATATGACTGCTGGTTCCCTTTTCTACATTTGTCCATTTCAATTGTATATTGTTTACTACTTCCACTGTTGTATGTTATTATCTTTTATGCTGCGCTACACTTTGACAAATGAGGGCATAGTTTCTCCACTATCAAACCTGGGCCCTCACTAGTAGTCTGCAGCCTCTGGCATTTCAGGAAATGCACTTGAGGTCATGTGACCAACCGGGTTCGTGGCACCCGTTGAGTGGAACCCGACTCCAGGACGTTACAAAGTGGTATAAGAGGGATGAATCTTCTCTTGACATACAGTTTGGTGCCTATAGCCAGGGATAGGATGGAATAGGTACTTGGTAATAAGCTGTGCCCAAGAGTAGCTAACCCATGTACAGGGAAAAGCCAATTTACCTCGTGTTGCAATTTTTCTGATTTTTCAATTTTAAAGTTGATTTGATTTTCACCGTTGGGTGACGCACTTGTAGTGTGATTTTATATTTTTATATTGGGTTCTATTTAGTTGAAAATTGATGAGATGAGAGTATGCCATATCATGCATCATTTAGGCACATGTTAGAATCCCATGCTTTGCATAGTTTATATGCCATGTAGGTGCATTAGAAATTTCATGTTGTTGTGATAGATGTTGTGCTAGTAAAAGTATGATCTTGTGATAGAAGCCTTGATAAAATACCTGCTATTTGATAGGGTATTGTTATGAAAGGTTTTGTAGAATAAACTCCAAACTTTGGTTCTTGAGGAGTATGGTCCCTCATTGATCAAAATTTAGTGGATCATTGATTGCTTACCTTGTTTATAACATGTATATGATGACAAGCTTTGATTCGCATGGAGTATGGGCCCTCACGGATCATAATTTGGCACATAGGTGTTGTTTTTAGTGTTTTCTGGGCTCTAGAGTAGTTTCTAAGGCTTACTGTCTGGAAAAACCCAAAATAAATGCCGTGTAGTTTTGAGTACATTCCATGTACTCTTCTGTTCGGGAAGAAATGGAAATTTTTAAGTACACACCGTGTACCGTATGTACACGCCATGTAGTTGTTACCCATGTCATAGGCCTTTTGGGCAGGAACACTGGGTGATGGAACTTCAAACGCACACATTGTATACTAATTGTACATGCCGTGTTATGTTGACCCTGTTCCCACCTGTGTAACTAACAACATGGACGAATGAATCTTTGTTTATACACGTCATGTCAATTCCAAACACACCATGTAGTGTAAACATGGGAATCTAGCCGTGTGACTAACAACACAGGTCTGTGTTATCCTTTCCAGTACATGTCATGTACCTGTGGAACATGGCGTGTAGTCTTGACTGGTGAAAGACCATGTGGTTTTGGCCATGTGGCTGGAATAACGGGGTGGTGTACACACCGTGGGCGGGTGTAACACGCCGTGTAGTGTCATATGAGTATCTGGCCATGTCACTAACAACACGAGCAGTTGGAATCTAAGCTGTACATGCTGTGTCTATTTGGAACACGCCGTGTAGAGTGAACTCTGTACCTGGACGTGTAACGGACAACATGGGTCAGTTAAGCTCATTCCGTACATGGTGTGTAGACCTTATACACATAGTGTAGTTTCGTTTAAAGGAGATCCGTGTGGCTATGCCGTGTAGAGGGACTTGGGCAGGGAGGAAAATTTAAGTACACATCGTGTGTATGGACAACACGCCGTGTGTTTGGGGTGTTACACGACTAGTTTTGGTAGAGTACATGCCCATGTGAAATACTTGAGGAAACACGGCGTGTAGTTACTATACATGTCGTGTAGTCTTGATCTGTAAAACTTGAATTCTTTTATTCTCTTGTTCCCTCCTTACACTCCTTGTTTTCAGTCCTTGATGTCCTTAATCTAAGGCATGTTTTTGACCCTGTAGAGTCATGCCACTGAGACGACCTCGAGTTGTTCTCAAGGAGAGAGGAAACAATTATACTCTAGAGATGGTAGGCCATGGGCTACCAATAGATCCTACAGCAAAGCCAGATGCGGCTCCAGCTGTTATACTAGACACAGGCGCTGATGCGCAATTCCATGAAGGCTTAATGCAGTTCATGAAGACCTTCCAGGGAGCACCTCAGGCCGCCACATCCATGGCCAAGTTGACACGTATATTCTAGCAGAAGCTTCCGCATATGTTTTCAGGGGATGGAAGACCACAAGCTATGGAGTCTTGGCTATATTCTGTGTAGACTATTTTTGATCATCTAGAGATGCCTCTAGGGTGTAGGGTCAAGCTCACTACATATATGCTATGTGATTCCACCAAGAGGTGGTGGTATGTTACCACCCAGTCTGAGTATCATAGAGACATGGTGTGGGAATATTTTCAGGCAGTCTTCTATGACTTTTTCTTTCCTAAGACGCTATGGGTAGATCGAGCTCGAGAGTTCATGAATATGTAGCAGGGCGCTATGTTAGTGATCGATTATTCTTCCCGCTTCACCAAGCTTCAGCATTTTTCACCCGTTCTGGTAGGTGATTTGGTGTTGAGGTCTCGACTCTTTGAAGATGGTCTTCGGTATGACATCCGAGCGCTGGTGAATGCTTTCAGGTTGCATATGGTACATTTCAATTTGAACCATGCACTGATTACTCAGCGGAATTTGTGGGAAGTTAGTGGTGCAGGCCAGGGCGGTTCGGCACCAGTTTCTGGTACTATTTCTACCAGTAAGAGGAAGACGCAGATGGATTTCTCTCACGGTGATAGTACTATCCAGAAGAATACTTCAGGTGTCCAGGTCATGTGCTAAAAGTGTGGTAAAGAGGGGCACAAGAGACCGTAGTGTCCACGTGATCCATTGGAGTGCCGAGCTTGCGGTCGGATGAGTCATCTGTAGTGATTTTGCAGGGCGTTCCCACCAGTGGCTAGTGAGAGGGGTTTTGTGCAGACTCCGCGTGCGGGAGCAGGACCACCAGATTCTTACCAGTCGGGAAACTGGAATACGTCAAGACGTGCAGGAAGAGATGGTGGTCATTGTCGTGGTAGCCAGACACCAGGATCTCAGAGACCACAGGGTGGGTCAACTCAGCATATCCAGGCTGTGTTGTAGGGCCACGACATTGGGCAGGAAAATGTAGTGCAACATACCCAACAGGAGTAGGATCCTAGACCTTCTACTGTCAGAGGTACTATTCTAGTTTCTTCTGTACTTTTCGATATGGGTGATACACATAGTTTTACATCTATTCCCATTGTGGAGAGCCTTGGGATCTGTGTTTCTTCTTATTCTGATGTTATGATGCTAGACACTCCTTCGGGGACTATAACGGCTGGTGTGCGTCAGTGTAAGGAGTTCCCCCTAGAGATTGGTTGGTGTCACTTTCTATGTGACCTCTATGTCTTAGAGAAGACGATATATGATGTCATTTTCAGGATGGACTAGTTGTTACACATTCGAGGATTTGTAGATTTCTATCATCATAGGGTGAGTTTCGCGTCACCAGAGGGTAGAGAGTTTCTATACAAAGGTGAATGAGATGTCCAGGTGAGACGATCTAGACCTGAGCATCATAGGCTTGGTGGTTTGAAAACCTAGATTGCGAGTTTATATCTGGATGACTAGGGGACTTGTCAAAAGGATTTCCCTCCAGTGGTGGATCGTTTCAGGGATGTATTCCCGGACGATTTTTTAAGTCTACCTCTAGAGTGATAGTTGGATTTCTCTATTGAGCTTATGCCAGGAGTAGCACATGTGTCTATTCCTCCTTATAGGATGTCTAATCATGAGTTTCAGTAGCTCAAGAGGCCGTTAGAGGAGTTATAGGAAAAGGGTTTCATCAGAACCAATACTTCTCCTTGGGGTTCTCCGGTCCTTTTTAAGAAGAAGGCGAACAATACCCTCAGACTATGTGTGGATTATCAAAAAATAAACCAGTTGATGGTTAAGAATCGATATCCCTTATCAAGGATTGATGATATTTTTGATCAACTTTGGGGATCACGAGTGTTCTTGAAGATTGACTTGAGATCCGGATATCACCAATTATGCGTGAGAACATCAGACATACCACTTATAGATTTTCAGAGCAGATATGGTCCATACGAGTACTTGGTTATGCAGTTCAGAATCACGAATTCCCCAACAGTTTTCATGGCTCTGATGAATTGTGTGTTCTATCCTTATCTGGATTCTTTTTTGGTAGTCTTCATGGACGATATCTTGGTGTACTCTCACACTCAACACGACCATTCCACCCATCTTGAGATCATATTGAGAACACTGAGAGAGCATCAGATATATACTAAACTCTCAAAGTGCCACTTTTGGATGGACCAATTACACTTCCTAGGTCATATCATCTCAGAGGAAGGAGTTGCGGTAGACCCAGATAAAGTACGAGCAGTAGTTTCCTGGGAGCAGCCTAAGAACGTGTTTGAGATACGATGTTTCTTGGGGTTGGATGATTAATACAGGCATTTTATACTGTACTTCTCCAGCTTATCATCGCCATTGATAGGTTTGAATAAGAAGGGTGTGAAGTTCGTTTGGTCAGAAGCTTACAAGACAGCCTTTCAAGGGTTCAAGGGAAGGTTGACATCAGCACCAGTTCTAATACTTCATGAGCAAGGGAAGATCTATACAGTTTACTATGATGCATCAAGTATTGGAATGGGAGTAGTGTTGATTCAAGGTGATCGAGTAGTTGTGTATGGGTCTTGGAAATTGAGTCCACATGAGAGGAATTACCCGACGCACGATCTGAAGTTGGCTGTAGTTGTTCATGCGTTGCGCTGTTGGAGACACTATCTCTTGGGAGAGCATTTTGTGGTTTTCACTGACCACAAAATTAAAAAATACATCTTTACTCAGTGTGAATTGAACCTGAGATAGTGAAGGTGGGTTTAATACCTTCAGTACTTTGACTTTGAGCTTTCCTATACACCTAGTAGGGGTAATGCAGTTGCTGATGCACTAAGTAGGAAGACTCAGACACAAGCAGTTCATGAGGCCAGTGGTGAGTGGAAGCTTATGGATTTGTTCTTTGAGATGCATTTTGAGGTGCACAATAGTCAGGAAAAAACCTATATTTCTTCCTTAGCTGTGACTTCTACCCTCGTGGATAGAGTGAGGATGAGACAACTATCAGTTTTAGAAGGCCTAGTTCTACAAGAGTCGGTGGCAAGTGAGGACCCTCCTCCTGGATGGATGATAGGCGATGATGAGTTATTGTGTTTCCATGGAAAAGTGTGGGTTCTAGGGGATATAAGCGAGGAGATGATGTGGGAGTTTCATACTTTATCTTGGGAAGTTCATCCTGGAGTTACTAAAATGTACCATGACTTGAGACGTCAGTTCTGGTGACCGGGTATGAAGAGAGAGGTGGCTGGTTTTGTTACTCAATGTTCCACCTATCAGTAGGTGAATGCGGAGCATCAGAGGCTAGCCAAACTATTATAGCATTTACCCATCCTATAGTGGAAATGGGATGACGTCATGATGGACTTTGTGACTGGGTTGCTGAGGTCACCTCGAGGCAATGATTCCATTTGGGTTGTTGTGGACAGACTCACGAAGGTGGCTCAATTTTTTACGATCAAGGAGACCTTCGATGTTGACGAGCTCAGAAAGTTTTATATCCGAGAGGTAGTATGACTTCATGGGGTTCCTCATTCTATCATTTCATATAGGGATTCCCTCTTTACATCTTGTTTCTGGAAAAGTTTTCAGAGGGAACTGGGTACACAGGTGCTTTTAAGCACAACTTACCACCCTCAGACCGATGGCCATTCAGAGCGTATGATATAGGTGCTTAAGGAAATGCTGCATGCATGTGTCCTAGACTTTGATGGCTCTTGGTAGAAGTACATACCCTTATTCGAGTTTTCCTACAATAATAGTTTTTAGGAAACTATTGAGATGGCACATTACGAGGCTTTATATGGTAGTCCATGCTGATCACCCTTGTGCTGGTTGGAGGCAGGTGAGGTAGATTTATAGGGACCACGTCTCATGAAGGAGACTTTAGAGTAGGTCCAGTTGATTTAGAAGTAGATGGATACTGCACAGTCTCATCAGAAATCTTACGCTGATCATCGTAGATGAACCTTGGAGTCCGTGGTCGGGGATCATATTTTCTTGCGTGTTTCAACGAGGTTGGGACACAGGCAGATCAGGAGACATGGTAAACATTCACCGAGGTATGTGGGGACGTTTGAGATTCTAGAGAGAGTCGTTCTAGTTTCCTATCAGTTGTAGTTACCACAGAGATACCGGTACATGCACGACGTCTTCCATGTATCTCAACTGCACCGTTATCATTCAGACCCATCTCATGTCTTCCAGCCTGAGGATGTTGAGATACAGATCGACTCATCCTTTGAGGAGAATCTGATTCGTATTGTTGATAGGAGCACGAAGGTTCTCCGAGACTAGTCAGTTAGTCTCGTATGGGTACTATGGCAGCACGACCGAGTGCAAGACAAAACCTGGGAGCAGGAGACTGACATACGTTCTCAGTGGACAGAGTTGTTCTGAGCTTTATCTTCACCACCCTTGGATGGGACATTTGGGGATGAATTTCTTTAAGGGGGAATTTTGTAAGAACTCGGTTCTTCTTATTAAGGTACAAGTTTCTTATTTTCCTTTTTGCTTAAGTGTTTTTGAGAAAATAAAGAAAATAGGGAAAAATACAAAATTTTGTGACTACATGCCGTGTAATTTTCCACACGCTGTGTACTTTGGCCGTGTGGGATGGGTACACAGGGCGTGTAGGTCTCTCGGCAATGAAGGGTGTCAAAACTGACTACACGCTGTGTATAGGTTATTTACATTCCATGTATTCAGTCGGCATGTGAATAGTAAGGTGGTGGAGGCAGCTGCCAGTGGAGCGACAGTACACACCATATAATCGGGAATACACATCGTGTACTCATGTCAACAAGTGAATAGTTTGGCGGTGAAAAAGTAGCCGCTATGGGAATAGTTAAATGAGAAAAGTACACGCCGTGTACTTGAGAGTATATGCCATGTAGTTTTTTTCACTTAAAATAGGCAGTATCCTCCTCTGTTCATAGAGGAAGCTTAGAACTCTAGAGGAGAGTGGGAGAGATGGCCAGACCTTGGAGGATCTCCCAACCGCACACTAGGAACCTGATTTCTACGACGTCGATCTCTTTGGAACCTCATGGGTTAGTTCTTCCTCCTCCTTGTGTGTTTCTTACCAATTATTTCCAGAGGTAAAGTTATTTGAGTTCTAACGAGATTATGTTCATATCAGATCTGTCCCATTCTCGTTTGTTTCAAGAGGCATTGTTCATGTATACCGATCAGGGACGATCGAGGTAGGTGGTCTGGTGTTTAAATTCCATCTGTTGTGTGTGTTGTGTACCATTGTGCTATGCTCCCGTGTTTGGGGGTGTCGTATATCTGTGGCCTTATGTAATTAAATACCTAGAATTGCATTGGTAGTTTAATGAATATGTATAACTGTTGTTTGGGATCACTGCTTGGATCCAAGACCACCCTGGGGGTGCGTTCCTCTGTTTAGCCGTTTGGCCAGGATACCTGTGGGTATACCGTTATTTTTAGCATGCTTTTAATTTCCTTGAGAGGAATTGTAAATAATTTCTTTCTTATATGTTGGGCTCGACCCGATTAATTGTATGGCCTAAGGGCAGTATTCGTTTAGCCTATGGGAAACTCTTCTTATGCCCGCAGGTAGAAGATTCTATGCCTGTGGGAGACACCTCATATGCCTGTGGGAAATATTCATTATGCCTATGGGAAGACACCTGTGGGTTTCGAGTATGATTACCCGAGGGTAAGGTTTGTATGTCTGAGGATAGTGTTATCATGAATATTCACTGTGGTGTTTTTATATGTTATACCTACCAAGATAAATCACAGGCTTGGTATGGTTAAATGAATATAATAAAATGGTAATATGACTGGTAAAGTTATTTAATTTTGAATACTGCTTAGTTTATTGCATTTACTACTGCACACTACTGTTGCACAATTTCACTGACAGTTGGGCACATGCCTTTGGTGGGTGCCTACTAGGATTTATTTCTCACACCCTGTTTGGGTCATGTCTTCTACCTAAACAGACTATATTTATACAAGTGTCGACAGGAGATAGGGTCCCTATAAAGGTACATGATTTTATCAGAGGAGTAGGAGAGCATGGGATTGAGCTTTGGCTTGCGATGCTTTTGCGTTTTGTTTACTCTGCTTTGTTTCGTTTGGCCATACCTTGTACTTTGAGATGTATTGTATTGTATTGCACTGTATCCTGTTCTGACTGCTTTCATAGAATTAGTGACATGCTATATATTTATATATATGACTGCTGGTTCTCTTTTCTACCGACTTCCATTTCAATTGTATATTGTTTACTACTTCCGCTGTTGTATGTTATTATCTTTTCTGCTGCTCTACACTTTGACAAATGAGGGCATAGTTTCCCCACTATCAGACCTAGGCCCTCACTGCTATTTGGAAGCCTTTGGCATTTGGGGAAATGTGCTTGAGGTTATGTGGCCAACCGGGTTTGGGGAACCCGTTGAGTGGCACCCGGCTCCGGGACGTTACACCTAAGGCACCCAAAGAGACAGGAAAGGTTTAAGAGACCTAAAAAGAAACCAATCATGCCTGAGTCATGTCTAAACTACTAAAACTGTGCATTAATCAATGCTCACAACTGTAACAAGGCCAATAAAACATGACCACCCATTCGAATAAGTTTAAAATTCACATACTATGAGTCCTACTGAGGATAAAATCACCAAAACAACACCATAAAATATAAAATCACATGATTTATCAAGGCACTAAATCACTATGGGTGCTACCTACCTCAATCCATCCCATTAAAAAATCAAAATCATCAAACCTATCACTAGGTATTGCTTACATAAGTCACTTGGCTCAATATCCTATCATATAATCCATTTCTATAAGAAAAATAGTGCCTATGAAAAACACTCAACTTCCATTTTTAGGCGATATAATGAGAAACTCAAACTACTCTTACATGAGGGTTTAAAAAAGGACACCATGTATGGATCCATTTTAAGTCCATTACATTGATATAAATTTTATATTTAAACATTTAGAAGACTTAAAAAACATTGAGGCATACAGGTAATAATTTTCAAACATCATTTTTAGACATTTAACATTCAATGAAAACCCATCATAAATGAGGCAATTTGTCATACAAATTATTTTTTATGTAATAACAGACCTGACAACCTAGGAGGGCCCTAATACAAAGACATGGGTTCTTCAAAAAGAAACCTAATAGCAGTTTATTAATTTTAGATGTTCTAAACATCCAAATAGACATCGTATAAGAAACATGCCCCAAACTGACGTACTTGGGTCTAGTTGTGCATTTTAGAAGTTAATAAATTCACTTTAGAATTTAAACTTATAAATCCTTTTTAATTTAAAAAATTTTCCTCGACTTTTATAAAGATCAATGTTGGTCTGAGTGTATAGGTTACTTTTTCCAAATTATAATGTTCCCATACGCCTTACAACTAAAAACAACCTCTCTTCATAATAACAACCATTGAATTTAGCCTATGCAACCATTAAAATATTAAAACAACACCATAAATGTTATAACTAGTAGTAATGACTGAGGAATATGATTTAAACACAAAAATGTGGCATATAATCACCAAAAAATGTTATATGAGAAGGCTGGATAAAGAAAACAAGAGCATGACATAGCATATAAGAGGCATTCTAACGAATACTAGGTATGACATACACTCATGGCACACAATTAAAAATCAGCATTCATGCTATAAATGAAACAATATAGAATGGAATATTAATTTAATGTGTGTATATATGTATCTATAATGATTCATGTAATGATTTATCCATTACCTACAATGCCAAGGGTAAAATACAATAAATTTATTTAAAAAATATGTATCAGAAGAATACATTAGTCCTTCAAGGTGAAATCATAATTAATTTTAATATCAAACATAATAAACATCAATACCTTCCATGGACACTTGGTCATTTTACCATGGATGGAGTGATCAGTCACATAGATATTTATCATGCATTGATACATTTATATTCTCATTTCTACAATCCCAAATAGTAAAAAAAAGAAAAACAAGCCCTGAAAAAACATTGTAACATATTGACCCAGCTGACCACTAATAAAATCGATGGACTAGTTGGTCACATTTCCACAAGCAATCCTTCCCATATTCTAGAGTCTTTTGACTAGTAGAAAGGGTGTAAGGAGGAGATATCAAGGAGACTATACCCTCGTAATTAAAAAAGCACAATGGTATAACCGAGACTGAATAGAAGATAACAATGGAAGTAAAAATTAAATGAATGGTAGACAAGTGAAAACATAATATAAATGAAATACTAAATAGATGTACAACTTAAATATAAAATAGATGCAATCATTTCCAGATTATTATAAAAAAATAATATAATAAACATTCAACAAAGAATTTATGATACAACTTTTCAATCTATCGACCTGAGAGAGAACTAATACATTAGTTGGACCGATGGGTGACATGGAATCAAGCGAGCCTCACCATATTCTATAGGATTTTGACTTGAAGAGATGGTGTAATGGGGATATAGAAAGGAGACTATACCATTATAGTTAATGTATCACAATGGTATAAAAGAATCTAAATAGAAGATAACAATGGAAGTAGTAATAAATGAATGATAGAGCAGTGAAATTATAATCTAAAATGAATACAAAATAGATGTCCAACACCAATATACAATAGATGCATTCACTTCAAGATGATTATACATAAACTAAAACAAAAAAAATTCAACTAAAAACATGATATAGTATAGTAAGTAAGTAATGAAAATAAAATCCCCAAGGTAGATCTCTATGAGAATCTAGAGCTCCAGATCGATCCTGTGCTCCTTACTCCCATGTATAAGCATACAGTAACAAGCAATAAACCACGATCATATGAACAAGGTCTACATGGGTACCCCAATACAGTGGTGGACCAAGAATAGTGTGAGATAATAATCCTTGTATGATTCAACCCATATTTTTCACAACTAAATCCAATATGTGAGATATAATTTAATGCAATGTGTAGGTATGAACAAAAAAAATAAACAATTAGAGATTAATAAATAAACAAAAACATTCCTAGGTTCATAGGGGACACCTTCCAACTACACAATCTTCATCTCAAAGAAAAAATAAGCATATGATTTGTTAGCATACGCATATTGAAATAATATATATATATATATATATATATAATATAGTTCAATATTTCATCAACCTATATAAACCAAGTATGTGTCGATGTATGTGGCCATATACATGGAACACTAGTTGTTGGGTGGATCAGGGAATAACTCAGACATCTATAACAAGTATAAACCATTATATAAGGGCCAGTTTGGCAGGGATGATACAGAGAGAAAATAAATGATATTGAGAGGAGAAATTTGTTTCTTATTTTTGGTGAGATAATTTTAAGAGGAAAGAAATGATATGGGTAGAAATAGAGATAAATAGATTTCTCTCTTGCTATTGTTTTTAAATCACCCAAAAATTGGGATGATTTGGAATGAAATCTTGGTGGAGGGTTGTTAATATTTTAAAATTCCAATTTTATACCTATTTTCTACATGCATCCCAAAAGAATTTCTTTTTGTTTCCTTTAAAAGGATTCACCAAACAAGATGGAGAGAAATCCAAATCATTTTATTTATTTTACTATGTTATTGATAAAAACACAAGGAGAGAAATGAAAATCATTTACTTCATTTTATTTTCATTTATAAAATATCAAGTCATTTCTTTTATTTTACTAAAATCTCACCAAACACAGTGTAAGCTCAAGAAAGATGGTACTTTCCCTGAATCCCAATAGGGTGACATACATCATGCAATAACACTCAGTATGGATGGGGAACCGCCATGGAATTACTCTAATCATGGTACATTGAGTATAAATCCCATAGCCCAAGTAGTATCACTAGTTCATGATACCATACTTCACAACCAATTTAAGGGAGTGTGATATCCCTCCTAGATCAAAACCCATTACCATTGTACACAACCTATGTATAAGGAATAATCACTTTTATAATAAATGGCTATGAAGAAATACCTCTCATGCCTTACATTTATCATCCATGTATATGGGTATTATTATATAAAATGAACAATAAATAAATCAATAAAGAATTAACTCTCAATCATACATTTAATAATACCAATCATAAACTATGGAATTCCATTTAATACAATTCAAATTAAGCATGTGCTAAATGGTGTGGCCTTTCTAACCTTTACATTTCATTCCATCCAATTTACCCAATTTAACGAAAAAATCCATCAAAGGAAAGCAAAAAAAAATTACTCATGACTTTTAATTAAAAAAACATGAAAAATAAATTACAAACTCAATGATTCACTTATATTTTTATCTTATTAGTTATGAAATTACCTATATGGGTAATTCCCTTAAGAAGAATATCCAATTCATACTCTTAGAAGGTGAATCTATCCCATTTAACATTTATAGGATGGAAATACATTTTATAAATTCAATAAATACCATGTCGCAGATATAAAATATATCCAATAATGTCATCAAAGCATAAGGGAACACCAATTCCAAAATTCCAATCATGATTTAAAAAACCAATCAAAGCTTTTATCTTTAGAAGATAGCATACCTCGTTGAGGTGTTTTATTATAAAATAATGACATTATTTAAAAAAAATCATATAAAGTTACTAAGAATCCCATTCAAAATTCCAAACAAAATACACAAAATATACATTTTAGAATCAAACTACCAAGAATGGGAAAAAACTTACAAGGTTAGACATGGTATTTAAAAGGTTCCATTATCAATTTAGCAAGCACCACTAAGGGAAAATTCTATTAATAAACCAATATGAATACTAAATGGAATTCTAGGGATTTATTTCATTGAATAAAATGGGATTTTCGATTGGAGCATCATTGGGGTGTCCATAAATGAAATCAAACAACTCTAAATAGTTAAACAAGTTTCAATAGGCATGTATTAAGGTGTAAGGGTCAACATGATATAAAGAAATAAATTTAAAGGTTGTGTGTAGTAAAGGTCAATGTGTGGTGCAACAGAGATATATATAAAATGATAGAAACATGAAAAAAGATTCATAGACCACATAAATTATGAATATGATGTATCACTATCCAAAATTTAAGTCTATTTCGATCATGTTTGGAAGAAATATTAGAAACAGACCTTCACCCAAAAAATTTAGAAAATGAGATCACAACAAAATAGAGTAGTTGATACCAATCTAAATGAGGAACGTAAAAAAATGAATTTAGATCTTACTGATGTGGATCCATAGAGATCAATGGTACTTGAATCGGATAATGAATGGAGGAGTAACATCAAAGTCTAGAATAGGATTCAAGGAAGAACCCATAGGAATTATAGAGAGCCTCATATAGCTGGAGGAGAGGAAGAATGAAGAGAAATAGAGAGAAAATTAAAAGATTTCATTAAAAAAAACACAATTTTACTCCAAAACCTAGGTCACATAGTTAGGTTGCAATGTTTTTCCAAACAATACACCAACCATGGTGCACCCCTACTAAATAAACCAGCTTGCATTATTTTCACCGCATAGTTACCCTAATGGTCCACCAACCTTGTGATGAATAGTGTGAGGGTACTTCCTAGGAGGCACTAACTATACGGGAAAGGTTCACGGTTTGGGTAAACTATGGGCAGCCCGTGCATGTTTTTTTTTCAATTCTTCCATAGCTTCATGGTTTTCTACTATGGATCCGTATTGTGTTAGGAAATACTGCACCTTGTACAGACCCTCCAAAACATGAAATTTCCAGCCTCATAACTTTTATAAATGGACAGTGTTCCAGAAATCCTCTCGGGCCTTACAAAGTCTAAAAACAAAAATTTTAAGTGTTCCAACTCTTCAAATTATGTTCAAAATCTTTATTTTGAAAACAGCCCATCCAATAAACGCAAAAGTTAAATTCCATTGGATTTTAGTCCATTACAAAAACATTGATCGATACATACCAGTTACACCATGCATCATATTGAGGTGATATCAATTCCTTCACATAAAAATGAGTTATGGATCTTTTTTCTAATTTATAAAAACAATTTGAATGTATTTACTCAGTTTTCAGTATTTCAAATGTTCTTTTACTGAAATTAATGTCGATTTTTAATAAAAACACACAATTGGAGTCATATTGGGTTTAATGTGCATCAGAATATGGTGAGACTTATTCCTACATGTCAAAAATGACATATGAATCATTTTACTGAAGTATCAAAATTGTAAAAATTTATTTTCTTGGTTTTCAGTATGTCACATTTTTTTTACTAAAATGTCATTTCAAAATGAAAACTCATACTTTGAGTCATACTGATAACATCATGTGCCGGTTTGATATGAGAATGATTCCTACACATCACAAAGGACTTATGAATTATTTTCCTAAATAATCAAGACAATTATAGTATATTTTCTTTGTTTTCAATTTCTAACACACTTTTTGAACAGAAATGTCAATTTTACAGTAATAACAAACACCTTGAGTAATATCAGGTACACCATGTATCAGATTGATGTGTGGCTGATTTCTAAAGTTCAAAAATGACATATAGATCATTTTCCAAAATTATAAAAATAATATTAATGTGTTTTATTGGTTTTGAGTATGTCAGTTGTCTTATTTTACTATAATTAATGTCATCTTTAAAAGAGTCAGATCAGTCACACTGTGCATTGTATTGAGGTTTTAATGTTTCCTACATGTCAAAAATGAATTAGAGATCAATTTAATAATGTATCAAATGCAAATGGATTTTCTCTTAGTTTTAAGTACGTCACTAGTTTTATTTCTTCTAAAATTAATATCAATTTTAAATAAAAACACACACATGGAGTCATAATGGTCACACCATGTGTCTGATTTAGGTGTGATTGATAACTATGCATTAAAAAGGTCATAATCATAATTTTCCTAAAGTATCAAAACAATATGAATGTGTTTTTCCTAGTTTTGAATATGTTATGTGTATTTTGAACTAAAATTTAAATTCCAATTTAAAAACATACTATTTGAGTCATGCCAAGCACATTAAGGTGAAGATGATTGAGTATGTGATGTATATTTTTCTTTCAACTATCTACTCTAACCCAAAAAAAGATATAACTATTACATTTTGATGGAATTGGAAACCACATGATTATATAAACGCCTCATCCAAAAGAAACATGTTCTCCCTTTTTTGGTATGTTGTAGATAAATGAATGAAAAATATGACTTCCCAAAAGAATCCAACTCTGTATGAAAAAAATATTCAGTTATTAATAACAAAAATAAAAAAATTTAACATAAATATGAAACAATACATTAATAAAATTTCAATTTTAAATTAAAACCACACAATTTTAGAATACTGAGTACATTATATCTTTAGTTAAGGTGTGGTTAATTATGTTGTGTCATTTTATCTTATAGTTCATGATCATAGTACATGATTGAATCATCCATATGGTGATGAATTAATTTTTTCATGATCTCTAAAAAAATTAATAGAATAAAAATGAGATAAAAATGATAAGTAAATTCACTAAAAAATGTAGATAAAATGATAATAAAATTAACTAATTAAGTAGTAAAAAGTCACATATTCATTATATATGTGTACATTTAGACACCATGTATGTTTCCCATTATTTAATAAATAAATATATTTATTTTTTCGAATACAAGGATTTTTTACAATGATGATAGTATTGGAAAAATATAAATACAAAAAGGATTAATAAATATTTTAATTTAATAGTAATTATCATTGAAAATACCTCTTCAGGGATGCTAGTTTGTTCATGGAATATGATATATTTCATAAATTTTCAAACATAATAACCATATTATTTTGTATTGGTTTATTTTTGGGAACTACATAAACATAGAGAAAAATAAGTAATTTATTTTGATATGTTTCTTGATAGTGAAATATTATAATATATACCCTTATACTTATCCACTTGTATAAGTAGAGATCCCAATTTTATGCATGGAATGTCCTCCTACACTGATTTTGATGATATTTAAACAAAACCCTGTCATAAATAAATTATCAATAAAATATAATATAAAATATATAACTTTAATTTTATTTCTAAAATGTTGGATGCATTTTATTACCAATTAATAAATATCATCACATGTATTCATTTTGTTGGGTATCCATGAGGTGAATCTAGGAAATAATATTTTGAGTATCCAAATTTACTACAATTGTTATATAATGTTTCCCAAAAAAATTAAAAGGAATAAGTTATCGATGTAATGAAAATATTTTCATGTGATGAAATTTTATAGTTTTACCCTTACATCATTGGTAATAAGAAGAGTCTATCATCCATATGTTTTATTTCAAGCATTGTGTCCAATTTTTCCAATCTTGTATCAATTTGAATTGAATACAATGATTTTATTTCTATATAAGTTCTGTGAGGACTAATGAGTCTATATTTATGTTCATAGGGTATTCCATTTAAATATTATTGATATGGATACCTATAAAAAATATGAATTCTATTTAGTCATAATTAACATAGTAGATGAGATATTGGAAAAAAATCATGAAAAGAAACCTCATATATACATATAGAATTGAGACTCCAATCCAGTCATACATGATGATTTCATGTACATTCTCAGGACCAATGTAGGCTATAATGGATTTTATGCACATTTTTTCGTCAAAATAAACTATGTCATTTCTACCAATTTATAACATTGTATTTGCATGAACATTAAATGTTATAAAATATAGATATTGAATTTTCGGGACAATAGATCCTTTTAAAGATATTTTTTATTGGTCGTTTGATTCTTTTGATCATTTTGATCTAAAAATTGGTTTCACCGCCTTTCCTTTGTCTGTCTATAATAATATTCATCGATTAAGTCCATTTTTCATTAATTGTTATTGGCCTTTGGTGGAAGATAAATTGGAACTGAATACCTCATTTTCAATAAGTTTTTTATTAGATATATGGGTCATGGTAAGAATATTCTAATATCATACTCGACTATATGATTATTTGTGTCATGGAGTGGAGCATGTAGGTTAGTGATCAGATCATGAGCTACTCTCATCCCCACTCTCAAATGATAGGATAAAGTTTGTCTGCCATGTAGAGCATCTTCTTGTATATTGTACATTGTATCCTTGGAAACAAGGTGATGGGTCGGTGTTGATAGATATAAATCACAATCATTTTCACCCTATATAATATCAGTATAATAAAGGTATTGACAACTTCCTGATTCAAATTTCATAAAAACAATTATGAAAATATTTATTACATAATCTAATATACATATTTGAAAGAATTGGATCACCTAAATGCTGGTGGGGATGGGGTGATCATCATGAAGTGGTAGTTCTTGAGTTGTTTATTCTCTTTCCACACCCCCACCCCCACCACCATAACATTTTATTGAAACTAAAAATACCAAGGAATGTTTTAATCATGAGAATATATTCATGCCTACATATATTCAATTTTGCTATCTCTGTACCTTGTTCTTTTGTTTTTTGAAAATATCATCGATGTGTCGCCATAAAACTCAAACCTCTGACGCGACCATACTGTTTTGTCCACTTAAAGGATAAAATAGTATCTATTCATCCAGTACAACTCATGATGATTTTTATTTCTATGTATGATAAAAACTATAGGTAAATATGTAATCATTTTTATGTAATATAAATTTAAATAATTTTTTTTATTTCAAACAAACACATGCTTCCCACACTTTTGTGTGTTTGATATATTAGTATCCCATATTTATTTTCCTGTTCCTCTTTCTATAGAACATGACATGGGATAGATGTTGGTTTGGATTTGGATTTATCAATATTCATATTAAAAGATGAACAAAATTATATTTTTCTTTCATGTCCCATAAAATTATTAAGCATTTTTAAAATATGTAATAATTTTTTTCTAGTGAATCATACACCATCCTTTCTTTATTGTAGGGGTATACTGGTTTTGATACCTGTTGATTATTCCCATTACTTGGTAATTGTTTCATAAATTATAAATTCTTAATCAAAGTGATTAATTCATGTATTGTCAAAAAAATTATTACCATCCATAATGTACCTTAAAATATGTATCCTCATAGTGGATAGTAAACCCATCCCTTACTTCATATCTTATCTGGTCGGTATACATATGTAGTGGGTGTAGGTTCATTTTCCATTTAGAATCCTTGAGATATAACATTGATATAATTATTGGAAATTCTCTGTGAGCCTTTCCAGGAAGCATTAATAAAAATTTATTTTGGGAATCATCTGTTATAAAATCACTCTGAAATGTATAATGAAGAGTAATTCAATATTTTTATATTTTGTTTTTTAGTAAAATAAGGAAAGGATATCATAATTGTAACATAATATCCTCCAATATTAGTGTCTTAATCATGATAAAAACATGGTTCCATTTGTCTTCATTAATCAGAAATCACTACGGAGTGGTGAACCCAATGAAACTACTAACCAAGCCCTTGTTCGAGTTAATTGGTTGGCCATGTGCATTCCAACCGACCTCGAATTTGATGCCTTTGTTTCTAACCATAATATTTTTTTCTAACACAGTCAATATATGCTTATCATATTTTTTATTGTACATAGGTTGTTCACCATCTATCCTTTTACGAGGTTCAACATCGTCAATATGATGTTCTTATAGATTCATAGCATCGACATGTACAGAAGGTCGTTGTTCCTATGCACTAGGAGCACCAGTAGGTTGAGAATCCTCTTATTTTTTAGGATTTGGAAAATCGACACCTGTAGAAGTAATTATCCATAGAAGTGGTTGATGATTTAATTTATATTATGTAAATACAGTAGTGGAATGATAATAATATGAGGAAACACAACGTATATTAAAAAATATATTACCAGATTATATTACTATTTGTTTAAAGGTTGAAGGTATTTAACCCCTCTATCGAGTATCAAAATACCTTTATTTTGGTCTCCTATAACATAAAATACCCCATATACATTGGGACCACTGTGAAATTATTGTGACATCACAATGAATGGGTATTCCTAAGTTGGATTCTCATATGACTCTTTTGTGGTTTTGGTTGACAATAGATCAATTGACCACTTCATATTTAGAGGATCTAGAACATTAAATAATTTTATTGACAATGATTCAATTATAAGTGGTTTTTCATTGTATCGTTCCTTACTAAAATACACTTTCATGAATCCCAATTCATCTATTTTAACAGAACTCTTATTGTCTTCCCATTTTTATTGAAAAATCATCACATAGAATGTTGAATAATCAAAATCCCATATTTTTTATCTGATTCTAATACATGAAATATTCACATAAATTTTATTTCTATCAGGGGTACCAAATCCATTCATCTCTTCATGCACAAGTGTAACTCCACTATTTTCCATGGTACTTCCTTCATCATTTTTATTTTTAGAGAAAGTATAACCATTAATTACATAACCATTATAATATAATACATGAACACTTAGTCATCTTTAGATCCATAAATTTCATTATAAAATTGAATATATATTTTCATAGGGATCCTTAAATATATGGTCTCTAAACCATCCAATAAACTATTGATTATGTGCAATTGATTTCCATATTTCAGCACTTGATTTATTCAAATCCTTATGAATTAATTTGTGGGATTCAACACATGAGGAAACTAGTAGATTTTTATACAAAACATAAATGTTGACATGATCACAATCTATAATAGTGATTGTGACAACATCTATTCCAAACAGTCAATCACCCAAAAGCTACACAATGTGATGGGATTTTAGTAGAAAAATTCTTTCAATACCAGACAGGTAGTAGTTATATAATTCAATGGATTCCTCACAAATATATATCTCCTCATTAAATACCTATGGATGACCTTTATTTTTGATACAAAATTAAAAAATATTCATATACCAATAAAAGGGGTACATCCATCTATAATATACAAGACCACACATTTTTATCACTCTAACTAAGTGAACCATCATTTGAATCATCATATAAAAGAGTGTCGGTGGGAAGAATATTTCAAATTCTCATAATATTCCGACAATTTCATTTTCCATGGTTGGAAAATTTTCCATTTCTATTAATTTACTATATATATATATTTGAAAGAGAAACAAATATTGTTTAATGGATGATGGAAATTATTTGAAAAAATAGCATAAAGCTACATGTGTTATATCATGCATCAAAACATGAGTCATGGGATTTAAAACCCATTAACATTAAATCATTAATTGAAATGATATTCTTGATATATTAAGAATAACCATATAGAACATTTACATCATTCAATAAGTTAAAAAAATGATATATCTACTTATAAATTTTGTAAGTAGATATAGGAAGAAAAGAATTTTTTTCACCCTTTATTGGAACCAACTCTTCCAGTATTCACATGTCAATCATGTCCATCCTAGTCTTAATTACATCCTTTATTTTTTAGCTGAATTTAGTAATTCCCCGATGACATTATCAAATACCTTTTTATACAAGAATAACATTAATAAAATTCCTTACATAAAAAAACTTTTGTTATATTAATTCAAAGAACAAATATTGAATTCACTTTCCAATCTATTTTCATACGGTATTTTCAAAAAATGTTTCCCAAAAGTAGTGTCTAAATAATTTACTTTTACAAACAGTTGATCAACTATTAGTGGATAGGTTTTTTTATGTTCTATTAAACCTGCATCGAATATGTCATCAAATATTGGTACTTATTTCATTGGGGTAGAAATATGTGATGCCCAAGAAACATAGTATTCGATGAATGTTTCAACCAAATTTACTATATACCTTGTTCACAAATGGGAAACCGTTGAGTTCAATTAATTCTATATATTGATAAATGTCCATATCAAGAAAATTAATTTATCATCTCATAAAACACGACTCTCATCATGATATCTTCCTTTTTGTGGGCATCATACAATATAACACCTAAATCACACATAAATTTCCAATCATCAATCAATGAATAAAAATAAACATCAATATAATTTCCTAGATTTTTTGTCTTCATATAAGCATTTAAAATATAATCTATTTTCATTTAATGCATAACTATAGTTGAAGGTTATAATTTACCAAAATAATCATCCATGTACTGTGATTTATTCTTTCAAAACTAAAAGGATTAACTATATATATATAGCACAAGATAAAGGTTTCTTGGCTCTTTTATAAATTTAGGATACTTATGATCAATTCTCTTCCACTAAGTTGATTCTTCTAGGGGAAAAAGTTTCCCATAATTATTTCTTATGACTATATTCCATGTCGATTACCTTTCATTCTCTTCACATCCATATAGGTGCTTAAACCTTACAATTATTGGAATGTGCCATACAACTTTCATAGGACATGAATCATATTTCCTGTAATGAGAAGCGCCACACTTTGGGTATTATTCACGTTGATTTTGGTCCATGAAAAATAGTTTATAGTAATTTATATTTTCATTTATTCTTTTTACGATCATACTAATTGAACATAGAATTTTTCTATCATGTTATGTTCATCTAGGAAGTTCATTATCTTCTTGGTGTATATCATTCAAGAGAGAAAATTGTTCTGCAAACCGGGAATCACTCAATCCATTGGTTGTTTTTAAATTGTATAGATACTGTATGGTTTTCAATGCTATATATTTATTATAACCAACATACAATATACTCTATGCATAAATCATTAACTTCTCGTACAACTTTGGGCAATCACAAACTAAATTTTAATTTTCCATTTTAATTTCCTCAATATTATCTTCGTCATCACTCACACCTGTAATCACATACTTGATATGATATTATTAATTTTACAAGGGTGTAATCATATCAGATGATACATAAAACATAGTTTTTTCTCATTCACTAGCTACATTATATTTTTCCTCATTTATAGTGTCATGAACCGTCCCCCAGGGACCATTCTGTGACTATGCTATGCCAGCCTCCAATTGACCAGGGGCTGGTGACTTGCACCGAGTAGGAATCTCCCACAAAGGGGAGACATTTTCCAAAGTACATGTGCACACTCATGTCTCCAAAGGATATTGTTCAACAAAAAAGTAAACAATCCATAATACAAGCCCACCTGAAATAGAAAATTACAAGCTCCGAGATCTCATTTATAGGAAACCCTACGTGAAGGGTAGGTATAATATGTTGTCTGAAAGTCACAGAAGCATACCATGTCAGTTGGGTCTCCCTAAAGCACCCTTATATCCTGTCCACCAAGGACTCCGTCAAATCTTTCTATCATCTTCACAAGAAACAACAAGTGGTGGTGAAGCCCGAGTAGGGGTGAGTAAAACAATACTCAGTGGGGACCCCAAACCAAAAATGAATTACACAAAGTAAACCACAAGGAATCACATGATGTATAACAAAAAAAAGATCACTTAGAAACCCCTATAATGAGAACCACTAAAGAAACACACAAAATAACACCATGAAGAAACAACAAGAAGGAACACCATGAAGAAACAACACTGAGGATCACCACAAAGGAACACCCCTAATGAATACAATGAAGGAACACCACTAAGGAACACCACTAAGGAATACCACGAAGTAACCCCAGGATGGAACACCGTTAAAGATTAACATGAATGAATTCCACTAAGGAAGAATATGAAGTAACACAAATAAGGAATACTATGAAGGAATTCCCTGAAGGAACACCACTAAGGAACACTACTAAGGAAGACCCCTAAGAAACACCACTAAGAATGACATGAAGGAAAACCACTAAGGAATACCACAACGGAATACCATTAAGGAACATCACTAAGAAATACCATGAAGGAATACCTTGAAGTAACTCCATTAAGGAATACCAGGAAGGAATACCATGAAGTAATGTCATCTCACACAGGTATAAATCTAAATTATGAAAAACAAGACTAAGAGAAATAATCAACTAACACCCAATACTGCTGATTCACATTTACCAACTGAGTTACTTAGACCTGTTGATTCACTTACTCCTACTGATTCACTTAGACCCACTAATTCCCTTATACCCATAGTCATAGTCTTTTAATCACATCCATCCATATGATTCCTTCCCATAGCATTCTTTTTTCAGGATAACATACTCCTCAAGCCAAACATCATGCGTCGACTTACATGAAAAACCACTTAGAGTATCTCAAAAGTCCCAGACCATATTTAGGGTTTCTACATTGAAAAAATATATTCAATAAAATTATTTTTTGAAATTTATGGGAATTTTAGTGAAAAGGTGTTAGTTGGTTCTGGGTTCGGTCTGACCCGATCAGACCAACCCAGCTTGCTAGACCCGTCCAGCTGAAGCGGGATGGTTCGTCTACTGGAAATATTAAAATTATTGCATTGCCACTTGGTCAATGCGGATGACCATGGCGTGTAACACAGTCAGTCACCACATGAACCACCACGTGGTCCCACTGGAATGTAGTTTCTCGCCATGTGATGCAGCTCGTTATCGGCCTCCTATTATCAGCTCCTGTCTGCTGCCCCGCGATAGTTACCATAGGTGTCTCTACCACCAGTTGTTGAGACAACAGTCACTACTTCCAGTAGGCCGCACCGACACATTCCACCACTGGCATGGCCATGTGTTTTTGTTATCGGCCCTCATTCTACAGGTCGCCACTATCGCCGTAGTGACAAATTTTCTGAACTGTTGGCACTATTGTGATCCATGGGTTGTTGTCTATACTATCATGTGATCTTAATTGTCTCATTGTTGATCTAGGGATACATCCACATTTTGAACCTCCCAGAAATAATATGAACCATCCACATGGGTTCATCGATAAAGAACACAATAGAAGGAAAGAGAGAGAACCATGAATACCAAGGAATGAACGTTATCCTTGATCGTTCAGCCTTCATTCGTACCATTATAAAAAGGGTAACTAATTGAAACTATTAAACTATTAGGTATAATCCCAATTAATCCCATAGAAATTATACCCATCCTGTATAAACGATCAAACTGTGGATGAAACTATTCGTGCGTTGGTATGCATTCATCATTGGAAATAAGAATGAGGAAAAGAAATCACATCGAAATAAAAACCCTACTTGGAATTGGATTGTTTGATGTTGTTGATTCATTTTCATTGAGTATATGATGAATAACGATCTTGATATATAATTATTCAGAATTCAATATGAGATCTAATCTCTAAATAGTCATCAATGACGAAAGAGATTACCAAGGTTCCAGAGAAATTCTATAGCATTATGAATTCTAAAGCTGGACCCTGCACCTGATTACTAGAGGAAACATGTTAATGTGTTTTAGCATTACTATTTTTCTTTTAACCAATGTCGACACACTGCTTCATTTATGAAAGGAGAATGGGTTACTCTGTCATTGTTTCGTATTATCGCCACCCTATGAAATGTTGAAAGGAAATAAAATAAAATTAATTATGTATGTTTTATTCTCCTTTAAAATCATCCAAAAAGTATCTTTTACCCTCGGATCACATCGGTCAAGGTTAGCCTCTACCTAAGTAAAATCACACCCTCACTAGCTGAATGGTACTCTCATATTTCCAATACGAGTTACCATTTATGAGATATAGGATTTGAAAATAAAATATTTTTTATTTAATTATTTTATTTATGGTTACATCCCAAAAACTTATTTCCACAGTTGACATGTACCGACCAATATTTGGATCTTCCAAAGGAAGAAAACCCATTATAAGATCAATACATGTCTCATATTTTCAATATGAGTCACCATTATTGAGTTATAAGGATTTAAAAAATAAAATTTTTTATAAAATAATATTTTTTATAGTTATGGAATTTTTAGGTTTTCTCACCAAGACCTGTGCCGACTAAAATTAAGGTGATCCTAGGGTAAAACCACCATCCCAACACGACAGTGACCTCAAAATTCTAATCCAGACACATGTTTTTGTATTATTTCATGTTTTTAGAAAAAGAATTCACGCATGCCTTTTAAAAAATAACATTTTTTGATAGATCATTATGGGAACTCTGGGACTTAGAATCACACACCGTCTCATCGCTTGGTCTCATAAATTTTCCAATAATATTCTAAAAATAGTATCTCAAAAATATGAGTCGTTACATTATTCCCATGTTAAGGATTTATGTCCCTAAAATCCAAACCAAGGGATTCCCAAACTAATGAGTGTACGAGCACCAACATGAGCCCCCACACCCATTTGATCTTTCTCAGATTCTCATGCTGCCACCAGGCACACACTAAAGGAGTCAAATTTATAAGGAGGGTCTCTCCTTCTGATCCTCAATATCCATGACCAAGATAAAAAGAGATCATACTGATTAGAAACTATCATCTAAGGGATTCCATTAATTCGAGCTATCTTCTGGATGTAGAGGATTCCCAATCTCTCTACTGAACTCTACTCGAAAATTGATAGGTAGTGGGTGGATATGGTGAACGATCACCCAGATGGTATCATGTCCCATATATATACGTGATAAACCCATCATGAAGTCCATATATAACCTTTCTGACCCCCTTCCTAGCACCCCAAGGAAAGAAAGAGAAACCCTTTCTAAGCACAGGGGCTCAACACAGTGATTTGACAAAGCAAAAAACTGATTCAAACAATAAAAAAGATTTTATATAAATAGGTACTCCAAGATTCAACCTATTCTATCATCCCTAGTGTCTTACTTGACACCCATATGCATATCCTAATGCATCCTGACACTCTAGGAGTCCACTTCCACTACTGTGTATTCTATGAAAGGAACTTTGTGCTCCCACCTTTCGAATATCCATCTGGGTATTCTCCATTGAAAACTAATCACTTAAAGACTCATTGTCGGTACCATTGAGCCATGGATCCGTGAGTTACTATAAGAGTGGTAGGATAAAAACCACCAACTGGAGGTAAGATGTGTCATATCGATCCATGAAGGATAACTGTATTGATTCCAACTGCTTTTTTTCCTTGATCAGCACTTACAAACTCAATCATTGTCTAGGAGCATATGCCGGTCCTCCACTTTCTACCTCATATCGCAAAGGTCAAAAAAATCCATATGATATACTGATGATGATATTGGTTCCATATCAGGGTGTAAAACAATTCCAATGTCTATCTCCCTATGGGGAGGTAAACCTGGAACATCTTCTGGAAAGAGGTCCTCATACTCTTCTACTACTACTAGAAATTGAAATCATGTAACATCCACTACCCCAAGGGTAAGGTGAGTTAACTTGAGAGTGATTAGTTAAATCCTAATATGCATGATTCTGTCCTGCTACCTAGTTTTCCTTTTTTCTAAGACCAAGGAAAAACCCACTCCATCACTACAGACATATAACACCTGTTTTCCAAAAATAGTCAATCTGAGCATTAACTCTGGATAACCTGTCAATACCCAGACTAATGTCGTAAGGCCTCGATGCTTACACCAAGAGATTCCAACCAAAACTCTCACCACAAGGGTTATATTACATATTTGGAAGTTATGTGATTATTGATTCTCCTCCCATAGGTATCTTTAGATGTAAGGGCCAGGTTAACAGTTTAACTAGAAACACTAGGTATTCGAAAAGATTTGTGACAAGAAGGAATGATTACCCCCTGTGTGTATTAACATGATGGATAAGAGTAGACACAGGTCGTACCTCAAATCATTCTTGTACCCCTTGGTACATATTCCTTGACCACATGCAGCTACCCCCTTCCCATGTCTTTTAGCTCCCTGAGCCTGGTGTAGACCACATTGGGTCAGTGGTGGTAAAATGTCGAAATGTATACCACCTCATGTTGATTCCCCAACTCCTCTACCGCATCTTCCACCCTAGAAACCTATATGTTCCTATAAGTGACTCTGCCTCTATGGACCATCCACTATTTTTTTTGTCAGCACCTCGATGGGCTTGAAAATCTCTAGCGAGATGACCTTAGCCATCTCATGAAAATAATTTCCTCTCTCAAGGATAATTGGACTCATCCTATGATCCCGTAGTTGTATATCATCTATCCTGGGACCTCCTATCAGAACATATCACATTTCAAAGTCACTGATACTGACATCAGCTTCATTCTTCCATGGTCTATACTCTTGCATTCTGACTGCTAACATCCACTGGCTATATCCGCTCAACCAAGGGACTTTCAGTCAAAACTTTTCTCTCTAGAACCCTATCATAATTAGGAGTTTACAGAGTAATAGCACTGGCTTGGATGTCCCTAAAAACACCTCACTTTGAAGTCCAAGCCCTGATGCACTGGTCCAATAATATTCATCAAGTACATGAAAGGATGGTACACCTTGATGAATACTCATCTATTGACATGTCATACTGTTGAAGCTATAGAAGCTCCTGGGTATGCATATCCCTTAGCTTTTATGGTGAGAGACCCTTCTCTAATAAATTTTCTCAAACATTTAGCACTGAAGAGTCACCTCATCATTATATCAGGTAATCTAAACTATACTGTTTCCCTACTAATCCATGTATACGGCTCACTGCTTGGACCACCATCTAATCTAATAGTGTCCTGACTAGATAGAAAACTTAGTCACCACCTCAATCTAGTCCTCATACACTTAAAGTTGGGCTCACCTCTAACCCCGAGGTGTCTCTATCACTAAAACTCATGATGTTCACTTAGCATGCACATATAATTAGTTGTTACTATGAGTACCATGAGCTACTATACTAGTGGTGGTATATTTGGTCCACCACCAGGAGGTGTTGTCTATGGTACAAATATATGTACCTATCTCTTCATCCTACTGATAATTCTCATGATCAAGTGGTGGAATCCGTGTTGGTTGTTTACATGGAAGCATCTTGAAACAAATCTTGATTTACCACGATCAATAGAGTATAGCTTGTGAGCTGAATCTGACCCAATAAGGACAGTAGAACACAATCAATTCATATATGTCACAAAAACCATTAACTTCCCATTCAACTAGAATCTTCATGTACTGAGTTAGAAAGATGAATTCAAGTTCCTAGTGTATGGATAGGTCTGATTCCGCACCAACACTGGGTTCCCTGGTCTGAAAGCCAAACTCAAAACACTTTACACTGTCTCCCCAATACAAGAGTAAAATCGACCACCCTATGATACTACCCTATCACTACCCGTCCCTTGGGGTCCATGTCGTGACTACCCCAATACCTCCTCCCTTAGGCCAAGGGATGGTGACTATTGTCGAGTAGGAATATCCCACAAAGGGGGGCCTTTTCCTAAGTACCTATACACAGACACACACATGCCTCTAAGAAACGGTTCTCAACTAAAAGGAAAACATAACAAAATAAAAGCCCATCAGAAATAGAAAAGTAAAATCTATTAGATCTCATTCATAGGAAACCCTGTATTAAGGGTAGGTATAATATGTTGTCTAATTTTTTTTTGAAGCATACCATGTTTCTCAGGTTGACCTAAATCACCCCTGTCTCTGTCCCACTGAGGACTCCATCAAAACTATCGATCATATGCACAAGACACAACACCTGTGGGAAAATCCCATGCATGGGTGAGTAAAACGATAATCAATAGGGACCCCAAATCACAAAGGAATTACACAAAGTAAACCAAAATAAATCACACAATGTATTCCACAAATAAGATCAATAATAAACACAACGAATCAGAACCACTAAAGAAAACCACGAAGGAACACCAAGAAGGCACAACATGAGGAAACACCATGAAGGAACACCACTAAGGAACACCACGAAGGAAGGAGGCAAAAGAATCCCACTAATCAATACCATGAAGGAACACCACTAAAGAACACCACTATGGAATACCATGAAGGAACAACACTAAGGAAGACAACGAAGAAAAACCATGAAGTAACACCACTAAGGAATAACAAAAAGGAACACCACTAAGGAACACCATGAAGGAACACCACTAAGGAATACCACAAAGGAATACCATGAAGGAACACCACTAAGGAACACCACTAAGGAACACCATGAAGGAACACCACTAATGAATACCGAAAAGGAATACCATGAAGTAACACCACTAATAAAAAACACGATGGAATAACATGAAGTAAGACCACTAAGGAATACCATGAAGTAATACCATGAAGGAATACCATGAAGGAATACCATGAATTATTTTTCAGCTCACAAAAGTGTAAATCTAAATATGAATATAAAGACTATTAGAGGGAGTCATAGAACATCCAATACTATTGAGTCACTTATACTCACTGAGTCACTTATACAAACAAAGTTACTTAGACTCGTTGAGTCACTTAGAGCCATATTCATAGTCTTCCCGTCACAACTAGCCACATAATTCCCACTTTTAGCATTCTTGTTCTGCAAGAATTTACTCCTCCAGAAAAAGGTTGTATGTTGACTTCCATGAAAAAAAACATAGAGTGTCTTAAAAGGACTGCCTCTCTGCAAGGGTCCCAACACCGTAAACAACTCATCAATAAGACATATGGTTTGAGTGTTATGGGAATTTTAGTGAAAAGGGGCCGGATGGATCTGGGTTGGGTTCAACCCAACCCGACCTGACCTAGGTCCTGCATAACCAGACCCACCGGTTGACCTGGACCAGTGGGCCTATCCTTCTTTCCCAGTCTGGCCCACTAAAACGGGCAAGTTCGTCCTCCCGGAACGCGGAAGGTTCCATGTTCCTGCTTGATCAACGCATTAAACCACCGAGTGAACCGCCGCACGACGGTTATTGTGGGGTCCCTCCCCATTCATCATACACCACTATTTCTCTCCATGTACATTGCGGTCCACCTCCAACATCCTTATAAAGGCTCATATCTACCGCCCTATGGAATTTTCATTGGGGGTATCAACTGCCAGTCATTGAGCCGATGATATTGTTGCTGGGTGGCACTGCCACCGCCATAGGTCCTCCTTCTATGAGTCACCACCGTCGACGTGATGACCCGTTTTCTAGACTTTAGGAACCCTTGTGATCCATGGGTCATCATCTCCACTTCAATGTTCTCTTTATTTTAATTCCATTGATCTAGGATTTCATCCACATTCAGAACCTCTTGGAAAGAATCTGACACAACCCAGGGGGTCTATCAGGGGAGAATGCCAGAGAATGAAAGATAGAGCACCATGAACCCCCAAGGAATGAACTTAATCCTTGTTTTTTTGGCCTTATTTAATACTTTTATAAAAAGGGGAAATAAAATATACTGTTAACCACTAATGTATAACCCCCTTTGATCTTGTAGAAATAGTACCCATCCTGCATGAATGATCGATCCATGGACCAAAATATTCATTGGTTAGTCTGCGTTCAACATTGGAATAAGAACGGGGAAAAGAAATCACATAGAAATAAAACTCCTTCCTAATATTTGATCATTTGTTTTTGTGGATTCGTTTTCATTGATGTTATGATAATGAAAGGTCTTTATTATTCCTTCACCAACATTTGACTTGAGCTCTAATATCTAAATTGTCATTGCCTGCAAGAGAACTTCCTAGGGTTTTAGAGATGTTCTCTAGCATTATGAATTAAAAAATTTCACCAGGCCCTTGATTAATTGAGGAAACATGTTATTGTGTTTCTGCATTACTTTTCTCTTTGAAATATCATCACCACACTGCTTCATTTATCAAAGGATAATGGGTTGATTTGTCACTGTTTCACAGCGTAACCACACAACGAAATGATAAAAGGAAATAAAATAAAATTTTTTATGTTTATTTTATTCTCCTTTAAAAGCATCCAAAAATTAACTTTAACTTCAACCCGATCCGGTCAAGCTTAGGCTCTGCCTAAGGAAATCACTCCCTCACGATATCAACAATACTCTCGGATTTCCAATCTGAGTTACTTTTTATGAGTTATAGGATTTCAAAATAAAATAATTTTTATTTACTTATTTTATTTATAGTTACATCCCAAAAAATACTTACCACAGTTGACCTATGCTGACCAATGTTAGGCTTTGCATAAGGAAAACACCCCATTAAAAGCTCAACAGTGGTCTCTAATTTTCAATCAATGTCACATTTCATGGGTAATAAGTGTTAGAAAAAATAAATTATTAAATTATTTTAGTTATGATTATTCCATTTTTGGGTTTTCTCACTAGAGACCTGTGCCGACTAATGTCAAGTTTCTCCAAGGGTAAAAAATACATCTCTAATGCAATGGTTCCCTTGTATTTTTGATCGAGATACCATTTTTAGAGTTATTACACCTTTTTTTCAAAACCCCTCATGCGCTCTATTTAAAAACATAACATTTTTTGATGGAGAACACATGGAACTCCGGGCCCCAGAAACACACATTGTCTTAGGGCCTAGTCTCATATGTTTCCCAATAATTTTCTAAAAATAGTATCTAGAAAATATGAGTCATTACATTCTCTACACATTAAGGTTTAGATCCCTGAAATCCAAACCATGGGATACCCAAAAAGATGAGGGTGTGAGCACAAACATGATCCCCCCACTCCCATGTTCTCTTCCATAGATTCCCATGCTTCCACTGGGAACACACTAAAGGAATCGAATTATCACAGAGGGTCATATCCTAAAGATCCTCAATATCCATTACTAGAATGAAAATTGAGAATCAAGATCCAAAACTATAGTCTATGGGGTTCCATGAAGTTGAGATATTTCTTGCACATAGAGGCATCTCAGGCTCTCTATAGAACACTATTACCAAATATCTAGGATATGGGCCAACTAGGTGAGTCTATCAATGATCATCCAGAAGGTATCATGTCCCCAATATGTACATGATAAACCCATCATGAATTCCATCGATATCCTTTATCACTCCCTTCCTCGCACCCCAAGGATGGAAAGATCAACCATTTCCAATAATTGGGGCTTGACACGGCGAGCTGAAAAAATAAGAAATTGGTCCAAACAAGAACTCACCTTTTATATAAATAGGTAAGCCCAACTTTAAACTGTTTTATCATCCTTGTGGTATTCATTGACACCCACATGCATATACCAATGCATCTTGCCACTCTAGACGTCCACTGCTTCTACTGGGCGTTTGATTAAATGAACAATGTGCTCCCCAACTTTAAAATATCCCTCAAGGCATTCCTCATTGAAAAATGACCATGTGAAGCCTCACTATCGGTAACACCGAGTCATTCCTCCCTTACTCACTATAAGACTCGAGTGGTAACCACCACCGATTTGAGGTAAGTTGCATCATATCTATCTATGAAGGATAACTGTAATGAGGCCAACTACTTTTTTTCATTTCTCAGTAACTATGAACACATTCTTCAGTTGAGAGAATATATCAGTCCTCCACTTTCACCCTCAAATTGGGAATCTCTGTGAAATCCATCTGATATACTGATGCTGATATTAGTGAAATCTTAGGGTGTAGAATAATTTAGAAGTCTATATCACTGTGGGAAGGTAAACCTAGAACATATTCTGTAAAAAAATTCTCATACTCTTCCATTACTACTGGGAACTAAAAAATCATAACATCCACTGCCCCAAGGGTATGACTAGCTGAATTGATAGTGATCTCCTGCATCCTCCTATCCAAGAGCCTATCCTACCACCTAGTTTTCCTTTTTTACCAACCTAGGAAAACCCCATTCCATCACCGTGGGCATACTTCACTTGTTTTCCAAAAATATTAAATTTGAGCATAAACCATGGAATAGTCACCTCATCCTAATATTGGGGAATCTAAACTCCTAAATTTACCATATAATCAACATAGAAGTATCACCTCTAGGAACACCATATCATATAATGATGTCCTTACTAGATGAAAAACTCATTCACCACCTCAATCAAGTCCTGAGCCACCTGAAATTTAGGCTCTCCTTAGAACCTGAGGGGTCTCTATCATTGAAACTTGTGAATTTAACTTAACATGTACATCTCATCCGATGGTACTATGAGTACCATGTGATACTCTACAGGTGGTGGTATAGTTGGCACACCACCCAGAGATGTAGTCTCTTGTAAAAATATATGTACCCATCTCATCACCCAAGGGATCATCCTTATGATCATGTGGTGGAATCCTGGCTAGCTATCTACATGGAAACATCTTGAAACAAAACACGATGTACCAAGATCAATATATTATACATGGTGAGGTGACATTGACTTAAGAAGGAAAATATAACACACTCAATTCCTATATGATGCAAGAACCATTAATTTCCCATGAAACTAGTGTCTTCATCCACCGAGTTAGAAAGTAGAATTTAAGGTCCCGGTGTATGGATATGTTGGCTGCTACACCAACACTGGGTTCCCAGGCCTGAAATCTGAACTTGAAACACTTAACACTGTTTTCCCAATGAGAGAGTAAAAAAACGTCCCTTTGATACCACTATGTCATGACCCGTCCCCAGAGGTTCATTTCCTGACTACCCCAAGCCCACTTACCATAGGATTGGAGCAGGCGACTAGCACTGAGTAGGTATATCCCACAAGGGGGATTCATTTTCTTAAGTACCTATACACACGCACATGTCTCCAAGAAAGAGTGCTTAACTGAATAGTAAACATGCTAAAATACAATCCCAATTGAAATATAAAAGTATAACCCCTTGGATCTCATCCATAGAAAACCCTAGTAGAATGGTAGTTTCAGTATGCTGTATGAAAGTCACTTAAGGTCAACATGTCTGTCGAGTCACACTAAAGCACCCTCTTTCTCCAGACCCCCAAGGACTCTATCAAAGATGTCGATCACCTTTACAAGATAGGACACACATGTATGAATCTCGTGCAGCGGTGAGTAAAACAATACTCAGTAGGGACCCCAAACCACAAAGTAATAACAAAAAGTAAAAAACAAAGAATCACACAATGTATACCCTAAAGAAGAGAACCGAGAAACACCAAAAAGGAGAACCACTAAAGAACACCACAAAGGAACTCCATGAAGGAACACCACAGAGGAACACCATGAAGGAACACCACTAAGGAACACCATGAATGAACCCCACTATGGAACACCACGAAGGAACACCACTAAGAAATTACATGAAGGAACAACACTATGGAATGCCATGAAGGAACACCATAAAGGAACACCACTAAGGAATACCAAGAAATAATACCACTATGGAACACTATGGAGGAACATCACTAAGGAATACCACAAAGAAATTCCACGACAGAACACCACATAGGAATACTACTAAGGAACACCACTTAGTAATACCACGAAGCAACACCACTAAGGAATACCATGAAGGAATACCATGAAGTATCACCACTATGGATTAAAATGAAATAATACCACGAAGGAAAAACACTATGGAATACTAATAAGAAAAAACACGAAGGATTGTCATCTCACGTAGGTATAAATTTGAAGTATGAAAAGAAATACTATTAGACGTAATCATAGTACACCCAATACTATTGAGTTACATAGACCCATTGAGTCCCTTAGACCCATTGAGTCACTTATACTCACCGAGTCACTTAGACCCATAGTTATAGTCTTCTCATCACACCCAACCATAGGATTCCCACTCTTAGCATGCTTGTTCTGGGAGAATTTACACCTCAAGCCAAAGGTCATATGTCTACTTCCATGGAAACCCACATAGATTATATAAAAAGTAATACCTCATCACAAGGTTCCCAACTCCATAAATAGCTCATCAATCAGATATACGATTTGAGAGTTATGGGAATTTTAGTGACAAGGGGTCGGTTGGGTCCGGTTTTATTCTAACCCAGTCAGACCTACCCATCCCGGGTGCTGCCTGACCCAACCCCCTTGGTCAACCTAGGCCGATGGGCCCCGCATGGACCTATTGGTCCTGGATCACTGTTGACCTTGTATGCCCATCTTGGACCATTGAAGCGGACCAATTCCTCTACCCGAAACACGATAAGTGTCACATTCCCTCCTGGTTAACATGACCAACTTCCACGTGAAATGCGGTGTGATTCCATGTGAACCGCCCCATGGAAGTTGCCATGGGGTCCCAACACAATCCTACCAGAATGCATTTTTTCGTCACGTGACATGGCCTACTGTCATGTCCACCAAGGCCCGCCGGTAGTTGTGGTTGTGGGGGCCTCCACCATCTATGTAGTGACCCATTTTTCAAACTTATGGAACACTTGTGATCCATGGGTTTCAATATTTACTACCATGTGCTATTAGTTTTATCTCCATCGATCTAGGGGTCCTTCCATGTTCAGAACCTCCTAGTAAGAATCTGTTGCAACCACGGGGGTCCGTCGAGTAAGAAGACAAGAGAAGGAAAGGTAGACCACCTTGAACACCCAAGGAATGAATGTCAACCTTGTTCATTAGGCCTTCAATAATCCCTTTAAAAAGGGGGAACTAAAAGATGTTGTTAACCACTATTTTATAACCCCCTTGATCCCACAACAATATTACCCATCTTGAATAATTGATCAAATCGCAGATCAACCTGTTCGTGGGTTAGTCCATGTTCATCATTCGAAACAATAACATGGAAATGATATAAAATAAGAATAAAACCCCTACCTAGGATTGGATCATTTGATGTCATGGATTCATTTTCATTGATGATCTGATGAAGAACTATCTCGATTTGTCATTTTTCGGCATTCGATCCGATATCCAATCTCGAAAATATTATCGTCAGTGAGAGACCTTCCCATGTATCCAAAGAAAATCTCCAGAATTATAAATTTTATCATTAGACCATGCACCTGATTAATAGAGGAAACACATTAATATGTTAACGTATTTCAGAATTACTATTTCTCTTTGAAACAACATCGCCATGCTACATCATTTATGAATGTGGAATGAGTTTCTCCATCTCTATGTCATAGAATCTCTACACTGCGAAATTATAAAAGGAGATAAAATAAAATTCTTTAAGATTATTTTATTCTCCATTAAAAGCATTAAAAAAATTAACTTTTACACTCAACCTTCTTTATTCAAGGTTATGCTTCACCTAAAAAAATAAAAACATCACTAGCTTAATGGTACTCTCAGATTTCCAATCTGAGTTACCGTTTAAAAGTTATAGTATTTAAAAATAAAATAATAATTTTTATTTAATTATTTGATTTATAGTTAGGTCCCAAAAACTACTTTCTACAATTGACTCGCACTAGCTAATATTACCCTCTGCCTAAGGAAACCACCCCATTACGAGCACCACGATGGTTTTAGGTTTTTAATCCCAGTAACCGCTCATGAGTACTAAAGATTTAAAAAATAAAACAATTTTATTTATTTATTTTATTTACAGTTATTCCATTTTCGGGTATTCACACTAGTGACCCACACCGACTAAAGTTAAGTCATCCTAGGGTAAAACTACCATTCCAAATGCAATTGTGCCCTCATATTTCTTATTCAGACACCCATTTTATGAAAACCTCTCACACACACTATTTAAAAACATAACATTTTTTATGGATCATTCCGGGCACTCTAAGACTTGGAATCACACACTATCTTAGTGCCTAGTCTTATAATTTTCCCATGAACTTTCTAAAAATAGTATCTAGAAAATTTGATTCATTACATATATTCCATCATTAATAGCTTCGATCTCATCCTTGATAGATCAAGTGTTCTTCCTAATCTTCTTGACTAATTAGTCATGAATAACAAAAGTATAAACATAGAAATAGAATTTTTGATGATTCATATGCATGATATTTTTTAAAAATTAAAAAATCTTTCACCCCTCCATCATAATAATTTTTTATTTTATTTGAATCCACCCATTTTCAATTCAAATCCATCCTATTTTATTTGGTAGTATTTATATTTAACAAAATAAATAAATAAAAAAATGTTTCCTTTAAATTAATGGCAACCCAATATTTTATTGTTTAAAATAATTTTATCTTTCATTGAAGGAAATGGGTAATGGAATTTGGGTAAATAATTACTCCACTGGTGGTACGTGATATCCTTTGAATTCATCGATAATGATCACTATTACCTAGTATGGGATAATTAATGCTCATGGTAGTTCAAGAAACACAAGTTAATGTACCAAAGAGACATGGTATGAGTCTAATGGAACAAAATGAACTAATTACTATTTTGGAGATTAATATGATGAGGATGGAAGTTTTCTCCTTAAATCCAAATTTTCCTAGATTAGGAAGTTGTTGAAGCACTGGATGACATTTTTTAGTTTTCTTTCTAAAATATTTTATGTTTCTTTAGTTTGGTTGGAGATAATGGTTTTTTAGATAATATGAAGTTAATTCATTATTTCAATTTTATAGTTTCAAACATCATATAGAAAAAAACTAATCAGTAATTTTATAAATGCATTTTGATAAGAGTTCAGTTAACAAAGTGAAAATCTAATTCAAGTGGGTGATACAGGATTTTCATTAAACTTATGTCTTTATATATGAATCCAATTATGGATTAATCCATTTCTAAAAATTCATATAGTCTTTTTTCATACACATTAATTGAGAATCTCCTTCCTCTCTTTGATTTAGCCCAATCTTAATTGTTTACCTCTACCATTCCAAAAACACTGCATTCATAAATCTAATTGCTAATTATATTTATTTCTACCTTTAAAAAAATATAAGATATAACATTTTTTATTATCCCATATGTACTAATATTTTAATTGATATCAACCACTATAATATAACACCAAATCATAGAGAATATGTAGTTGTGTAGTAATCCCCTAATTTAAACCATGTAGGTGATATAGATTGAAAAGTAGGTTTATGATTTTCAATTGGTTAAACATCAATTCACCTTTTGATTTTAGAATATTTTTGTTGGAGGATACTTGGTGGTTAACTTGGAATAAGGTTTATGTTTTAGTGTATGGGAGGGAAATTTAACAATTTCACCAAAAAATATTAAAATATAGTGGGGTTCTATTGGACACAAAGCAGTTTTTTGCGGAAAAAAGTAGCATGGTTTGTGTTTTTTGTCAATCATCTCAAGGATTATCAGGGATATTTCATGAAAATTGTTCATACATTTCAAGATGAAATCATTTTTGAAGGTGACATCATTTCCCAGTGTTTTCTAAATTTTTGGGTCCAAAATTTGGAAAATGGCAAGAATTGGGAAAAGTGGTTCTTCTTGGAGGAATTATGAAAATTTGGAAAAGGTAAGAGTTTCATAGAGATTGGATTCTTGATTTGTGTTTTGAAAAGATTTAATGAACCAAGACAGTGTGCTCTTTTATTATAAGAGTTTGATCTGTGAGCTTCGCAAATGGAATTATTCTAGAATAAAAATTTCATTTATATGAAAAATTCACGTTTTTTTGTGAATATTGGCATGAGGATTTCGAAGAAATGAAGCATTGAAATTTTAGATGGTGTTTCTTTGTTGTTATGACGAGATTTGAGAACCCGAAATTTCAACAGAGCTTTTCAAGATAGTGGAAGCACTAGAGAGATGTTTTGAATGATCTAGATTTCATGCCTAAAGAAGTAGAGCTCTGTGATTTCATTGTGCTTATAAATAAGAAACCCCTCTTCATATCACATGAACTTAAGAGAGAAAATTCAGAATTTCTCCATCTTCACAAAGGAAGGGATACTCCGCAAAGAAAGGAATCATTGCAATCTTGTTCTTTGCAAAAAGTCTATTCTAGTTTTGAAAGAAGTCAATGATTCAATGTTTTGGTCACTTTAAAAATATGGGATGTTCCACATTGGCTTAGAGAGATTTACAAATCAGGTTTCTTTGTGAGGCAGACAACTCTACAAAGGGATTTTCATTGTGAGGTAGTGAGCTCTACGAAGAGCTGTGCTTTGTGAGGAGGTGTTCTCTACAGAGGCTTGAGCTTTGCGAAGGGGATTTGTGAAGGGTTGATTTGAGTATCAATGTTGAGTGTTCAGGGATTTCAGTGGGAATAAACTTAGGTCTTTGATTCAAGCATTGTATCATGTTCGATAGAGACAAAGGATTCAATGCCAATATATTTAATTGAACTTCAAGTTGATAAACTGAGTGAGAATTTTCTCATAGCAGTGAGCTAGGAGAGTTTATATAAGTGTTCTAAGGGAAGTGGTGTGACATCCATGAAATTTTGTAAGGAACGTGTGCCTAGGATAGAGTGTCTATGACCAAACTCTTTTACTCCAAAACTGGTGAAGAATAGCGGATTTAGGTATGACTGACACACTATCAGCATATGCTCCTTGGATGTAGCCCTTTGCGGTGAACCAAGTAAAAGTTCGGTGTCATCTCCTTGATTTAATTTGACTGATAGATTTAACGAGTTCCTACCAATGTAGGAACAATATCCACAACTTTAAAAAGAAAAATTTTACACCTTGATTCACCCCTCCCCTCTCAAGGTGTTTATGGGTCCTTTAGATGGTATCATAGATAGGTTGCTGGTGTTTGATATGTCTTATACCATCATGGAGAACTCAACCAATGTTAGGGGAGTCCCCCTCTTCAATAGAAGTAATTTTAAAATATTTAAGAATAGAATGAGATTTAATTTTAGATATATTGGAATGAAAGTCTTATTTTATACTGTGCATGGAATATAAGTTACTGATCCAACAAGGTAGTCTATGACTGATGCAGATAGGAAAATTTCTGATGTAGATGCTAAAGCACAAAATGCTCTCACTGCAGCCCTTTATGATCAGATCTATCTAAAGGTGATGAGTTTCCCCTTATCAAAGTCCTTCCAGTATAAAATTGAAAATATTTATGGAGGAGATATAATATTGAAGGATGTGGAACAATAAGTCTTGCATAATAGGTTTGACGATCTGAAGATGCATCCTAATGATAATACAGACTCCATATTCAACAAAATTACTGAAGTGGTTGGAGTAATTCGAGGTATAAGTTAATATATCAAAGACGTTGATATTTTCAAGGAAATAGTGAAAAGATATCCACCCCTATATAATGAAGAAGTTTTAGCCTTTGAGGAAAGGGATATTTCCAAAATTTCTCTGCATGATTTTCTGAGCAGCCTGATGGCATATTAAATGAGATTTAAACTAGAAGATGCTATTATATAGTGAGTAAGGAAATGGAATTCAAATCCATGAAAAACATGAAAATTTCAGAAGATGGTAGTGGTGAAGACAAAAAGGAAAAAGAAATTCCTTATCTCATTGCGAAGAAGTTATAGAAGGGAAAATGGAAATTTAAGGGGAAGTTACCTCTGTCTTTCTTTCGTTGTGGAAAAGATGGGCACATTGCCTCTTAGTGCTTAAGAATGTTCGAACATGAATAAAGTTAAGTTGAAAACATTAAGAAGCCTTAGAAATGATTTTTAAAAAATGGGGACATAAAATATAGAAATAAATTAAAGAATAATAGTTTTTTATCTGAAGAGTAATATTATGGTAATCAATTTTGTGAAGAAGAAAAACCAGAATTTAAAACTAGAAACCATGCTTCCATGATGGCTACTATTAAAAAGTTAGAACCATAAACATATAAATCTAGAGAAAACCAATTTAAAACTAATAAATATCATAATCTAAAAATTATGGAAGCTTTTTTTAAACTTGATAATAATTATAAGAGATGAAATAAGTGGAAAAAATGGTAGAAGAGTCATCAAAATATGTTGATCAGCATGAAGATGAAATTGATCATCTGGAAGAACTGATGAAATTAGAATCATAAATCCTTCAAAGGACTAATGATTTTGTGGAACTAAAGCTCATAATTGAATAATATGAAAAGTTTATCAATGACCTTACCTCGATACTAGATGAGAAGTAAAAACCCATTGGGGGACTCAAAGAAGAAGTTGTTACTCTTGGAAGTATCCTCAAAAGTGAATAATGTTCAAAAAAAGAAAAGAAGAAAATAGAATTTGGTAAGTTATCAAATGTTGATCTATTGGAGAGAGAAAAACTAGGGTCTTATGGAGTTGAAATTATTTTGAGTGATCAAAGACCCACACGCATGGGAAATAGTGGAATTGGCTATGTTGCCGAAACATCAAATGCTGCAAATAAAGTGGACCAGAATAAAGGCAAGATGAAAGTTGATCATGTTGAAAAATCACCAGAAGTTATGAAAAATAGACCCTTAAATCAAACCAAAAGGAGAACATAAGACTACCCTTGAGCTTTTAGTAATGATAAGAAGTCAAAAAAAATCCCAAGGAATAAGGCGTGAGGACAAATAGAAGTGAGATGACATTTCCTCTCATAAAGTTTTAGTTCTTTGGATATTTGGGTCATACTGTGTCATATTATGAAGAGGAAAGAAGTTATCTTAATGGGGGAGAGGTAAGAGTTCAATAAACGTGAAAAAATTCATATCCTACTACTTACAGAAGAAACAATTTCTAGGGATATTTTTTTCATTCTTATAACATTTTCCATAAAGCCATTTATTGCATAAAGAGGATGGACATGGAAACCTCATATTGAATTATGATAGAATTCAAAGCTCATCAACAATATAGTGTTTCTCTTTAAAATAGATTTTCTTCTCTAGAAGAAGATTTTGACTATAAGGAACCCATGTAATTGGTAGAGAAAATTTAAAGTCCATTAGTGTCCTAAACGCAATCCAATATCTCATGGAAAGAAACAAAAAATTTGAGAAATCCAACATTACATAGGTTTCCCTAAAAGATACAAAAAAGCAACAATAGTTGGATTCTAGATAGTGGTTTTCCATCTCATATGACAAGAAATGAAGACCTGTTAATGAATTTCAATAGGAGGGTTGATAGAAATGTACAATTTGGTAATGATGGAGCTCTAAAAATAAAAGGTAGTGTAAGTACTAAACTAGCTAATGGAGAGCTAATGAAAACTGAAGTCCTTTATATGGATGGGCTACGTCATAATCTCTACAGTGTGAGTCAACTTGGCGACTCAGGACTTATAGTTACTTTTAATCAGAAAGGCTGCACTATCAAGGGAAAGATAGGAAATTCAGTTATGAAAGGATGTAGAACAGAAGGAAACATGTATCAGGTTGATAGTAACAAACATATTTTCTATATGAATGTTGAAGAATAAAATAACCTACGACATTAGATATTGGGGCACATCAATCAAAAATACATGGAGAAGATATAAAAACTGAATATTTTCATATATATTTCCAACTTGAATCATGAACGTGAAAAGTCATGTGATGCTTACATTTGGGGAAAGCTGGTCTGCTGTTAATATCATCCAAAGAACAAAAGGGCATCTCATCCTCTTGATCTCATTCATACCGACATATATATCCCAATAAATGTTTCAGGAACTCATGGAGAAAGGTACTTACTCATAATCATAGATTATTACATTAGAATGGCTTGAGTAACTGTTATACAAAGAAAACCACATATTCTTAACTGCATGAAAACATATTTTTGAATCATCGAGAATGATACTGTACGAATAATCAAAGTGATGTGATCTAAAAATAGTGGGGAATACACCACCATTGATTTTGAAAATTACCCAGAGAATCATGTGATACAACATGAAGTAGCTATTGTGAGAACTCCACAACAAAATGGAGTTGTTTAGGGAAAAAATCGATAGGTGAACAACACAGAAAGAACTACGCTGATTGAGAGTAGTATTCCTCAAAAATATTGGAAAGAGGTTGTTTATGCTACAGTGTATATTCAAAATTGAACCGGGATTTATATGGGTGATATGAAAAAACCATATGAATTTTGGAATGGAAGGAAGCCCTCTTTGAAATACTCTCATGTTTTTGGAAGTAAACGTTTCATTAGAAACCAAGAAGGAATTCAAGGGAAGTGTAGTGAAAATGAAAACAAAGGAATTTTCCATTGATACTCAATGTACAGGAAATCCTATAAGTGTTTCAACAAGAACTTGGGAAGGATCGTGGAAATCATTGATGTTAAGATCATTGAATATAAAACCTAAAATATTTTGAGGAATTCATATGATGATGTGATAGAATATGAGGAAGAAGGTGAACCTGGTGTTAATGAAAATAAAGAAATAAAAAAGGTGTACAAAAATCTCAGGATTCACAGCATGATGTTGACTCAGAATAAGAATCTGAAGAGGAAACCTTGGATGGAGATAATTTTGTTGAATATAAAAAGAGTAATCTAATATTAGGAATTGATCAACCCAACCTTACTGGGGATTGGACTGCACCCACACAAATACGGAGAATGAATAATAATACACAATCTGTATTTCTATCAGTTTTAGAAGCATCATCATTTCAAGAAGCTGCAAAGGATGAATCATGGGTGAATGCCATGAATGATGAGTTAGATCATATTCTTAAGAATTAGACATGGGGCCTAGTCAAGATACCAAAAAGTCATTTTGTGATTGGTACAAATTGGATCTTCAAGAACAAATTTTATGAGCATGGAAATGTGGTTAGAAACAAGGTGTGTTTGGTTTGTAAAGGATACTCACAAATCGAAGGTGTAGAAGTTAAATAGACATTTCCTCCAGTATCAAGGATGGAGTCAATCAGGTAATTTCATTCCATGGAAATACAAATAGTTTATAAAGTTTATCAAATATATATCAAGACAGAATTTTTAAATGGATTTTTGGAAGAAGAAGTCTACATTCAACAAACCATGGGGTTCTTGCTTGGAAATGACGAAATGAAGGTTTGAAAATTAAAGAAAGATCTATATGTCCTGAAACAGGAACCACAGGGATGATACTCTTAGTTGGAATCTTATTTGAGAAAGAATGAGTATAAAAGAGGAGTGAATCACAATATCTATTTGAATAATTATAAAAAGGATCAGTTCATGGTATTGGTATATGTGGATGAAAGTATTTTTGGTGGAGGCAAGAAAAGATATACAGATGAATTTTACAATTAGATTAAATTAGAATTTGAAATGTCCATGATTGGGGAACTCACATACTTTTTAGGGTTGCAGGTGCTTTAGAAGAAGGATTAAACTTTCAGTTATTAGTAAAAGTATGCAACAAACTGCTGAAGAAATTCAATGTGCAAGATTCCAACCCAATGAAGAACCCGATTGCAGTTGGAACAAAACATGAAAAGCATGAGGATGGGACTTCTGTAGATCCCAAAATGTATAGGAAAATCATATGATGCTTACTATACCTGAAAGAGACATGGCTAGATATTTTCTTTGAAACATGATTAGTGGCTCGATTTCATAGTAATCCAAAGGATGAACATTATGAAGCCGTGAAAAGAACCGTGATGTACATTCAAGACACTCTTAATTATCGGTTCTACTTTCCTGTAGGAAGTTACAATGAACTATTAGCATTTTATGATGCTGACTAGGCTAGAGATGTAGTGGGAAGAAATTCCACAAGTGGTGGAGCAATATATATTGGGAATAAATGCGTAGGATTGTTGATAAAGAAAAAGTAAAGTACAACACTTAGTACTACTAAAGATGAATATATCTATGCCCCCAAGGCATGCGCTCAATTACTTTGGATGAAGCAGCAATAGACTGACATAGGTGAAGAGGTGAAACAACCACTTGTTATTTACTGTGATAATAATAGAGAAATTGATCTTATGAGGAATCATATTCAGTATTCTTGTATAAAACATACTGAAATCAGATATCAATTAGTCGTGGAAAATGTTGAGCAGGGCATGATCAAAATAGACCTTGTGGGAACCAATGAGCAAGTGAATAACATTATGACCAAGCCACTATCAGCAACTGTGTTTGAGAGACATCGGTTGAACCTAGGTGTTCATCCATCTCTCGGTGCATAAAGAGGTTACAAAATTCACCTTTTCCCAATTGATTTAACTATATTAATCTATTTGTGGAAGTGATGTTGATTTATAGGGAAGATATGATCCAAGGGAAGAACTTTATGATCTCTACAATGTTTAAATTTTGTTCTTTGGGTTTATTGGTAATGGGGGAGAAATATATAAATTCAATTTGAAAATGATGAGGATGAAATGTTTTATTGGTTGCAGTCTAGTTGATGTAGAATGGAGATCTTAAAACGAGAGAATGTGAAAGGAGGAAACATATTTTGTTTCATAATGAAGCAGTTGGAGCATTCATTCGAACACACGAGAACACAATTCATGTGTTCCCTCTTGTTTTAGACAACGGGCATTTCTCACGTAGACTTAGAGTGTTGGATGAGTTTATTTTAGCATAACAGGTGTTGATAGTGGTTGGTTCTCTATTGAATTTTTCTGGAGATTTCCGACAAACCCAATGTGGGAGATTGTTGGAACCAAAGTTGTTTTTTGCTGAAAAAGGAGCATGGTTTGTGTTTTTTGTCAATCCTATCACGGATTATTATGAATATTTTAGGGAAAGGGGTCATACAGTTCAAGCCGAATGTAGTTTTGTAGTAGACATCATTTCCCAGTATTTCCCAAATTTTTGGGTCCAAAATTTGGAAAATAGAAAGCGTTGTGAAAATTGGTTCTTCTTGGAGGCCTTATGAAAATACAGAAAAGGCAGGAGTTTCACAGAGATGGCCTTCTTGATTTTTGTTTCGTAAAGGTTCAATGAACTCAGATGGAGTGATCTACGATTATGCGAGTTTGATCTTTGAGCTTTGAGAATTGTATTCTTCTATAATTAAAATTTCATTTATAAGGAAAAGGCACAATTTTTGTGAATACTGGCATGAGGATTTCGAATAAATGTTTCTTTTTGATTTTAGATGTGTTTCTTTGTGGTTACGATGAGCTTTGCAAACCTGAAATTTTAGTAGAGCTTTGCGAGATAGAGGAAGCACCGTAGAGACATTTTGACCAATCTATATTTCACACCTGAAGAAGCGGAGATCTAATATTCGACTATTCCTATATATAAGAGGCCATCCTTCTCCATATCGCACAAACTTATGAGAGAAAATTTAAAATCATTCTAACTTCGCGAAGCAAGGGATGCTCTGAAAAGCAAGGATTAATTACAATATTGATCTTTTTGAAAAGACTATTTTAGAATTGAATTAAGTCAATGCATCTAATTTTTGTTCATTTCACGAAAATGGGATATTCTATTTTGTCCTAGTGAGCTTCATGAAGTTGGTTTCTCTGTAAGGTAGAGATCTCTACCAAAGGTTGTGCTCTATGGGGAAATGAGCTCCGTGAAGAGTTGTGCTCCGCGAAGTGGTGTGCTCTGTGAATGGTTGAGATTTGCGAAGGGGTTTTGTGAATTGTTTCTTTGAGTATCAGTATTGAGTGGTTAGGTATTTCAGTGATCATTTACTCAGGTCATTGATGCATGTAGTGTCTCATGATGGACAGAAACAAAGACTTGAATGCCAATATATTGAAATGACCTCCAAGTCAATAAAATGAGTTAGAATTCTCTCAAATCGATGAGCTAGTGGTATTTATGGAAGTTTACTGAGGGAATTGGTGCAAAATCCATGAACTTTTGTAAGAGTAGTGTTAATGGAATAGAGTGACTATGACCAAACTCTTGTACTCCCAAACTGGTGAAGATTATTGGATTTAGGTATGATAGACACACAATCGGCATATACTCCTTAGACACAGCCCTTTGTGGTAAACCAAGTAAAAGTGTTGTTTTATCTCAATTATTTCATTTGAATGAAAAATTTAACGAGTTCCTATCAATGTGTGAACAATATCCACAACTTTTAAAATAAAAATCTGACACCCGGATTCACCCATCCCCTCTTAGGGTGTTCCTGGATCCTTTAAGTTCTTGGTCTCTTTAAATTGCAAGGTTTATGTTGAAATTCATAAGGGGTTTTGGTTACCAATATTTTAGGGTCATTAAATAATTAAGATAGTGATCTATATATCATTTTCTCAATAGGTAAATCATATCACTATCATATTAGCATAAATTTTTAACTTTATATCAATATCAAATCTTATATCTCATTATCAATTTTTAAAAATAATTTTTTGACCTTATTAAATAATACTTTTTTATTTTATTTTTTCCACATGGTATCAGAACCTATAAACATTATAAGTATCCCTCCCCCTCCCTCATGAATCATTTCTCTTGGATCCCCCTTTTCATATATTATTTTTTCATATCTGTTTTCCAAAAAGTTATCTTACACGGTCTTTGAAGATATTATGTTTTATTTTAGATGAAATATTTATTTCATCCTTATCAAAAAAATATTATACATACTTCTTTTTCTAGATGATCTTTCCCTTAAATGATTTTTGAGATTAAAATTCTTAAACCTATTTTAACATATTTTTTTGTGTCAGGGAAGACCAAAGAATTTATATAACTAAAATAATAACATATTTTAAAAAATTATAATCATCTATATTTTATATTTTTATTTTTTAGTAAATTATTTTACAAAGGATGTTTATAATTGAAAATTCATTTTTTTTTTAAAATTAGTGAAATGAGAAAATATATTATCCAATTTAAATTATATTATTATAATTCTTAAATAATGTTTGTACGGATTTATCAAAGATTTACCCATTTGAATAGGTCTGTCATATATATTTTTTCTTTAGTTTAAATTTGGAATTTTATATTTATCTAGAGTTTGGTATATCGATATTAATCTCCATAAATTGAGTTCTAACATTATTCCAGTGGCGTAGTTTCTTAGAAAAATATTTTAAAATATTATTAATGTTGGATGTGAGTGTTTGGTTATATATTTTTAGTAAATTTATATCATTTATGATAAAATCTTGCTGTAAGATGATTCAAACAAAATATTCTAAGAGTTTTGGTCATTAAAACCATGTTTTTATCATTTTTTTGTTTGTAAATTCTTAATTATTACATCATTATATATAATAAAATAAAATTGTTTCCTTTTAAAAAAATATTTTTTCATGAAACTCTCTTTTTTAAATTTTAAAAACATAACTAACTTTATCGTAGTTTAAAAAATTATTGAGAAAATGGAAAAAATATCTTGTGATTTAATTATAAAGAAACATTATAGATCAAACTGCAAAACTAGTTTTAAAAATCATATAATGTTTTTAAAAGAAAAAAGATAACCAATTATTTTTGAAAAGTATAAAATGGGTTTTTCTAAAAAAACTCAAATAAAAAAGAAACAATAATTTAAAAATAGTTATTTTTCCAATAAAATATTTTTTTATTGCTGAAAAATATTAGAAAAAGAGGATTAATTAATTTACAAAAACTAAACATTTATTTCAATAATGCAACATGTTTGGTTAACTCACACTAAATAATTCATTTCATCTTAAAATAAAAATAATAGAATTCAAGAACTACAAATTTTTTTTTTACATTGAATGATTTTATTTAGGAATTTAATTATAAACATTGTTTAAAAAAACCAAACAACTATAATTTTTCTAAATAAAAATTATAAGTGATAACTGTTGTGTAATTACATCAAGAATATCTTAAATATGCATTTGAAAATACCAATTAAATGGATTTTCACTCATTTATGATTTTTAATTTTTTTTTCAGGAGAAGATTGATTTTTATCCACCTATTTAATTTAAAAAAAAATTAAATGAAGGTGTTTTTTAGAAAAAATAAAAGAAAATTGTTTTTTTAAATGGAATCATTAAGATTAATGAGAGGTATGAATTATTTCAAGTGTTTTTAATTGAAACAAAATCCATAAATGAACATTTTAGTTGTTAGTTATTCATTGAATTATTTGATAACAATAATTTTATACCACTTATCACTTAAATAAATTTTTACATGTTGATTTTAATATAATTTTTTCAATATCACTTAAAAATATGGAAAAAAACTCACACAAACTCTTAAAAAGTTATTGAATAAGTGATGTAAAATGAAAAACTTTTTTTGGTTCCATGTAATGAAATAAATTATTAGAGGATACAAACATGTTATAGGATGTAATCCTTAAAAACATCCAAAAAAGACCTAATAATCATAAGAAACTCATTAGGACTTAAGTAACATGATCTAAAGTGGCAATTCAAACTCTTGGTCAACCTATAAGAACATATCTATATTAGTAGTCTTGTCTAACTAAACTTTTCACTCATACATGTCTCTTAATATATTCTTGAACCACCAGGATATCAATAAATAGATGTGTGAAATCAAGAATAGTGAAAATATTAAGCATAAAAAAGTAAAATAAACCTTCCCTCACCTTCTATACCCTCACATGAAATAACTAGTTTAAAAATAATGCTATAATAACTATATAAAGAGATAATAATATAATAATCATATAATTGAGAAGTATTAACAGGTATTTAAATCACCTCTCTCCATATCCTCTTGGCATGTAGAGGTGACTCATGATGGATCTTATTGGATACTTTGATCTGAAGGAGGTTTTGTTTGTAATTTGAAGAAAAATGAAGAATAAATTACATGAAAAATTTATGGGATCCCAGTTATGAGAGATAATAATTCAAGGGAGGATTCTTAAATCATTTCTTCTGAAAAATTCAATGAAAGCTAGTTTTTCATCAATGTTAAGAGCTCTTGTAGAAAAATATTAAAAAACAGATGTATTTCTTTTTTTGAGGCTCAACATCCAACACTACAAGTCTGTATTTGGTCATTCCAACATTATTTATTTTTAGGAATACTACCTTTCTTCCAAAAAGTTCTTATATGAAAAAATGACTCTATGATTTCCTTTCACGTGTTTTTGGATTCTGTGATTGGAGCCTGACTTCCACAGGTATGGGTTTTTTCCACGTCATTTCCCTTACACTAGATTAAAATCAAAGGCATGGCGGTTCATAAATGTTTCTTGCATACATATAATTCTTAGTATCATGAAATATTACCCTTTAAATAATCCCTTGAAATTAAATAACTCTGTTGCAAAATTATGGTTTTGTATCAAGGACTTAAGCTGGTTCCTCTGGAACCCAAAGATTCTCTTGGAAATTTCATCTGTGGGGGGTATTCCCATCAGTTTTGAAAAAGAGACTGAGAAAGGAATATTTTGTCACTTTTACTGCATCCTTATTGAGGTTTATTTTCTTTCTCCCCTTAATTAACATTTTATTTTAGTTGTTGATGAGTATAGATTTGAGATTTCAATCTCTCTAGAGAAGTTTCTATCCTTCTGCTCCAAGTCTGAAAAAATTAAGAATCGAGATAGAATATGTTTTTGGGATGTGAAATGATATAATTTTAAGAATATGGATCATCTAATTGACTATTACAAGTTAAATAAACCACTCAATATTGTGGAAAAAAGATACAGGATGGGAACAATTTCGGTGCCTCCATTGGTGATGGTCAAGGTAATGGAACTTCGGTTGGTACTCAATATTTTCTTGAAATTTTGACTAGTTTAATAGTCTCTTTGGATGTAGTGAAAGGTAAATTATCTGATTTTCACAAGGGCAGGTTTGATTTCTAGGAGGTGCACCCTTTTCTTGAGGTCCAGGTAGTAGATTTGGATTTTTTTGCATATACCAGTCTTCATGATTCTCTATAGTATAATTTTATTGAATCACGGTCTAATGAGACTTTAATGTTGATGGATGCATTCTATAGGATCATTAGGATCTCTTAAAATAGGTATTACTCTAATGTAGGATCCATCTTGTGAAATTCTACTTTGAATAGTGTTCCCTTAGACCAGGATTCATAGGAGGATGCCAAAGTAGATACTCTGTGGATCATTCACCCTATAGCCAATCCCTGTTTGAGCATGAGGATGTGGCTGATCTAATTTAGGATGGATTTTATATTCATACTGGCAGTAAAGGAGAAAATTTTGAAAATGGGGTGTCTATTTATATGAAGAAATCTCATAACGGTGTTTGGTAGGTCAGATCAAAGGTGGGTGCATGTCTTTCTTGTATGGAAAGGATAGGATCTAGGTAATCTACTCATCTGGTTTTTAATGTGGTTTGCCTCTAAGGGGTGACCTTATTGTAAGTGTTTTGTATAAAAATTACCAATATGATTAGGAATCACTTGTGGATCCCATTAAAAAAGAACCCTTTTTCATAGGTAATAATATATTAATGGATGGTGAGGGTTTCCAAATGGTCCTCCTCGACAAATCCAAATTAATTGTGACTTCTTCTGAGTTAGCATGAACATATCATTTCCTCTTGAGATCTGGACACTCAAATATTGATTTATGTGATCATAAGAATCTATAATGGTATTATCCACCCAATTTCGTTGATATTATGCATAATGATTATGGTGTAAGAGTTGGGGTCCAAGAACCAACTAGTTTTACTTTGATTACATGCATATTTAATGTATTATTACCTATTATTCATTGTTCTGTATGACTATGAGGTAATAATGTACTAGAGTATTTGCTACATTGATCAGGTCATGGAAGTTCCCCGCTATGATGAAATACTTGAAATCATAAAACAATATTCTTAAATATTGTTCTATGGTTATATGACATGCTATGATGGGACACATTGCATGCAGACCATCAGGTGTGAGTACTCGTAAGCAGATGAGACTTCCTCTAATGAAGTTTTCACTAGCTAATCTCCAAGATAGAAGATTATGAGAACATACCCACTTGTATGAATTCTACATGTTTTGGTGTCATCATATATTTCTATATGCGAGCTTGTGTAATGATCCTTAGACTTTAAGATTATCATTAATAGGTGTCACTACATTCACACTTTTTTTTACTGACGAAAACCATCACACGGATAGTTGTGTCACGAGTGGCATGTTATTAATGGATAAGTCGAGGAAGGATTTTTCCCTTCTATTTATTGAAGTTGATATCTCATCCCTTTGATTGAAATAGAACAGTCATGTAAAATTCCATGGCTATTGTGTAACGACGAGTTTATTTTAGGTATTCAAAGAACGACGTATCAAGAATAAAAGTTGATGGCACAATCATGAAACCTTCTTGATGAGATATTGTGATAAAGGGATTATATTACATAGTAATCATTCTTATGTGGATGTCATTGTTGCGACTTTACATTCTTTCTCTTGGGTGCCTTTACCCGTTTCTAGACAATACTCTTGGACTTTAGGCAAGCCCGCCTAATGCCAACAAGAAATAATCCTATAGGGTCACACACTAAGTGATTTTTCTGGACTCTATTAAATTATATTTTAATTTAATTAATGAAATAAATATTATTCTCAAGACCGTGGAATAATTTTATTCAAGTTAAAATGATCGCATAAATTAAATAAAATATATTTATTTATTTTATTGAATATTTAATAAATATTTATTTACTAGTTTGTAAATAATATATATATTTAGTAGAATAATTTATTTATTTATTTATTCAACTGTTCAATAAATGAAATTGAAGTTTGAGCAGACCAAGGTCATTCTGGTAGTAAAATAATTATTTGCAAGACGGTAAATAATTTTTTAACTAGTTGGAACAAATTAAAATAACTCTGCTATTATTTGGTGATGCGGAATTTAAAATTATTTTTTGTGAAAGTTGGCACATCATATATAATGACACAATATTATATTAAATGCACAAGTTTTCTCTAAGTTCATGAATGTATTTAATTGTTTCAATGCCATTAAATATTATAACTAAAATTCCATGTATATAAATAGACAAGTACGAATATTGTGTTAGAGGTCACACCACACGCCCGGTGAATTGAGAATTTTTAAGCCAAAAAATTTCTCTCTTGAATCCTCTTCTCTCCCCTCTCAAGAATGAGAGATGTTTGTCAAGTTTGAAGAAAAAGTGATCAAGAATGACCGATGCAAGACACTTGGTTTGTCGCGCTAGCACCTGGAGAACAAGCAGTGTCGATCAGAGGCCATCAGCGCACGTGCTAATCACCGCTAGAGGGATTTGATTTTGGATCCTTACAAGCACAACGAGATAATCTGAAAGGTTCAATAAGGATGATCAACATCATCAACGAAGAAAAATACCAAATACATAGTTATTATTTTTCATTATGAAATTAATTAAATTAATTATAAACATGATGTGCAAGATCCTATACAAGGTTTCATGCCTCTTTCTTCTTTACCTAAATCATTGATTATATTCTATGGAGAATGGAATTAATTTTCATATTTATCCTATAATAATCAATGATCATGGTAAAAATCAATTTTGGTTCTCGTCCCAACCACGCTTTCCCCGCGCTCTGAACCTTCAAGTGGTATCAGAGAAGTTACATCATAGTTTATAATTATTTAAATATTTTATTGATGAATTACGCATTTAATAATTTAGTTGTTTCAAATAAAGTTAATAATTATGAAAATATTAATATCTAGATCTATTCCTCCTCTTTCGTTTCACATTCACCTTACAAAAATGAACTTTTCTTTTAATTTTGATTAAAATAAAATAGAGGATCTCATCCGGAGGTCCCAAAGCTTCCTGGCCATATAACACCAGAACACACAACATGTATTCAGAAGTATATGACATGTATTGATGATTCAATTCATCGTAAAGGTCCTCCAAACCAACCTGTGTGTTCACGTCTTTAGAAGTCTTAAATGAATCCATGTGTTGACCAGGAATAGGTGGAACACGACTTCCGAATTACACACCGTGTGACCCAATGGACACTGCGTGTAGTCCATTCGGGTTAGGGTTGGACCGTGTACACCGTACATGGCTTGGCCAGCTAGAGACCATGTAACGAGGAACTACACATCATGTGGCCCACTAGACACACTGTGTACTTCGAAGACTTCTGAAGTATACTCACACGTCGTTTCCCCAGGTGTGTAATTCAAAAAGACAGTGAAAAATAATACACATTGTGTAGTTGGAACTACATATCATGTACTTATCCAAATTATGAAGATTTTTTAAAATTTATTATTATATTATACAAACCCTTTAGATATGTACCATCATGCAAACATAAAGGTAAGGTACAACATGTGATAAGTGTTATATATATATGTGTTTAATTTAACATCGACGTGTTGTTAATTTCTACTAAATATGTAGTTATGAATAGGAATTCACTGGGTTTCCTCCAAGGTACAAGTTATGTACAAAGATAATTTAAAATGAATTTATTTGTATAAAATTATGATGGATGAAAATCTCAAAGAAATTCAGAAAATGGTTTAAGAAAAAAGGATTGATTAATTAAAGATGACAATTAATTGATTCGAGCATGATTTATCTTAAACAAGAACGATTAAAGAATTGGTTACTAGTTTATTTATATGTAAATATCATTGCATGTTTGGATCATCATGAGCTAGACCAAGACCTTTATATGTGTATTGTTTGTTTTAATTTATTTATTTGAATTAAATTTGTTGGCCTACGAGCCTTCTCCTCATTAATATGTAGGGCCTGTGTACCCAAGGTTTATTTTATATAAAACCTCTTTTACCCCTAACCTACATGTGAGTTAAAAAAGGCATATTTAATGGATGGAACTCCCAATCTAGTGTAGTTGGTTCAAGCTAGTTCCAAGACGAAACAAATCCCAGAATATAGAGTGGTGGACAGGTTGAAGCTGTAAACACGAAACCAAAAGGTTCAAGAAGTTTGTCCCCTAGTCCAGGGTTAGTTTATCAACCACTAGATAAACTAACCATTAGAAAAGATCGTGATCATTCCATATACTTTATTTTATTTCTTTCAGTTTCATGGTTTATAATTATGGATGTGTTGTCACGATCACATAATTAATGAATTAAACAAGCATGCAAGATGGAACTAAAATAAACCAGACTTATGCATAAATATTATCAAGACATGTTTAATCACTTAAGTAAGTTTCACATAATATTAACAAGCATGTGATAATAATAATAATAATAAATTCTTTCATAAGAGATAAAAATCCATCAAATAAAATATTAATTTAGAACAAGCCTTTCGTTACTTGATTAAAGAAAAAACTCAATAAAAAGACATTCTTGACCAACCCTTTTTGGGACACTTAATTTTGTACAGGAATCCCTTATGCAAGGTTTTGGGTTTACTTAACCATATTACATCAAGAGGAGTATCCCTTTCTAGACTTGGTGTAATATTTGAGGCAAGAGTTGAGGAACTCCAAAGTCAAGATTTCCTAATTGGGGAGTCCTCTCAACCTATCAAGGAGCTGCAATCCAATAGTTGGAAAAGACCTGCCTACCTAAATACCTTCTAATTGATTGAACAACCGTTGTTGTGGTTTTTATAAGGGGAATATGGATCCTTTCCACTAGAATGTCAGGACAGCTAGACATTCTAAGTTCAATGGTGAGGGTTATTGGGGCTTGATAAAATAGTGGGAGACTTAATAAAATATATTATTTCATAGAAAATTTAATCAAGGATGTTCTAATGATACTCTTTTTTTATTGTAGAATAAAAATGAAAAAATCTTCAACCACACTATCCATATGATAAATTATTGCTAAATAAAATATCCTCACCAGTAGTAACTTCTAATAATAGTTTAGATTCCTTTAGTTTATCCTACGCCATGAACGGAAGTCTTATGTGTTGGAGTCAGCATTACCTGATCCTCCTGCCAAAGAGGCAAGTGATGTGGATTTCCTGGTCTATGAGAAACATATGAATGATGATGTCAACATTCAATGTTTGATTCTATCACCAATGTATAGTGATCTCATGAAGTCTTTTGAAAAAATGAATACTTATAGAATGCTCAAGAATCTCCGTGGTATTTACCATGACAGAGCAAGACATGAAAGGTTTGAGATCTCTAAGGCACTATTTTAGAGTATTCTTGGAGAAGATTCCTCAGCTGGGCCTCGTACAGTCAAGCTCATTGGCTACATTGAGCTCTTAGAGGTTCTAGGGTTTAACATCCCTGAATAAATAGGAACCAATATCATTCTCACATCAATCCCTCAGATATTCTCTAACATTTTTTCAATTTCAATAAGAACAACATTGATAAGTCTCTATCCGATATTATTATCCTCATTCACCATGTGGACAAATATATGAAGCGTGAAAAGCCTTCTGTCCTTATGTTAAATAAGAGGAAGGAGAAGGAAAAGAGCATTAAGTACAAAGCTTCTTGAAAACCTTCCAAGAAAAGGAAGATTAAAGGAGATGCAAGGGAATAATAGGCTATTTGTTTTGCATGTGCAAAGAATGTCTACTGGAAGAAGAAATGCACCCAGCCTAAAAAGAAAGGGGAATCTTCAGGTGCATTTCTTATAAAATGCAATCTATCTGTTTCTAAAAGTTGGGTATTAGATACATCTCGTGGTTCTCACATATGTATCCAAATATATGAACCAAGTAGGTTCAGGATGATTTCTCGAGGGGAGGTAGATCTACGTGTAGTCAACGTAGCCAAACTTGCTGCTGTAGCTATTGGGGACTACCACCTCATGTCGCCAACTGGGATGATCTTGGTGCTAATCGATTGTTATTATGTGACTTATGATACTAAAAACATTATTTATGTATCCATATTAGATACATATTGATTTTATTTCACGTTTTCAAATTAATGTTTCTTCTTTTATAAAGATATCATTTGTTATGGTAGGGCACATTTATACAATGGATTTTACATGTTGGATTACCCAAACCACATATTGGCAATCGATAATAAAGACACTTCACATGAATCATACCACCCCCAACTTTTGAATCACCGTCTAGGTCATGTAAATGAGAAATGATTGAAAAACTTACATCAATATAGATATTTAGATTCTTTTGAACTAAAAGCACTTGGCGTATGTCATGAATGTTTTCAAGGAAAAATGACCACATCCCCATTTAGTGGGAAAGGTGAAAGGGCTAAGGAACTTCTTGAATTGGTTCATACCGATGTGTGTGGACCATTTCTAGTTGAAGAAAGTGGAGGGTACTCATACATCATAAATTTTACTGATGATTTAGTTGATATGGATATATCTACTTAATGAGGTATATGTCAGATTCTTTTGATATGTTCACGAAATACAAGAATGAAGTTGAGAACCAGCTTGTTAAGAAGATTAAGAAACTCCACTCAGACCGAGGTGGGGAATATCTTAATCAAGACTTCATTGATTACTTACGGGAGTTTGGGATCCTATCCCAACTCACTCCTCCAAATACACCCCAGTGGAATGGTTTGAGCAAAAGTAGGAACTACACCTTGTTGGACACTGTGAGATCAATGATGAGTCATGTGAGTCTTGCATTATCCTTTTGGGGATTTTTGTTACAAACAATGGAACAGATACTAAACCAAGTACCATCTAAATCGATAAATGGTATTCCATAAGAGTTATGGAGTGGAAGAAAATCTATGTTATTGAATTTACAAGTTTGGGGTAGCGAAGCATTTGTTAAGGCCCATTAAGGTAATAAACTTGCACCCTGAGGCACGAAGTGTACCTTTATAGGATAACCCAAGTAAACAAGGAGATATTACCTATAAAACCCCTTAGAAAAAAAGGTTATAGTGGCAAGACATTCCATATTACTTGAGAGGGAGAACATATCCAAAAGAGATAGTGGGAGCGAGATAGACTTCGATGAAGTCGAGGTTAAGGTACACAAGAGTTGGTACATGAATAGATTCCACAAATCCCCATGGAAGAAGAATCTGTTCCAGAGAGACAAGTACTGTGTAGGAGTACAAGATAATTTAGAGTACTGTAATGGTATGGTTTTCAAGTTACCGAGGATGGAGACTCCTTATTAGTTTATAACAATGATCCTCTAACCTATATGGAAGTAGTAAGTGGAACAGAAGTTTCCAAGTGGAAAGAATCCATGATTTCTAAAATTGAATCCATGTACCGAAACCAAGTCTGGATTTTAGTAGATCCTCCAATTTATGTAACGAATGTTGGTTGCAAATGGGTATTCAAGAAGAAACTAGACATGGAAGGACAAGTCAGTACCTATAAGGCAAGGTCGGTTGCAAAAGGTTTTAAACAACGTCAAGGAATTGAATACGATGAAACCTTCTCAACAGTTGAAATGCTGAAATCTATAAAAATTCTACTTTCCATTGCATCTTACCGTGAATATGAGATTTGGAAAATGGATGTAAAAAAATAATTCCTTAATGAGAACCTTCAGGAAGATGTCTACATGACACAACCTGAAGGGTTTGTGACTCCAAAAGATGCTAATAAGGTATGCATGCTATAGAAATACATTTATGGATTAAAGTGATCATCCAGGTCATGGAACATTTATTTTCATGAATCCATAAAATAATTTGGTTTTATCAAGAATTTATTTGATCCATATTTCAACAAATGGTTTAGTGAGAGTGCAGTTGTTTTCATAATAGTATTTTTTGATGACATATTAATTATTGGAAACGAGATACCAGCCTTACAGTTTATTAAGGAATGGTTGAATCAATGCTTCTCCATGAAATACTTGGGCGATGCATCATATAATATTGGGATCAAGATATATCATGACAGATCCAAGAGATTTCTGGGTCTATGTCAAAGTACATTCGTTGATAAGATACTAAAGAGATTCAGTATGGAACAATGCAAGAGGGGATTGTTTCCAGCATCACATGGAATTCATCTTTCCAGGAAAATGTGTCCTCATACACATGAGGAAATAAAGATAATGGCAAGGACTCCTTACACATTAGTGATTGGGTTAGTCATGTATACCATGCTATGCACTAGGAAGGATGTCACCTATGCTTTGAGTGTGGTAGTCAGATATCAAGCTGACTAGGGTGACCGCTATTGGATGGCAGTCAAGACTATCCTAAAGTATCTAAGCCGTACTAAGGATATGTTCCTGGTTTATGGTGGATATGAGGAACTAGTCATGAAAGGACATGATGATGATAGTTTCTAGACTAATCAAGATGACATGAAGTCGCAAACAAGATACATATTCACTTTGAACGGAGGTGCAATGAGCGAGAAGAGCTCAAAGAAGAGTGTGGTCACAGATTCTATAGTAGAGTCTGAGTATATCGCAACTTCTGAGGCAGCTAAAGAATCAGTTTGGATGCGATGCTTCATCCAGAAGATAAATGCGATACCTAGTAGTAAAGATCCCATCACACTATACTGTGATAATACTACAGTGGTGGATCTCGCAAAAGAGCCAAGGTCACATCAGCAGACGAAGCACATTCTTTGGAAATATCATCTCTTGAGGGATTTTTCTCAGAGAGGTGAAGTTGATGTTAGTAGTACTTCCATAGAAGACAATGTGGCGTACCCCTTTACTAAAGCCTTGACTCAGCAGAAACATGTTCATCATGTGAGGTCTAGAAGACTGAAAGTCATAGGTAGTTTGATCTAGTCCAAGAAAGTGTTTTTTATTGTTGGTGTCCTAGAACCAACTAGTTCTACTTTGATTACATGAATATTTTATTTATTATTACATATTGTTCATTGTTCTGCATGACTATGATGTAATAATGTCCTAGAGTATTTTTTTCACGGATAAGGTCATGGCATTTCCCCGCATTGATAAGAACATTGAAATGCTATAACAATATTTTTAAATATAGTTCTGTGGTTGGATGACATGCTATGATGGGACACAAAGCATGTAGAATGTCAGGTATGAGTACTCATAAGTAGATGAGACTTCCTCTCATTAAGTACTCACTTGGTAATCTATAAGATATGATATTTTGAGAACATACCTACTAGTTGGAATTCTGCATGTTTTTGTTTCATCAGATATTTCTATTTGCGAGTGTATGTAATGATACTTAGACTTTAATATTATCATTACTACGTGTCACGACATATGCACATTGATTTACTGACGATTACCATCATGCATATAGTTGGCAGGAAGTAGGGTATGTTGGGTGCGTCATGAGTGGCATGTTATTAATGGATGAGTCAAGGAAATATTTGTCCCATCCATTAATGGAAGTTGGTATCTTGACCCTTTGATTGAAATAGAACCTTCGTGAAAAATTCCATGGATATAGTGAAATGATGAGTTTATTTCAGGTAGTCAAAGAATGACGTATCAAGCATAAAAGTTGATGACACCATCATGAAACCTTCTTGATGAGATATTGCTACAAAGGGATTATATTACACAGTGATCGTTTGTATGTGGATGTCATTATTGAAACTTTACATTCTATCTCTTAGGTGACTTGACCCGTTGCTAGATAATACTCTTAGACTTTAGGCAATCCCGCCTAATGCCAATGAGAACGAATCCTAGAGGGTAACACACTAAGTGTTTTTTTGGTCTCGTTAAAATTCTATTTGAATTTAATTAATGAAATAAATATTACTCTTAAGACCGTGGAATAAATTTATTCAAGTTAAAATGATCACATAAATTAAATAAAATATATTTATTTATTTTATTGAACATTTAATAAATATTTATTTACTAGTTTGTAAATAAATAAATTATTTAAGAGAATAAATTATTTTTTTATTTAATCAAGTGTTCAATAAATGGAAGTGGAGTTTGAGTGGACTAAGGTTGGTCCGATAGTAAAATAATTATTTGAAAGATGGTAAATAATTATTTAACTATTTGGTACCAATTAAAATAACGCTGCTATTATTTTGTGACATGGATTTTATCATTCTGTTTGGCGTAAGTTGGCGCACCATAAATAATGATGCGGTATTATTATTAAATGCATAAGTTTTCTCTAAGTTCATGAATGTATTTAATTGTTTCTATATTATTAAATATTGTAATTGAAATTCCATGTATATAAATAGAGAAGTACGCCTATTGTGCCAGAGACCACACCACACGCCTGGTGAATTGATAATTAGTGATCCAAACAATTTCCCCCTCAAAACATATACTCGCCCCTCTCTAGAATGAGAGACTTTATTCAAGGACAATGAACAAGAGACCAAGAATGACTGACACAAGACACTCACTTCGCCATGATAGCACCTAGAGAATGATCGATGTCGATTGAAAGCCATCAGAGAACATGTGGATCACCACTAGAGGGATTATAGTTTGGATTCTTATAAGAGAAACGAGATAATCCTGAAGGGTCGATCCAGATGATCAACATCATCAACGAAGAGAAAATACAAAGACACAAATATTTTTTTCTTCATAAAATTTATTAAATTAATTATAAACATGATGTGAAAGATACTCTCTATGGTTCCAGGCCTCTTTCTTCTTTATATAAATCATTGATTATATTTCTTGGAGACTGGTGTTCATCATCATATTGATCTTGAAATAATAATTTATCATAATAAAAATAAAATTTGGGTCTCATCTCAACTACGCTTCCACTGTGCCCAGAACCTTTATATGAATACATTGGAAAGGCCTCACATGAGGAATTCATCATTGCACAAGATAAGAATTTAAATGTCATTGTTCTAGAAGACCAGAAAGGTGAAAGGCCCATTGATGGAATTAATAGGGAAGTGGTGGATTGGTTCTTCTAACAACATGAATCCATCTTTTCCATGATGGATCTATATGTGTTCATCTTTAGTGATTACTTATTCTTCCAAAAACTATTGTCAATTAATTATGATGATGGATTCATTCAAACTCATAGATGAATTTTCAAGAATCATCTTAGAAATTTAAAATTATATCTACATTGGAGGAATCCTTTCAGTCATCAAAAGATGATGATTATGGACCCAAATAAATCAAGACATGGAAAAGGGGATTACATCCAATTTGAAGAGGTAGATTTCCTAGGAATGTGGGATCTAGGCGAATCCACACAAAGTGATATATTTTTTTCAGTGTGGTCATTTTTTTACATGTTTGTACTGTTCCTTATATTGTACATTTACCTTTTATTAATAAATTCAAAGTCAAGGGTTTGGTCTCCAAACCCATGAATAATACTTTTTTATTATAAATTGATAATAAAACCAAACATCCCCCAAGTTTTCACAACCACAATAGGCAAATCAATCATAAGGGTCTCAATTGAGAGTGTCACATGATTTACAAAACAACTTATTTAAAATTTCTAATAAGGATTTTAAAATCCATGTCAAACCATTTGAAATATTATTTCAACATATCACTTGAAATAAAATTATCAAATATCCCTTTTTAAAATATATTTGTAAGCCATATTTCTTCCATAAATAACATTAAAAATTTATACATAGGCTAGAATGATATCAAACCATTTTATTGGGTTCAATTCACCCCATTAAAAGTCCAAAGCCTCCGTTTAAAAATATTTCAATGACCAACTATCTCATTAAAAACAGTTCATTAATTTTAAATATCCATTTATTCCTTTCATCAAACGCATGATATTCTATTAAATTACTTCAAAACAAAAAAAGAGAAATACATTTTGGAAACACTCTCATGTTGAGCATCAAAATAGATTTGGAAAAAATTTCCAACACACTATGAATATACCACATGCATGTGAATTTATAAGAAAATAAATTAATCTACTAAGAATTACAAGATATTAAGTATAATTGAGGTTTCATAGAAACACATACATAATATAAATTGAAACATGACACCTTTGATGGTGAACAACTAACATGGGAATTAAAGGACCTCATCTATAATGCATGCATGGAGGTTAGAGGGGGTATAGTCATAGATGGAAGAATCAATTAAAGATTAGAATAAATAATCTCACACCTTAGATATTGAGAGGATCGATTCATTGATGATGAGCAGTGAGGGTTTGGTTACATGAGGGTTCAAATCCATGCAGGTTATGTTATTTTTTGGGAGTGATGGTGATGGCAGGGATTGATGACAATGATCAACAATAGGGAGAGTGGTGATAGCTATAGTACAGTTTAGAGAGAGATTGAAGGCGTGAGAGTGAGTGACCATATTTTAGTTCATTTTACAAGAAATCATAAGTCCTTAATCAATTATTTAAAAAACTCACTAATAAAGAGTAGTTTTATCAACGATAACATAGAAAGAACTGATAAATCTACTCTTTATCAATGATTTTTTATCACTAATAAAGAGCAATTTTATCAGCACTTTTTTATCGCTGATAAAGATCAAATCTTAATAATATATTTATTTATTTATAATTAAAATTATAAATGAATATATTGAAATATATTGAAATATATTTGTATATATTTTTACATAATTATATATATTTATAGTATTATATATTTTTATAAAATTTTAATTATAATAAATATATTTATTATTTAAATATATATTATGATTTTATAAATATTTGTATATAATTATAAATATATGTATATATATACATATATATATATATATTAATTTATATATATTTATATAATAATATTTTTATTTATTAATATGTAAATTTATATATTTACAAAATTACAATAAATATATTTAATATATGAATATATATATATATATAATTATAAATAAATAAATTTAAAAATATTTATATATATTTGTAAATATATTTATATAATTATAAATATATATATAATTATATCACATGGTTCTCACCTCTTTAGTATATTTATATATATTTATATCAATATAAAAATATATGTAATTAAAAATTAAATAACTATTTTTATTATTTAAATATGTTTATTATAATTACATAATTATATATATATATATATATAATTATAATTATGAAAAAATATATTTAAAAGGTATTTATTTATAATTATAAATATTTTTTAATAGGTAGGGTCAACGACCCCTTTTTTATTAAAAATATCCCTTTTTTCAACAGGGTTTAGTGGTAACCCATACATGACCTAAAGGCCATGTGGCTCGAAAGACTATTACAATTTTTTGATGGCCCAAAGGCCCTGGACTCGAGGGTGTAATCTAAATAGAAAAGATTTACATTATGAATCCAGACTTAACACTACAACCCCCCGTACCATCTTTTATTGCATTGCACCGACCCACTGTGAGGAACTTCACATAGAACCCATCTTTAAACCCATGTATGGGAATGGGGAATGAGGATGGGTTCCAATGCAAACATCACTCTTTTGATCTACACATTCAATGAGACCTGCATGTCTCTATGCCACGCTGATTCTATAATGTGTCACTTCACCTATTTCATCATCGCCATTCACATGATGTGTCACCCCCACTATAAAGAACAATCACATTGAGGAGCCCTTTCCAATGTCATGGAAGATAACCCATTTATCCCATGAGGTTATAGGTCCAAATGATAGGTGACAATGTACCTATTGCTCATTAGAGCTTGCCCACCCGACAATGCTTCCTGAATCCAAGCTGCACTACCAATTTGATGTGTTTCACTAATCTGTTGATCATTTTTTACTTCACCTGTTGCACTATTGTGGTCTAGAGACCTTGTGGCCTAAAGGAATTTAGTGGATGAAAGGCCCAACTCTATGGCTCGTACGCCCAAATCGGGTGAATAGTTTTACTGCTATAGTATCTTCTACATTACCCACTACCGTACTGCTACAGTAACTTGAAAATTCCACCCTACATCGATTTGATCCTAAGTATTTTTGATGTGAAGCATACACCTTTACCACTCAAGTACATGATAGTTTACATATATAATTTTAAATATATAATTATAAAAATAATAAAATTTATTTATTATAATTTTATAATTATTTAAATATTATTTTATTTAATTATAAATAAAATTATAATTATAAATAAAAAAATTACAATGTATTTATATACATTAAATATATTTATATATTTATAGATATATTTATTAATATATAATTATAAATATACAAAATAGTTTATTTTTTAAATATATTTATTATTATTTTATGATTACATATATATATATATATAATTTCATTAATAATTTATTTTTAAAATTATATATATTTATAATTGTATAATTAAATATTTTATTTAAAAAATATTTAAAAAATATTTAAATAGTTTAATTATATATATTTTAAACATATTTTAAATGTTAAAACATAATAAATAAAATTGAATAAATATTATTCGTATAAATTACAAGAATATTAAAAATAATACATGTATAGTAAATATATATATGCATAAATAAATGTTGCAAAAATTATTAAATATATTTTCAACGTTATTAGTGAATATAAAATAATAAATAAATTAATTAAATTTTAAAAAATATAAAATATTAAAAAGTGAATTCATAACATTTACGTGAATTAGAAACATGCATAGGAACATATACACATCTACACACACATATATACAAACACACATTTATGTACACACATACACATACATACATATAGTTATACATGAACATTTTTTTTTAAATTATTTCATAATCATAAAAATATATATCTTAATAAATATATTCATATATATATTATTAAATTTTTTAAATAAAATATTAATATACTATATTTATTTCAATTTTAAACAAATTTTGTAATCAATGTATATAAATAAACTATTTAACATTTTGACTGATATAAATTTGATAATTCAAAATGGCTCAGTCATGGGTTTGAAAACCCATGACTTCAAATTTATTAAGAAAAGAAATTAATTTATAGAAGAGAAGAGTCATAAAAGGAATTTATCCCACATTATACAATTAAAAATAAAGATAAGTAAGTCTTCTATTTCATTTCCCTCTATATCCTAGACTTCTTGGGTATTTTCCTCTTCCCTTTGGATGTTGACCTCTAATCTTTGTCTTAATTTCCGACACTTCATCTCTATACGATGAAAATTCCGAGGAAACCACAAAAGTGTCGCAAATCCTAAATTCCTTGTATAAATCGTGAAAATCCAATTTTTGGTTAGATCAGATTCTATCTTCAATGTTAATCAATAACCACTTCTGAACAGTTAAATAATCATCAAAATCAAAGGCAATTGGATCAGTAATACAATAAATTAATTCATACTTTAAAAAATACCAAGCACCCACTTATTTTCTATAACCCTAAATGGGTATTTCACCTTCCAAATCATCAGGAGGTGTGATTTTAGAGTTCCTTTCCCATGAATTATCACATTCAGAATCTAATTCCTTACCAAATTTGGCATACGAATTTTTCATTAAATGATTAAAATAAGCTGGGTTGGACCTATCCACATCATCATCAATATTTAGAGGGAAAAAAAATAGGGGAGTAACCATTGAAGAGTTGTTTCTTGTATATTTAATAGATTTAGACTTATGAGGGATTACCAATTGGGAATCCCTCCTCACCTAAAAATGTTTTTATCCCCTCAGGAGTCCTCAAAATAATCATATTCTACTGTTCGATCTATCGATCATCCAATTCCTGAGCAGCATCGATGCCATTGAATTAGTTAGCCATAAATTACCATTTAGTCCCACTATCCACATATTAGTGTTTATCAGAAACTACTAAATATTCATTGGCATCATGATCTAAATTTAGAGTGTTCTAGGTGGTAGGTGAGGAGACATCCTAAGAGACCCTTCCATCATTACCAAACAATTTAGTATTCTTAAGATAAGTCTAATTCACCTTCGAATCAATTGAAATTTTTTTAGGGGGATGAGAAGTTACCCAAACCATTTTTCTCAACCTTTAATTTTGGCAGTAAAATCCTTATCCACCTCCTTTTGGACAAAAATATCACCACAAAACAAGTCATTAATGCCAGAATCAGTTGCTAAAAAATTATGTCGTACTGAAATGACCTACTCCTCCGAAACAATTTCAGACCAAGAAATCTTGTACAAGGTAGAAGAGAAGACCATCACAACATTATGTGTGGTGTTAGTCAAGGAAGATTCCACAATGAGTTGATCTCCATTAGGTAAGTCACTTAATTCACTATTCATATAAATCAATTGAAGCTATAAAAATCTATTCAAATTAGAGGTATCCCCACTATCCATACCCATTGATTTATCCATCAGGGAACCATCCTTTTATTAAGATAACTAATCATTTAATCCATAAAAAGAGGTTTTCCAAGCATGGTCATCCCTATAATAGTATCTTCACCCATTCCAGTATTTTCAACATGGATAGATGACCTCTCATGACGAGCCTTCCTGTTTCTGTTACTTTCCTCATGACCACGAGCTGAAAAAAATGAATAAGAAACCCCTCCTCTATAGTTTACTATGTCATGACCTATTATACTTCATGAAAAAAATATTCAGGGCCTTCTCATATTCAAATTTTAGCTCAACATCATGAAATTCTATGTAGATAAATATTTTTTCAACCATGGTGACATCCCTGCGGACCCTAATAAAAAATCGACTATAATGTAAAAAAGCCAACTCAGTCTCTTTTTCCAATTTGATTAAAACTCAATTTACAAGAGCAGGATCATAAAGAATTTTTAGGTTCACAAAATCTAGATAATGCCAAAAATATTACCGAAAATTATGTAGATGAGTTACATACCTCTATTGGGTTGAAGTTAATATCCCATTATCGAATGTGCATGACACCAAGATTGAGTGAGACTGACCCAAAACTCCATGCTCACAACATAATATCCTATGTGGGAAAGAGGATATAAAAAATTCCTCTGACTTATGAAACATATATCCATTTGAAAAACCCTAAACAATTAACAATCATGTGACTAATTCATCCACTTTCAACAGTTTGGAGCCCCTGAGAAAAATTTATCTTAAAATAATCAAGTTATTTCCAACTTTCAAACGTTCCGAGACAACTTCATCATTATCTTTGACATGGGATATGTTTCAATTTAGATGAATCCCCCAATATAATCCCACTTGTTGATAGAAAAGAGTTATTGTTCATGATATCCAAAGATGATGCCTTTGATTTGGAGGCACCCCGGGAACCCTAAAATCCTCTAATCCAAGCACCCCATACTTATGTGAGTTGTAGCGCCTATGGACTATAGAAATTTCAGCAACCTAAAGTCAAGAACAAATTTACATACACAAAGAACACTAAAAAACACTATTTGTTTCTAGAGTGAGAGTAACCTGTACAAAACTCATCCTCCTCTAAATTTGATATTTGTTTGTATAAAAATTTACAGAAGTAAGAATAAATTTTTATTAAAAGTTATGTAATTCATATTTATATATTACATTAAATGTATACATATATATACACATATTGTAGCATAAAACTTATTTAAAAATATGTAAATATATATTCATTTATTTATTATATTTCAAATAAATATATTTACAAATATTTGTATATAATTATAAATATATTCATATAATTATATATATTTATTTAATTAATGATAAATTAAATATATTTGTTATTATATATAAATATAATTATTAATATAATAAATATAAATTATTTATATATATATTTATATATATTTATAATAATGTTTTAAATTATTTAAAAATATATATTTATATTTATAATTCTAATTATAAATAATTATATTTTTTATAAATATATATACATATATTTATATAATTATATATATTTACATCATTATATATATATTTTAATATATAAAAATATATTATTATAAATATAATAAAAATATTTATTATTTAAATATATTAATTAAAATTTTATAATTATTTGAATATATATATATTTATTTAAATATATTAATTATAATTTTATAATTATTTAAATGTATATTTATTTATTTAAAATTTTAAAAACACTTTTCATAAAAAAAATTTCTATATATTTTAATTATTAGAAATATATGCTAATATAAAATGTTTATATTAATTATAAACATTTATTTTTTAATTAATGTATATAAAAACATCCTTTTTAATTTCAATATGGTAAATTTTTATATATTAATAATATTTCTTATTAAAAAGCTTCATTATGACTAAGATTAATGTTGACAAAGATCAACCTTTATCAGCACTAAAAAAGAACCCATAAAGGGTGCACCTTTATTAGTGCATTTAGCAAGCACTGATAAAGGTAACCCTTTTATAAATGCTTTCTACTTATCACTAATAAAAGTAGGGTTTGATTTGACCACGATTAGTGGACGTAAATAGATACCTTAGTAGCTTGTGTAGCACAAATTTTTTCTTAGAGGCCGCTCTTTACATATATATATATGAAAATGAAACTTCATAGTAATTGTCAACACTACTAAGGCACATAGGGTCACACAGTTAATCCCTTTGTTAAGCATTTTTTTTGGATAAAGTGTTTCTAAAAATTGATATATTTTTATTAAAAATAGTATCCTAGTGAGTTTAGATCGATTCAAACAGATTTGAGAAATTATGCCTAAAGTCCTTATAATATTTTAGTGAAATTTGGAGATTATTGAATATGCGCTTATATATATATATATATATTAGTTTTTATTTAATAATATTAATTTGATGTAGGTATTATTATTCCAGAATTAACTAAATGTGATAATAAATATATTTGTATGATATATTTATTAATTTCTACAAAATTATTTTCATTATCATTGCATTATGAATGCATTAAATGTCTTGATTTTTTTTGAATCGGATTTAATGAATTTATGGAAATGAAAATAAATATATATGGATACATAAATATGTATGACACATTTCATTTAATAAACACACATCATGGTTGGATTTATAATGGGATGTGATCCCCCCCAGTTGAAAACAACCGATGTTTTAGATATCCTCTCAATTTTCTCTTCTTATCATAGTGTTGTTCATGATCTGAGATGAAGGTAAAATTGCCCCTTCATCATTCAGGTATCTTTATGATATGATTTGGATTCCATTGGTTGGTGTTCCCCTCTTGGATGTAGGGTGATTTATTTCATTTCTTGGCGGTCTTCATCAATAATTCTCTTTCACCGAGGAAGAAGACTGTTATTGTAGGAATTTTCTAGGTACACTATTTAAAAGATTTATTTACTTTTTCGTATTAATGATAGATCTTCCTATGTTAGGGTTATCTTCCAATTCATTTGATCATATGATGATCATAGAATATCCATCAAGGTTATCAAAGGAGAGGCTAAATGGTTAGCTAATTTCTAAGAGATCTCACATAGGAATAGTGACGAAGCGTGGATCCCTACCTAGGAGCTCTATTATGATACAAAGACTTTATTTCTCAAATATTTGGGGAAATAGAGTCCTTTGATATGTTCATATGGATGTCACATTTGATGTGTTCATATTAGGAATAAAGATTTGGCCACCATCAACTATATCAGAGTGAAGGATTATTTGAAAATAAATGTGTTTATAATTTTATTAATAACACATTTTAATTGTAAAATATCCTTTTTTCAATCCTCGAAATAAATAATAAATTTATTATACAATAACTAAATAAAAATTTTATTTAATTTTTTATGTTATTCATATTTATAAAATGGTTTGTAAATCAGGAATAACATTAATAAGATTGAATAATATTTTTTATTAACCTTTATCTATTATAAAAAGGTTATATTTATTAATCCTATTTATTAAAATAAATAAATTTTTTCTTTTAATCAGTAGAATTCAATTTTTAATTGAATTATATTATTTTTAATTTTTTTTATAAATATTGATTAAATGTGTTTTGATATATTTATATAAAATTTTGAATGTTTTTTAGAAATTAATTAATAATAAAAATGTTATCAGTAATTGGTTAATATTTTTCTAAAATACATTTCGACATATTAAATGGCATGCTTTGTGTTATAGAAATATATTTTTTTAGAAATAAATAAATGTGGTTTATAATGTGTTTATAAATTAAAATATATATCATATTTATATTATATAAAAAATTTATATAATAGTTAATTATTTATAAAATGTCTATAATTCATTAAATGACATATTAATTCCATTTAATTTAAATTTTGAAAGAGTTTATATATAAAATAATCTAAATTTTTTATATTCATGATAATTTATAAAATGTTTATTATTATAATTTTTTTATGATTATATTGTAAATATATCATATTCTGGATAATAAATAAATTGTTTGTTTTTTTAATTTCCTTAGGATTCATGCTTCATTCATTATTAATGAATTTTAAAATTTTCAATCAAAAGTGGATTATTTTAGATATTATTTGATCCACTAAAAAAGTTATGGTCACGGTAAAAATAATAAATAAATGATAAATACTTAGATTTATTCTGAAAGGTTTACACAATATAAATTTAATTATAAGTAATTTAAATTTCATATAAAATTATATATGTAAAACTGAAATTTAATATTTTCGTAAATATGATTGAATTCATATTGGGATGAATATAAATATTTTATATTCGAAATTATATAATGTCCATAATATTAAAGATGAAATTATAAAAGGTTTTATATTAGCTTTTATTTATGAAATTATTCATGAATATTAATCTCATGTTTAAATATTTGAATAGTTCATTTATTTAATGGTTATTACCTATTTTATTCATAATTATATTTTTTTATATTAGAATTATTTTACTCTGAAATTCATCTAATAAATTGATTATTGGATAGATCCTTTAATATCATGATAGTTTTGATATCATAAAACTCATCTTCCATCTACATTGAAATTAGTTTTTAATTTTAGTTAGGAACTTGAGATTTGTTCTTGATAATATTTTGGTCATATTAGGTGTTACAATTTTCATGAATTGAATTATATCTTGAGTAAACTTTCCCCAGGTAGAGGGACATGGGGCCAGACCACATACTTCCCAGGATTATTTCCTTTTCTAGGAAAATGAATGGGGTTAGATATCTATCACTTGGACATTACTCATGTAGAGTTTTTCAATCTCATAAAACAACCTAACTTTTCATTAAGCATTCATATAACTTATTCACATGATTAATTTTAAAATGTATGAATATACTTAACTTTTATTTTTGTGTGATTAATCCATAGTTCTATGTTATGTAAAGAGTTACACATTAATGTTGAGTGAAAACATTTATATGGTTGTTGGAAAAGGGATTAGAAAAAATAAATCATTAGAATAATGCCTACACTGAAATGGAATAAATAATGAGAAGATAATTATTACATATTATATAATAATTTTTTTTGTAATATACATAAGACATATATTAAATTAGTGATACTTTAAAAATGAAAACCCCACAAATTCTAAGTCAGAGATTCCGCCCAAAGAGAAATAGGTCAAAACCTCAATCATCCAACTAGGTAGTTTCATGCCATAGTGGGGTACCTTGGGATATCTTTTATAATTTATGATATTAATGATTGTTTATAGTTTATTTAATAGGTAGTTTCACTCTATATAGGGGTTTCCTAGGATTTTTTTGTGTTATCTCGTTCTTTATGTTTTCATTATGTTACACTTAGTTTTGAAACGATATCCGTTGGGATACTAATGGGACATAATTTAGTGAACCCATATGATGTATTTGGATTGAGGGTTATCCAATCAATTATCCAATAATCAAAACTATTTGTATTTGGATGATTCACATCTTAAATAAGTATGTGGTGAGTTTCTTAGCCAAGTGGGGTCATTTTCTTATTGAAATATGGATCTTGATCCAATAAATATATATGATATGTGGGTTTATCATATTTAATGGGAATAATATCATTAAAAATCAGAAATTAATAGATATAAGACATGATATTCATATGATAATAGTCCTATTGTATATAAATTCATCATCATCCTTAGACTAAAGTTTATATTAATCCCTGAAATGAGAAGCTTAAAGTATGAAACTCTTAAAACAGGTACCTTAAGAAAATTTCTTGAGAAATTTAAATGTTCTATGTGTTAAAATAGTACCTTCTAATATAACATACTATTTAAATTGTTAAAAAAGTGAATCTATATGTGTATTGAAGCATGAAATGATTCTATTAAGGTTTTAAAGACATTATATGAAAAATGACCAAATGAATCTTATTCTCTAGCCATATACTCATTATAATTGGGTATAATAATTACTTTTGTCCCATATACACAAGATGATTGGATACATCAAATGATATTAAATTTTCTTGAATATATTAATGACTTGGTGAGACTAAATTTTTCTTTCAATTTATTAATTATAGAATCCAATTCTATTATTCTGACAGATATATGATATCAGTGGTATGTTTTACAATGTGTTGTAAATATAAAAAATGTAACAAGTTATAAAAAAGTAAAATATTGAAGTTTTCATTCATTTAATATAGAAAAGGAGTTTCTATATTGATAACTTGGATGATTTAATCCTAGATAAACTAAACATAATATGTGTATTTTATCTTATTTATCTCGCCATATGAGCTTGTAATAAATGGTTGTATAAATGAAATGATATATTTGTTTTTTCATGTGGTTTATGATTAGTTTAATTCTATAACACTCTTTACATGATAGACTAAAATAAATTGTTATGGTTAGGTAATTTATCCTATTATCGTTTATGGAAATGGTCTGACAATATGATTTAATTCAATGAAAAGTTTACCTGATATTATTAAAGTGTTGATAATGGATGAACTAGTAATATTATGTCTTGATTATGGTACTATATAGATAGTACAAGTGGGTAAAATTTCAAAATTTAAGAAGAAATGTTTGTTTAAATTTTCAACAAAATTTATTAAAGATGAAAATAAAGTTCATTGAAACCTTGGTATTTCAATAAGTAATAGTAATAATTCAACATGATTGGATTATCCAAGATATACCTGGAGAAGTTTAGGAACTCCATGGAATATCCATGGTAGGTATGAACATTATAGAAATTAATTCTTTAATTTTTAAGGGTATGTGATAATGGGTGTTTGTTTTAAAGGTTTAATAAATATATATAGGAGTTAAAAATCAAGGGAATAATTGATTGATCTTATAGTTTTCGTTTTAGTGATTAAGTAAATAGTTACTATATAGAGGTTCTGAATGTAATTTTTTTATCATGCTGAAATGAATCTATGTAGAAGATTTATATCTTTATCTCATTTCAATTATGTTATAAGAGAGGGTATTTTATTAAAATAAGATTTATTATGATATTATTGAATGTATAAAATGGGTTATGATTCATTGGATTCTATAATATGTTTTGAGAAGATGATTTGGATAAAGAGTTTATCCATTATAAAAGTGTTTATCCAAAATACTGTTAAATATATGGAAACATGTTCTTACCACCCATGGCTGAAAATTTTGATAAAGTATTATTATTATTTTTAATAATGTTTGAAACACATAAAATGCCATATATTATATGGAAATATTATTTTATATAATATCATGTCATTTTCTAGGTATGTATCTCTTTTAGTTTTTGTGATAAATATCTTATGTTGGGTTTTCCTTTGTCTTTAATTCTTGGTGGAAGAATCTTGTTCATTGCGGAGAGCTTTTATTGTGGAAAATGACCGCATGTTCTGGGATATATGTTTTCTTAAATTAATAAAGTCTTAATGTAAACATATGAATGTTTGTTTCCATTATTTGAAGGATTTTTTGGTGTTCCATATCCTTATGTAGGAAAATAGAATTAAATCTATCTATAGGGTATTTACACACCACATAAAGGTGTTACACGATGTGTAAATTCATCTAGACACTTGTCATGAAACAAATACAGGGAATGAAATTATTACACATCGTGTATGAAGTTCATGTCTTGTAATGTTCAGGTAGAATAAAATTCATCCAAGGTGACTTTTTATCTATGTATATCTAAAAAATAAATATATGACATGTAAATGAGTTACACATCATGTAATTTCCTATGCAGTTAGTTTAATGGCCTTTTTCAGATGATTTTTCATTTCCCCATGTGTGCAACCTTCTCCTCTCAACCTAGAAAGGTTATCTAGGATATTGTGGAGTTACATTGTCTCTTTCATATTTCCCATTTGATCGATCGATTTTGGATAAGTCTTTAGCTTTGTTTTTCCCCTCTTCTTCGATTGATCACTTTAAAGGAGTGGAATCCTTTGAACTTTGTTGGGTTTGATGTTAATCTTGATCTGATTTGATATAGGTTTCATCATTCACCCATTTGTACCATCTTCTTATTTTGTGTTACCCTTTTTAAGTGTAGTGTTAATCACCAGTTAACAGTAGGGGGTCAAAAACATAACCCCATGTATTGAGTAATTTCATGTTTTTGAAATATTACAATTTCACCAATGCAACATGTGCCTAAATAAATTAAATGATGAATTGGATTGTTCCTTGGAATCCCTTTGGATTCAATTGGTTTTAATATAGAATATGGATATCATATGGGTGAGTTAACCCTTGAATATAAATGAATTAACTAATAGCTTAAGTGTGTTTTGAATGACATGTTATTTGGGTGATTTATTTATATAAATTCCCCTTGGATTGGATTGATTTTTGAAATGACTGGAATATATTTTTTTAACCAAATAGTAAATGGGAGGTCTAATTGAAAGATAAATGTTAATATTCATAATTTACCATTTATCCTGATGATTTTATATTTTGATATCCATACTGTTATGATTCGTAGTGAATCATGTTGTAATTATTTTAGAGTGGGATTTTCCCATTGATTTATGCTAAAAAGGCTATTTACTAGCTTTGGACCTGATGCATGGTGTAATGATTTTATACCATCCTTAGCCTGGATACATGTTGTAATGTTTATATACCAGTCTTGGACCAAATACATATTATAATGATTATATATTGGTCTTGGCCATGAAACATGGGGTAATGGATATACACTGGGGTTGACCCTGATAAATGATATAATGATTATATATCAGGCTTGGCCCTGATTTTTAGCTTAAATGCTTATATATCATGTTTGACCCTAATTTTTGTGATTTATACAATAGTTATATGGTTTTTGTTAGCATGGTTGTTTGGCATGCTCATATACATTCTGGCATGACACCATGGTAGGTTATGTTGTACCATTTTTATATAGTTGGGGTTTTCTTGGTTGTGAGACATGATCATAGATATTTCAGCATAGTGCTGAAACAAGTTGATGTAGTTTTAATTTAATTAATTAATTAATTAATACACTTATTAATTTCATTATTTTATGTACTTATTCTAAGAATAGTTATGTTTGGACATAGTGGTTTCAACTTACTGAGTTATACTTACAACACAAGCTGGGGTCCATTTGGAACCCGAGCAGATTACATGGATGTCAGTTTGGACAGGGGAAAGGATCTTTGATGTTGATTGTTTCTTAGTATATGGGATGGAGTTTGGATACAAGATAGACATGGGGTTTAGGAACAGGGAATTTTGTGTCCTTGTTTGAGTCTACTAGTATTTTATTTTCATTAATTCTAGCATGATAATTAGTTAAATTCTAGTTTTTCATTATATTTTTATTTTATTATTTATTTTATTGTTTAGTTGTTCATTATTGGTTTGTTTTCCACTTGTATTATATTTTTTCTATCACTTATACACTATTATATTTGTTTATATTGTTTTCTTTCACTATTTTTTAAATTTGTAGCTGAGTTCCTAGATTCCCCACTATACTTATCACACCGCCACTACTAGTCTAGAGCCTCTGGCATATAAGGATTCATGCTTGAGGTCACATAAACAACCCCATTTGGAAATGTTAGATAGTTCCAAAATTGGGGGGACATTACAGTGTAGTATTAGAGCACACTAGATTTTATTTATTTTTATTTACAATTTTGGAATGGTATAAAGATAATAGAATGTGTTTATAATTAGTAATGTGCTTGTCATGGGAGTATCTAACCTATGTATGGTGGAAGATCTGGGATCCCAAGAATGGGATTGTTGTTTAATATGATCACTTGTTACGGTTGATGTTATTTCACCTATTGTGATCCACATGTGGTGTGGTGTTATTTTTTTATTATGTTATTGGTTATTGAGATTTATACTCATGGGTCAGTATGGTGTGATATGAGTATACATGAATACATATGGTCACATAGGGATATATATTGTGATGCATTTTTCATGATATGTACACATTTATTACATGTGATAGAAATTTCATGTTTTAAATATGATATAAGATACCTAACATATCTAATAAATGAAATAAATAAAATTATATTTCATTATAAATAACATTTATTACATGTTTAATGAGTCTAGGAGAAGTGGTTCTCTATTATTGTCACATGTCGAGGTTGACACTGTTGTTCTGCTAGTTTTCTAATGGATTGTGCTTATCTTTAGGGAAAATTCCTCCTCATCCTTTTCAAGTTATGCATCATGAGAGAGGTAATTAGTATTATCTTAATTAAAATGGACCACAACTTCCTGTATCTCCTCATAATTAGATGGATATTCTGCTTCATGATAGCTTCCTAGGGGTCATTCAATCCATGGAATACGAGAATATTTGTATACTTCCATTTATGTCTGAGCTAAAGATATAGTTCTAGCTATATTATCCACCTATTTTCACAAGTGAGGGTGGACCCCAAGATGATAATTTTTTGATTGAGTTTGTCTAGAAGGTCATTACTCATCTTGAGACATCTGTACATATGAAGGTAAAGCTTACTGCATATATGTTTCATGTATTAGTCAAGCATTGGGGGGATATTCTAGAGTAGTAAGGGAAGTAGGAGGAGTTATCTTGGAAGTAAATCAAGCTTAATTTCTTGATAAATTTTTATCCCAATACATTAATGGATGAGAAGGCTCCTGATTTCATGGACCTAACATGGGAAGGAATGTCAATGTTAGACTATGTTGAACGTTTCACCAACCTGTAGTGCGTTAATCCTTTAGAAACTGATGAGATCTCCAGGGAAAAAGTTTTTATGATGGTCTTAACAATGAAATTAGGTCATATGTGAACATGTTATATCTAATAATTTTTAATGATGTGATGAAATAGACACTCATCACAGAAGGAGAAGCAGAGAGAGTCATCGAGCAGTGGTCCTGATGTTTCGTCATGGAGAACTGGGAACTCTTCTTCTAGTGTAAATATGTGCCTTTATGACAGACTTCACCAAGGTAATAGCCATCATTGATGTTAGTTAAGTATGTATCCATATCAAAATTCTATTCCATTATAGTTCTTTCAGTGTGGACATATGGTCCACAAACAGACTCAATGTCTATACCCCTCTTTGGAGTTTCATGCTTGAAGTATGATGGGCCACCTACAGAGTTTTTTTCATAGCATAAAGAAGTATAGTAGTAGTAGGGTATCATGATAAGTACCAGAGTCTGGGAAGTACTCAAATACTCTTCTTCGGATAGTTATATGGATTTCCAAATGAATTTTTCTAAGGCACTTGGTGTGGTACCCCAGTGCAGGAATGATAGTACCAATGAGAGGTAATAGCTCTGGGGAGTCGAGTTGGATCCCATGTAGGAGGGTATGTTTATTTTTACACTATATAAACTAATTTTTTCATTGTGGATGCAGAGTCTTGTATTGGGATAGGTATGATTCATATATCCTTTATTGTGTTTTGTTTCACATGGTAGAATTAGATTCATTTTTATTTGAACTTGTTTTGTAAAAGATTTGTTCTTAGATATGGAAATCTTGGATGGTCTTATGACCATTGATACACTATTGAGAGTGAGGATGGAGAATATCAAAGGTTTCAAGGTGTGTTATCTTGAGATTAGTGGTTTCCATTTCATTTGGGAACCATTTGATATGAATATTATAGGTTTTGGTTTGATTTTTAGTATGGATTGGCTGTTTTTTCCTGAGAACATATCAACTGTTAATGGAGGAGAGTTACAATTGTATCTCCATAAAGAAGCATCTATTCTCAATAGGGTGAGTGGGATCATCAGTCTTGTCATATAATACCAATTCAATTTATATTGGATTTTATCATGTCTTATAAAGTCAATCTTTCTTTAGAGGATGGTGAGATGTAGTAAGATAATTTTCCTCCAATGATAGACTGTTTTTTGGATGAGTTATACTTCTTACCACTCGAGTGAGTGATCATGTTTATGATCGAGTTGGTGTCAGGTGCATAACCATTTATATACCTATTTATTGAATATAACCATCAGAGCTTTGGGAGTTGAATGTTCAGTTGGAATATTCGGAATCTATGGGTTTCATATGGCCTAGAACATCACCTTGGGGTTATCTAGTTCTCTTCACCTAGAAGGCTGGTGGGAATTTGTGATTATGTATGGATTATCAGATATTGTACCAGATGATGGTCAAGAAATAGTACCTCTTTCCAGATATCAATGATCTTTTTGATCATTTTAGAGGTTTCAAGATATTCTCCATGATCAATTTAAGATCATTGCACCCTCACATGAATGTGAGACCTTTAGAAATACCTCAAACTAATTTTAGAAGCAGACATGTATAATATGAGTTAGCAGTGATGTCATTTGGTTTGACTAATGAACTAGATATATTAATGGACTTGATCAATCAGATTATTCATCCTTTTCTAGACTAGTTTGTGGTGGTTTGTGTTAATGAAATGTTAGTATACTCTTAGTGAGGAAATGACAATGCCAAAAATATTCATATCATCTTGAGTATAATAAGAGATAATCAGATTCACACCAAGATAACAAAATTCAGTTTCTATTTTGTTAAAGTGCAATTCTAAGCCATTCCATCTCTAGGAAAAGGGTTTCAGTGGACCTAGAGAATGTGGCAGCCATGGTATCTAGGGAGAAACCCAAGAATGTATTTTAGATTCATAGAATTCAGGGCTTATCATGTTTTTATCGATGCTTTATATAGTACTTCTCCCATATGGTATCATAGATTTCATGGATGAACAAGAAGGGGGTGATGTTCATTTTTTCATATCCTTATGAGAGATATTTTTAGGAGATTAATGGAAGGTTGACCACATCACTTATCCTAACATTACATATGCTGAGTAAAATGAATATCATGTATTATGATGAATCTATAGATGTACTCATATATGTTCTGATGTAGAAGGATCGAGTTATTTCTTATAGATCCAAATAGCTGAGTCAATATAAGTGGAATTAAACTACCCACGATCTAGATATATCAGTAGTGGTACATTCCCTAAGAATCTAGAGACATTATCTCTTGGGTGAGTGGTTTTTGGTATACACAGACCATAAGATCCTGATGTACATATTTTATAACTGGGACCTGAAACTTCAGCATATGAGGTTGGTTGAGTATTACCAGTCATTCTACTTTTAGTTGAACTACACATTGGGTAAGGGAACCATTATTGCCAATACATTGAGCTAAATGACATGTAAAAAGGAATTGTGGGAGTCTTGAGATGACTAGAGCATAATGGACCTCTTTACAGGAATGTACCTAGATGTTCAGGAGTTCTAGAAATGAGTATCTTTACTTCGACATCTTTTATACCCATTCTTTTAGAATTTATCAAGATTGAGAAGTTAATTGATCCAAATGTCTTAGTTATGATAGAAATATTATTTGGTGGGAAGACACCATTAGGATGGTCTCTTAATAGTTTAAATTAAATTATTTTCTATGTTTGAGTATGGGTTCTTATAGGCTTACACTAGGAGTTGATGATATATTTTCATGCTTCTAGATGTGTGGTACATCCAATTTTTAAAAAATATGAATTTTGATCTATATATAAAATACTAATATCAGGAATGAAGAAGAAGGTAGAGAGATTCATGGCTAGTTGTTTCACTTGTTAGTAGGTTAATGTTGTGTATCTAGGGCCAACTGAAATATTATATTCTTCTCCCATTCATGTGTATAAATGGGATAAAATCACTCTGGATTTGTGACAAGATTACCAAGGAATGCCCATAAGAATGATGTTGTATGGTTGATTGTGGACCGACTGAACATGGTATCCCACTTCATGCCCATTGAAGAGACATTAATAGTTAATGACGTGGGTAGAATGTATGTGTGAGAGGTAATTTAGATACATGGTGGTCTGAGTACTAACATTTTAGATAGAGATCCCCATTTCACATGATGGTTCTAGAAGTGTCTTTAGAAGGCTCTGGGATTATATATTATTTTGAGTATGACCGATCATCCTTAAATAGATGGTCAATCTAAGAGGTGTATTCATGTTCTTGAGGATATGTTGCGAGACTATGATTTGGATTTTGGTGGTTTTGGGAGTATAATTTGGGACTCCTATATTTTTCATATAATAACAGCTTCCAAGAATCAATCCAAATGGATTATTTTGAGGCTTTGTATGGTAAGCCATCCCATTCAAATCTTTATTACTCAATGGTGGGGGAGTCAGAGATTTTTGGGCCTAGTCTCGTATAGGAGATATCTAAGCAGGTTCTATTGATCTATAAGTGGTTAGTGACCATAGATATTAGGAATAAATCATACACTTTCCATTGAGAATGGCCTCAACATTACAATATTGGTCATCATGTTTTGCATTGTGTTTTTTCTAGTTTGGGGAATTTCGTACACAGATATATGTAAATCTACCACCCAGGTTTTTAGTTGTTTTCAGATGGTGGATAAAGTAGGTTTAGTAGCATACCAGTTATCCCTTCCACAATTCTATAGTTTCATACATGACGTGTTTCATATGTCGCAACATTGGAGATATCATCCAGACCCTTCACATATAATAGATGTAGAAGTCATCGAGCTTGTGTTAGATTCTTCCTTTGAGTAGAATATGAGATAAATTATGGATCAGAGCGAGAAGTATCTATGGGATAGTAATATGCCTTTACATTGAGTGTAGTGGAATCATGGGAAAGTATAGTTGGAGACTGGGGAGTGGGAGTATAATATGTGAGAATAATGTCTAGTCTTGTGCATCGACACCCAACAGGGATTCCTAGAGTATCTCTAGGATGAACTGTTAATGGTGGGGAGGTTGTAAGATCCCATATTTTTCTAGGTACATTATTCATTGAATTTTTGAAATAAATGTCTTTTATTGGGGTTTCAATTGCCTTTAATCCTTGGTGGATGAGTCTTGTAAGGAGATGGAGTCATTTTTTTGGTGGAAATAACCTTTTGATCAGGGATGTATATATTTTTTGAATTATTGGAGTTTGTATATAAACATGTTAATGAGTATTTACATGCATGGAAGGTTTTAGAAGTATTTTAGATCCAAATGCATTATACTGGGCTGAAAGGTGTCATCATTGGATTTACACACCGTGTAAAAGTGTTACATGATATCTAAATTCTTCCTTACACATGTCATAAAACAAATACATGGGATGAAATTATTACACACCATGTAATAAATTCCCATACTATAATGTTCAGTTAGAATAAAATTCATCCAAAATGATGTGTTTATTAGTGTATCTCTATAAAAATAAATACTTGGCATGTACCTGTGTCACATGCCATATAATTTATTAAGTAGTTTTTTAAAGGTGTCGTGCGACTGATTATTCATTCACCCATGAATGAATCATTATATTCCCACCCTAGGATATATTTATAGATGATTTTTGATTTCCATCCTCACTTATAGATGTCACATTTCTGTGATCAATCACTATTAAGTATTTGGATTTGGTTTCCCCTTCTTCTTATGTTGTTCTCTATAGGGGTGGTTGAATTATTAGACTACTTTTTGGTTTAGTGTTAATATTGACATGATTTTATTTAGTTTTCCTCTTTCTCCCCCTTTCTCCTTATTATTCTTTGGTGTTACCCTTTGGAAGTGTTTCATTGATTGTCGGTTAATGGTAGGGGGTCTAATCCATAACACTATGGCCTCTTTAATTCCATGTATGTTCAATATTGAAATTGTGCCAATATAATGTGAACTTAATTTAATTGAATGGTTAGTTGGATCATTCCTTGGAATCCCTTTGGATTCAATAGATTTTGACAAGGCTTATGCATACCATTCTAGTGAGAGAACCCTTAATTATAAATTTATTGTCTAACATATTTATGTTTTTTTATCATGAAATGGGATTTGGGTGACTCGAAGATAAAGATTCACCTTGGCATTTATTTATTATTGAAATGACTTGAATGTTATTATTTTATGACCAAATGATAAATGAGTGTATACTTGAATGATAAATGGTAATTTTCATAATTAACCATCGAATGTGATGATGTGATATTGCAATATCATTACTGTTATGTCACATAGTGATTCATACTACAATTATTATATAGAGGGTGATGACCTGTGATTTATGTTGAACTTATTGTACACTCGTCTTGGCCCTAATTCATGTTGTAATTATTATATAATAGTTTTATCCCTGATATAAGTTGTAATTATTATATAACAATATTTTCCCTAAAATATGTTGTAATGTTTATATACCGGCCTTGGCCTTGATACATGTTGTAATACTTATACATCGGGTTTTCCATTTATAAATGGTCTAAGGATTATATACCTGGCTCAGCCATGAATTATTGATAAAATTCTTATATCGATGTTTTGATCTAAATTTTATTGTTTAATACCATGTTTATATGGTTATGGTTGGAATGGTTGTGAGTTATGCTCCAAAACATTTCGGCATGGACCAAAGGAAAGTTATGATGTACCATGGTAATATAGTTGGGGTTGGTATGGTTGTGAGACATGATCAGAGATATTCCCATGTGGTGATGAAGCAAATTTATGTTGTATTAATTTAATTGTTTGATTACTTAATACACATGTTTCTAGTATTATTGGATGAACTTATTATCAAATTGGTTATGTTTAGACATAGTGGTGTCAACCTACTATGTTATAGTCAAACCCTTCTTATTATTTTATTTGGTACCCATGAAAATTACATGGATTTAGGTTTGAAAAAGGTAAATGGACCCTATTGTTGATTGTTTTTTACTATATTAGGGAGAGTTTGGTGATGGAACCAACATGGGGTTTGTGACCCGAGAATTTTGATTATTTATTTGAGTCATCTAGACTTTTATTTTTACAAGTTTTATAATGAAATTTAGTTACATTCCATCATGAAAATACATTATTACATTTTTATTTATTGGATTATTTCATTGGACTTCATTGGTTTTTTCATTAGTATTTTATTGTTTCAATAACTTCCAAACTCTGATATTTTTGGATATTTTTTACATACAAAATGTTATAACTCTATAACAGGGGATATAGTCTTCCCATTATGCATACAACACCCGTGTTTCTAGTCATAAGCCTCTAACATACATGGAGTCAAACTTAAGGTCACATAACCAACCCGATTCAGCCACATGAGAGAGTTTCAGAATTATGAGAAATTATAGTTTATTTTTGTTAATATTCTTTTTAAAATTAAATTAATGTTGTTTCCTAAAACACAAAGTAGTTTGAATTGAAGTTTTGTAATTTATTTTAAAGAGAATATAATTTCTAAGAGGTTAGTGAGATTATTTTTGTTCATAGAGATGTTTAAAATTAACAATAAAATATTGTTCCAATTTTATTTTGAGTTATTTGTTTCTTAATATACTAAAATGTTAGGGTGTATGATATTAAAGAAAAATGTAAAAAGTTATATATAATTATTGTATGAAATTTAATATTACTATTACTAATTAATTATAATAGTTTAATGTTATAGTGATTCTTCACTTAATATATACCCTAAATAAGTATAGGATATGTGACAATAAAGAAAAATGTAAATAGTTATATTTAGATACTATGAAAAAGTGAGTGTTATTGTTAACAAAAGGATTGTACTAGTCTAATATTATAGTTATTCTTTACTTAATTTCTAAAATAGCTAGTGTATAAGATGATAAATAAATAGAAAGTGTTACATTCAATTATCATAAATTAAACATGATATCTTAAAATATTTTTTAGAATATAATGGTAAAGATAAATGTAAATAATTGCATTTAGTTACCATATTAATGTTTTTTTACATTATCCTAAAAATAGTATAGTGTATGGTGGAATAAAGAAAGATAAAAAATATCATTTTTTACTTTAACAAAGTTAGTGTCACTTTATCATAAAAAAATTTATAATGTGACAGAAAAGTAATAATGTAAAAAATAAATACATTTATTAATGATATCAAGGAAAACTTTTGATGGAAAGGGTTCATGAGATGATGGGGATATGATTAGAAATAGTTATAAGTAGATAATAGGAAAAAAATATAAATTATTTTGATATAAAGTTTTAGAGTTTATATGTAATATTAAGGAGTTGAGATTTGGAATATGATTCCTAAGTCTCACCATTATTCAAACTCGATTACCCCATAAATTTTACTTACTAATAAGTGAGTGGGAGTATTTTATCATATGGTAAAATAGGAATGTGACAAGAAATACATTAGGATGTAATACTCAACATCCATTATTATGAAAACAACATGAGGGTCATTTTATATCCCTATAAGATATTTGTTTTAATTTTCATTAATATATCATTTTATTATAACAAAGTTAGTATCCTTTTTTCAATCATTCATATGTGAATGAAAAATTTCACCTTAAAGTAAAAACTTTTAGTTGTCCCCAACAGATGATCATCATGGAGTATAGTTGGTTGTGATGACATAAAATTTTTATCTTATATATATTCTTATATACATTACAAATAGTGGCATAGTAGATATTGATGAATTGATTCTTGAGGTAATAAATGGATATTTATTACTTGGACTGGTATGCTAAAGTATACCTCATAGAATTTCATATGATCATGGATATAATTAGATATGTTTTCTTGTTATAATTCATTCTTACACGAGGTTTTCAAGATAACTATCATGAAAAACTTCATAATTTAACACCATACTTACACAAGTCACCATATAAACTTAGTTAATCAGGGGGTGGTTGGGTATGTTGTTGAAAATGTTGTTAGTTTGAGCACAACCATGATAAGATTTTTTCACTTATATAACAAGAAAAGGCATCTGGATCTAGATTGGATTATACTGAGGATGTTCATGGACCTAATTACTGGATTCATATGTGATGTGTTAGAGTACAGGGATAAGTGAAAAGTGATTTTATTATTAGATAGGTGAATGACATGTGATGTGTTAATCCCCTTGGTCAATATTTTTCAAATAATAATGAAAATTATAAGAGGCCTATAGTAGATTCACATGTTACCTCTATAGTGGTTACTCAATGTCAGAAAAAAAGATATTATATAAGATAAATATTATTTATATGATAAATATTGGGGTTGAAATTTTCACATATAGATATGACTTTGTTTTATAGAGTTCACACTATAACCCCTTAGTATCTTGAGTAACACTAATTTTTTTTCAAGGGGGATCCCATTAATTTAATATATAAAATAGAGATTTTATAGTTTTTATCAATGTAATATGGACCATATGGTCAAATAGTTAGTCCATTTGATAAGGATAAAAATTTCATTAAAGTGTTTTTTTCAAAATAAATAGAGTTTTATGGAAAAATATATCGAATAGTGTTTTTGTTGATTCATAAAGAGTTATAAAATTATTCATAATGTTCATAGGGGATTTTAGTGCAAGTGAGAGAATGTTTAATATTCACTAATATATATATATATAATTATATTATATATACAAGTTTATGTTTAATAATATTTATTCTATTTAAGTATTATTATTCATGTATTAAATACAAGTGATAATAAATATATGTATATGACATAAATATTAATTTCTCTTAAATGGTTTTATTATCAATCCCTTATGAATTCATTAAATGGATTGAAAATTTTATGAATAGTATTAAATGAGTTTATGGAAATGGGAATAAGTGAATATGGATATTTAAACATGGATGAAGAATTTTTTTAATTATATATGTAATGGTTGAATATAAAAATTGATTTGATCCCTTAAATTGTAAAAAACCGCATTCTGATAAAGCCTCTCAACTCTCTCTTCCTCCCATACTAATGTCCATCATCTAAGATGAAGTTTCTATAATCCCTATAGTATTTGTGTATCATTTCAATATATACATTGGTTATTGTTACCCCCCTTAATGGTAGGATACTTTTGGTCACTACTTTTTCATCTTCATCAAGCATTATCCTTCTATGAGGAAGTAAAAGATTCTAGTTGTTGGTGTTTTCTAGGTACTCTTTTTGAAAAATTTATTTATGAATTTATTCATAAAGATAAATATGTATGTATTATGATTATATTATTTTTTATATGATCTTGTGATGATAATATGAAACCCATCAGGTTAAAGGTGGGACATTGATTAAATGGATGGTCACTAGCATGGATTTGGGTGGACGAAGAGGCATCAACATAGAGTATTTGGGGAGGCAGGTAATGGATCTCGAGAATTGGGAGAAATTTAAAGTGTTTTTTATAAATGATAATTTTTAAATATTGACCCACACACCTTTTTGGGGGTTGTACTCTGAGGTAATCCCCATTCGAAATCCCAGGAAGACAAATGGAATATAATTTTGGATCAAAATATTACAGCTGAAAATATAAACCATGTTAAATATTTCGATTAATAGTGGAATAAAACAACAATACATGAATATAATGCAATGTTCATTGAATTTTCAATATAAGAAGCTAGTATAAATATTACATCAAGAAATATTAAAATAAATAAATGAAAACAAAACCAAATTCATGAATAATATCTTAAATCATCTAAAAATCAAATAACGGAACAAAAAAAGTTTTAATTAATTAACTCAAAATCAATATTTAATCATTGGAATCAATGAAAGTATACATCCATATCATCTAGTAAAAAATGTAGTATGTAATTCATGAATATAGAACATTGTTTGTTCATCCAATTTGCCTATGTTCATGGGGAAGATGAATACAGGTTTTACTATGCATAAACTAGAGTGTAAAATGAATTAAATTATTAGTAAAAGAAAACCATAGGAAACAATGTGTGTGTGATTAAACTATTTGAACATTGGGTACTTACAACTCTAAGACATAGGTGAAACTAACATGGGTTGCAGAATATATCACATACCTTTGAAAAATTTAGACATCAGAATCAATAATATCTCATAATATAATAGACTCAATAACTTATAAAAAATTAATGAACTAATAGAGATGTCATTAAAGAGGCTCAATCTAACTATATTCGAAAGTCTTGAGTGTTACACTATAGATGATGCTTGAGGTCATAGTACACACTCATCATTATTTTATGAGAAAAAGGAACACTTTGAAACATCATGATCTTGTCTAAAAACATCACTAATCACCCTAAACGACTAACTATACTCATATCCTTGATGCCTCTCTAGTGAATCAAAAGGACCACAATGAAAACCTCATATTTCATACCCCACTCTCGAAGAATATAGAACCACAAAATTGGTGTTGGATTTTAGTCATACAACCTATATACTATGTTTAAACTGTAAAACCAGGGATTAAAACTAGATAACCTCAATGTCAAATCCTCTTCCTTATAAAAAAAGAACTTTAATCCAATAATCTATCTACCCTTGAAATCACCCCCCATGTTGATCACCCCAAAAATGGACTGGTGCATTCTCAAATCAAGAACACCAGAGAATAAATTAATTTTGAATATTGAATGGTTGGCCACCCAGGACACATGAATTGTGTGGGAGAGATTCAGTATAACAACAAGATCAAAACAAGGACACCCAAATAGAAATAGACCCATACGTAGCATAAAAACATGTAGAATTTATAATTTTCCATTAAAATTTAACTAATAACAATTATTTTCATCAAATATAGATATATTTAATATCATTACAAATATTAAAAAATTGAATTTCATAATCAAGAAAATATCAATTAATTTTAAGAAATAAGATAACAAAATTAAAAAATATCCACCTTGAAAATTAAATGCATTAACCTAAACACCAGATATACTTGAACCATCAATTCGATCACAATGATTCTTGAAAACATTACATCATAATATATTCTAAGAGTACATCATTTTTTAATCCATGTGTATCTCAGTGACACACACAATCCTAAACAATTAAATCTAATGAAAACATGTAAAACATGCTTACAATAACATGATAAACTATGAAATTGCATAATCTAAGATCAAAATTTTACATTAGTGAGTTTCCCATTGTCACGTCCACAATATCATTCTAAAATCATGTCATCATAGGTTTGGATAGATCATTTATTCGTATAATAAAACAATAGAAAAAAACAATACCATTCCTCAAACAGAAAAAATCATAAAAAAATAAAATACAGGGTATGATCAAGATCAAAACATGAATAATATCCAATGAAAAAATATAAGAAAAATAAAACAACAAAGATTTAAGTAAGAAACAAAAAATAATTGCAAAAAAAACATGGATCTAAGCAACTAAACCATAAATACACTCACCTAAAAACCATACAGTCCTATACCTCATTAAGGATCCTCTGTGACTAGGATTTAAAAAACACTCACCCCCCAAGAATACACTAAAAGCACATTGATCTAGGTAAAAGTTGTTGTAAAAATATTATAGAAAATGATACAACCTAAATCCATATTGAGTCAAAATTCAAATCCTAGATGAAACCTTAATGAGATAAATTTAGACATATCTCTACCTATGGAGAACACCCTGATTAAGATACACACAACTTAAAGGGATGTTACAACTGTTGGAGTTGGTTCCCAAGAACCAAATACTTTGTACTTTATCATATCTTGATTTTTCTTCTATGTGACAATGCATGTGATAATTTCCTAAGGATAGTTGTTTCATTAAAAGGTCATAGCGGATCTCAGTTATGATGAGAACCCAGAAGTGTTATAAAACTATTCTTGAATATATGTTCTATGGCTGGATGATGTTATTTTAGGGACACAAATAACACATACCAATAGGGGTGAGGACTCATAAAAATTTGAGGCACCTTCTCATGGTGTGCACCCTTGGTAATATCCAGGAGGATATTATAAGAACGAGACCCGCCAGTAGGAAATCAACATTTCATAGTGTCATTGGATGTTCCTATCTACAGATGTGTGTATCGGTCCTTGGACATTATGATTATTATTAATGGGTATTAAAAATCATGAACTTAGATGTATTGATGAAAACTATGATGACACACTATTCACAATGAGGTATCATACATTGGGTGCGTCATGAGTAATACAACATTAATAGATAATGCGAGAAAGGATTTGTGCCTTATGTTCTATAACAGAAGTAGATATCTTAGGACCTTTGATGGAATTGATATAGCCTAAATAAATCTAGGGCCATGGTGAGGAATTGGCAAGTTCAATTCCGGGAAGTCAAAGAAAGAATAATCGAGCACATGGGTTGATGTCACTGGCATGAAACCTGCTTGATATGAGATATCGTGACAGAGGGATTACATTACATGATAATCGTTCATAGGAGGTGACACATCATATGGCGTTAAATTATTTTTCTATGGGTTCCTTGGCATGTTGATAGATGCTATCCTAGGACATCAGGCAGGATCCACCCAATGAAACTGAGAAAGAGGCCTAGAAGGTCACACACTAAGTGTATCCAAGTATATCATTTAAATATTAATTTAACAAGTTAAATAAATATTATTCCCGTTTGTGGTTTAATAATTATTGAAGGATTACTGATTGTATTTATTTCGACACTAGTTATTTGAGAGAATATATTTTGGGAAAAATAATATATTTATTAGGGAGTATGCAGTAATATTTATTTGAGAAATAAATAGCCATTATTCAAGGTCTAATGAATGTGGTGGAGGAAATAAAGAAAAATGGAAAAATAAAATCACACACCGTGTATATTAAATATAAACATCATGTATTCTTTTCTGGGAATATATGAGAAATAATATTATTAATTTGCTGGGAGCATGTCCAGTAAAAATAATAAGTCAATTGTTATTATTAGACATGAGGTATTACTAAGAATTAAATTAAATGAATAAATGATTTTGGGTGATTAAATCATTTTATTTTTCTATGTAATTAAAAATCCCAATTATATATATTTATTATTTTCCTAGACATTTTTTTTGGTTGTGCACAACATATTTGGAAATGCTCTCAAGCCAAGAGAAAATTCATTTTCCACCAAGAACGCTCTCAAGCTATGAGAGAGAGATCCACCTCCACCAGATCAAGGTGATCGAAGGCGGACATCGCAAGTGAAGACTCTTCCACGCTAGCACCCAGAGATCCATTCGGTGACATCCATAGATATGTGGAGCACGTGTGGATCACCTCTAGAAGAATCCTATAATTGGATTCTATGAACCAATGACTAATCATATCAGATCGTGAACAAAACATCAAGGAAGAAAGAATTCTATCAAGGTAATTATTTTCAATTATTTAAATTAATTATAACCAACATATGATGATCATATATTTTGTTCTGGGACTCCCCTCTTTTTTTCATTCTTCGTTCTATTCCAAGGATCCGACATTTTATTATTCTGATGGATGTCGGATTGATTGTTGTTAACACTAAAATAATGATGGGTGCACCCACCAACGCGATTCGGCTACGCCTAGAACCTACAAGTGGTAACAGAGCGGTCATATCATTGATTATAATTATTTAAATTTTTCATTGGTGAATTACGAATTTAATAATTTAGTTTCCCCTATTCAAGTAAATCATTCTTTAAAATCTGAATCTTGAGATATATTCCTCAGCTCTCATTTCTCATTCACCTTACAAAAACAGAATTTTTCATTCAATTTTCATTAAAATATAATAGAGGATCTCATCCAGAGGATCCAAATGTTCCTGGCCATACAACACCAGAATACATGGTGTGTATTCGGAAGTACACGCCGTGTAGTCTAGGTTCAATTCATCATACTGATCCGCCAAATCAGTTTGTGTTTTAGAGTATTCCAAAGTCATAAATGACACTGTGTGTTGACCAATAACAGGTGTCACACGGTTTCTGAAATACACACGATGTGGTCCACTGAACACATCATGTAGTCCCTTCGGGTAGGGGTTGGATTGTGTACCTCATATGCAGCTTGCTCGGCTGGAAACCATGTAACGCAGATACTACATGACGTGTGTCCAATTGAACACGCCGTGTACTCCAAAAATTTACAAAGTACATCTACACACCCAGTCCCCAGGCGTGTACTTCGGATAGACGATGAACAAAAGTACACGCCGTGTAGTTGGAGCTACATGTCGTGTACTCATCCAAATTACACAGATTTATTAAAATTTATTATTATATTATAAAAACCCTTGAGACAAGTACCATAGTGCAGACATAAAGTTGAGGCACAACACATGATATGTGTTGTATATATATGTGTTTAATTTAGCATCCGTGTAATGTTCATTTCTACTGATTGGGTAGTTATGAAAGGGAATTTACCAGGTTGCCTCCCCGGTACAAGTTACGTAAAAATATAATTTTAAATGAATTTATTTGTTTAAAATTATGATGGATGAGAATCCCAATAAATTTATAAAAAGGTTTTAAGATAAAAGGATTGATTAATTAAAGATAATTAATTGATTTGAGTGTGATTTATCTTAAACAAGAATAAATAATTAATTGAATGATAGTTTTATTTATGCGTAAATATCATTGCATCCATGGATGATCATGATCTAGACAAAGAACTTTGTATTTTAATGGTTTATTTAAATTTAGTTATTTAAATTAATTTTTTTTGCCCCCGAGTCTTCTCCTCATTAATATGTAGAGCCCGCACGCCCAAGGTTTCTTTTATGTAAAACCCCCTTTTACCCCTCACCTACGTGTGAGATAAACGCATATGTAATGGATGGAGCTCCCAATCTAGTGGAGGTAGCTCAAGTCAGGAGCCAAGGTGAAAGAAATCCAAAGAGATACCAAGGTGGACATGTGGAAAGCTGTAAACACGAACCCAAAAGGTTTAAGGTGTTTCTACACTAGGTCTTGGGTTAGTTTGTCAACCGCTAGATAAAATAACCAATAGAACAAGATCATGATCATTCCATTTATTTTATTTCAGTAAGTTTCATGGTTTATTTATTGTGGATGTGTTTTCATGGTCACAAAATTAATGAATTAAACAAGCATGCAATTGGAACTAAAATTAGACCAGCTTATGTGTAAAATATTATCTTAGACATGGTTAATCACTTATGTATATCACACTTAATATTAAAAATCATGTAATCAAAAATAATAAATTGTAAATTTATGTATATGGATAAAATCCCTCAAAGAATTATTATGTCGGTATAGCCTTCCATAATATTTGTTAGAATCAAACAATAATTCAAAGTGCTTGACCAACCCTAGTTGGGGTGATTTCAATTATTGGGGAATTATAATTCAAGGTTTTGGGTTTACTTGATTGGTTCACATCAAGAGTTGAATGCCACAACATGACTTGGTGTGACCAAGAGGCAAAAGTTTAAGAAATACAAAATAAAAGGATTTCAGGATTGGGGAGTCCACTCAGCGGATCAAGGAGATGCTAGTTAATGCAGCTGGTGTTTGGAATGCCTACCTAAAACCCTTCAAGTTGCATGACCAACCATAGTTGGGGTAATGTGAAGTGAAATATGGATCATTTCCACTAGAATATTCAGGTAAAAGAATATTCCGATGTCAATGGTGAGGGATATTATATTACGATAAAATAATGGGAGACTAATAAGTATTAAATTATTTATTTGTCTCAGTTTTATCATGATAAATTACTAAAGCTTTTCTCATCTTAATTTTTAGAAATGGAATGAAAAATGACTTCAAACATATCATTTTGAATCATAATCAAGAAGGAAAACCTTCTCATCAACACCAATTTCCAAGAGTGGAAGAGGCGTTTACGCATCATCTTTCGTCTCGAGAGGAAATTTTATGTGCTGGAAGAGCCTATTGCAATTGTGCTTGGGGAAGCAGCCATTAATAAGGAACTATCTATCTATAAGAAACATATGGATGATTCCACATAAGTCCAATGTTTCATTCTATCGGCCATGTCTAATGATCTCTTGAAGCAACATGAAAACATGGACGTGTATAGCATGATGTCTCACCTTAAGGATCTACACCAAGAGAAGGTGAGACATGAGAGATATGAGATCTCAAAAATCTTTGTTTACAACTAATATTGGAGAGTCTGTTCTATCTCGGCCTCATGTAGGCAAGTTTATTGGCTATATTGAACTCATGGACATCTTAGGGATTAAATTCCCAGATGAGTTGCGTACAGATATCATCCTATCATCATAGCCCAAGACATTCTGTAGCTTCATTGTCAATTATAACATGAGAAACAATGAGAAGAGTCTATCAAAACTTATAACCTTAATTCTCCAGGTAGATAAGGACATGGGGTGTAACTAACCCATAGTCCTTACTGTGAATAAGAAAAGGAAGGACAAGGAAAAGGGTCCAAAGAATTATAAACGGTCTAAATCCCCCGAGCACCATCCCTCCAAGAAGGGGAAGATCTAGAGGCGGGGTAAGGAATAGGTGGTGGTATGTTTTTCATGTGGAAAGAAAGACCACTAGAATAGGAATTACACCCAAAAGTGTGGGGATGCTAAAGGTGTGTTCATTATTGACTATACTCGTTCCATTTCTACACATTGGGCATTAGAAAAAACTTGTGGGGCTCTCATCTGTATTCAAATTCCAGAACCAAGTAGATTTAGAAATATTTCAAAAGGAGGGGTGGATCTTAGAGATTACAATGACGCAAGGATGACTGCGTTATCCATTGATGATTACCACATCTCATTGACAACTGGGATGATTTCGGTTTTACATAAATGTTATTATGTTCCCAGTGTTACCAAGAACATAACTTTTGTATCTTGTTTGGATATAGATGGAATTATTTTCATGTTTGGAAATAAGGTTTACCTCTTTTATAAGAACAATGTATGTCATGGTATGGAACATTTAAATAAAGGTTTGTATGTATTAAATTACAAGTGATGGAAATCAATAACGAAAAAGACTCACATGACTCATACATCACCCAGTTGTGGCATCACCGTTTAAGTCATGTAAATGAGAAGTGCTTGAAAAAGCTCTGTCAAGGTGGATATTTAGACTCTACTGAGCTAAAACCACTTGATAGATTTAATTCTTGTTTACAAGGAAAAAAGAACAAGCTGCCTTTTGGTGGACAAGTTGAAAGGGACACAGAGCTTCTAGGATTAGTGCACATGGATGTGTGTGGACCATTTCCAGTAGAATCTAGAAGTCTATATTCTTACTTCAACTTTTACTGATGATTTGAGTAAACATGGATATGTCTAATTAATGAGGTATATGTCAGGATACTTAGATAAATTTATGGAATTCAAGAATGAAGTAGAGAATCATCTTGGTAAGAAGATAAAGTAGCTTCAATCGGATTGAGGTGGAGAATATCTGAACCAATAGTTCATCGATCTTCTACGGGTGCATGGGATTATATCTCATCTCACCCCTCCTTATACACCACAGTGGAATGAAGTTAGTGAAAGGAGGAACCACACCTTATTGGAAATGGTGAGGTCGATAATAGGTCACACAGATCTTCCATTATCCTTTGGGGATATGCATTACAAACTTCAGCATACACATTAAACCGAGTACCAACTAAGGCAGCAAATGGAATTCCATTCAAGTTATGGAATTGAAAGAAACCCATTTTGTTGCACACATGCGTATGGGGATGCGGGGCATTTTTTAAGGCCTTATCAGGCAAAAAACTAGCACCCCGGGGCATGAGGTGTATCTTTATAGGATATTCTAGGTAAAAGAAAGGATATTACCTATATAACCCTTCTGACAAGAAAGTGATTGTCGCCAGACAAGATGTATTTATTGAGAGGGAGAACATCCTAAAAAATGATAGTGGGAGTATGATTGAATTTGATGATATTAATGCCCATGATACACTTGATTTGGTAGAGGAAAAAGTTGCACATGTCCCCGTGAAAGAGTTTCCAGAAACGCAAGAACTGCGTAGGAGCTTAAGATAGGTAAGGGAACAAGAGAGATTTGGTTTCCTAGTAACCGGGGATGGTGAATCATTATTATTGTAAAATTATGAACCTATATTCTAGAAGGAAGTAGTAGATAGCTCAGAAGCTTCAAGATGGCTAGAAGCTATGAATTCTGAGATGGATTCCATGTATCAGAATCAAGTCTGGGTTCTGGTCGATGAGCCAATTGATTTAAATCTTGTTGGATGTAAATGGGTATTCAAGAGAAAACTGTACATGGAAGGTCAAGTTAGCACCTATAAAGTAAGGATAGTGGCTAAAGAATTCAGACAGTATCAAGGAATTGACTATGATGAAACATTATTTCTAGTTTCCATGTTTAAATCCATAAGAATCATACTTTACATAGTAGATTTCTAGGACTATGAGATTTAGAAAATGGATGTCAAAACAACATTACTTAGCGGGAACCTTCCGGAAGATGTCTATATGACACAACCAGAAGGGTTTGTGACACCATGTGAAGCCAAATGGGTTTTCATGTTGCAAAAATCCATTTATGGATTAAAGCAAGCATCCAGGTCAAGGAACATTCAATTTGATGAAGCCAAAAAGGAATTTAGTTTCATTAAGAATGAATGTGGGCTATTTGATTATAAGTGTTTTAATGGGAATGTGATCGTTATACTAGTAGTATATGTTGATGACATATTACTTATTGGAAATGACATACCAGTATAACAGTCAGTTAAGGACTGGTTGAACAAGTGTTTCTCCATGAAGGACTTGGGTGAAGTAGCCCACATTCTAGAGATCAATATCATTCGTGATAGATCCAACAGGATTCTCGGAATATATTAGGGTATATACATTGACCAGATACTAAAGAGATTTAGTGTGGATCAATCCATGAGGGGATTGGTTTTAGTGTCACATCGACTACATCATTTTAAGAAAACGTGTCTTTAGATACAACAAGAGAAAGATAGAATGAGTAAGATCCCATACGCTTCGGCTATATGATCCATCATGTATTCCATGTTATATACCAGGCTTGATGTTTCCTATGCACTGAGCATGGTAAGAAGATACAAGAAGATCCAAGAGAACAACATTGGACTACTATTAAGACTATCCTTAAGTATCTAATAAGAACTAATGACATGTTCTTGTTGTATGGAGGAGACGAAGAACTTTTCATTAGAGGGTATGCAGATGCTAGTTTTCAGATAGATCAGAACTTTCTAAAGTCGCAATCTGGATATGTTTTCTATCTCAAAGGAGGATCTGTGAGCTAGATGAGTTCAAACCAGCCAGTTATCGCCGATTCTTCTATGGAGTCTGAATATATAGCAGCTTCCGATGCAGACAAGGAAGCCGTCTAGATTCGAAACATTATCTAAGAGCTTGATGTGGTTCCTAGTAGTAAATATCCTATAGAGTTGTATTGTGATAATACTGCAGTGGTGGCTCTTGGAAAAGAACCAAGGTCACATCATTGGAAAAATAACATAATTTGAAAGTATCACCTCTTGAGGGATTTTTATCAAAGGGGTGAAGTTGATATGAGAAGAGTGTCCACAGAAGAGAACATAGATGACCCCATGACTAAACGCCTATCTCAGCAGAAGCATGAATATCACATGAGATCTAGTGGGTTAAAGGTTGTTAGAAGTTGGCTATAGTCCAAGTGGGAGTCTATTGGAGTTGGTGGCCTAGAACCAAATAATTTGAACATTATCACAACTTGATTTTTCTTTTGTGTGACAATTCAGGTGATAATGTCCTAAGGAAAACTGTTGCATTAAAGGGTCATAGAGGATCTCTGTTATGATGATAAACAAGAAGTTCAATAACACTATTCTTGAATATATGTTCTATGGATAGATGATGTTATTTGAGGGACACAAATTACACAGGCCATTCGGGGCGAGGACTCATAAAACATTGAGGTACCTTCTCTTGGTGTGCGCCCTTGGTAATATCCTAGAGCATATTATGAGAACGAGACCCGCCAGTAGGAAATCCTCATTTCATAGTATCATTGGATGTTCCTATCTTTAGGCATGTGTATTGTTACTTAGACTTTAATATTATTATTAATGGGTATTAAAACACGCAAACTTAGTTTTATTGACAAAAACTGTGATGACATACTATTCACAGTGATGTAGGATACGTTGGGTGTGTCACGAGTAATACAGCATTAATAGATAATGCAAGAAAGGATTTTCCCTTCTATTCCATAATGAAAGTAGATTTCTCAAGCCCATTGATGGAATTGATATAGCCTAAATAAATCCATGGCCATGGAGAGGAATATGCTAGTTCAATTCTGGTTAGTGAACGAAAGAATAATCGATCACATGGGTTGATGACAATAGCATGAAACCCGCCTGATATGAAATATTGTGACAAAGGGATTACATTACACGGTAAGTATTTGTAGGAGGTGACACTTCATTGCGGCGTTAACTTATTTTTATATGGGTTCCATGGAATGTTTCTAGAAACTAACCTAGGACTTTAAGCAGGCTCTGCCTAATGCCATAGAGAAAGAGGCCTAGAGGGTCACACACTAAGTGTTTCCAAGTATCTCTGTTAAATATTAATTTAACAAATTAAATTAAGATTATTCTCAATTGTGGTTGAATAATTATTTAAGGATTCCTGATCACATTTATTTCAACACTAGTTATTAGAGAGAATATATTTTGGGCGAAATAATATATTTATTAGCGAGTAATGCAGTAATATTTATTTGAGAAATAAATAGCCATTATTCAAGGTATGATGAATGCAGTGGAGGAAATAAAGAAAAATGGAAAAATAAAAGTACACACTGTGTATTTTTTTCTCGAAATTTATGAGAAATAATATTATTAATTCTCTAGGTGCATGTCAAGTAATAATAATAAGTCAACTGTTATTGTTAGACATGATGTATTACTAATAATTACATGAAATGAATAAATGATTTCAGGTGATTAATTCCTTTTATTTTTCTATGTAATTATAAATCCTAATTATATATATTTATTGTTAGCCAAGACATTTTTTTGTGGTTTTGCAAAGTAGATTTGGAAAACCTCTCAATCCAAGAGAAAATGCCTTTTCCACCAAGAATGATCTCAAGATACGAGAGAGAGATCCACCTCTACCAGATAAAGGCGATTGAAGGAGGACATCGCAAGCGAAGGCTCGTCCGTGCTAGCACTTAGAGATCCCTTCGGCAATATCCAGAGATATGTGGAGCATGCGTGGATCGCCAATAGAGGAATAATACACTTGGATTCTATGACACAATGATAGATCACATCGGATCGTGACTGAAACATCTATGGAGAATGAATTCCATCAAGGTGATTCTTGTCAATTAATTAAATTAATTATAACCACCATATGACGATCACATCTTTAGTTCCTGGACACCCCTCATTTTTTTTCTTCGTTCTATTTCGAAGAGATTGTGTTTTATTATCATGACATATCTTGGATTGATTGTTGTTAATGCTAAAATAAATGTTGGGTACACCCACCAACATGATTCTACTCTGCTCGGAACCTACACCAAAAATAAATGAGTACCCTAAGGAACAAATATAATACCTCATTGCTAACCCAAAACCTAAAGGTTGGCTAGGCTAAAAACACCTAGAAAACATGTCACTATCTCTCAACCAAACATCTAATAGGAAAAAACCTACAGAAGCTACACATACTCTCAAATAAAAATAGGTACAACAAGTAGCATGAAGAAGTGTACATATCTATCTATCAAAATAATTTAAAACAAAAAATCCATCTGAACAAAAAAACAAAAAAGAAATTATTGATTATGGTGATAAATAATAACACTTTATAGTAATTCCACACAAAACAGAATAATAAATATTGAAATTCAAGGTGAAAATTTATTTCTAAATTAGCTCTAATACCAGATGTTGGGAGATAAGTTACTGGTCAATCCCAATTTGAAATACCAAGGAGGCACATGGAATATTATTTTGGATTGTAAGATTCTAAAATCGAACATAAAACATGTTAAATAATTCTATAAGCAATAGGAAACAAAAAAATATAATAATATAATAGAACTTTCATTGAATTATCAATAGTATATTCCAATACAAATGATTAATTCAATCAACAATGAAAGAAATATGATATAAATAAAAATAATTCATATACAATATCATAATGTAGCTACAATTAAAAGATATAAAATAGAATAAAAAAATATCTAAAAATAATTTTTTCAACATCATAATTAATTAAATGATACATAAACATAAACTTGTCGACAAATTGTATTAATGAAATCAGGGAAATAAGAAACTATATTTTTAAATTTTTCCCAATTATCCTACATAAGTTGGGTATGGTCATCAGGGTTTCAACAGGAATAAATATGTGAGTAACATGAATGCAAGAATCAAAAAAATGAGATAAGATAAATGGTGAATCAGGAAATTGTATAAAAGTTATTTTTATATTGATCTAGGACTTGGGATGAAACCATTCCATGGATACTAAATATATCATATTCCTTGGAAGAACTCTAACAATACAACCGATTATACATCATAAAACTACTGAATCAAGAACTCATAAAAAATTAAAAAACTTCTTGACACCCCTTTAACAAGGTTTAATCTTATCAACTTTGAATGGCTTGAGTCTTTTGATCTGGATAAGGATTAGTGTCATAGTTTATCCACATCAGCATTTTATAGGTAAAAGGAACACTGAGGAATATCATGATATCATAAAAATTCCAACAAAGCACAAGAAATTATGGAAGCTTCTCTTATACCACCACTGAATCTATAGTGGATTATAATTCCTACAAAGAAAACCTCCCCTTCTATACATCACTCTCATAGAATCAAAAACTAAAAATTTGCGATGAGACAATAGGTCTGCAACCTCTCTATTATGTCTACTCTGACAAACCAAGGAGGAGCACTAGTGCTCCTCTATAATTAAATCCTCTTCCTCAATGAAAACCAGATCCTCTATCTATAAAGATCTCCACCCCTAAAATCAATACTGAAGTTGATCTCTACAAAAAAAATGGTCCAACACATACTCAAATTGATAATATCATGGAATAAATAAATGTTGAATGAAAGTGTTGTTCATCCGAGATATGTGGATAGTGATTGATAATTGGAGCATAACTGCTTCAACAAACTAAGGATAACTCTAATAGAAATTTCCCCAGGAACAACATAAAAAAATCAAACATTTATATTTAAACATTAAAATGAAATTAATAACAATTATTTATATAAATTAAAGACACAATTAATATCATTCCAAATATTAATAAAATTAAAAAACATAATAAAAAATATCTATTTTAAAAAAAATCAATGAATAATATGCAGACAGTAATGTATCTAAACGATGAAAATAATTTTTTTGGAAGATGGGGTAAGAGTGGCTTCCATACAACATCCACCCAATGTATTTATAATTAAAAATAGGGGATTATGTTATATAAGACAATATTCACCCTTGGAGGATCCCTTCCAGGCATTCCACACTTGTCTTCTAATCTCCCTTGATATACACCAGATTTCCATCGTCAATTAGAACCCTCCACTTATTTATCTAACGTGGGGAGAAGAACTACGGATTCCTCCCATATAGACATTTCAGATGATATCTTGTTTCAAAACTAGTAAGTAATCTATCAGGATGATTCCACTAGAGTTCATATGATAATATATTTCATCAATGAAATGAATACCAACATCAGGTTCAATGATGAACTCAAAAAACTATGATATATAACACCTCATCATTTCAAGGATCCCCAAGGCCATGTATTCAAAACATTATTATAGTGATTGTGGTATTGATGACGTTAGAGTTGGGGTTATGGTTTTATATGTAGGGGAAATTCCCCAATCTCTCAGTTTTTCCTGGTCGAAAAAAACCTTGTTCAAGGTTTCATCCTAAAAAAATTGGTGTCAGGATGGAACCCTAGAAGGGATTCTTTATTAAGCCTAAAAGGGATAATTTTGATGAATCTTCTCCTAACATTTCATCAATTATATGTTATATCCTAGGTGGGATATGGATTTTATATCCCTAGAAACATTTTATAATGATAATAATGTTTTGTGTTGGAGAATGTGGATCTATGGTGGCACCTTGTGTCAACGTATGCATTATAATAGTGACCATGTGACATGTTATGGTTAAGATATAATCAATAGTGAAAGTAAAATATAATTGTATTGGATTTATTTTAATTTGAGGGGAGTCCTAGTAGTGTGCAATTTGGTTTCAATGAGTATTTTTGGGTGAAAACTCAATACCATATCTATTTCTGTAAGGACAGGTGGTTGAAAAATAATTTTTATAAGGGATACTCCTTCTATCACCAAGTGGTTTTAGGATATAACCACAGAAGGGATTATGCATTAGGATGGGAAGTACTTTGATAAATATTAATCTACCCCAAAATCTTGTATGGTGTTAGAGATTGGTTTGGTTTTTTAATAATTTCATAGTATTATAATCCACTAGAATACATTGAATAAGAAAAACTAAAAATAAATATTGTCCTTGTTTGTGGCTTCTTAGTGGCCACTGATGTTGGGGGGTGGAAGATGGGATTATAAAACTTCCACTACTAAATGGTGTAAATCAAATCCATTATTTGATAATTTTTAGTGGAGATTTTTTTTGTAGTAATGATGGGTTGGTTATTGATAGATGAAATGGGGTTTACAGTGGTAGTAATTTCATCGTTATATTCGTCAGATTATATCTATATGTAGTATTAAACAAATGGATTAAGGATTAAAAATTACATTTTGAGATAAAAAGATAGTATTTGACACCTCTTCCTCATGAAGTTATATATACAGTGGAAGAAATGTGAATTCTATTAATCCCATACTCATATGAAAAAAATTATTGTTCAAATTACCTAAAATATTCTAAGATAAAAAGATAGTATTTGAAACCCCTTTCTCATGATGTTATATATACATTGGAAGAAATGTGAATTCTATTAATCCCATACTCATATGAAAAAAAATTATTTTTCAAATTACCTAAAATATTCTAATTTTTTTGAATGGGATTTGATCATGACTAAGTTATTGTGGAAAATTTTGATTGATTCTTAGATAAAAACTCAATTGAGATATAAATATTATGAGAATCTACAATGACATCGAACCACACCAAAATAACAAGAATTAAATTGACACAAATATTTTAATATGGAAAAACAATTTAATGTATAAGATTAAAAAACTATTTTGAAACTCAAACAAATAAAACTATAAGCAGAGATTACATAAAATCCAAGTAAAATCCTAAAAAGTAAATTACAATGAGATCATAAAAAACCTATGAAAAGTCCCACTTTGATATACCTATTATTTTTTGTAGATAATAAACTCATGAGAAAATATCACCCCTCATAGATCAAAACTAAACATGTTGTGTCATTTCCACACCTCAAATAATCCATTTAACAACATGATTTTCTATTTCTCATTGCCGCCACACCCAAAAATCATCACACACATATCTTCTCATACTGATGATGTACACCACAATTCCACAAAACATTCTCAACATAGGCCGCACCCTTACTAATACAGTTTTATTGTCCCTTATAATCCCATAAAAAATATTTAAAAAAACTATCTCAAACAAAAAAATAAGATATCATATGATTCCATCAATGAGTATTTAAAAATTATAAATATTATTTAATATCATTTTATATACATTATATTTTGGGTGGAACTCAAAAATCTCACCCTTAATCACATCAAAATTGGATATATCATTCAACAAACTCATTTGGATCAAAAATAGGTTTGTATTACACCAACAAAAAATCTCTATAGAAAAGATGACAACACCCTTTTCCACATCTGAAAGAAATGGGACAACTCCCCTATAAAAAAAGTCCAAGAACTGAAGACTTCATCATAATTGTTTCTACATTACCTTTTTTAATAATACTTAAACCAACAACACTTTGATCTCCCATTAGAGTGATCCACATATAACCATAAGTACATACAAAAAGTAATTGATCCCTTTTCTCAACAACCTCTTAGTAGTGTGTAACTATCATCACATCACACTAGTAATTGATTTTAATTCATTGTTAACTAGTGGAAATATCTAAAGAAAAATAATTTGGTGCAAGAATTGATACACATTACCTGGTATGATTTGGATTCTTATCATTCATCACCATTACCGATGGTATTTAAATCATGATAAATGATTTCCTATGCTATAAATATGGAAAAGTTTTCTTTATACCTCTACATTAGTTTGGTAATTATTTTAACCATTAAACCTCATGCATATACCATCAATCCACTAGATAATTTCAAAATTCTATTAAAAAATAAACCCTTGAACCAATCATTATTAAGAGTATGAGAAGATAACAATTTATACTATATCCCTAGAACATGTCATGAAACCCTCAATATTAGTATAAAAATTTCATTTATAGTGGTATAAATAGAACCAATAATGATAAAACCAACAGAATCATTATTTCCCATCTTTAATCAATCAAATTCACCTCTTCTTATGACGGGAATATTATTCTCTTTGGTGAAATATGGAAAAATGTTGCTGAATCAAACCCCCATTCATACCTTTATATGATTAATGTTTTTATCCTTATAATTTATTTTATGAAATGTTTTATCTTCCCTAATATTTTTGAAAGTGTATAAGTTTATCTACAAATGGACCTAATTGTCACAAAATAATTACTTACTTTTCTTCTTTTCATCAATCAACCTCTCTGATTACCGTGCCCATTTTTTCATATATAGAATACTACTATTACCTAAAAAATCACCATTATAAATATTTTTCCAAGCCTCATTCATCATCAATGATGAAATCACATCATCTAACATTATTTTATCTTTCCAAAATAGTAATGTGGTGATGCAATTATCATATGAATCTATAAATTACCCCAAGAGAGTAAAATCTTAGTAATGTTCTTTCATTTTAATAGGCATCATGTAACGTTTATCATTGATCTTGACAAAAACCAAATTAAACTTCTTCATATGTTTAGTGAGATCATCTAGAGGGTTACCTAAATCTCCATTATCTATCATTCACAAATGATACATTCATTTTTTCATATATAAATAATTTGTGAGAGATTTTGATTTATACCAACTGTCAAGATTGACATAGATCACCTCTGGATCTATTAGATCCATCACCTCACTTGGAGTATTATCATCCAAATATATCTAGATTGTATTTTTCACTAACTCTCTCATATTCTCCTATTCAACATTACTCAGGTTCTGTAGATTATCTAATTTTTTATTTAGTTACTTCATTTTCTTCTTATGATCGAAAATATTTTTTACTCGTTCTTTCCATAGAGTAAAACCATTTTTCCCATTAAACATTTTGATATACGTATAAATACTTTATCATGAATAACCCATATCTAATCAGTAAAAAACACAAATAAACCCCAATCATACAAGTTTTTGGGGATGAAATAGATTATCTCCATGATAAAAACATGATCATGATATGAAATATTATGATAATATCTAATTTAAATTTAGGTACAAAAAATATTAGTAAATAAATAAAGACACATATTTTAATGTCAAAAAAAAAACCTTCAATATACAGGATTAAAAAAATAGGCTAAATCTAAAAAAATACACTATAATCAATGATTCTAAAAAATCTTGGTAAAATTAGGAACCATGAATTACAGTGTTAGTATAGAAAACCTATGAAATGCCACACCCAAATATGCCTATGCCTTTTCTCTAATAATTTCCTCATGATGAAATTTCACCCCCAGACGATAAAATTTGAACATATTGCATCATTATAACACTTTAAATAAGTAGTTTTACTACCCAATTTCCCATCTCTCACTACTTCCAACACCCGAGAAATATTTCTGACATATCTCAATGTTGCGACACTTCACAGAAAATATCCATTCATTTTTAACATCATATGTATCACCCCTGATGTTACCATTATATAACCCCTTAGAAGACTTTACAAAATTAATTTAAGATTGTATCTCACACACAAAAATGGGATATCATGTGATACCATGGTGGAGGTTTAAAAAATAAAACACTTATTTCATCTCATTTTTATTTCCATGAGGTTAGGTCTATACCTCAATATATGTCATTCTTAATAATCATCCAAAACCCCCTACAATTTCTAATATTTTATAAAAAGATTTTTTTTTCAATTTCAATGACTATGAATCTAAAAATTTCAATTTAATTTTTCAAAAATAATGTTACCCTACTATATAAATGCCATTTAAAAATGCGCAAAGTGGATTTTAACTGCGCTGACATGCGAAGTAAACCTCAGTGCTGATAAAGGGGGTCCTTTTTCTGTTGTAAGAAAATAATAATCATGTCCCCCTTCATACATTCTATTTTAACATAGATAGTTTATTCACTTTATCAGGACGATTTTTATCACTAATAAAGGCCTACCTTACTAAAATGTGTTTTTATAAAATAACACACCTAGAAAATACATGGAACCTATGAATGAAAAATACATTATTTAAATAAAATAAATTTGATATCATGAATAAGAAAACACTAATATGTATTTCAATAAATGATTATATAATTATATTTACTATTATCCAAGAAACATCTATAAACGTTAAAGATTCATCATTTGATTCTCATGATCCCCTCTCAAAAATTTCCTCTCATGGTATCAATTTATGAAAAAATATCTCAACCCAATAAAAATAATCCACCAATATAAGAAAAAAAATGTTAATAATAATATAATGAAATTAACTAATCATTAATGTGAAATAAAATATTAAAAAATGTTAGTTTTTAATAAAAAGGACACATTTTGAGTTATACCGGTCACACCATGCATCATATTGAGGTGGGACTGATTCATGATCATCACAAATGAGTTATGAATCATAGTACTAAGAAACATAAGATATCATAATTTGTTTTATTGCTTTTTAGTATGTCACTTTCACTTCAACTAAAATTAATTTCAATTTTAAGTAATGATGTATTTTTAGTTATACCGGTCACAACATTAGTTGGATTGAGGTGCGACTGATTCCTACCTATCAAAAATTACATATGAATCATTATCTTAACATATCAAAATAGTTTGAAAGCATTTTATTGGTTTTTAGTATGTCAATTGTGTTTTTTTAATAAAATGTCATTTGAAATAGGAAACGTGCGTTTTGAGTCATATTGATCATATCATGTGTCGTTGGGATATCATACTACTTTATACACATCAGAAATCATTTATGAATAGTTTTATCAAATTATCAAGGCAATCATACTGTTTTTTCATGGTTTTTAGTGACATATATGTTTTGAACTAAAATTTAAAATTTAAACTGGTAATGGACACTTTTAGTCATATCAGTCACACAGTATATCAGATTACAGAGTGGTTAATTCCTGCACATAAAAAATTACACATGGATCATTTTCCTAAAGTATCAAAACATTCTAAATATGCTTACTCTGATTTCAGTACATCACTTCTTCTTTTAACTTAAATTAATTTCAATTTTAAATAAAAGGAAATACATGGATTCATAGAAGTTACACTGTGCATTCGATTGAGGTGAGGTTGACTTATACACATCAAAAATGACTCATGGATCATTTTATTAATTATCAAATCTATCCGAATGTTTTTTTTTTCTATTTTTAGTATGTCACTTGTCCATTTCACTAAAATTAATGCCATTGTTAAATAAAAAGAGATACTTCGAGTTATACTAGTCCCACCATGAAACATATTGAGGTCTGGTTGATTCCTAAATTTAATAAATAACATGTAGATGATTTTACTAAAGTATCAAAACAATTCAAATATGGTTTCTCATATTTCTATATGTCACGGGTTTTTTTACTAAAATTAATTTCAATTTTAAATAAAAAGAAATTGGTAGAGTTATAGAGGGAACATTGTGCATCAGATTAGGGAGAGGTTTATTCCTACACATCACAAATCATTTTAATAAATTACTAAAACAATCTAAATGGATTTTCTCAGTTTTCAGTATCTCACTTGTTCTTTTTACTAAAATTAATGTCGATTTTATATAAATAAACTCACTTGGAATTATAATAGTCACACCATGAACCATATTGAGGTGTAGTTGATTCTTACATGTCTAAAATGACATAATGAGAATTATCCTAAAGTATCAAAATAATCCAAATTTATTTTCTTAGTTTTCACTATGTCACTTGTTCATTTTAATAAAATTAATGTCAATTTTAAATAAATAGACACACTTTGAGTAATAGCAGTCACAATGTATGTCCGATTGAGGTTGGTTTAATTATTACATGTCAAAAATGACTTATGTATTATTTTACTAAAGTATCAGAACCGTCCAAATGCATTCTCTCTCTCTTTTATTATGTAACTTGTTCTTTTTACTAAAATTAATGTCAATTTTAAATATATAGAAACAATTTTAGTCATATCGGTCACACCATGCATCATATTGAGGTTATGTTTATTCATACTAATCAAAATTAGATTATATATCATATTCCTAAATTATCAAAACAATCTAAACATGTTTTCTCTATTTTTAGTATGTCACAAGTTATTATTACTGAAATTAAAGTTAGTTTTCAATAAAAATACACACTTAGAGGTATAGAAATCACATTGTATGTTGGAATTAGGTGATGTTGATTCCAAAACATCAAAAATTTCTTATTAATCATTTTTTCAAAGTATCAGGACAAAACTGATGTGTTTAATCTATGTTCAGAATGTCACTTTTTCTTTTTACAAAAAATAATTTCAATTTTAAATAAGTAGACACACTTGGATTTATTACGTTTACACCATGTATCATATTGGGGATTGTTTGAATACTACATGTCCAAAATTACTTATGGATAATTCTCTTAAAGTATCAAAACAATCCTAATTTATGTTATTGGTTTTAAGTAAGTCAATTTTTCTTTTTAGTAAAATTAATGTCAATTTTAAGTAAATAAACAAAATTAGAGTTATAGTGGTCACACCATGCATCCAATTAAGGCGAGTTTGATTCATACACATCAAAAATTACATATTAATCATTTTACTAAAGTATCAAACTAATAAAAACTTGTTAGATTGATTTTTAGTATGTTACTTGATGTTTTTACTAAAATTATTGTCATTTTTAAATAAATAGACACACTTTTTGTCATACCAGTCACACCGTACATCATATTAAGATGTGTTAGATTCTTACACATCAAAAATTACATGGATATCATTTTTCTAAATTATAAAAATAATATGATTCTGTTTTCTCAATGTTCAGTATGTCATATGTTCCTATTGCTAAAAATAATGTCAATTTTATATAAAAAGACAAACTTATATTTAGAGAGGAGACACCCTGCATTCGATTATTGTTCAGTTGAATTCTATATATCACAAATGACTTATGTATCATTTTTAAATTTATCAAAAGAATCCAAATGTTTCTTCTTGGTTTTCTATATTTTTCTTATTCTTTTTATGAAAATTAATGTCAATTTTATATAAATAGTAAAAATAACATTATATTGGTCAGACTATGCATAGTGTTGAGGTTAGGTTGATTTTTACATGTCACAAATTACTTATGGATCACTGTCCTATAGTATCTAAAGAATCCAAATTTATCATCATGGTTTTCTGTATGTCACTAGTTCTTTTTAAAATAATTAATGTCAATTTTAAATCAATAGACATTCATAGAGTTATAACAGTCACACCGTGTGCCTTATTGAGGTGTGATTGATTCCTACATATCAAAAATAAAATTTGGAACTTTTTTATGAAGTAAAAAAATAATCTAAATTCATTTTCCTAGTTTTCGGTACACCTCTTGTTCTTTTTACTAAAATTAATGTTAATTTTAAATAAATAGAGACAATTTTAGTCATACCGGTTCCACAATGCATCATATTGAGGTGTGATTGATTCGAAAACATCAAATATGACATTTAAATCATTTTCCTACAGTATAAAAACAATATGAATGTGTTTTATTGGTTTTCATTATGTCACTTGTTCATTTTATGAAAATCAATGTCAATTTTAAATAATAAGACAAACTTAGAGTTATAATGGTCACATCGTGCATCTTATTGATGTGTGGTTGATTCCAACATGTCAAAAATGACTTATGGACCATTTTATTAATGTATTAAAACCATATTAGTTTTATTTCTTTGTTTTGAGTATGTTGGTTGTCTTTTTTAATAAAATTTATGTCAATTTTGAATACAATGAAGTACTTGGTGTCATACCTATTAAAACCTATGTTTTATTGAGGTACAACTGATTCCTACAAATCAAAAATGACATATTTATTTTTTTATAAAGTATCAAAACAATCCGAATTGATTTTATCAGTTTTCAGTATGTCACATGTTCTTTTTACTAAAATTAATGTCAGTTTTAATTAAAAACATACACATAGAGTTATCACGGTAGAATCATGCATCCTATAGAGGTGTATTTGATTCATACACTTCATAAATGACATATTTATAATTTTTCTAAAGTATAAAAAAAATAAAAATGTGTTTGCTCAATTTTCAATATGTCACTAGTTCTTTTTACTTAAATTAATGTAAATTTAAAATAAATAGACACATTTTTAGTCATACTAGTAACACCATGCATCATATTGAGGTGTGGTTTATTCCTATACATCAAAAATGACTTATAGATCATTTTCCTAATGTATTAGAACTATCTGAATGTTTTGATCAGTTTTTAGTATGTTACTTGTTCTTTTTAATAAAATTAATATCTATTTTAAATAAAAAGACATATTTGGAGTTATAGTAGTCACACCCTATGTTCGATTGAGTCGAGGTTGGTTTCTACATGTCCAAAATGACATATGGGATATTTTATTAATGTATCAAAAAAATATGAATAGGTTTTCTCATTTTTTTAGTATACTGGCTGTCTGTTTTCTAAAATTTATGTCAATTTTAAATAGAAAGACGCACATGGAGTCTTACCTTTCACATCATGTGACAGATTGAGGTGCGACAGATTCTTACCCATATTGAAGTCTCAAAAAAAACCTTTACTTCCAAAGTTATAATTATTTTCCTTTCCTTTCATTGTCGAACTATCAATAGTGCATATTGACTTAATGTTCTTAGCTAAAAAACATTTCTTATTGTTGAAATCCAGAAGATTAGAGGAATATTACATTCCCATTATATCATTAGAAGTCACTACAAGGATAACATGATCTTCTTCAACTCATATGGGTTTAAACAAGAGTGGTTTTTCATCTAAATGACATAGAATCTATACAGTGTTGGAAACTTGATAAAGAGACATAATTGAAAGCATAAAAATATGTGAAAAAAACTAAATAATTGTTAGACAAAAAAATAAGTAAATTAAATTTCATATAGTAGATAAATGATGATAACATTAACTAAATAAATAGTAGGAATTAACCTTTTCCTAATGGTTGTATACATTATTGACCAATTTCATTGTTGTTATTATCTCAGTTGCAACCTTGAATCCCAATCTCTCAAGAGCATGAGAAACATTAAAAAAACAATCCCAACACGAACAAAGGAATTCACATGTAGATGAAAAAAATTAATATGTCAGTAATAATGAAAATATATAAATTAACCATAAATAATAAACAATCCATTACTTCTATGTAAGTCACATATTTATGCTATTTGTGTGCATTCTATCATCAGACATGTTGCCCATTCATTTCTAAGAAAATCAATATCATTATATGAATATGAGTACTTTCGATAGTAATAATTGCACTAGAAAAATATAAATACACAAAGGATTAGTAAATAGTTTAAATTAAATAGTAATTAACTTCAAAAATACATTTTTTGGGATTCTAGTTTGTTCATCGAATATTATATCTATCATAAATTTGAAAATATAATAACCATAATATGTTTCAATTTTGTTTTTGTTTCGGACACTATAGAAACATTTAGAAAAATAATTAATTTTTTTTGATATGTGTTTGGTTATTGAGGTATTATTATATATACCCCAATACTTGCGTAGTTTTATAACTTATAGAATATTTATTCTTATCCCTTGGCCTCATTAAATGTTTTTTAATATATTTTTTCACCCCATATCATAACATAATCCTCATTAAAAAATAATCTAAATTATATAAAATGAATTTTAGATCTAAAACATTTTATATAGTGTATTAATTATTGAAAAATCCCATCATTGTTTGTCAGTTTTTTGGGGATCCATGTTGTGAATCCATGAAATAAATATTTAGAGTATCAAAATTGATCATAATGAGTATAAAATGATACCTATAAGCACAAAAATGAGTAAGTAATGAAATAAATGGAAATATAATTGATATCACTGAATTATAGAGTTTTACCTCTAAAATTTTTGTATTAAGAAGAGTTTTTCATCCATAGGTTCTCATTTAAACGATTTTTTCAGTCCTAGTGTAATGTCCTAGATTCTCCGCATATCATTTTAAACTATTATATGGATTAACTTCTTGAAAAGGTGTTGAGACGATGTGCGATTCCAAGGCCTGATGTTCCTGGAATAAATTTTTGAAATATATTAAAATATATTGAATAGCACAGACACATAGTTTTCTAGAAAATGTGGAATAACTTCTAAACTGCACTCTGATTATAAATATGAGGACACTATTGCATTTAGAGAAACTACATTACCCTGGATGTGGCCTAACATCAGCAGGTGTGGGTCGACTATTAGAAGTAGTTTCAGTTGTTTTTATATTAATAAAATAAATTAATATTTTATTTTATTTATCTATTTATTAACTTAGTGATGGGGTTTATTTTAAAAAATTATTTAGGTAGTGGTATAGGGTTAGAATAGAAAAACTATAAATTCCTTAAATGCTTTGGACAAAAACTGTGTAGATTTCTCTCAGAAGATGTTGATGGAATTGTGGATCGAAGATCAATGAACAATGTTCTTGATGGGTCTCCCCACTGATAATTTATCATCACCAATGAATGATCCAATTCCCATGTAGGATGTTTTTTTTGGATTTCATTCCCTTTTCTTAGATTCAACGACCAAAACAGACCATCCCATGAACAGGTTGACCCGCAGTTTGATCATTCTTATGGGATGAGTTTTATTTGTGAAATTATCAGGGTTTGATTATAGAGATTACTGGGTTTTTTGTTGATCATTCTTATGGGAACAGATATTGGATGGAATGAACAAGTGTCGAGGTTTCTTCCATTTGAATTATATCCCCCATTTTCTATGCATGTTCATCATTCATCATCTTGCTTCTGATTGAACAATATTTGTGCCTCTGTTTATTGATGCAGTAATCCATAATTAAATATCCAACACTGGGATGACCTAATGTAGAAGTGATGAAAACTGTGAAAGATGAATCAAAGTTATTTAAGGGATATTATTCTTCATGAAATTTTATTCATATGGATTTATTGTTGTTTTTTGAGTCGATTAAATGTTGAAAACACCTCGATTCAGTGATAGGGTGGTAGGATGACACTTGATTTTGAGTTTCGAGGAAAATGAACTACTGGAGAGGAACCCAGAAGATCGGACGACGCGTGGGAGGAAGAACATGGCATTGTTGAAATTATAAAGCACACAACATGTTTTATGGGATATAGGGAATGTTTTTATCATTGAATGACTAAACATGTACATGGTATGTACATGTAAATGGGGTGGAGTACATGGTATTCCTACAATGCATGTACTCCACCTCAAGAATTGGCATGGATTGAAGACACAGACTACCCCATGTACTGGAACACAGGCAGGGATACACGGGTTGACACCTTGTATTGGCACATGTACGTGGTACACAGGAGGACCCCAGATTACTGGACATGGCTCGTGACTCCTTCTACACACAGTGTACCTATATTTTACATGATACAGTTTGAATGACATGGTAAATTGTACACGAGCTTTACCCAGGGTCAAGGGACACTGTGTGTATCCCTAATACACACCATATACCCCTTTCTTCTTGGATTAAATCTCGTTCCCACTGTATATTGGAAAATATTCATTAGGGTTCATGCCCTTGGTCATTTCTGTAAAGTTTGTTGCATATCGTTTCCTACTCATAAGAGTTTGATCCCATCAGCAGGGCATCCTAGATAGAGTTGTTGGAATCCATCGAGAGACCTAGAGAAAGATCCTTTATTCATTTATTCATACCCTAGGTATATTATTTGGTCTTAACAAGGCCAACTTTACTGGGAATCTATCTATAATATAGTGGGTTAATAAACATGGAGTTGTTGGTGTCACTCCATGGCCATGGATATGAACCTCGTCTATTGTATCGTATCTCTCTCTTCAGATCTATCAGCATATCTCTCTAATGATGGTTATCAAAGAACTGTATATTTTGGATGGACATCATCAGTTCTATCCAACTAATAAGTGTGTTATCTTGAATGAGTGCTTTGTGTAATATTCTAATTGAATCCCTTTTATGGGTATGCAGTATTTTTTTCTTACCTCTAGATTGCATGTCTTGGATTGTGTACTTTTGGTTATTCTTGTTTTATGTGCTTTAGAAATATAATTCTATAGAGTTAATTATATTTTTCCTTGGTGTATTTATTTTTTAATTTGTTTGTCCTACTGAGTATTCTCTTACTCACCCCCTATATGAGCTTCTCCTGCACATGTCATGTCTTGTAAAAATGAGTGACCTTTTCATGGAGTCCTAGGCGGACTTGGATCAGACTGATCTTTGTGAGATTAGGCATTTCATGGTTTTCCGACAGCAACATATTTTAGTCCCAATACCTTTTTTATAAGCTGGAATTTTGGTTATAGACTTCCTTTGGTGGGATTGTATTTACCCAGATTCACTTTACTTTACTTTCTTGTTATACTCAGTTAGTTGGGATATAGTGGTATGCATGCATTGATTTCTTAGTGATTTTTACATATTAGTATTTTTAGGGATTGGGGATGGGTGCATGAGTATAAGTACATAGATAATGCTGCCCATTTTAGTGTTGTGCCTACTCGGTGGTAGTCACAAGCCCCTGACCTATTGGAGGCATGCATGGGGAGTCATAGCATGGGCCCCGATGGGATGGATCGTGACATAGTGGTATCAGAGGAATCAATTCTACCTTAGGAACATGATTCATTGAGATTGTTTTGGGGAAATCATATTAAGTTTTTTGAGCTCAACTTTTAGTCTAGAGACTCTAGTGTTGGTGTGGTAGCCGATGTGTCCATACATTAGGACATGGATAACCCGCTTTTTGAATCTGTTCATGAGAACACTTATTGTAGGGGAGATAATGAAATGTGCATCATATAGTAATGGGTTTTGGTTTCCAAGTTATTCTGTAGTCATCTATCCAGATATACTAATTGTCAGTGGTATATCTTGTTTTTGTACAGGATGCCTCTACAATTCAAAAAAACTAGTATTTAGCAGCTTGATCACGAGGATAACACCCTCAGTGATGAGGCTTTGATTCATAGAATAGTTCCCCAGATGTTACCTATCAGTGGTGAACCAACCATACCACCACCTATGGAGAAGTATGTTGTACCCGCAGTACTAGAAGCTTAGGGGCACTGGATGAGAATACTTCATGAGTTTTAGATACAGAGACTCTTTAGGTTCTGAGTTAATCCTAACCCTTAATCATCTAAAGACTAACTTGAGGCGCTGACCTGAGTTTTTCATTTTTTTAAGACACCAGCAGATCAGATGGTGATGCTGGCGGTGACCCTTCTACAAGGTTCAGTAGGGAAATAGTGGAGTTTGGATACCCAGACTCACAATAAGGTGACTCATTTAGGGAAAGAGTTTGAGCACCACTTCATAGTGGAGTTCTCACCAGCTACACTGAGATATGTGAGTATACATGAGATTCTTCATCTCTATAATGGTATACTGGCATTGGCTAATTATTTATATAGGTCCACCAAAATTATCAGTGAATCGATGGATATGGTTAGATATTATTACTTTGGGGCTCAGATCTTCGATTGATGTTGGCATTGAGACAACCAAGATAGAATTATACCTATGTTCATTCCAACATATGTTAGGGTTCTTGAGTGGGATTTTTAGGTTGAAATATTCTTGTCTAAGCACATATAGCCAGTGGTAGTAAGAAATGGATAGACAAGTGTAGAGACCTCAGTAGCAGGGAGGTGATATCAATCTCAGGGATCTGAACATGCAAGACATTTTAGGATGAGGTCCTCATACAGAGGATCTACAGTTCAAGGCTTACAGGGTGGGTCCAGTCATCCTATAGAGTGAAGGTTCTTTACAGGTGATGGTAGGAGACGTCTCAGTAAATATTTTCCAACCCACCACGCTGCTAAAAGGGAGATAGTGGATGGATCACCAAGGAAGAGTCAATAAGAGGAGAAAGTATATCAGTAGGGCGACATATGTGGTAGAGGAGTTAGGAGAGAAGTAAGAGTTGGTTGACATTTCAACTTACTACCACCAACACCCCAAGGAGGTCCACACCAGTCTTAGGGAGTTTTAGGATAGGGGTAGGGATAGATTTTTTCTGTTGGTGCATATAACCTAAGGGATCTATGAATGATTCGAGGTCTGATCTATGTCTTTTCTAAATTATCTATAGTACTAATAGAATAGGGTAACAGTCATTCCTTTCATTCCCCATATCTTTTTTGAGATATAAAGATTTCAGTTGAACCATTGACTCAATCCATATGATTTTAGACACACAATGGGGAAGACTCATTGATCAAACATCTATACCGATAGTGTTAAATGATCCTTGGTGGTGAGAGTTTTGGTTGGAACCAACTGATGGAAGCATTGAGGCCTTATGAAATCATTCATGGTATGGAATGGTTACCCCTAGTCAATGACCAAATTGACTATTTTAGGATAAGGGTGTTTTGTGTCCACAGTGATGGAATGAGGTTTTATTTTTTTTGCTGAAAAGAAAACCAAGGCAGCATAGGATGGACTCATGCATAGTAGGGTGTAGGCGATTAATGATTAGTTGGATAGAATGACCCTAGGTGAAGTGGATTTTATGAGTTACTAGTTTCCTGTAGTTGTGGAAGAATAAAAGTAATTCTTCCCCTAAGATCTTCCAAGATTACCTCCCTACTGGTAGATAGACATATGTATTGATTTACACCCCTAGATGGCATGGATATCAGAACTAGTATATCGGAGGGCTCCTTAAGAGCTTCGTGAGCTGAGGGTGCAATAAGAGTACTTGAAAAGGATGTTATTCCTATGACCTAGTGTTTCACCCTAGGCAGTCCCATTTTTGTTTACCAAAATGGAAAATGAGAACTTGAGGTTTTTTGTGGATTACCAACACTTGAATGAGGTGACCGTAAAGAAACGTTTCCACTACCAAGGATCGATGGCCCCTTTGATTGTTTGAGACTGTAATGATGGTTCTTGAAGGTCGACCTCTAGTTAATTTATTTAGAAGATGATGCAATGTTTCACAAGAGATCAAATATTCTATTTTCTAGATTAAGGTGTTATGTATGTATTACTATACAATGCATTATGATCCAAGAATCACTATTTATGGATACAGAAAAAAGTAGTGATTTCCAGTGGTTTGCGTCAGTTGAGGCCACATGAGTAGAACTATGTGACCCATTATCATGTGTTAGTAGTATAATTCTTCACATTTAATATGTGGCTATGATACCTGATGAGATAAAAATTTATCATCTACTCTGATAACAAGAGTATCAAGTACATCTTATCTCAAAAGGATATGAAATTCAGACATAGGTGGTGGGTAGAGTTTCTCTAGGATAATGACTTTGATATTTTCTATACTCCTGGGATGGAGAACATGGTTTTTGATTCTCTTAATAAGATATCTAGTTTGTAGTTATTGAAAATGGTGTCATATTATTTAGCCTCATTTCAGATAAATTATGTGGGTAAAGATGGAATATCTTACATCCAGTCAATGGTTGTTATCCCTTCACTATTAAAATGAGTCTAGGAGACATACTTTGGTGATACCGAATTTGAGACACTACATTCTAAGATTTCTATAGGGCATGCTCTTGATGGATATTCAAAAGGTGCAGAACACATTGTTCTTTACATTGGATGCATAGTAGTACTAGTGGCATTACAGGAGGATGTTTTGCAGGTGTTTCATATGTCCCCTTTGGTGATACATCCCGGTGTGTAGAAAATAGACCAGGACCTTTGATGTCAGTTTTGGTGGTCAGGAATGAAGAAGAAAGTGGAAGATTTTGTTTCTCGGTGCCTTACATATCTTCAAGTGAAGGGTGAGAATCAGGTTCAACAGGTTTTTCTCAAACCCTTGAGGTACTGAAATGGGAGTGGGATGGGATATATAAGGACTTTAACATTGATTTACCATGTACATCCATATGACATGATTCGATCAGGGTGATCATTGACCGACCCAATATATAGGCCCACTTCATAGTTATCTAATAGAAGAGTTCTGTAGAGAGCTTGGGATGCCTCTACATTCAGGATATAGTTCGACTCCATGGAGTTCGATTGATGATTATATCAGATTAGGATTCTTGTTTTTTGTTGTGGTTGTGTAAGGTATTGTAAGAGGCATTGGTAACCCAGTTACACTTGATCATAGTGTTTCACCCATAGACAAATGACTGGACATAGTAGACCATTCAAGTTCTAGAGGACACGTTGTGAGCTTGCATGTTAGACTTCGACCATAGTTGGTAGGATCACATACCAATGACAGAGTTCAAATATAACAACAACTACCATTCCACCATTAGTACAACACCATTCTAGTATTTTTATGGGTGACCCTAGAGGTTTTTACATTGATGGAATGACCCACGATATTACAACCTTATGGGCCCAGAGTTAGTGGAAATTACTATATTGAATATGTAAATCATCTAGGAGTATATTATCACTACCCAAAGCTGTCAGAAGTCTTATACTGACAGGAGGCAGAGGCCTTTGGAGTTCGTGGAAGGAGACAATCAATTCCTACGAGCTTCCCATCAATAAGGATTATGGATATTTGGTTGGGGCCGAAGATATTTCTGAGGGTTATTGGCCCTTTTCAGATATTTCATAGAGCTGTTGAGGTGGAAAACTACTTAGCTCTACCACCGTAGTTAGACAAGGTGCACAACGTCTTCAATAAGTCACGATTGAGGAGGTACATGCATGAACCATCACACTTCAGCGAATGGGGTGAGATAGACATTAAGGGGGGAGAGGATTTTAAGAAGTAACTAATGGTGATCTAGGATCAACAAGAGGGGATCATTCTTTAGAGATAAATTCCTCTCGTTCATTTTTGGTGGCAACAAGGGAACCTCCGGGATAGCACATGGGAGTGGCAGGCTTAGATTCATGTATAGTACCCAAATCTTTTTTAATAGCCTTTGTTTTAGCTTTTCAAGGATGTAAATCACCAAGGTGGGGCTAATGTACTATCTTGGATTTTCTATGTATTATTTTTAAATACTATATGGATTCAATTTGAGATAGGGAGCTAAGACGATGTTTGATTCTGAGGCATGGTGTGACCAGAATAAATGTTTGAAATATATTTAAATATATTAAATAATGTGCACATGCAATTTTCCTAAAAAATTGGAATAACTTCTAAATAGTTTCCCAAATCGGAAATTTTAGTCCATCGTCAAGTTTAGAGTAGTGAATTTACCCTATGACCAGCCTATCATAGGTCGGCGTGGGTCGGTTGTGAAATGTAATTTTGGGTGATTTTAATTAATAAAATAAATTTAGAATTTATTGTATTTTTCCATTTCACCATTGCAGTGATCCATCAACATGGTCTATTTTAAATAAGCCATTAGGTAGGGATCTAGGGTTTTACTCATAACCCTAGAAATTTCCAAGAGGCTCTAGTGAGAAACCCTAGAGATTTCTATCCACAAGTGACAAATAAATTGTCGATTTATGATAAACAAATTCCATTCTTGACATATCTTTATAGTTTAAATAGACCTTCAATTATGAACAATCCAATTCCAATATAGGATTTGTTATTTTTGGATTTCTTTCCCCATTCATAGATTAAACGATGAATGCGGACCAACCCAGAAATGGGTTCATACATGGTTCGATCATTATTATAGGTTGGGTTATAATTACGTAATTATTGGGGTTTGATTATAGAGATTATTGATTAATATTTTTTTCAATAATTGTTTTGGTAATGGATTGAGGTTGGAATAAACAACGGTCAGGGTTTGTTCCTTAGGTTTGTTGCATGTGAATTACCCCCTGTTTTATATGTGTTTTCTTTATTCATCATCACATTTATGAACAAATGATCATTAACCCTCCGTTTCATGGTTCAATGATCCAAAATTGAAGATCCAACATTAGGATGACCGAACAGAGGTGTGACAAAAATGGTTATGGACAAATCAAAGTGATTTGGTAGATGTAATTCATTGATAGATTTTCATAATATAGATTTAATTATTTTTTCTAAGCCTATTGAAGTCCTGAAACATCTCGATTCAATGTTAGGGTGAGAATACAACCCTAAATCACGAGTTTCGAGGAAAATAGACCACTAGAGAGGAACCCAAAAATATTAGAAGATGCACAGAACAAAGAACTTTGCAATTTGGAAATTCCAAAACACACCACATGTAGTATGGGCTACATGACATGTGTTCATCATTGAATTAATCAGCATGTAATTGGGGAGTACACAGACACAAGGTGAAGTACATGAGTTTCTGAAATGGTTTTTACTCCACCAAATGAAATGGCCAAAACCAAATACATGGACTACCCCATGTACTAGTACATGGGCAGGGATACACGGGTTGACACCATGTACTATCACATAGCCAAGGTACACAAGAGGTCCCAGGATGGAAGGAAACAATGTTTGACCCCTTCTACAGGTCGTGTACCCATCTTTTACATGACATAGTTGGAATGACATGAACCATTGTATATGGGCAGTACCTAGGGTCAAGGGATGCGGTGTGTAACCCCACTACACAACATTCAACCCTTTCTATATGGCTTAAATATCTTATCTAACATATCATGGAGAAGTGTCATTAGGGTTAGTTCCCTTGATCATATCCATGATTATCAGTCCATATCATTTCCTACTCATATGAGTATGATCCCTTTGGTAATACTTTCTAGATATAGTTGATGAAATCCCCCAAGAGGATCAGGGGAAGATTCTCTATTAATTTCATTATTCAATAGATAGATTCATTGTTATTGATGTGACCAACATTAATGGGTGTCGATCCTCTACATAGTGGGTTAATACAGATGGATTTGCTGGTATATCACCATGGCCCTGGCTGTGATCCTTATCGGTTGTATTGCATCTCTCTCTTTAGATCTATCAGTGTATCTCTCTCATAACAGTTCATAGAGAACTGTAATTCTTGGATGTAAATCATCAGTTTTATCAGGCACAATAGTGTGTTCTTCTAAATGAGCGCTTCTTGTAATAATTAAACTGAATCCCTAGCATGGTTATCCGGTAATTGTTACTTACCTTTCGACTATGTGTCTTGGATTGAGTATATATAGTTATTCTTGTAAAATGTGTTGTAGACATATACTTTTCTAGATATTACTGTATTTTTCCTCTGTATACTAATTTTTGTCTTTGGGGTGTCCTATTTACTACTGTTATACTCACCCCTGTACAGGAATTGACATTATGTGTCGTGTCTTGTGTAGATGAGTGACCTTTTAATGTAGTTCTAGGTGAACCAGTACTGGATAGAGCATCATGATATCGGGCATACCAAGTTATTCCTATGGCTACAGACAGTAGTCCTAGTAGCTTTTATTATAGGTTGCACTTGTGGCTACAAAATTTGTTTGTTGGGATTGTATTTGTCCCTATTTCACATTACATTACATTCCTATTGTAATCTTTTGGTTGGGATATATTTGTGTCAATTCATTGATTTTTTAGTCTTTTTTACATTTCAACTTTTTTTGGGCTTGGATATGGGTGCTTGTATACTTGTAGATATAAAAATCCTCCCATGTTAGTGATATTCCTAATCAGTTCTATTCACTTTACCTTGGCCTGTTATAGGTAGGCTTGGGGAGTCATGGAACGATCCCCACTAGGATACTTCATGAAACCTACCACTATTTTATCCATTTTTTGGGACTCTATTTCTTTTTGTTTTATAGTGTTGATGTCAGGACTCATTAGTCCAAAATGTTTTCATGGATAAATACATTCAATTGGAATTGATATATATGCCTGATAAAAATATGAAGTGTATTTATTCATAATTAACATTGTATACCAACTTATGAAAAATCAAACCACAAAAAATACCTTTTTTATACATTTAAAACTGAGGCACCCAACCATTCATAGTTGGTGATTTCATTTATATTATCAACCACATTGTATTTTGTACCTTCATATCATTACTTATTTTCTTCAAAATCAACTATGTCTCTACACCAATTTTGTGACTTGGTATCCACATGAACATTCAATTTTAGTAAATACAGATATGGAATGGGTGGGGAAAAGGTGCTTTTGGAATATATTTTAAATAAATTGGTCAATCAATTATATGGTTTTTAGTCGATCTTTCATTTCACCCCTTCCCTTTGTACCTTGTTAATAACATTCAACGGTTCAGACCTTTTATTATTAATTTTTAATGTTATATCATAAAAAATAAATTATAAATGAATACATCCTTGTCGACATGTTTTTTACAAGATCTGATAGTCATGAAATGATTGTTCTAACTGCTCAGTCGATCCTATAAATATCATCCTCATCAAGTGGAACAGGTTGCTCAATGCTCAGATCATGAGCTACGCTAATCTCAACTCTCACATGACCTGTTGGAAGTGGTGTATTTTTTATATTTTCTTCTTGGATATTAAACACTGTATCCATTTCTACAAGGTGATGGTGGGTGTTGATAGATATAAATAAAATTATTTTTTCCATATATATTATCAGTACATGAAATTTATTAGTGTCAGTCTAATTCACATTTCATAAAAAGAATTAGTCTATTTATTACCTCGACTAAGACAACACTTTGAGGGAATGTCTCTCCTCAAATATGGTGGGGTGTGGGATTTTCACGAAATGGTTGTTCTTGAGTTGTTTCTTCTCTTTGCTTCCCCATATAACAATTGATATAAACTCCCTCTTCCATTGTAATCATTCTTCAGGGGTAGGTATTATTTCTTTTATGTTTTTTATTTCTTTATCTGTATCCCCCTATTTTTTTCCAAAATATGTTTGGGGTGTCACCCCAATACCTGCAACTCGGATGTGGCCATGTTTTTTTGGCCACTTCAAGTCCACTGATAGTAGGTGTTCATCTAGTATAAGTGTTGATGATTCTTATGAATAAGTAGGATATAAATTATAGAGAGATAATTAATCATTGATATTTAATATCTATTTATTTAAGAAATGTTTTTTTATGTCATAGTTACTCATGCTTCCAAAACTATGTTTTGTTAATTCATCTATTAGTATCCCATCTTTATTTACACATACCTCCTTCCATAGAACATGGTGTGGGATAAATGTGTCTTTGGATTTGGATTCATCAATCAACATATAAATAGAGGAACATAATTTTGTTTTTATTTCATGTCACATAAAAGTATTATAGTATATATAAAATACATAGCATTTGTTCCATGTGAATCATACCACATCCATGTGTCACGGTATGGGTTTGTTTGTTTTTCTACCCATTCCTTATTTTTAGCACTAAGTTTTAGTTTCATAAATAAAAAACTATCAATCCATGTAGTGAATACATGTATTTTCAAACAATGTATTACTAGATAAAATATACCTGAAAAGACACATCTGCATGATGGCCATCAAATGAATCCCACACTTCTCGGGTTATCAGGTGTGCATACATAAGCGGTCAGTGCAGGTTTATTTTCCCTTCATCATCTTTAAGGTGAAATATTGTTAGAATTGTGTGAAAGTGTCTATGAATCCTTACAAAAAGAATTAACAAATATTTCTTATGGGAACCATAAACTATAAATCAAATGTTACAGGGATGATGAAGAGTATGTCAATGTTTCATTATTATTATTTTAAATAATTAAATGATATCATAATGTTACTATAATCTTTTACCATGTCAGTGTTTTAATCATGGGGACATCATGGTGCCAAAAATATACATTAATATGTATGTGTTACTGAGCAATGATTCAAATGTAACTATTGAACATGGCCTTGTTGGGTTAACATATTGGCCATGTGCATTCAATATGACCTCTTATTTGATTGATTTTCTTTTCACCTTAATGATTTTTTCTAACACCATCAAACTACAATCGTCCAATTATTTCTTCATTTCCATTAATTCATTTCGCACCATTTACTCAAATTTGACATTGTCAACATGTTGTTCATATGGAGTGGTTGAGTTATCATCTATAGAAGGTCGTTGATCCTCTACACTTGGAGTAGCATCATGTTGAGAAACATATTGTTCCTCATGATTGAGATCACCTGCAAGTGCAGAAGGTTGTTTTTCCTATACACTTCGAGAAGAAATAAGCTGAGAGACCTATTGTTCTTTAGGATTTGGAGCACTAGCATGCATGAGATTCATTATATGTAGAAGTATTTTAGCATTTAATTTGGACTATATATATATGTAGTAGTTAATGGATGATAACATGAGATAATGTAGTGTATATTACAAAAAAAAGATATCCTGATTATTGAACTCTTTTTTAATGGTTGATGAGATTTGACACCTATATTGAGTATCCAAATCCTTTCATTGTGGTCTACTATGACATACAAAACCCCATATACATTGCGACCATTGTGAAATTATTGTGACATCCCAATTAAGGGGTTATCCTTAGATGAATTTTAATCTAACCCTTTAGTAATTTTTGTCGATAACAGAATAATTGACCAATTTTGGTTTGAGGGATCTGGAAAATAAAATACTTGAACCACCTGTGATTCCATTATAAATGGTTCATCTCTGTAACCTTCCTTACATAAATCTACTTTCACTAATCCTAATTAATCTTTTTTAATAGCACTCATTTTATCAACCAACTTGCATTGAAAAATCATCACTTGTGATGTTGTATAATCTAACTCCCATATTTCTTTATTGATTCCAATGCATGACATATTCGTGTTAATTGGATTTCTATCCTTAGTTCCAGAAACATGCATCGCTTCATTCCCATATGTAAATCCACTATTTTTAATGGTACCGTATTCATAATTTTCATTTGTATAGAATGTATAACCATTAATTACATGAACATTGTAAGATAATACATACACAGATGGTCCTCTGGCTAGACATTAAAGATATTCTGAAATTGAAAAAGATGCTTCATATGACTCTTTAAAAATATAGTTCTGAAACCATCTTATAAACTATTGATTATGTGAATTTTTTATCCATATTTCATCCCTTAATATATTCAAATGACTAATAATTTATTTTTGGGTTTCAACATATGGTACAACCTCTGAACTATTATTAAAAATGTAAATGTAGGCATGCTTCCAATTTAAAATATTAATAGTGACAACATATCTTCTAAAAATTCCTTCACCCTTAATCCATCCAGTGTGACAATATTTTAGTAGACCAATTATTTACACACCATATATTTAGTGGGTATAGAATTCAAAATCTTCCTCAAAAATATATCACGCTATAATACAACCACCTGGACGACTTCAATTTTTGACATAACCTTTTAAAATATCAATATATCATTCAATGGGTTATATCCCACTATAGTTCAAATGACAAAATAGTCAAATATCTAACACCAAGTGAACCATCAAGTGAGCCATCATATCAAAGAATTCTGGTGGGATGAACATTTCCAATTCACATAATATGATGGAAATTTTTCTTTCCGTAGTAGAAAATTTTTCTAGGTCTGTAAAATTACTATATATATTATATAAAAGAAAACAGATCTTGGTTAATTTATTATGGAAATTGTTAGTTATAATGAAACTTAAATCTCTAGTAATTAGATCTTTCATCAAAACATGGTAGTCATGTGATTTTAGACCCTTTAACATTAAATCAATCATGGAAATTTTATTCTTGATATTTGATGAATACCCCTATAGAACCTTGAATTCATTCAAGAAGTTTAAAAACTAATATCTCTCATACCTAGAAAGAGTGTAAGAAGTTTTAGGAAGAAATGTTTGTTTTTCACACTTCTTTGAAGAATACTCTTCCCACATTCCCAAGTCAACCATGTCTAACCTGACCATAATTCCATCTTTTTTTTCCAGGTGAATTTTGCAATGTGTTGATATACTATTATATACATTTTTTCTACATGAATAAAATAAATATAGTGTAAAATGTATAGAAAATCATAGAATGGTAATTCAAAAAAAACTGATCTCTTTTTCTAATAGGTTTTTAAAAGGTTGTTCAAAAACTTTTTAAAGAAAGAAGAGACCACTAATTTTACTTTCTCAAGTAGTTTATCACCTTTTAGTGGAGACAATGTTGTACATTCAACTGAACTAACATTGAATAATCTTTTCTAAGATTGGTACTTATGTACTTGGGGTATAAATATGTGACCTCTTAGAAACACAGTCTTTGATAAACATTTCGACCAAATTGAATGTGTATCTTATTCACAAATGGGGCACCCATGAGATCATTTAATGATACATCCTGAAAAAATTCCATAAGCAATAAATTCATTTATCCTCTTGTAAAATATGTATATTAGCGTGAAGTCTTTATTTCTATAATAATCATACAATATAAAACCTCAATCCCATTATAATTTCAGATATTCGATCAATAGAGCCAGATAAACATAAATATCATTACCTGGTTCTTTTGGTCATGATATAACCATATATAAGATTATTTATTTTCATTTCATTCATAAACATAGTGTAATACTCGTGATTTTGAAAATCGAACACACACAATGTAGTATGGAATCAGGGACATGCTTCATGGTGTCTTGTCTCTAGTGGAAATCCAGATTGGTGCAATGAGTAATCACTTTTCTAACTTGTTGACTATGAGATCCCTTGGAAATACTAGAAGGTGAAAAAGGAACTAATGGCTATGTTCAAAATTTGATATTGTAGATTCTTCATTAGATGAAAATCATTGTTGATGGGGTAGATTTGGGTGCACCGGGACCCTCAAGTTGTGGTGGCGTCTCCCGCACTCATCCGGGCTTCATTAAGGGATGATTATATCACTTTACTGGTAATGTATATGTGATTGAATCTGAGGTGTGGGATATGATCAAGGAAATCAGGTATGCATTCTATCATTTATGGATGAATATATGAATGGAATTGATTCATCTATCGATGTTGGAATTCATTAAAGTCTCTCATGAAGTGTTCGATGATAGATTCATCTAGCATGTATTGATTTTCATAGTCTTTTGAATCAAATTTTTATTGTTCTGACACATGCCTATAGAGAATAAAATTAGTTGTTGATACCCTTTCTAAGAAAGGTATTAAGGAGGTCAACTCAATGTGGTCCTTTGTGAAACTGACTTCTGGTAGTGATATGGATGTGGAAGATGCACATGGTGATGTGTACACTATCCTTTGTAAAACTTCGATTTAACTCTTATTTTGTTGCATTTATTTTTAATAAAATATTCATAAATGATGCATGCCTGCCTCATGAGCCGTCTGATTATGTGCCTAAAGATTTTATTGACTTATGTAGCTCTAAATATTTCCAAATACAATAAAATGTTTTCGAAACCTCAACAATATAATAGATTAGGTGAACTTGTGAATAGAGACATCTTGTAGAGGTTGATATGCATTCTCTCAAACTCATTTTTCATGCTAATAACTTCATATTACCATGTGAATAATATATCAAAAAATTCATCATAAAAAAATTGATGACCTTATTACTTATGTCTCCAAATCTAAATTTTTTATTGATTTATGGTAATTCTATCTTTGATATTCTCCACTGTTTCCCAAATACAATTAATTGTTTTGATTACATTAACATTTATAAATTCACTCTCTGCTATAGAAGGCAAAATAGTTTTTCTATAATGGCCACCATTCTCCATATTCTTATTACCTACCACAATTATTTAAGACCCTTCAGTATGTGCAGGAATTCAATCAGTTATTGCCTCCAAAAAAATTACAAATGAATGGAGTCAGATGCGCTTATACCAGTTATTACAAGGTGACCTAATATTTGAGAAATATTCATCACTAGATCCTCCCACTAGATGCATGGGATTCTTTTTTAAACTTCAAAAACTTCTTCAAAAACATATTGACATTAAGCTAATTCGACACATCAATATCAGTGAAATTCATTGACTACAAATAAAACATATATCAAATATGTTACAAACTATGTTTTTAATATATAAATCTGTGTGTGTGTGTTATACATAGAACTATATTTTATAATGTTTTATAAAAAAATTGTATTTTAGTAGTATTAATATTCATTATATGAGGCACTCAAATTTTAAATTTCAAATAACTTATGGGTTATATATTAAAATGTAAATTGAAATTATTTCATATGTGTGAATAATAAATATAAATACTTTTATGGTAATATTAAATTTGTCAAAAATGCTAAGTTATCTATAAATAAAATATTAATTTTTAAATAATATATCTAAGAATGATTGTTAACACTTGTAGTGGCATAACATTTAAATAATTGGAAAAAAAATTAATGGAATATATAAAATTTTAATGTACAAAAATATATAAAATATTGAAAAATTATAAGAACTGATAAATAAGAAATTATATTGATTGAAATAAAACAAATATATGTTCTAACAATAATATAACAAGTGTTATGACAAATAAAATATTATGAATTTTAAATATGAGCTATGGACTTAGTATTTAAGGTATTAGTTTGAAATAGTTATATGAGGACCGTACTAATATAAATTTATGGTTAATATAAAAAATACTTAGTGATGGATTATTTACAATTGAAACACACATTAATTCAATATCAAAATTTATCTATCAATATAGTCCTTTTCATCAATAGAAAATATGTATTTAATCATTTAAAGGGTACTCTAAAATCAATTAATCACTATATAGAATTATTAAATAACATGAATATTTCAACAAACAACATCAACACCCCATAGATAACTCATAAAACCACAATACACCTAAGAATCATCAAAATTTCGAACAAATCAAACCAAATACAAAAAAACACCCCATCATAGTAGATCATTGGGAGTACAATGGATGAAAAAACCAAGTAGGATCTGGCGGCGAGGTCAACCTTTTTCCACAAAAAGTGAATTGTGAGTAGGCTATGTGGGACTGAAAAAAAGGCACAAACAAGATAACATATCTTAGATTTGGAGGTTTGGAGGAATCGGTAGTGTCTAGCACAGTGGTAGTAGAAGTAGTAGTTGTGGCAGAAGTGGTAGTGGTGACAGTAGGATTTGGTAGAGGGGGAATCATGGTCAAGAAGAATTTATATTGCAATCATTACAAAATATCTGGACATGTCTTTGATCAATGTAAGAGGAGTCCTTTGAATAAGGCCAAGAAGGTTTTTAGATAGAAGGATTTCCCCACTACAGGGGGGCCCTCCATTTCTAAGGCTATTATGTATGTTGTGGTCCCTCTTGCTATTGGGGGCATGGAACATTTTGATAGAGCTCATAGGTACATGTATCATTCTACTACTATACAGATTTCCATGCAAGGTCATATGGATAGGCTTCAACAAGGATTAAGAATGGAATCTTTTATTGAACAGGCTATGTAACATGATTTGCATAATATTGGGGGTACTGCTAGATGTTTTGAGGGTGTAGGTGGTTCGAAAACCTCATGGTATAATGTTGTTGATGAGGAGGAAAAAATAAGAAAATTATGAACAATCATCTCTTGAAGATTTCATACAAATGGAAGTTGGTCATTATTTGATGCAAGACTCTCTTTCCTTAGATAAAAGGAAAGTGAAGTCCAATATTGTGTATAATGATAGATTTTAGATGGTTATACAAAATAATTCTATAGCCCCTTCATTTTCATTTTCAAATGCTCAGCTTGCTCAAGGGAATACCACTACAAATAATGCTCGGATGGAATTTCCAACCTCTATCGGCTCTCCATACACTACAATACATCATCCAAAATGCAGGAATGATGATTTTAGTAGGTTTCATTGTAAGAAGGTGTATCTGATGCTTCTAATTATTCACATACTATAGAGAAGGTGGGCCATGACACAGTAAATGACCAGTCTGTTGACATTGTCAATTTAACTGCTAACATCATGCAGAAGGATAATGAATATGAAGGTATTTGGAACCAAACCAAAACATGGAGATAAGGTTAGAATCCAAAAAATCGTGTTCAATGGCCCAAATGATAATGGTCTGATGCATGAGGGCATGGTCAAAGTTTTTCTGCTCAGTCATCTTCTAAGAAGCTCACTCTAGAGCTAGAAAAGTTTAAGGAGAAATATTTGGTGCTCTAAAATCACGAAAACTTATAGTTAGTATGGGAAACTGGCGATGACGATGATGACGCTGATGACTCTGATCATGATTATGGAAATGTGCATCAGCTTATTGGCATGTAGTCTCTTTTATGGATGAGGATATTTCCTTTGTTTGACCCATCCATCCTCTTTACTAATGTCACTTTTCATTTTTTTAATAAATTTGTTAGGAACACACTTTCTCTTGGCTCCTGCACCTGTTGGATAAAATTATAAATATAACAAATTTATTTAATATATTTTTATAATTATTTAAATATTTATTTAACTATTTATCCTTATAGATATAAATACATAAATATTTATTTATAATTATAAAATTATAATAAATATATTCATTATATTAATAATTTTATAATTATATTTAACAAAATATTTATTATAATTTTATGATTATTTAATGACTTATATATGTATAGTTATAATAATATATATTTTTATATATTTGAAAATATATTTATTATAATTTTAATTTTTTTAAATATATATTTTTTATTTATAATTACAATTACAATTATATTTATATAAATTTATTTACAAATATAATTATAAATAATTATATTTATAAATATTTTTTTATAATTATAAATATATCTATATATATATATTTATAGCTATATATTTATTAATATATAGATATATATATTTATAAAATATAATAAATATAATTATCATAATTTTTTATTTATTTAAATAGATTTATTTATTTATAAATATAAATAATATATATATATATATTTATAAATATCTGTATATAATTATAAATATATTTAAAAATATTTATTAATAAACTAATAATAAATGCATTTATTACAATTTTATATCTAAGTAAATATATATAGTGTATAATTATAATTATAAATAAATATATATAATACATGTATAATAAAAAATATATAATTTTAAATAGAATAAATATATTTATTATTTAAATATATTAATTGTAATTTTATAATAATTTATGGTAATATAATAATTTAATGGGTATAACCTGAATGAATCACACAAAATAAGGTAGATTATAAAAATGAGCCATCACATATATATGGAAAGCATGATCAATAAGGGTAATAATTTATAAATGAACGAATACATAATATATGCATGTGTCATCATAATATAAGAAATCTTAACATTTGGAACGTAGAAACCAAAAATTATGTCCACAAATAAACACATATGATTTTATAACATCAATTGTACGTACTCACGCAGCAAGGTATGAACATAAATAATGCCAATCATGCCCATGAATGTCATCAATATCTCATGATATATATATCTGTTTACCAAATTCACTGGAGAGATATATTTATTTAAATACATTTGATTATTTAAATATATATATATATATTTAAATAAATATAATTATTAATAAATATATTTAAAAAGTATTTATGTAAAATTATAAATACATAATTATAAATATTGTAAAAAAATTTATTTTAAAAAATCATATTTTGATAATTATTAAAATATAAATATATATTTATAATCTTATAAGTAATTTTTTATAAACATTATATATATATATATATTTTAATTATTAAAAAAATATATTAATTTTAAATATTGATTTTTTAAATAATGTATATAAATGAACATTATTTTTTAATATAAATATTATAATTATATATATTAATAAAAAATTATTAAAATATTTTATCACTGCTAAGTATAGTTCTGATAAATATATCATTTATCAATGCTAACAAATCTTTAATAAATGTTTATCTTTTATCAACACTATTTTGACACTCATAAAGATCACCTTTATCTGCGCTTTCTACTTAGCACTGTTAAAAGTGCATGTTTTATCTTCTCTTTCTTCTTAGCATAGAAAAAAATGCATGCATCCCCTGCCCAGATATGTGTTTGTGACATCAAATTGTTTCAACTCATTGGTAGGGGAGAAATTAGGATATGATATTTAATTTGTATTTTTTTTGGATCCCATCCCAATTTATTTACATGTAGTGTCTTGAGAGCATGACATTATTTAATGTTTTGAAGAACCAGAGAAACCAAATTATTGATCTCATGCTCTTGATGTTTTGTTTTTATTTATAAAATTTTATAGTTTTATTATTTACTATAATGAAATATATTATTTATTTTACATTTTATATAATTAGTAGGGGAAAATAGAAATAGAAATTTTGAAAACATTTTGTGAATATTTTATAGTTTTCACTAATTAATCATATTTTCGGTTTTTGTGATTCTTTATTTTTAGAATTTATTTATTAATACTGTCATTTTATAATATAGTTTATCCATAGGAAATGTAATTTATTTTTTCCTTTAATTTTAAATTTTATTAAATTTTCCTTATTATATTTCCTTTTTTTTGTTATTGATAATTAAATTATTAGAGTTTGAAAATTTCTTGTTTAGATTTTTTGAAAATATTATTGTAAACAATGTATTAAATTTTCATTTCTTATTATAGAACATTTTTTTTCAAAAATACTAAAATGAAAATTTTGTTAGTGAATGAGGTATTTTTTTATTAAGATCTTACTTAAATTTTAGGTTCCAATGCACGTGTTCCTCCCAAGGTTAAAGTAGTAAATTAATATTTGTATAAAACCTCAAAAACATAATCCGGTAGTTTTTTATCTCATGGTATGTGGTTTACCCATGGGATATACTGACATGGAATTTCAATCATTGAAGATCCTCAAGAATAACATATTAAGTATAATATAATATATTTAATAATATTTTCTTAATTTTCGTTGATTCCCACTATTTTCATCCACTTATCCTATAGGTAATTTAACACCTCACGATCAACATAATTATCAAAATATATTTTGGTGTCATATACAATGTTTTAACCCTATGTTAGTTCTGGGACCTTGAAACCTCATATTTGAGTTAAGTCTCAATAAAAAAACATGATTCACTACAATTATGGTCATTGAAAACTCAGAAGATCAAATAAAACTCATCCTAAAGGAATCATTTATTATATTAAAACATCACAAAATGAAAACATAATTTGAAATTATATGGTACGATATATTATAAATTTAAATTTAAATTTATACATGAATACTATGAGGTAAAACAACCATATAAACATCAATGTTTTCATTAACTTCCATAATTTAATAAAATTATGTTGCGTGATTGTTTAAATTTATCAGGTAATTAATATTTAATATGTTAGGAGATTTTAAAATATATTCATAAATATATATTAAAATAATACATTTAATTACATAAAACAATAGATTTTTTTTATTTTTAAAATATTTTACAATTAAAAATATCAACATTATTGCCTTTATGCCCCAAAACCAAACCTATGAACATCACACTAACTTCAGTTATGATGTCAATGCCACTATAGTGTGTCTACTACATGACTGATTTCCACTTCATGTGAAACCTGTATAGACCCGGACATTCCATATAATTTTTTTTAAATTTATTTTGGATTATTACAAGTCTGTAAAAATTTAAGGCGCTTGATTTCGAGGCCCGGTATGCCCGGAATGTAATTTTGAAAAAATTTTAAGGTATGTTTAGTAAACGTGCGAGCATGAATTTCTATCTTTGGAACTGGTGCTCAGAATTGAAATCTGAGAGCACTGTTAAACTCGTAGAGCTGATATTCACTTAAGCGAGGCTTAACTTCTACAATAGTAAGTTAGGTAAAAAAGATAGTTTTATAGAATTTTTGAAGAATAATAAAATAACAAATAAATTTTATTTTATTTTTCTACCAACCATTGAGCGGTGGTGGAGGGACCGCTGGGTTGTTATGCCATTTAATGGATTGAATCTTCTATTTTGTAACCATTCCATTAAGATTTAATAGGTTAATTAATTAATACTCATTAATAAACCTCATTAATCTTGAGATGCATTGATATCCCTTCCCCTCTATTTAAATGAATCATGTCCATGGGTTTTTGACATGGAAGAATGAAACCTCTAACGAAGTTCCAAAAAATATTCGAACAACGAAGAATAGAGGCTTGGATGACAACGTTGGAGTGATCAATCCTAAAATGATGAATTTTGACGACTTCATCAAACATTGGTTCTTCTTCCACAACCGCAACATCTCCTCCAAATCCGAGGTACGGATTTTTATGTTTAAATTCAAGAGAATTTGTTTCGATTCCTCGTTCTTGAAAATCATGATGAACATGGATCAACCAAAGTTAGTTGATCCACGATTCTTATGAAAATGAGGGTGATTGTTGTAGGAGTATTGAATGGGTTTTATTTTATCATTGATGATTTAATTATTACTTTCTTGATATGATTCTAATGTGGAAGGAGTGGGAGAAACAAACAAGGCCACGACCCACTGCTGCTTCTGTTTTCGTTGCGTTCTTTGGGGGCAGATTTTGAACATGATGACAACTTGAATCCGGGAGCCATGTAGTGACGATAGCATCCCAAGAGGCCCATTGGTGTGTTTGAAAGAAAAAATAGACCACCATTGCTCACCCAGTGGCATACGGAATTCCCGCAGGTGCGGAACCATCATGGAGCCGGTGGGCGACACCGGTGGCCATCTCCCACCAGCCGCGGATAGTGGTGGCACCTGTAGTTGCCACGGTGGACAGCAGGGGCGACCTGCCCTTAGCCAGTCACATTGGCAGACAGTGGTGCACCATCACACATCACTGAGAAGAGCTGATACATCGAGTCACAACAGAGGGGACCCACTCCCCATGAGACCCGCTGACAAGGGGCGTCACCACATGGCTCCACTGGTTGAAGAACCCAAACAGATTTTCCATTCAGGAAGGGGGGCGGCCACCCGACTAGTGGACCACGCGAACCACTAGGACGGGTCACCCGGTGGGCTAGACCAGTCTAGGGCCTAGCCCACTCGCGTTGGCCCAGGCGGTTTGAGCTGGGCTGGGTCGGGTCGGTCCAACCAGGTCGGACTGAACCCAGACCATTTTTGGCCCCCATACGCATAAAAGGCCGTATCATAAAAATCGGAAATTCGTCTGACCAACTGTCAGCAGCGCTAGAAACCTTGGATAGAGACGATCCTTTTGAGATACTCCAACTGAGTTTTGGAGATAGTTGGAGTATGTTTGGGTTGGATCGAACTCGAATATAACCGAGCCCTAGGTACAAAAATGCTTATAACTCATAGACCAGGTGTCCGAGTGACGTACCTTCTGTCATGTTAGAACCCTTACAACAAGGTGGTACTTTGGGTTATTCCTTTGTGGAACCTCATGGAATTTTATGCATGACTAATATCTTGAAGAGAAAATAGTACAGAACTCAAGCACACCGAGTGAGGAGAATCCTCTCCTTTACTGTCAATTGAAGAGCGACACTGTGTGGACCGACATTGTAGCAACCCTATGTGGATCATCAATATAGAGACCCTGTGTGGATCTTCATTATAGATACCTTATGTGGATCATAATTATAGGGACCCTATGTAGATCAATATTATAGTGACCCTGTATGGATCAACATTATAAAGACCCTCTATGGATCATCATTATAACGACCTTGTGTGGATCAACATTATAGAGACCATGTGTGGATTGGAATCATAGAGACCCTATATAGATAATAAGTGCAAGACCCGATGAGGACCAGCCTTAGAGCATCCTGTCATGGATCAGTGACATACTACCCTGTGTGGATCGACAATGGAACAACATCTTTGTGGTTCAGTTGTGAACAGAATAAAATGATGTATCTTAAGACTAATCATCTTTATTCCTGATCTATGATTTGTATACCTCTTTTGAGCTGAGTCCATTTCTTTGTGCTTTGTGATTGAGATCATGCCTTTTAGTTTACCTTTTTGGAATTTTAAGAGCCCTTGAGGGGTCTCGGGGTCCCTACAGGGTATTGTTATACTCACCCCTACACGGGCTTCGCCTGCACCTTGTTGTGTCTTGTGTAGACAACGAGTATATTGGATGAGTCTATAGGGAACTAGGACTACATGGTACATAGAGGTGACTAGTTGACATGGAGAGATGCGAAGACATGTTGTACCTACCCTTCAGGTAAGATCCTTGGTGGAAAATCTCAGGGGCTGTTTTCTGTTGTAGTTGTATCTTTCAATTGGTCATGTATTTTGTCCCCTTTACTTTCAATAAATACTATTACTACTATAGTTTTACTTCATGGTTCCATCTTTTTGTGTTCTTGGACTGTGTGTTTGTACAGGTTTTGAGGCAATGCCTTCCCATTTAAGGGAAATTCCTTCTGGGGATTGTATCCAAGCCCTGCCCTAACGATGGAAGGCTTGGGGTAGTCATGACACGTGCCCCATGGTACGGGCCGTCACAAAGTGGTATCATAGGAGTTAGTTATACTGAAGAACTAGAACTCTGATCTTTCCTATGGTGCAATAGTGTTATGTTTTTTGAGTTCTTTAGTTCAGAGAGTCCAGTGTTGGTACGGAAGCCGACATATCCATACACCAATACCCTAAATTATGATTTTTGACTTGGTGCACGGAGACACTAATTGTGTGGGTTTTGGAAATGTTTTACTTTTTGATCTCTTTTGTGTCAACTCACCAGGTATAATTTATTAGTTGTGGAACAACTGTTTCTTTTCAGGATGCCACCACATAGACAACCATCCAGGATTCCAGAGAGAGTTCACGATGACATCCCACCGAGCGTTGAGGCTTCAGTGCATGTCCCTCTTACAGCGATAGCACCTTCAGGTGGTGCAGCAATAGCACCACTACCCATTGAGCAGTAGTTTACACCAGCCCCACTAGTGGGTGGTTCATGCCAACTATCCAAGTTTCATGAGTTCCAGTGGCATAGGCCTCAGAGGTTTTGAGGAAATAAAAATCCCCAAGCATTTGAGGACTGGCTAGAGGCTATGTCTAGAGTTTTCCACCTAGTTGGGACACCAACAAAGAAGATGGTGATCCTAACTGCTAGTCTTTTCCAAGTCACATTAGAGAGATTGTGGAGCATGAAGATCTAGTTATACGACGAGGTGAACCTCACCTGGATGGACTTCGAGAGCCTCTTCAGGGTGAAGTTCGTTCCAGTGACTCTATGCACAGTGCATATTCAGGTGCTCCTACACTTATAGCAGGGCAGCCTGACAGTAGCCCGGTACTTGTCAGGATTCACTAACCCCACATTCTACTCCACCGACATGGTACATGACCCTTTCTTTAAGACTTGGACCTTTGAGGATGGTCTCTAGTGGGAGATTAGAGCATCAATGATATCACTCAATATCCCGACACAAACTAGAGTACTTGAGTGAGCATTATTGGTGGAGAGATTCTTAACTGAGCAGGCACCAACGGTGAGAGACACCACCGAACAATAGGTATCTCATTCCTATGCAACTGTATATAGGTAGATGATGAAGATTTCCAAGTGGCCCAGACCTTTAGAGGATGCCCCCATGACTTTGGGTCGGAGGTGCAGAGCTCACGAGATAGAGCAGGGCAACAGAGGAAAAAACTGTGCTTCATGAGTGGTGGGTATGGACACATGGATCATGAATTCCTAACCCACCATACTGATGATCAGTAGATGGTAGAGAGATTACTAAGGTAGAGTTAGAGATTCGAGTGAGGAGGTCTGTAGGGTGGTGGATGTGTCAGAGGAGTAGGTCGTGCTGTAGGCGGTGGGCAGCAATTGGAGGTTCTACCGCCACCACCTCTAGGTGGTCCACCTCGACCATAGGAATAGTCAGATAGGGACAATCTCAACTTATGGAAGTGGAGACCTACGACCACAGTGCTCCAAATATGATTCGAGGTACAATCTATGTCTACTACATGCTCGCTTTAGTACTTAAAGACACAGGTCCTAGTCACTCTCTCATTTCCACAGCTCTCATTCGAAGCTTAGATATTTTGGTACATCCATTAGCTCAATCCATATGATTAGAGACTCATATGGCAGAGGATTTAATGATTACCCAATGGCGCCAGTAGTGTGAGCTTAATCTAGGAGGATAGATCTTTGGCTGGGATCTTCTAGTTGCAGCGTCGAGTCCTTACGATGTCATATTGGGTATGGATCAGTAATCCATGGTCCATTCTCAGATGGACTATTTTTGGTTAAAAGCACAGTGTGTCTGTGAGGATGGGATCTGGTTTTCCTTCACTAGAGAGAAGGGAAATTTTGCAACACATGATGGAATTTCTCGGAGGAGGGTGCATCCGATCACTCATCAGATGGCCAACCTTACCCTCAGAGTAGTTGACATGAGGAGTCCGAGTTATCTTATAACGGTGGACCAGTATGCTGATGTTTTTCCTGACGATGTTCCCTGACTACCTCTTCACAGAGTGGTAGACTTCTACATCTACCTGTACCCTGGGATGGACCTGATATCTACACTAGCATATTTGATAGCTCCTGCAGAGCCTCGTGAGTTTCAGGTACAGTTGGAGGACTTGCAGAGGAAGGAGTTCATAAGGCCTAGTGTATCTCTATGTGAAATTCCAATTTTGTTTTCCAAGGAAGAATATGAGAGTATTAATATTTTTGTGGAAAATTGAAGCCTAAACCAGGAGATTGTGAAGAACAAGTATCCTCTGCGAAGGATCAATGATCTCATCGACCGGCTTAAGGGAGCATGGTGGTTTTCGAAGATAGACCTTAGATCGGGCTATCATCAGCTCAAGGTGCGGGATGAAGATGTACCGAAGGGAGAATTTAGATTTAGGTAAGGCCATTATGAGGTCTTGGTAATTCACTTTGGAATGAAAAATGCTCTATAAATTTTCATGGGTCTCATGAACATGATCTTCTATCCTTACATCAATCGCTTTGTGGTAGTCTTCATAGATGATATCTTGGTGTACTCAGCATCGGAGGAGGAGCATGCAACTCACCTATAGATAGTTCTGGATATGCTTTGAGAGAACCATATTTACAGTAATCTTTCAAAGTTCTAGATCTAGATATGGAAATTCCACTTCCTAGGCCATGTTATCTTAGAGGCTGGAGTTGCAGTTGATCTGGTGAAGATAGAGGATGTTCTTTCTTGGGATCCACCCATGAGTGTGAATGAGGTACGGTGTTTAGTATGATTAGCTGGGAACTACCAGAAACTTTTACCCAACTTTTCTAGAGTTGGGACACCCTTTTAAGCTTTTAAAAATAAGGTAAAACCCTTTATATTGATGGAGAGATACTAGTAGAGTTTTCAAAAGTTGAGGAAGAGACTGACGAGTGCCCCCATCTTGAGGCTAGTAGAACAGGGTGTTGGGTATGTAGTCTACTGGGATGCATCAGGGACTATACTAGGATGTGTCCTAATGCAGGAGAGAGGGGTGATCTCCTATGGCTCATGTTAGCTGAGACAACATGAGTAGAACTACATTACCCATGACCTTAAGTTAGCAGCAGTGGTCTTTATACAGAAGATGTAGAAACACTACTTGATGGGAGAACGTTTTAAAATCTCCTATGATAACAAGAGTCTCAGGAATATCCTCTCATAGAAAGACTTAAACTAAGATAGTGACGATGTATAGATCTCCTTTATGACTATAACTTTGATATAGTCTACACCCCTAGGGAGGGGAACGTGGTGGAAGATGCACTCAGCATGTTGTCTGTTCTTCAATTGTTGAGTGAGGCAACTGAACAGCTTTCCACATTGCAGTTATCCTTCATGGATAGTGGTATATAAGCCTACCTCCTGTCTAAGATAGTTACTCCCCCACTCCTTTAACGAGTCAGGGAGGCACAACTTGGAGATATAGACTGTGAGGCCTGATGTGCTCAGATATCCTCAAGACAAGCTCTGGATGGATTTTCTGAAGGTGGAGAGCACATAATCCTCTTCAGAAGACGCACTATGGTACTCATAATGCTACGAGAGCAGGTGTTGAGGTAGTTCCATACATCCCCTTTGGCGGTACATCCTGGTGTGGCTAAGATGTACCTGGATCTCTAGTGTCAGTACTGGTGGCTAGGGATGAAGAATGAGGTGCCATAGTTCATATCCCGATGCCTCACTTGTTAGCAAGTGAAGGCCGAGCATCATGTACCAGCAGGCATTGGTCAACCACTGGAGGTAACAATGTGGAAGTGAGATGGTATCTCCATGGAATTCATGACAGGGCTACCATGTACATACATGTCCAACGATTCTATATGGTTGATCATTGACCGAATCACCAAGTCATCCCACTTCCTACCCATCTGAGAGTTGGGATCATTAGAGATCTTGGGACTCCTCTACATACAAGAGACTATATGTATTCAAGGGGTTCCACCAACGATCATCTTAGATTGCGACAATCATTTTACATCCCGCTTGTGGAAGGGATTATAAGAGGAATTTGGTAATCATCTATGTTTGAGAACCACCTTCAATACTCATATATATGGTCAGACGGAGTGGTCCATACAGACACTTGAGGACATGATTCATTCTTGTGTACTTGATTTTGGCCGTAGCTTGGCAGTACACCTACCACTAGTGGAGCTGTCTTACAATAATAGTTATCACTCCACCATCAGCATGGACCCATTTGAGGCACTGCACGGGAAACCTTGCAGTTCAACACTATACTGGATTGACCCAGGGGAGTCAACACTTATGGGTCCAGAGCAAGTACACGCTACCACTGAGAAGGTGCAGATCATCCAGGAGATGAAAAAGATTGCACAGAGCCAACATAAGTATTATTCTTAAAGGAGATAGATACCCTTGGAGTATCAAGATGAAGACTATGTATTCCTACAGTTCTCACCTTGAAGAGGATTTCAGAGGTTGGGCCAGGGAATAATCCTATCTATGAGGTTCATCAAACCTATACAAATCCTCAGCAGTGTCGGCAAGGTGGCGTACTATCTAGATATTCCCCCATAGATGCATCAGGTGCATAATGTTTTCATGTGTCACCACTGAGGAGGTACTTGCATGATCCATCACACGTTATCAACTAGAGAGAGCTGAACATAGATGATGGGACGACATTTGTGGAGCTCCTGGTGGAGATATATGATCGATAGAATTGGGTCCGCCGTGGGTGGTTGATTCCTCTGGTGAGAGTTTGTTGGTTGTATGAGAATCTCCAGGAGAGCTCATGGGTGCGAGAGGATCAGATACGTGCCTAGTACTCCCATTTGTTCCCCTAGTTTTGTTTTAGCTTTTGGAGACAAAAAATCCAAATGTGGGGAGAGTGTAAAGACCTATAAATTACATATAATATTTTTTTAAATTATTTGGGATTATTACAAGTCTGGAAAAATTAATAGTTCTTGATTTCGAGGCCTAGTGTGCCAAAAACAGAATTCTAAACTTTTTTTAAGGTATGTTTGGTAAACGTGCGAGCGGGAATTTCTATCTTTTGAATCAGTCCTCGGAATTGAAATCTGAGGACACCATTGAACTTGTAATGCCTGGATTTTATTAAAGGAGGCTTAACATAGACCACAGTAGGATGAGTGAAAAATATAGTTTTACATAATTTTTGAAGAATAATAAAATAACATAAAAATGATATTTTATTTTTCTACCAACTGCTGAGTAGTGATGGTGTGACTGCTAGGTTGACAATCCATTTAATGGCTTGACTAATCTATTTTGTAACTAAACTATTGAGAGTTAATATTTTCATTAATAAAAACTCATTAATGAACCTCATTAATCGTACGATGTGTTAATCTCTCATCCCCTCTATTTAAATGAAGCTCAGGCTTGTGTTTTTTGACATGGAAGAAAGGAAACTCTGACAAAGTGTCAAGGAATATTCTAATAACAAATAATGGAGGCTTGGATGGCAACATTGGGGGAATAAATCAAGAAAAAACAAATGTCGACGACATTATCAAAACTAGATTCTTCTTCCATAACTGTGACATCTCCTCTGAATTTGATGTAGGGGTTGTTTATGTTTAAATTCAAGATAATTTGTTTCTTTTCCTTGTTATTGAAATCAATGATGAATATAGATCAACCAAAGAGAGTTAATCCAAGATTTATAAGAAATTGTGGGTAATTTTTGTGGTATTATTGAATGGATTTTAGTTTATCTTGGATGATTTAATTACCACATGATTGATAAGATGCTAACATGGAGGGTGCAGACCAAAGGAACAAGCCCCAGACCCTCTGATCAGAAGGGAAAACGGACCATCAGAGCTTACCTGAGGGCCTGTGGAAGTCTCGCCGCTACAGTATCAGTGCAGGAAGGTGATGGAGGTGGCTGAATCTTACTGATCACGGATGGAGGTGGCACCCATAGCTGCCGCAGTGGACGATAGGGGGCGGTCGGCCCATGGCCAACCATTATGGTGGAAGGTGGAGTGTCGTCGCACTTAGTGGAGAAGATTCGTGGCATCGAGCCATGATGGAGGGGACCCGTGCCCCGTGGGTCCCACTGACAGGGGTCAGCACCATGTGGCATCACTGGTACAAGAACCAGAACATCTTTTCTATTCAGGAAGGGGGACAGCTACCCAATGGGAGGACCGTGCCAGCCAGCGGGTCGAGTCGCCCGGTAGGTCGCGGCCCAGCGGGGTGAGCCCGTGGCATATCCCACTTAGTCCGGACCATCCAGTTGACGTCAGGCCGGGTCAAACCCAGGTCAGACCTGAACAGGGCCAGGGCGGGTCAGGTCAGATCGGACCTAACCCCTTTTTAGCCCAGATACGCATAAAAGAAAGTATCTTACAAACCATATGTCCATTTGATGAACTGTCTACAGCTTTGGAATCCTTGGAACGAGATGGTCCTTTTGAGATACTTCACTTGAGTTTTGGAGAAAGTTGGAGTATGTCCAGGTCAGATCGAACTCGAATCCAACCAGGCCTTTGATACTAAAACACTTATAAGTCACAGACTGGGCGTCTTATTGACATTTCGTCTATCACGTGGGACCCTTACGACATGTCAGTCGTTTGGGTGACTCCTTTGTGGAACCATGTGATATTTTAGGCACAACTAATATATTTAGGAGAAGGAACTATGAAACTCAATTGCACTGAGTGCAGAGAATCCTGTGGCTGGCTGTCAATTGTAGAGCGACCCTGTGTGGATCATGATTATAGCGACCCTGTGTCATTGACATTATAGAAACCCTGTGTGGATCAGAATTATAGAAACCCTATGTACATCATCATTATAGAGATCCTGTGTGGATCAAAATTATAGAGACGCTGTGTGGATTGGTATTATAGTGACCCTGTGTGGATCAACATTATAGAAACCCTCTGTGGATCAGAATTATAGAGACCCTGTATGGATTAGCATTATAGAAACCCTATGTGGATCAACATCATAGAGAACCTATGTGGATCAGTAGTGAATGACCTGCTGGGGACCAGCCGTAGAGAGGCCCGTCGTGGATCAATGACATACGACCCTATGTGGATCGACAATGGAACAACTTCTTCATGGTTTAGTTGTGAATGGAGTAAAATATTGAAGCATAAGACTAATCATCTTTATTCATAATCTTTGAGTTGTATACTGGGTTTTGAGATGAGTCTTTGGATTTGTGCTTTGTGAATGAGGTCATGCTTTTTGGTTTTCCTTTGTGGAATTCTGAGAGACCTTTAGGGGTCTCAGGGTCCCTACTGGGTATTGTTATACTCACCCATACATAGGCTTTTCCCGCACCTTGTAGTGTCTTGTGCAGACGACCAACATCTTGGATGAGTCTATAGGGAGCCAAGACCAGATGGTATGCAGAGGTGACTGGTTGACATGGAGATCAACAGAGACTATCTATACCTACCCTCCAGCTAGGATCCTTGGTGGACGATCTCAGTTGATGTTTTCTATTATAGTTGAATCTTTCAGCTGGGATTGTATTTTTGCCACTTTAATTTTAGTACACACTTTTATGACTGTAGTTTTACTTCGTGGTGATATATTGTTGTGTTCTTGGACTGTGTGTTTGTACAGGGTTTGAGTCAATGCCTTCCCATTTTAGGGAAATGCCTTATGGTGCTAGTCTCCAACCCATGGCCTATAGAAGGAAATCTTGGGGAAGTCACGACATGGGACCCAGGGGACGGGTCATGACATAACCTCTACCTCAGAAAAACATGTAAGTGATTTCTAATTATTTCTTCCATGTACAACACTACTATTTCTGATACCTAATTATGTTTTAATTTTGGTTCCTCCTTTTACTACTATGTAGATGAATCTCCAACATAACACATATAGGAATCCTTTTTGTAAAATGTGGATCCATATGACAAAATATATGTCTTGTTGATAGGATATGATTAAGATGTTGAAAATGGTATCGACACTTCAAAAAATAATTGGAGGAGGAAATGAATTAGGAATATTTTATAAAATTTGACAGCATAGTAAGGTCACACCGCTTTGTAGCTCTCAGGATGTGAGTCATAGGATGTGTTTGAGATGACATTGGTTTATCAAATTCATGGGTAAATTTATGTGGTACAACATCCTCTCCGTGTTGTGCTCGGTCTTCTCAATATTATATTGGATCCTCTCTCTATTGTGTAGAAGCCACTATATGGAAATTTTTCTCTCTAATTCTCTCTATCCTCACCTCTATCCTTTTCTCTATCATTTCCCCAATGGTGGATATATAGGTGCATCACATTTATCATAAACAATGAATTTAAAAGGAATATAAGCAACCCTCATAGATTCAACGGGTGCATGTGGATCATCATACATCTTTGGATACTCATATTAGACACACTCTTATAAGCTATTAATTGATTCTCTGAGGGAAACTAGAGCACTATGAAGTACATCAGGATTAAAAAACCCTCCCCCCGATGATAATATATGTGTATGGGGTTTATTAACTCCTATGAAAGTAAATTGAAGAACATTCAAGTTAATACAAAATATTAATAAAAAATATGATAAATGGTAGTAAATATACCACTTGGTGGAGGCCTACCATATGGTACATAAGGATTATTATAATGTGACATTTTTACCAATAAACACACTTTCTATAATAAGAAAATAATATTAATTATATGGTATATGTGTGATGACCGATATTTTAATCAACACATATATCCCAACACTTTATCTAACTATCATGATAGAGTGGCCAGTCAACCGCATTCCTGCCTATCAATGTAATATGGTGCAATATGGAAACCATACATGTTAAAATGGTGATGAGTTGTATGCCCCAAAATGGATGCATAATTCAATCTATCCATTTCCACTCGATGATATAAAAGTGGATAAGTGGAAACACTTCACCATGGTCTCTAAAAATGGTTTTCCAATACTGTATAAGAAACACCAAGAAAACTATAGTATATGTGATATGTAAAACATTAATTGAAAACATAGAAATGTATTGATAAATAATAACAGTAATATAACTAAGTTATCATTATAATATATTATCAAATTAATAACATAATTAATGATTATTTAGACAATATTAAAATTATACTTACATCATCTAGATATAGAGAGGAGAAAATATAAGGAAAATTGTGCACATTGTGTCTCAGGTTATGTATATAATATTGAGCCTAACTCATGCTCATAAAAAAATAACACACACATAGTTTCTAAATAATATTAATAAATTAAAAAAATTAAATTAATTATGTTAACATATCAGTTTCCCTGATGATAGTCATAAAAAATATCTTAAAGATGTGGTGTGATAACTCTAGTAGGAATGCGTAGAAAATGACCCCATATCCAAATCTATAGTAGGATGAAATATCATCTATTATTATGCTACTCAACTCAACATGATATATAGAGGAATATATGTGGAAATTCTAAAGTAGATGACCCCTGAACTATATGTAGCCTTCAAATATAAATTCTCAAGTAATGTTTTGTGCATCGTGGGTACTAAGGTGGTATGGTAATTGACAAATAACATTCTTCTGATTACCCATATAATTTTTAAACATCTATTTAGAATATGGTTTAGGCAATAAACATCATCCAGAATCACCAAAAACTTATCATCAAGCCATCCCAAGCACAATCGGCCACTCTGAAAAATATATGGTCAACCAACAATATTAATGACTTGGAAACAATAGACAATATCATGCAATTCTACCAATAATGCAACCATAACCACCTAACCATGGAATGGTAGACCCAATATGTATGTTATATCCTCTAAGTTAATCCTCTTCTCAATCCCAATAAGATTAAAAGTGTGTATCTCTGGTCACTATCTTTTGATAGATGAAGAAATAAATTGAATATTAGTGGCATTAAAGTTACAAAGTAACACCATAAAATTCCACATGTTGGAGGTATGGATCAAGGGATTTCATAGGTTCAGCATTGTGAAAATGATGTGATCTTTATACAGTATAATGTTAGAAAGGTTCCTTCACTATAATATCTTGTGAGATAAGAGAGCCTCCTAAATTTCATGCATTATATTTTTTATTAATTTGAGAATTAATTTTGGTATAAAACACCACTTTAAAATGAAATTTTTATTTACTTTCATGTGTAACACATAGATAAATTTGATTTATTAGATATTTCATGGGATGGTGATGAATAAAATGGGAAATCTACACTCGAGTGTTGATGAAGTGATTTTGGTCGACTCACATCATATTAAACACACTCCGAACAATTATGTGAGATTCACCCAAGATATTTAATCACATTTCCAGTGATCTTGTGAGAATAAAAAGAATATTAATTTAACAAAAATTATGTAAAATACATGAAAGATCAACTGCGATTCCTTAAAAACAAGTTTAAATTTTTATACCATTAGTTTTGATATTCCATTTGTCCAAAATGACCGACCTTGATTGCAACATACCATCATTTCCACTAAAGTTTCAATGTGGTGTGGCGAAGCCGTGATCTGGTAGGGTTCTCTAATAAAGTGGGTGATCGATTTTATCAGTACTTACTGAAAATAATACATAAAATTTGATTTTATCAGCGCTAAATATAGAATCCATGATAAATACAATGTTTTTCATTGCCTTTTTAGTGTTAATAAATCATAACTTTTATCCACGCTAAAGAAATTAATATTTCTTACTACTTAAACTAGCATTGAAAAATTGTAAAAAAAAGAAAAAAAATGAATAAATATATAATATAAATTATATAGACAATAAAATTAAGAGAAATGAAATATACTAACTATTTAAATTAAAAAAAAACTTGAAAAATAAATTTAAATGAATTAATTATATAGATTACCAACATATTGAAGGAATTCGGATTATGTATGTGTTTCTAGGTCTTTGGGTTTGTATGATGAAAGCTTTGAGGCCTTTCATTATTTGGGTCTACGGGGCATGAGTTTTGTATCATGGGGTCTTTATGTTGCATTTTTTGGTGGAACTCTTTTGCTAATTTTATGGTTTGGTGGTGCCTTTTATGCCCCACGCTATCTAATTCCTATATCTAAGTTTTATTTTCTTTAATAAAATTTAGGGTTGAGTACACTCGGTAGATGAAATTTACTGATAATAAATTTGAATAAATTACAAGAATATTAAAAAAGTTAATTCATAACATTAATTACATATCTTACAAATACATAAAAATAAATAAAATTAATATATAAATTCTAGTAACTATATAAAAAACAAAATTATGAAAAATTAATATTATTATTTTCTTAAATAAAAAATTTTCTGAAAAATTCATTTAAATAATTTAATTATAAAAAATTATAATATATTAAAAATTGTAAAAATACATAAACAAAAATGAAGAAATAATATTCTTATAAATTTAAAACATATTGAAAATAATAAAAAATAGTAAATAAATATTAAATAATGATTAAATTTAAAAAAATATATAAAATAATAAATACTAAAAATGAATAAATAATATTAAATGAAATAATATTATAAATGGATAAATAAAATTTAATGGTAAACAAACCTATTTAAAAAAATGAATTCATAAGATTAATAACATGAATTTTAAACACATACAAAAATGAAGAAAAATTATTAAATAAATACAAAAAATTCTATAAATAATGAAATTATTAAAAAAATAATTATATTAACTATTTAAATTATAAAAATAATTAAAATTAATTTAAATAAATTCATTGCGTAATTTTAAAATATTTTAATAATTTTACAACTTAATAAATAATTCCTAATAAATATTAATCCTAAACATAAAAACATATTTAAAATATTAGAATTTAGTAAATAATAATGAATAAAATATTAAAAATGAATCATTTCAAAAAAATATATAAAATAGTAAATAGTAAATATTAATAAATAATATTAAATAAAATAATATTAAAATTTAATAAATAAAATTGAATAAATTAAAAAATTTAAAAAATGAGTTCATAATATTACTTTCAGGAATTATAGACACATAAAAATGAATAAATAGATAATATTTATTATATAAATTATAAAATGACTAATAATTAATTATATCGAATAAAAAATATTAAAATTAAATTATATATATAGGAATTAATTATATAAATTTCAAACAAATAAAAAACATTAATACATAATAAATAAGAATGTAAAAAATTCTATCATATAAATTTCAAATATCTTAAAAGTATTAAAAATTAGTAAATAAATAAGTAAAAAATTTAAACTAAAGAATAAATTAGAAAAATACTTAAAACTAATAAATATAAAAAATAAAAAATATAATATTAAATGAAATTATATTAAAATGAATCAATAAAGTCAAATGAATTACAAAATTATTTAAAAAAAGTGAATTAATGACATTAATGACATGAATTGTTAACACATAAAAATGAATACATAAAAAATAATATTATTGCTAATTATTGATGTATGTATTGTAGTGATTGTATATAAAAATGCAATTAATTATTCACATTTAGAATTTTTAATAATAATTAAGAAATTATTATTCAATTCAATGTCTTAATATTTTAAAATGTATAAATATAAATAAAAATTGAATATATTAGAAAAATATTAAATGAATATATATTAAAATTGAATACATTACCAAAGATACTAAAGTAGAGAATTATTAAAAATGAGTAAATAACATTAAATCCATAAACAAGAAAGCACATATAAAAATCTATACACACACACACACACACACACACATATGTAGAGATACCTACATGTACATATACACATATACACATACACATATATATACACACACATACAAAAATACATATGGATGCACATGTACATGAAAATACACATACCAATACTTTTACACATACACATGCACATATGAATACACATACACGTACACATGCACATACATGTATCTAAACACATACTCATACATACAGTTGCACACATGTGCATGCACATACGTACACATACTTCATAAACATACATACACATACACGTACACATTTACACATACCCAACATACGTATATATGTATGCATATATACACATACACATACAAATATATACTTACACAAACAAATACCAATACACATTCTAATTCACAGACATACATATACACATACACATACACGTACGCATACACACATACATACTCATAGAAAAACATATGTACATATACAAGCACATTCACACACACACACACACACACACATTTATATATACACATACACACACACATACACATACACAGACACACATAAATATACACATACGCATGTGCATAAATATACACATGTCTATGCATATACAGACACATACACATATGTATACACACTAACATAATTACAATTACATATATGTGCATGTACATACAAACACATACTACATAAGCATACCTACACAAACATATGAAAGTACACACATGCATATGAATACAGATACATGTACACATACATACACATACACATAAACATTCCCATACACATATTCATACACACAGACACATAGGTGTACATATATACACATACATACGAACACACACACACACACACATATACACACATATATACATCCATACACATAAGCATACACATACATACACATACATGCTTATACATACACAAACACTCACACACATGTACACACATACACAGACACATATATTCAATTAGAAACACATGTGCATACACACACATATATATGGATACATACACATTCTCTATAAACATACACAAGCCATAAAAACATACAAACACAGAAATTAATATATACACATAAATATACCTACAAACACATTCATACATATACACATACATATACATACACATGCATGTACATCCACACACAAACACATGCATAACTACACATACATATGCACACATGCATACATATATGTACACACATAAGCATACAAATACAAAATATATATATACATGTACATAAGAAAAAAAAATTCATACACATACAACACATACACACATGCACATACAAACATACACATATATCAACATACATACCTATGAATACATATACATACAAATACATGTACATATATTTTAAATTTTTTAGTATGAATATTAATATATAAATTAAAATATGAATCACATATTTAAATAAATATATTCATATGTACATTTATATAATTGTATAAAAAAATAATTATATGTCATGTTTATATTAATTATAGACACATTTTAAAATTAATTTAAATAAATATACTACTAAAATTTTTTATTGAATAATATAAATTTCATAATTTGTAATATATAAAGTTTTGAAAATAATATTGAAAATAGTTTTTTATTTTAAGTTATATAAATAATGATTATATATTATATTTACATATATATACTTAATGTAATTTAAATCTTATTTAAAAATATATAAATATGTATATATAATTGTTTCCTTTATCAATGATTTTTTCATGATATTAAAGTTAAAGATGTTATTATCGCTAAGAAAAGTGTTAATAAAGTGTCACGTTTACTAGCACTAAAAATAGCGCTAACAAAGGGTGACTTTTTTCATTTCTTTTTTTCACTGATAAAAGTTACCTTTATCATTAATTTTATCTTTCAATGATAAAATTCCCCGATTTATAATCTCTTTTTATTTGGTGCTTATAAAATTACGTGATAAAGGGCAAGTGAATTTTTGTTGTGATTAAAAGTTACAAATAATCAAACCATGGTTCATATCCACAAAATAGAGAATTTAATAAGTGGTTTAGAGAAAATTCAAAATATTTCACGTATAAGAAGAGGGTTAAGAGAAAGGATGACGTACATGTGTAACAATCCAACCAAGTGGCCCAAACAGAAATAGGTCCAACATGAGGTATAAATCTATAAAATATAAAAGTTATGGAAATTAAAATTCATAATTTAAAGCAAATTAATGTGATTATTAAATTAGTAATTTGATTAAAAACCAAATTTAATACTAAATTCACCCAATATTAGGATTTTGGGGTGGGGGTAAAAAAAAATCAACAATTTCCTAATAATAGGGTGACGTCTTTTGATACTTGAAAAAGATAATTTTAGAGAAAACCTATGGTGGTTCCTAGTTTCCTACTCTTCAATTATATGCTTTTCAATTACTGTTTCATTGATTAATTCATGTTTATTTTTCACAAAAATATCCATGTATTTTCAAATTTCTGAAAAATTTGAATGTTGTCATCACTACTATCAATTTCCTTGGTTTTCTGTCTTCGATGGTAATTGATGAATTTTATTAAATGATTTCGAGTTTTAACGTATTGGTTGTGAACATTGGTGTATTGATTCTAATAGTGTAGTCACTTCCATCATTTTTTGATTTTGGTTCTTATTCACGATCCTGATATTATTATCATTCAAATATAGTGATATATTAGTTCAGTACACCTGACCATGGTTTAATGTTGAATAGACTATGAGTGTCACGACCCGTTCTAGGGGCCCGTGTCGTGACTAACCCAAACCCACCTTCCATAGGCCAGGGGATGTTGACTATCACTAAAGGCGTAAATCCCAGTAAAAGGGTAGGCATTTCCTTTATAAATGTAAAAAAACACAATAGAGTACGCAAGTGAAGTAAACTCTAAGTAAAATTGAGTAAAAAAGTAAGTGATGAAAATTAAATGGGCCAGTATACAAACCCAACTCAAAGTACAGTACATTTGAGAAAGAAAGTAAAACAACAGTAAAGTAAAGCAGAAACCACTGAGTTGTCCTCCGAGAATCCCACCTGAAGGGTGGGTACAGATAGTCTCGTCAGTACCTTAGATCCGTCCGTCCGTTCCGTGTACATCCTGCCAGGTGGTCCACCTTCGGATACCATCCAGCTCCACAAGCCTCAACCATGATCAGTGATGTCTGTCATCTATAGCCAACAAAATGTAGTGCAGGCATTGCCTGTGCAGGGGTGAGTATAACGATACTCATTAGGGACCCCGAGACCCCCAAAGGTCTCCCAGAATCCCTGAAGGATATACCACAAAGGAAAGATACAAACATGAAGTATCAACCAACTTTACTTAGGTATATGCCCATACATATACTTAAGTCATCAATCTGAGTTTGGCTCTAACTTCCGAGCCCAAGCATAATCCGGTCCACACAGGAAAGAAGTCAATCACATCAATGATAATGATTGAATGACAAGACTCATCTCACACAGGTATATAACTTACGAAGATGGGTGGAGATGATTAGATGTAGCCTCTGAATCATCTCCTCTACTAAACCCCTGTCGGATCCAAGTACATGAGTCGTCGCTTCCGAACCCACGTAGGATCCAAGTACAGTAACCTTCGCTGCCGAACCCATGTAGGATCCAAGTATAGTCGTTCTCACTGCCGAACCCATGGAGGATCCAAGTACAGTCTTCCTCACTTCCGAACCCACATAGGATCCAAGTATAATCATATTCATCATCGAACCCATGGAGGATCCCGGCACAGTAGTCGTCGTAGTCGCAGCCAGCTCTAGGGTTTCCGCACACAACGTGCTCGATTCCAGGAGGGTCCGCTCCTCGAGTAAAGGGGTCGATACATCAACTGTCACGAAGTCCAGAGTTGATGTATCCTGAAGTTCTATCCCATCAAAAGGAACTCAACGCGATAGACGACACGTCAAATAGACACCCGGTCTGAGAGATATTGGTTTCTCCATTCCAGGGCCTGGTTGGAAATATACTCATTCCAAACCCGACCATTTTCCAAAGATGCCCAAAACTCACATAGTGTATCGCAAAAGGACTACCTTGTCGAAAGGATTCCAGTGTCATAGACGGAGCATCAATCGGACACACGGTCTTTTTGTTATTCACGTTTAAGTGAATAATGGGCCTGACCCATTAAGTCCAGTGGGCTGGCGGGTTGGGTCACCCAGTTTTGGCGGGTCCGACCTGGTGGGGGTGTCGGACCGGACCGAAGATTCACACGGCCCAACATGAGGGGCGCATCCCGACCTGAAGAGTGCGTGGACCAACAGGGCGCGGACCGACCCAGCAGGGCACGGCCCGACGAGGCACGATGCAGCACGGCGCGGCCCAGGTGGGCGTGTCCCGGCTAGCTCGGTCAGCTGGCCGAGCGGTCCGAGGGGGGGGGGGGGATCGGCTGACCGAACAGGTGGCACCAAGCAGTGCCTTCCTCCCTAACTGGCCGACTGGCATAAGAGGCCCTCACGGGTGGGCCGTGGCTCATCCGCCGCGGTGCCCTCCTGGCGCCGTGGCTTTGTTCCGCCAGGCCGGCTGACGGGCCTGCCAATCCTTCCGCCGAAGCGGCCCGCAAAGCGGGCCGCAATTCCTTCTTCATAGCCAGCGCGATGTCGCCGACTTCCTCTGCCACGTTCCTGGCACGGTGCAACGACACCATGCTTCCTCCGCCGCAGCTTCCTGGCTGCGGCTTTCTTTGCGTGTGTGATTACGGCCCTTGGGCCACTGGCCTCTTCCGCATTCTGCCTCCGGTCGCTGATTCCAAAAATAAACAAGATCAAACGGAGGGTCATCAGGCCATCTTCATTCATCCTGCTCTCTCCACGTTAAGCGATAAAAATAGGCCGAGACAATCAAATTTATACAATGAAGAATGAGGCACAATTTTAATCAATTAAAATTTAACATAATACCATACCTCGATAAAGATTCATGGTAGCTGAGCATTGTGGATGACGGTGTCGATTCCGTCATCCTCAGAGTGTACCTGAAGAAGTGGCCTCTCCCTTCTTGTCGCGGAGAAAAAAAATAAGGCGTGTCGTCGTTGGTGAGTTCCCTGCAGCGGCGTACCCTTCCTTGATGTGGAGAAAGAATAGAATTAGAGAACCAAGGAGCGTTCTTTGTTGGAGAAGAAAACCATTCTTCGTCAGAGAAGAAAACTATTCTGTCAAGATCTCTCTCCCTTCACACAATGAATGCTTCCCCAAAAATAAAATAATAAGCTAATACTATTATTTTATTAACACAATCCATTTAAAATTCAAACATTTAAACACTTAATTAATATATTTGAGGATTCAATTTATTAATTAAGGCTTTGGCATGAATTAAGGGGAGAGGAGAAGGTGAGGAGATATCATAAATATGGGAGAGTTGTCAACATTAAACAAGGGAGTTTAATGGGGGTTTATGAGAGTTATGGGAATTTCAAGGGTTTAGGTCACATGTGAGCCCCACCCCACAAATATCCTCTCATGGGAGGTTATGTGGGTGTGGTCCCCACCTCTAACTCCCCTTGGGAGGAAATAACCACCAACCATAAAATAAAATTGTGCTACATCAATTTTATTTATTTTAAACTAATTCCCCAAATATTAATTCTCAACCCGCTTAAAACACAACTGTGGTGAAGGTCCCCTTACAAAATTACCAGCACTGTGAGTTCATTGGTGCCCTCAGATTTCAATTCTGAGCACCGGTTCAAAAGATAGAAAAACCCACTCATTCGTTTACTGAACATACCTGAGCTAAACATTGGAAATTGTTTCTGGGAACCCCGGGCCTTGAAATTAAGTGTCGTCAGAATCCACTGACTCATAAAATTCCAAAGTATTTATGAAAAAAATTTCTTGAAATTTCCAGGTCTTTACATTACTCCCACCTCAGGGATTTACGTCCCCGTAAAGCTACATCAAAAACTAGGGAAATGGATGAGGGTAATGAGAACGCATCTGAGCCTCCCACCCCCATGTGATCTCCTGGAGGTTCCCATGCTACCAACGAATATGCACAAGAGGAATCAACAGTCCACATAGGACCCACTCCTATCAATCCTCGATCTCCACCAGGACCTCTGTTAATGTAGCCCCTTTATCGATGTCCATCTATCCATGATTAATGATGTGGGTTGGTTCGTGCACATATCTCCTCAGCTAAGATACGTGGAATACGTCATGCACCCGGTGCAACTGAGGTGGAAGGGCCAGGCGGTAAGCCACATCACCTGCTCTGCTAAGGACTTAGAAAGGACCAATGAAGAACGAAGATAACTTTCCGCCCCGGGCAAATCTCCGTAATCCACGTCGAGGTGAGACCCATAAGAAAACGTGGCCACCATCCTCGAACTCCATTGGTCTCCGTCTCCTATCAGCATAGGACTTATGTCTGCTCTGTGCAGTCCTCATCCTCTCCTGGATGATCTGCAACTTCTCCATCGTAGCCTGAACCATCTCTGGTCCTACATGTGCTGACTCCGTAGGGTCAGTACAACACAGAGGTGATCTGCAAGGTCAGCCGTACAGTTCCTCGTATGGTGCCATCCCATTGGTGGAGTGGTAGCTTTTGTTGTACGCAAAGTCCACCAAGGGTAGGTGATCCTCACAGCTATGACCAACATCAAGGACACATGGACGGAGCATGTCATCGAGAGTCTGAATGGTCCTCTCCGTATGGCCATCCTTCTGAGGATGAAAGGCGGTTCTTAGGCGTAACTATATCCCAAATGCCTCCTAAAATCCCTTCCAAAGATGGGAAGTAAAGAGAGTGTCTCGATCGGAGATGATAGATGATGGAACACCATGAATCCATATGATCTCTTGGACGTAGAGGCGTCCCAAGATCTCTACTGAGCCCTGCTCTCTGATAGGTAGGAAGTGGGCCGACTTGGTGAGTCGGTCGATGATCACCCAGATAGAGTCGTGTCCTCTCGAAGTACGTGGAAGCCCCGTCACAATATCAATGTATATCCCATCCCACTTACACTCCGGAACCTCTAAGGGATGTACCAAGCTTGCTGGTACCCGGTGCTCTGCCTTCACTTACTGGAAAGTGAGGCACCGTGAAACGAAATCTACTACAACCTTCTTCATACCCAGCCAACAGTGCTGTCGTCTAAGGTCCTGGTACTTCTTTTCCACTCTAGAATGTACCGCTAGAGGGGAAGTGTGAAACTCCCTTAGAACATCCTCCTACAGTGCAACTGGTACCATGTTACATCCCCTAAAGAGGATGACGTGTTCTCCTCCTTCAGAAAATCCCTCAGGTGCCTGCCCTGTGGAAATCTGAGCACGTCGCATCTCACTGTCAACGTCACCACGCTATGCCTCTCGGACCTGATAAAGTAGTGGAGGAGTAACTGTGAGGGATTGTAGAAAATATGCCCCATCTCTATCCATGAAGGATATCTGCAAAGTGAATAACTGCTCCATCGCCTCTCCAAGTAGCTGAATTCCCGATCTCCTGCTAAGAGCATCAGCTAGTGCCTTCCCCTTCCCTGGAGTATAGACTATCTCAAAGTCATAGTCCTGGAGGAACTTGAGCCATCGCCACTGTCTCAGGTTGAGGTCCTTCTGTGAGAAAATGTACCTGAGACTCTGGTGGTCCTAGTAGAATGTAAAGCACTGCCCATTAGATAGTGCCGCCAAATCTTCAAGGTGAAAAACACTCCTTCTAACTCCAGGTCATGTGTAGCGTAGTTCTGCTCGTGTTTCCTCAACTACTGTGAACCATAGGTGATCACTGCCCTCTCCTGCATCAGGACACACCCGAGTCTGGTCCCTCATGCATCTCAGTAAACCACGTACCCAACACCCTCCTCGAGTAGCCTCAATATAGGTGCACTGGTCAATCTATGTCTCAGCTCCTGGAAGCTCTTATGGAATCTATCTGACCACACAAAGGGTTTCCCCTTCTTCGTCAAAGCTGAAAGTGGTGCTGTAACTCTGGAGAAGTCTGGCACAAATCTTCGATAGTACCTAGACAGACCTAGGAAACTCCACACCTCCGCCGTGCTCCTAGGTGGCTCCCAAGAAAGTAATGCCTCGATCTTCACAAGATCCACTGCAACTCCCACCTCTGAGATGACGTTCCCCAAGAAGTGAACCTATCAAATCCAGAACTGGAACTTCAAGAGATTACCGTAAAGCTGGTGCTATCAGAGTGTGTCCTGTACAACCTAAAAGTGGTAGGCATGCTCCTCCTCAGTAGTCGAGTAAAACAGTATGTCTTCGATGGAGACTACGAAAAAATGATCGAGGTAAGGATGGAAGATCCTGTTCATGAGACTCACGAACACTGCTGGTGAATTGGTTACGCCGAAGGGCATAACCAAGAACTCATACTGGCCATACCGACACCTGATGGTCATTTTCTGCACATCCTCATCTCAAACTCTGAGCTGATGATAACCTGAACTGATGTCTATCTTTGAGAACCATCGTGCTCCCTTGAGCTGATCAAAGAGGCTGTCAATCCTCGGGAGTGGATACTTGTTCTTCATGGTCACCAGATTCAGGCAGTGGTAGTTGACACACGTAAGCTCCCATCTGCCTTTTTGGAGAATAAAATTAGAGAAGCCCAAGGTGAAACACTGGGTCGGATGAATCCCTTTCCCTACAAGTCCTCCACCTCTACCCACAACTCACGAAGCTCAGTGGGTTCCATATGACATGATGGAGTAGATATCATTACTGTCCCGAGGTATTGGTCAATGTAGAAATCTACCTCTCTGTGAGGAGGTAGTCCTGGAATGTAATCAGGAAAAATGTCCACATACTGATCCACCACAACCGGAAAACTCGAACGCCGCACATCAACCACTCCTAGGATGAGACTAGCCAACTGATGTGTGATCGGCTACCCTCTCCTCTGCGTAAGTCCATCCTGTGCCGCAAAGGCTCCCTTATCACCGATGAAGGTGAACCTGCTCCCATCTGTGCAGACACACCACACTTTTCACCTAATGTAGTCAATCTGAGAATGGACTGTAGACAACCAGTCCATACCCAAGATGACATCGTAAGGCCTCGATGCTTATAAAAGAAGATCCCAGCTGAAGCTCTCGCCTCATAGAATAATCTCACACTACTGACACCAGTGTGTAATCATCGAGTCTTCTCCCGTAGGAGTCTCTAGTTGTAAGGATCGAGCCAACTACTCTGTCGGAATCTCTGAGCTCCGAACAAGGGAAGCGACAATAAAAGAATGACTCTCTCTTGTTTCTATATGAACTGCAGAAAGGGTGGAGTAGGAATAGATAACACCTCGAATCATCTCAGGTGCGTCGTGCTCGTAGGCCTCGACTACCTAGAGCTGAGCCTGCCCCTATCTGCCAGCTCCCTGTGGTCAGGGTGGTCCTCTTGGTGGTGGTGGTGGTAGAGCCTCAAAGCGTCGTCCACCACCTGCTACTCGGCCAACTCTTCTGCCTCATTTGCCTGCTCCTTGCGGACTGCCATAGTCGAACCTCCGCCTCTTCCTGAGAGGTCCCTCCACTATCTGATGCTCGTCTGCATGGCGGGTTGGGCAGTCATGAGCTATGTAGCCCTACCCGCCATATGCATCGCACTGCCTGCCCCTCATATGGCTGGATCTTCTTCGTGTGCCCCGCACATCTGAACCAGTATCTTGAGGCCGCCCACATGATGGCCTAGTCCACTTGGACCTCTGTGACATTTGTCTACTACTGGCTGCAGAATACTCCACTACGTGTCGCACTGCGGTGTGTCTCGCTACTGGAGTTAGCTCAGCAAGAAATCTCTCTATAATAAGGGATCGTTCCATTACTCATGCCTGCGTCAGAATGCTGAGGGAGATCATTGAAGCCCTAATCTCATGCCTCAGTCCCTACTCAAAGGTTTAGGCCTAGAATAATGGGTCCCGTACCATGTCTATGGAGTAGCGCGATAGGTTGGTAAATCTCTCTGATTACTGGGTTACTATCATGCTGCCCTGCCACAAATGTAGTTACTCTTGGATGCACACCACACGGAGGGGGGATGGAACAAACTCCGAGAAAAAGAGGATCTCTAAGTCCATCCAAAGTTGAGATGCCTCATCGTTCACATGGAGCATTAGGCTCCACCATCTACCTGCTGCTGCGTGCCGTAGACTCACGAAAAGGATCACCATAAGGTCAGCTGGTGTCCCTACTAGTATGAAGACTCTGAAGATAGCCTCCAGCCAATACTCAGATGCCTGAGGGTCTGTCTCTCCATAGAACCTAGGCAGCCTCTGTTGCTGAAACTCATGCAACACACTTAGGTGGAGTGCACTCTCTGCTGCTAGGGATGGTGGTATCAGTGGCTCAGTGGGTAGTGGTACCGTTGGTACCTCCACTGTAATTGGGCCCTGCACTGAGGCCTATGCGCTCGGGGGGCTTCCATCTGGAACGTAACTAAGAACCATAGGTGGCTGCCTTCGTGGGGACATCCTGAAAAGAAACAGGTGCTCCACGGTCAAACAATATACCTGGTGAGATGACACAAAGTAATCACAAAGAAATTTTTTGAAACACACATGCAATCAGTGTTTTCGAGCACTAATTCAGAAATCAGAAGTCATGGTCTTGGTGTATGGATATGTCAGCCACTGCACCAACACTGGACTGCCTAGACTGATAACCACACTCAATACCCTTAACACTATTGCTTCAAAGAGAATAATTTATCAAAGTCCTAAGTTCTATGTTAGAACTGACTCCTCCGATACCAATTTGTCATGACCCGTCCTCGGGGCTCGTGCTGTGACTACCCCAAGCCCGCCTTCCATAGGCCAGGGGATGGTGACTGGCACCAAAGGTATAAATCCTGGTAAAAGGGAAGAAATTGCCTTTATAAATGTAAATAGACACAATAGAGTATGCAAGTGAAGTAAACTCTAAGTAAAACTGAGTACAGAAGTAAGTGTTGAAAAGGAAATGGGCCAGTATACAAACCCAACTAAAAGTATAGTACAACCGAGAAAGAAAGTACAACAGCAGTAAAGTAATGTGGCGACCACTAAGTCGTCCTACAAGAATCCCACCTAAAGGGTGGGTACATATAGTCTCATCGGAAGCTCAGGTCTATCCGTACGCTCCGTGTACATCCTGCCAGGTGGTCCACCTCCGGATACCGTTCAGCTCCACAAGCCTCAACCACGATCAGTGCTATCCATCGTCTGCAACCAACACAACGTAGTACACGCATTGCCCGTGCATGGGTGAGTATAATGATACTCAGTAGGGACCCCGAGACCCCCGAAGTTCTCCCAGAATCCACGAAGTATATAAAACAATGGAAAGATAAAACACGAATTATCAACCAACTTAATTAGGTATATGACCAAACATATACCTAAGTCATCAATCTCAGTTCGGCTCTAACTTACGATCCCAAGCACAATCCGGTCCACATAGGAAAGGAGTCAATCACATCAATGATAATGTTTGAAAGACAATACTCAGTTCACACAGGTATAAAACTTACGAAGACGGGTGGAGATGAATAGATGTAGCCTCTAAATCATCTCCTCTGTCGAACCCACGTAGGATCCAAGTACAGAAGTCGTCACTGCCGAACCCACGTAGGATCCAAGTACAGTAACCTTCGCTGCCGAACCCACATAGGATCCAAGTACAGTCATCATCACTGCCAAACCCATGGAGGATCCAAGTACAGTCTTCCTCACTGCTGAACCCACATAGGATCCAAGTACAGTCGTCTTCGTCGTCGAATCCACGGAGGATCCCAACATGGTAGTCGTCATAGTCGTAGAAAGATCTAGGGTTTCCGCACACATCGTGCTCGATTTCAGGAGGGTTCGTTCCTCGAGTAAAGGGGTCGATACATCAACTGTCATGAAGTCCAGATTTGATGTATCCCGAAGTTCCGTCTCGTCAAAATGAACCCAATGTGATAGACGGCGCGTCAAACAGACGCTCGGTCTGAGGGATATTGGATTTTCCGTTTCAGGGGCCCGGTTACAAATACACACGTTCCAAACCCGGACATTTTCAAAATATGACCAAAAATCACTAAGAGTATCGAAAAAGTACTACCTCATCGAAAGGATCTCAGTTCCGTAGACGGCGCGTCGATCAGACGCGCGGTCTTTAAGTTATTCACGTTTAAGTGAATAACGGGCCCGACTCGTTATGCCCAGTGGCCCGGCGGGTCGGGTCACCCAGTTTCGGTGGGTCTGACCCAGTAGGGGTGTCAGACTGGCCTGAATATTTGTGTGGCCCGACCTGAGGGGTGCATACAAGTCTAAAGAGTGAGTGGCGCGGCCCGGCTGGCTCGACCAGCTGACCGAGCCGATCTGCCCGACAACTGAGCGGTCTCGGGGGGGGGGGGGGGGGTGGGTTGCCCGAACCAGCAGTGCCACGCGGCGCCGCCCTCCATAAACGGACTACAGGAGCCGGCCGACCTTCTGGCGCAAGCATCCCACACGGGCGGGAAGCGGCTCATCCGCCGCGGCGCCCTCCTGGCGCTGCGGCTTTGCTCCGCTCGATCAGCCAACAGGCCGACCTGTCTTTATACCGAAGCGGCCCGCGAAGCGCCCCACGAAGTGGTCCATGGTTCCTTCTGTATAGCCAGTGCGATGACGTCGGATTCCTCTGCCATGTTCCCGGCACGACGCAACGGCGCCGTGGTTCCTCCACCGCGACTGCTTGCCCACAACTTTCTTTGCATGTGCGACAGCGGCCCTTGCACCACCGACCTCTTCCGTGTTCTGCCTCCGGTCGCTGATTCCAAAAATAAACAAGATCAAAAGGAGGGTCGTCGGGCTGTCTTCGTTCAGCCCACACCCTCCGCGTTAAGCGATAACAATAGGCCGATACAATCAAAGTTATACAACTATGAACAAGGCACAATTTTAATCCATTAAAATTGAACATAATCCCCTACCTCGATAAGGATTCGCAGTAGCTAAGCATTGTGGATGTCGGTGTCGATTCCTTCATCATCGAAGTGTACCTGAAGAAGTGGTGTCTCCCTTCTTATCGCAGAGAAAAGAAAAGAGGGCGTGTCTTTGTTGGAGAGTTCCCCACAGTGGTGTCTCCTTCCTTAATGCCACGGAAGAAGAGAATTGGAGAACCGAGGAGCGTTCTTCGTTGTAGAAGAAAACCATTCTTCGTCATAGAAGAAAACTATTCTCTGAAGATATCTCTCCCTTTACACAACAGATTCTTCCCCAAAAATAAAATAATAAGCTTCTACTATTATTTTATTAACACAAGCCATTTAAAATTCAAACATTCAAACACTTAATTAACAAATTGAAGGATCCAATTTATTAATTAAGGCATTGACATGAATGAATGGGAGAGGAGAAGGTGGGGAGATCTCATAAATATGTGAGAGTTGCCAACATTAAATAAGGGAGTTTAATGGGGGTTTATGAGAGTTTTGGGAAGTTCAAGGGTTTAGGTCATGTGTGGGCCCCACCCCACAAATATCCTCTCATGGGAGGATATGTGGGTGTGGGACCCACCTCTAACTCCCCTTGGGAGGAAATAACCACCAACCATAAAATAAAATTGCGTTACACCAATTTTATTAATTTTAAACTTATTCCCCGAATATTAATTCTCAACCCGCTTCAAACGCAACTGCAATAAAGGTCCCCTTAAGCAATTACCGGCGCTTCGATTTCATTGGTGCCCTCAGATTTCAATTCTGAGAACTGGTTCAAAATATAGGAAAACCCACTCCTTCGTTTACTGAACAAACCCAAGCAAAACTTATGAAATTGTTTCCGGGCACACCGGGCCTCAGAATCAAGTTCCCTCAGAAGCCACAAACATGTAAAATTCCAAAGTAATTAAGAAAAAAAATTCATTGAAATTTCTGGGTCTTTACACTGTGTGATATTAAACTGAGCCAAATATTTGAGTTTATATTTTTTTATCTTGTATTCATTAGGTATCAACTTATTTTAGTTTATGTTCATGCATGGATCTATCTAGTTGATGAAGAAATTTTTTTCTTCAGTATAATTCCATCATTTTTATTGATAAATTAAAAAGGTTGGGTGATTCATTATCATTAAGTTAATTATATAATTTCCATATAATTATTAAAGATAATTTTTATATGATGTTCATTTGGTGTTTGTAGATCCAAAAATGATCATATCATAAAGGCATGTGTAGATGTTCATTGTAATTTTTAATTTGTTGTATAAAAATATATTTTTTTCAAAAATAAACATTTAGAACCCTTAATTATCATTATCATTAAACCTTTCATCATATAAATTTTAAAAACTATATGTATAATTTAATATACTAAGGAGAAATTTTTCTGAAAGGTATAACATGAGACACATTAATGACCATCTTGGGAAACAAAAAACCACAATGAAAATTTCCAGTTGTCAACAAGCTCAAGAAACAAGTGAACTCAATGAAAATAAATCTGTCAAAATGTGAAGGAGTGAATAGAGTATTTTTAATATGTATTATTATTTACAAAAATGGAATAGGGGTTTACATATTTTGAAATAGTTCTTGAGGGAGGGATACACCCCATTCACACCTCCCTCATTCACCTAGAAGTGTGAAGTCCATTCATACTTCATTTGTAATGAATAAAAATGAGGCATGAATGGGGTGAATGCATCCTACAACAAAAAAATTATAAATAGAGCCCCCTTAATTCCCTTAATTCCATCCTATATTTTACAGTGATTCTCTATCAAATCTCATTATCAATATAATAATTTCTAAATTTTAAGGTGGTGAAAAATATATTTAAAAATTTTAGTGGTCTCATTTCTTTTATTATTTTATTTTATGATAAATTTAATTAAATTTTATACTTGTATAAATGTATGAATTAATATTATTTTTAAGATTTAATTTATATAGGAATTATTTCTCATTGCATGTTTAATTTATAGTGAATAATTTAACATATTTAAATATTATTTTCCAACAATTGGAATTTTTATAGAAAATATTATAATTTATATTTAAGGAAATGTTATTATTTAGAAAGATTTATATATTTTAATTAAAATTTTGAAAAATTAGATTTGAATATTATATATATTTATATATTTTATTATATAGTATATTTCAAGTAAGAAAAATTTAAAATATAATATTTAATACATAGTTAAATAAAATTAATTTAACGAAATATTTTTTAAATTTAATTATTAATAATTATTTATAAAAATAGTATTGACTTTACTTGAATATAATTATATATATATATATATATATTACATTATTTATCATATTTAAATTTATTTAAATATATAATATATTTTTTGATATATATATAATATTATGTTTTCTAATGAAATTAAAAAAAATTTAATAATAATTTTTAATTTTGATTAGTTAAAAATAATGATTATTCTAAGTAATTATGTATAAAATATAATCATTTAAATTTTTATAAATGAATATTTCCACTTAGATAATTAATGTTAAAACATTTGAATATAATATTTGGAAAGTAATATTAGGCATATTTAAAAGACATTGTTAAATACAAAAATGCAGAAATGTGTATATATGAATATAATATGTAATATAAATAGATGTATATATATTTAAAAAATTGAAATATAGTTTACATTTATATTTTAAATTAAAAGAAAAAAATTCATTTCATTACTAGCATAACATATGTTATATTATATGAATAAATTTTTTAAAAAATAATATTAGACATATTTAAAAGAAACATTAATTAAAAATCAAGGTGCGAGAGAATATTCATAGGTACTATTGTTGTATTGTAGTTGATGATGATGGAGGAAGGCATTGATGCAGGTATGAAACATGACACATGAAAAAGGAAAACAGTGGCACATACATGACATAATCGTTGTGACACGGGCTATATGATGCTGGCATGACGTTGCACTGGGACTTCGGGAATGTATTTTGGCTTTTGGGCTATGTAATAGGATTCATGAGCACTGATCCATTGAGTCATGTACTGAATAAATAAGTCTTACTAGGTGGGATATCCAATGGGGGGGGGGGGGCTATGGCCAACCTTTATGGCCTGTGTGTGTGGTGTGTGTGTGTGTATCTTAAGCACCTAATATATTGTTATTGATATTTAAGAACATTTAATATAAATATATGTACACATATATTATTTATTATATATATTTATAGGTAATGTTACAATAAGTAAAACAAAATAATTATCCAAAATAAACATTTTAACATTATTGTGTGATGATTGATCTTGAGATGACTGTCTAATGTATGGTTGAAATTACAAGACATATTTTTTTATATGCGGTTATATAATTTATAATAATTGAAATTTATTTTTCTCATTGATGACCTATGTTTCATCTTTTTCTCTATGTATTTAAGGACCTGAATGTCCAGAAAAAAATGTTATGTTTCCTAAATCCCAAGATCCCCAAACCTAAATGTGAGTTCCATTGTAATAAATGGGAATTTGATATGAGGCATTACTATTCAGTGATGTATTTTTTCATTATGAATGAACGGATACTAGTGTTTACTAAAATATGAGATATTAGAGGCTCCAAAAGTACCATCTTAGGTTTTGGTTGGTTTATCAAATATTGATAAACCAATCCATAGAAAAATTATCAAGATCAAGACACAGTTATTTAATCATAACTAATTAAAATATGTTAAACATTTGATGATGTAGTATAAATATATATAATGTTATTTTTATTTTTATTTCAATATAATAGTATTATATTAATACTATAAAAACACTATTTTTATATCTAAACCTTAGAATACTTTAAATAATATGTTTAGATTCAGGCGTAGAGTCAACACAGGATTCCTGAGCCTAGGGAGCATCGGTGTTGATATATTAAAAATATTATATCATGAAAATAATGTTTTTCTAAAACAAATAAATATCACCTGAATTGTGTTTTATATGAGAAATACGAGACTCACATTAAATATTTAATTTGGTTTTTACCCTAGGCATGACATAACCTTTTTATGAATCGAGTGTTTGATTTAAGGGGAGTTACAGGTGGAATAATTAATTAATCAATCAACTAATTAATTAATTGTTAAAAGGTCATGACCTAATACAACCTTATATTAACATTATTGTAACCAAATCCTAGTGTTATCCACATAATCCTACATATTTGAGAGGACTGTGAAAGAGGGATATGGCTATGACAATGGGATCATGGATCAAATATCAGTTTTACATGGTCATTTCCATCATCAATAGAATTCTTGGATCTCACCAATGACAAAAATTAAAGATTCATTATTCAAATGAGATAAACCCAATCTTGAGTAAGGATGACTATTTTTTTATTCCTCATCCTTGGTGTAATAAACTCTATATACATGTTTAGTTTTTTTATCCAAGAAATGAATGTAGTGTGGTGATGATGATGGAATATAAAGAGTGTGGATCATTTGTTTTTCATCTACAATTGGAATTGTGGTAATGTGGTATGCAGAGAATTGATCCCTGGGCAGAAGGGTAGCCAGAATATGGCCAATATTAATAGCTTAGGTGAGGTCAGCTTTAGATCAAATATCTGTGGGTGTGATTCTATATATAATCGAATGAAATGGTGATGTGAACTAGATGTGTATAGAAAATTATAGATTCTATGAAAAAAAGAGTTACACGGTTTGTAGTTCAAATAAAAACATGTTTTGTGGACCCATTTTCACAGCGACGAGGGTTATGCATAGAGATTAAAATCACACATCATGTGGTTATTACACATGTCATGTGAACCTTGGTTGATGAAATTACTTGTACCGTAGGGGTACAAAAACACAGGAATGACCAATTGATCATGGAAACATCTAGTGGGAACTGACATGGCCAATGTACATGGACATAGCCAGTATACACATGCATGCATATAGTACACAATCATGGATAATGTAAAAGATTATGGCCATTGTACATGGATATGATACAGAGTACATGGGAATAGTCATAGACTTGTGTAATTATATTATATCTAGGACACATCGTTTATTTATTATACACATCATGTACTTCTATGAGGAGAGGTTATACCCCCTTCCTCTACTCTAGCTGATTATCAGAAGGGTAAATTCCCACTGAATATCCATAATAGGGTAGAGTGATGAATCTTATCTTAACCATGGGATGAGTGATCTCTCCTATAGGTAGTCATGTTTTGTGATCCAATATCATTCTTCCCAATGTTAGGTTAGTTATCCCATTTCTACCATCTATTCTATGTAATCCCCATCCTTATGGTTTACTTTGGATAGGGTTAGGTCTCTCTCACATGCCCTAGGTGTGATCACATATGTATGCATCAATATCTTCTAAGTATAAACATGTATCACTTCATGAAAAGACATAACAAGAACAACCTCTCAGATAAGATCCTTCAAGGTAACCATTAACTATGGAATCTTGGATGAACGTACCTAGAATCGTCAATTGGAATCCTACGCCCAAAGTATGGTTGTGACCATAAATTAAGACTTGGTGTCTATCTTGTGTATATCTTGGATGATGTCCATTCTTTTGAGCTGAATCTATTTAATATTTTATATTTGGTAATTTCAGGGGGTTTGACTAAGTAAGTTTATATTCCCTCTTTCATGGGATCCTCCCACATGTTTTATGTCTTATATAGACTAATTGAAGTTAAATGATTTCCTTGGTGGACCCAAATTAGGTGGAATATTTTTGTTATAGAAGGATTTCAGTTAGTTCAAGATGTTTCATTCGGTAGCATTCCCCTCCATTCTAGAATATTGGATTCTTTTATAGTTTTAGTGGGATTGTATTTGGTCCTTTTAATTTCCCATAATTGTGACATAATATGATGTGGGATTTCTTTGTATTCATTAATCATGGTATTGTTTTTATCTTCTCTTTCTTCATTATTTTAGTGTTTTGAGATGTGTGTGTTTGTGTGAGTATACCTCAGTCTAAGTCATCCCATGTATGTGATATGCCTATTTGGTGCTTGTCTTCTACCCCTCACCTATTGGAGGTGGTATTGGGGAGTCATGTTTAACATGATTCCATCTAGGAGGGCTCCTCAGGGTCGAGTCACGATAGAGTGGTATTAGAGATGTTTCATCTTAGGAATGGATTTTGGATATAGCCAAGATGTGAGGTTTGGTTTGGGAAGGAGGGAAATAATATTAAAGTGGATCAGGTTTAGATATCTATTTAAGGAACCCAATAATGGTGCGGTGACTAACATATCGATTCACCAGGACTCTGATGACATTCTAATTGACAGAGCTCTTGTATGAATTAGTATATGGGAAAACATCAGTACAAGAATCCTATAGTAATGGGTTATGGGTTCCAAGTCCTTTTTTAGTTGGTTACCCAAATATACTCTTTGATTATTGTGCAAATGAAATTTTGTAGTATACATCCATGATAAAATCCACCTAGGATTCCATGGTAGGATCATGAGGATTATCTTCCAAGTGATAAGGATTTAGTTCGAGGGCCTATGTAGGATGTGATACCTATGTGGGGTTTTTTAGTCTTACCCCCACATGTTGAGATATAGGAATCTCTAACAGTGATCACATTGGAATGACATAGAATGAGAAAAATCCACGAGTTCTAGAGGCATAAAACCCTTAGGTTTTATGGTGATCCCTACCCCCAGGAAGCAGAAGACAAGATTGAGGTTGTTGGGAGAGTTTTCTGCCTTATTAGGACCCGTCCTTGATAGATTGTGGTCCAACAAGTGATCCTTAACTATGGATACATAGGTAGATTGTGGAGCTTCGTGATTTAGATTTGTGATGAGGTGACTATATATTGGATAGTGTTCGAGATCTCTTTGAAGAGGAGTTATATCAAGTGAATTTTTTAGTGATGTGCAAATAGGATCTTCTAGAGCTCCACCAGGAAAACATGTTAGTTGTTTAGTATGCATATAGTTTCAATAACCTCTCATAGTACTCCATGGAAATGGTTCATGAAGTTTTGTTTCTATCAAGGATCTTCAAGTGTGGTCTTCAATAAGATACCTAGGCTCGAGTAGTATCTCTTTGTATTCCTATCGATTTTGGGGTGATAGAGCATACCATAGTAGTGGATAACTTTATAGCTATGAATCCACCAATAGTTGGTACAGGAAGTGGACACCCTGTATCAGAGAATTTTATAGACATTAATTGATGGTAGACATAAAGATCTAAAAATGTGAGGCATTTTTGGAGATACACTTAATATATATGTTTTGTAGTTCATATATCTCAAGATGGTTCTAGTGATCTGAGGGAGAGGTGACGCTACTCCTACGATGGGTGAGGATATATCATGTTGGATTATTTGACCCACTTATTAAAAGATATAGAGATGATTGATGAACTGTCTAGGAATATAAAACATCTAGATAAGGATGTAAATAGTGTGGTTGACCCATTATATAAGTTTGGAGAGAATGTGGATGAGGACAATGATTTGATCCATTCCAAAATCACCCCAATGTGGTCCATTTCAGGATTAGGGAACTGGTGGTCATAGATGAGGGTAGCTATAGGTTGTAGTGTCTTGTAATCCAGAGGCTCCAGGGACAATTTAAGGTTAAATATTTGTCTTATCTGCTACAGATAATATATTGATAGACATTGGTATGATCCACTATTTTTTCCATATCCCTAGATCGTGATCTATAGATTACAAATGATCATTTGGATTGACCATTTCATTTTGAGGCTCCCACCAAGGGATATTCAGTGATCACACACTTCTGCTGATAATGTGATATGACTATAAGAAGTGAGAGATTCCTATGAGATCTTTTTGTTGTCATAATGATTTCTTATATCATCATTATATTTCTAAAATTTCTCTTCAAATTTCATGTATAAATTTATGGTTTGAGGAAGAGGATATAGAGTATCTGAGTGGATGGGTTAATATGTTCCATCATCAATGATAAATAAGTATAGGTAGAGTATGATGGGGTTATACACAAAAAGATACATTCTATAGCTCATTTATTTTCTAGTATTACCCTTGGGTCTATAAGTGTTACAAGCTTTCATATTCTTATAGTTGTCGAGGAGTATGAGGATTTCTTCATTGAGTGAATTTTGGGATTACCTCTCTATCGAGAGATCAACATCTATGTTGATTTTTACCCTGGTACAACACCGATATTAGTCAAATAAAATTGTATCCCCCCCTTAAGATTCAGTGGAAAAAGGTATATTTGAGGATTTATAGAGAAAGGGATTGGTCAAACCCAATGTGTCCCCCTATGAAACCCCATTATTATTTAATAAGAAGGTGGAAGATATTTTGGGGTTATGTGTGGATTACCGTCACCTAATTTAAGTGACCATCATGAATTAGTATCCACTCTTGAGAATCGATGAGTTTGTTAACCAATTTAATGGAGTGATGTGGTTCTTAAATATTGACTTTAATTCAACCTATCACCAACTATATTTTTGAGATGGTGATATACCGAAGATGAAATTATAATGTTGCTATGGTCACAATGTGTACTTGGTGATTCCCTTCGGCATAAAAAATTCACTGAAAATTTTCATGGGACATATGTACCATATCTTTTAGCCATTATTATACTAGTTTTTTCTTGTAATAATCAATGACATCATTGTGTACTCAACATTATAGTAGGATCATGTGAGATATTTTAGTACATTTCAATACATACTCTAAGTGAAATTACTTTATGGTAATTTATCAATGTATTTGTTCTATATTCGAGAGGTCCACATCCTAGGATAAAACGTCTCCAAATAGGGAATAACTCTGGACCTAGAAAATGATTAGGTATAACTTTCATGGAAGAAACCCAAGAGTGTGTTTGAGGTGTGGAGATTCCTTATATTGGGAAGATACTATTGGAGACTCATTCTCAATTGCTCTTGGATTGTGACACCCATGACCAAATTCACCCAAAATTCATAGCCTTTATTTTGGATATAGATTTTCCGACATGATTCTCAAAAGTTGTGGTAGATTTTTGTGAGCTCCCCCATCTTGAGAGTGCAAGAGGATGGTTTTGATTTTGTAAGGTTTTGTAATGAATCCAAAACCATGCTTTGATCTATTCTGATACAAAGGAAGATGGTGATTACTTATGGGTCCTGTCATCTAAGACCCCATGAGTATAACTATATGACTAATGATCTAGATCATGAAATAGTGATATTCACCCTGAAGAAATGGTGATACTACCTTATTGATGAGTGTTTTATCCACTATTGTAACCACAATATTCTCAATTAAACATTTTCAAAAAAATACAATAAATTGATATGGAGATGATGGATATAGTTACTCTAGTATTCTGAATTTGAGATATTATATACTATCTTAAATGGGAACGTGATGGATGATTCTCTAAGTAGGATATCATGTTAATTGTTTTTGAGTGATATGTCAGAGAATTTGGACTCATTATAGTTGTCCATGTTAGAGTATTATTGTTCATCTTACCTCTATTAAATGTTTGTTACCCCACCAATTCGTCAGTTTGTTATGGGGGATAAACTTGGAGATATAAATTATGATTCCATATTTATCTAGATATCCATTATATGTGATTTTTATGGTTTTTTCTAAAGTTAGGGAGAACTTAATACTTTTCTGTGGGTATATGATGATATCGATGAGGATTTGAGATTTTATTATAAAAGAATGTGATATATATTCATTAGTAGTACATCTAATAGTAGAGAAGATATACCAATATCTTTGATTCCAGTTATCATGGACTTGAATGAAGAAGTGTGTCATTTAGTTTATCTATCTTTATACCTCATTTTTTTGTAGTTAAAGGAAGAGGATTATGTTGTAGTGGATTTGGATCAACCCCTTGAGGTGTCAGAGTGGAATTGGAATGGTATTTCCATGGACTTCAGGACTAGAATTCCATGATGAGCTATAGGTCATGATCTAATCTGGGTGATCATAGACTAACTCATCAAGTGGGACCACATCCAACCGATATGAGAGAGTAGTGTAGTCAAGTTGTTATGATTAATTTTTGTGAAGGATATAGTATGACCTAATTGGGTTCCCTTTGTGAACATTTTAGACAATTATTCTCACTTCAAATCATTATTATCGAGAGAATTACATGAGGTCTTTGATACGTAGAAGTAATTGCATACGATGTTTAAACCCGGAATAGATGGCCGAAATGATTGGATCATTCAGGTCCTAGAGTACATTTTTCTTGCACACATGTTATAATTTGGTCATATTTGGATGGATCACCTACTCATGGGGTAGTTCACATATAAAACTAGTTTCCACTCCACCATAGGTATGACACTATTCAAGGACTTTTATGGGATACCTTACAGGTTACCGTTGTGTTGGACTAATCTAGGGGATTCAAAACTCTTGGATAAACATTTCATGTGAGAAATGACGGTGAAGGTACCGATTATCCAAGAGTTTGTGGGGGTTAACAAGATCCATTATTAATATTATACAACCTGAAAAGGATTTTTTTAAGAGTTTTATGAGGGGGTCATGTTTTCTTAAAGGTCTCACCTGGATGGGGATTGTAGATATTTTTCTTGGGTGTAAATTAATCTTAGAGGTCATTGTACCTTTCTAGAAACTGTGTTGGGTTGAAAATATGGAATACCACTTAGGTATAGAGCCGCATTTAGACCAGGTTCATGATGTATTACACATTTCATAGTTACAGTGGTATGTTCATGGCCCACTGCATGTTATTGTATGGGGAGAGCTATACATAAAGGATGGAGATGCCTTTATAGAGTACCTAGTAAAGAATGAGGATTGATAGGTGAATATTATTAATGGGAAAGTTATTCCCTTAGTTTGTTTCTGATGGAAGCATAAGAATCTTTTAGGCATGTCTTAGGAGTGGGGAAATTATATGTGATATTAGAATCCTCATATTTCTTGCATTATTTTCTATTTATTAATCATAAATTCATTGGTTGGGGAGATATTAATGCCTTTAATTTTTAAATGTAAAACATTGCAATATATAAATAAATATTTTGGGAGTTAGTCATAGAGTAAGCATGGGACTCCAAAACGCAGGGTATTTTGGTGTTGATATAATAAAAATATTCAATATATTATATCACACACACACACACACAATTTTCATAAAATAATGTAATATTTACCTAATAGTGTTTTTATGGGAATACAGAGTCTTCGATTAAATCAGGAATGTGGGTATTACGCTAGGCTCCTCATCACCATTGTACATGTCTAGTTTTTTTGGTTTTACGGGATGTTTTAAGTGGAATGATAATTCAAATTTTAAAATAAATAAATTTATTATTTTTGATATAATCATGAACAAATACACCATTATTTAAAAAATTGTAGAAAAATAACATGGTTAACTACATGAAACTAAATATTTTATAGGTCGGTGTAGGAAGGTTTTGTGGAAACAAAGGGATTGTGGAACTTTGATCAGTTTTTATGGTGGTTTCCATCATTAACGGAGTTCTTAAATATCAATAATTACAATGATGTAGGATTAATTCATCATAAAAGATTTATGCATTCTCATGGATGGATTTTTTTTGTTTTTTTACTCTCTATATGGGGTTATCCAAAATTAAGCATGGATTAATTACTTAGAAAATTAATTCTTTGAACCATGTTTGATTTGTGGTAGATATTACCCCTTCATAAGTTGTGATTGATTTTTTGATGCATACTTATTTTTTTATGTTAAAAATCATTTTATCAATAAATATATTTAAGTCAAACCAAAATATGGCCTTTTTTCTCACCTCAATGTTTTTTTCTTTTCTGTCCTAGTTCTTTGAGCGTTTATCATCACCATCCCATTTTCTTAGATATTCAACAATACCAAGAAAATAATCCCTCCACAACCAATATTTGAAAAAATAGATCCTTTTTGTGGGTTTAGAAATGGGATTGAAGGCATGAATGTAGTGTATTGACAATGAAATAAGATCAAATGTTTTCATTTGGTGATTTGTCTTTGGGTTTTCATTCTGAAGATAGAGTGTGGTGGGAAGACATTCCCAAAAGGATGGGTGTCTGTAATTTGGCCATCGATGATGGATCAGGTATAGTCAACCCCAAATCCAGGATCTATGGGTGATATTCTTTTTCAAATAAATTTTGTTTATGGAACAAGTGAGATACATAGAACATATTTTAGATTCAATGGAAAACATAGTTACATGAATTCTAGTTTAGATGAACACAACCATGGGATCCTTTTTCATGATGGGTAAGGTTACATGTGGATATAAACATCACACTTTTTTGTAGTGAGTATAAATGTTTTGTGACCCTAGGTCAGTAGCCCAACATATACACAAGGGCTATATGGGCACTAGAATGGCCAATGGAAATGATCATGTATAATGGGTGTAAACATGACCAGTGTACACAGACATCGGTGGTGTACTCATGCCCAACCCAAGTACACCAGAAAGATAAGTGTACATGGGAATAGGAAGATGATACAAGAATGTTCATGGACACAGACAATTCTAGACTAGTCAGGACACATAGTATATTATCTATAAATTGTGTGTACTTATACCATGATATATTGGAGACCCTATCCTCTTAAGTCTAGTTTAGTGTTAGTTGGTTATGCAGATATAAGCATCACACATTGTTTTTCCAGTCCACCTGTTGGGTGACCCTAGGTCAGTAGCCTGACATATACCACAGGGGAACACATGCATGAGAATCGATAATGGTAATGAGCATTTATAGTGGGTATAAAAATTACTATTGTTCACATACATCACCATTGTACATAGGCACAAACCAAGTACACAAGCATGACTAGTGTACATGGGAATGCAAAGAGGAAACAAGCATGTGCATGGAATCAGGAAATTCTAGATTAGCCCAGACACATACTGTATTCCATATACATTGTGTGTACTTATCCTAGGATAGGATGGAGACTCTATCCTCTTTAGTCTAGTTGAGTTTTAGTAGGGTTTGATCTACTTTTCCATTCCTATGAGGTTATAGCGAGTCATCTTATCTTAATAGATTCAGTTATCCCTCCATGTGGCCCAAGATGCAATCCAATATCATTCTACCCTACGTTGGGTTAGGTAACCCATTACTAACATATATGGTGTGTGGTCCCCATCCTAGATGTATTATTTGACTGGGGTTTGGTTTACCTCATAGGCCTGAGGATTGATCCCATTAATTTGTATTGATATCTCCTAAGTTCCAACTTGTATCTATTCATGCAAGGACCTGATAGGCATGACCTCTTATGTGGGATTCATTGGTGTTTGCAAGACAAGAAGAATGAGTTATCTTATAAGAACAATACCATAAATAATTTATAAGAATCATTGGATGGTAGTATGGTTTTTAATTTACTTTGATATTTTTTATCTATCTATATTATATCTAGGAAGATGTTATACTTTCTCATGAGTTATCATGCTTTGTTGTTTTTTGTTTGAAAAATTCGTGGTTCCTTACTGTGTAGGTTTATAATCACCCTTATATGGGATCTGGCCACACATTTCATTTATTATGTACATAAAATACCCTTTTATGGAGTACATGGTAGACCAAGTGCTAGTGGATCATAGTTTCACTAAACTTTCTATTGTTGGTTCCATGAGTTGAATTTGATAGTAGTCCTCTCCTTTATAAAAAGTTGTATTATTCTTCTATTTGGTGAGCTTATATTTTAGTTTTTTCTTTTATAGACATTTTTCATACTTATATGTGGGATTTAGTTTTATAAAATCATCTTCTTATTAGTTTTATCTTTCCATTATTCATTATATTGATATTTGGAGACGTGTGTACATGTAAAGGTAATATAGGATAAGGCCTCCCATGTGTGAGATATTCCTATTTAGTGATTTTATCTAGCCCAAAGTAAATTAGAGTAGGACTTCTAGAGTTATGTTCGACTTTCCACTTTCTAGCTGAGCTCAAATGGGTCATTTTGGGATAAATACACTTTAATGGTGAGGTTATTTATATCTATCATGGTTTTAACAGTAGTTTTCCACCTAAAAGAGTAGAAAATCATCATAAATATATGCATATAAATAAATGTATATATATATATATTTATTATTTGTTAGATATAATTATAGAAAAAGTTACAATATGTATAATATAATAAGTACCCCAAAAGATTGTTAATTTTACTGTGTTATGACTAATATTGACATGAATAAAAAATGTATGATTTAAATTTCTTGTCATATTATATTGTATGTGGTTATATAATTCTTAAAAAATTCATTTTATTTTCATTATTTATGACCTATGTATCATCCCTCTCTCTTAGTACTTAAGGACCTTCGTGTCCATGTAAAAGATGTCATGTATCCCAAGCCCCTAGACCCACTCACTTGCATGCAAGTTACATTGTAATAAATGGGTGTTAGGCAATAATTGTTATTGTTTGATTCTGTATTTTTTCACTATGATTGATTAGAGATTTATTGTTGAAGAAATCTAAGATATAAGTGGATCTAGGATTTACCCCATATATTTTCATTAGTTTATCAAATAATATAAGCTAATACATATAAAAAGTCTCAAGTTCATGTCATAGTTATTAATCATAACTAATTAAAAGATGTTAATCATTGGATGGTGTAGTGTAAATATATATAATTTTTTATTAAAAAATTATACGTAACCATTTTTTCATAAATATAATAAAATTGTGAGATAAATATATTGATCAGGGTTTTAAATAATTTTTTCACCTCTAAGGGTGTAAAGTATTTTTGTATTTCGGGTATTGGATAATGTTCATAGGAATATTTTTCGTCACTTAAAACTGAGGGATGGTCATGTAATTATATTGATTAAATATCAAAAAAATCATTTAGTTGATCATATCTTGCACATTGAGTGTCATAAACACAATTATGTTTATTGGGTAGAGGCATCATCGTTGTTCAGGAAACAATGTAGTGATGGTTTAGTTGAATTAAATGTAGTTATTTATATTATTAAAGTGTCGCAACCTACTACTACAAAACCATGTTATGTAATACCTGTTAAAGTTTTTCTTTCACAAAATTCTTATTCATTGGCTTCTCATATTACTCTAGTAATAATAACAAATTATGAATCAGATGATTGAAATATGGAAATAACTTTAGGGGACATATCCATTGATACTTGTGATTTAATTAATCAGACTTTATCAATTTAGAAACTATCTAATGATGAAATAGGAGATGATATAGGCGAGGATGATGTGGAGAATGACCTTATGATGTTCTTTTGATAGATATATAAGAACCATTTAGTGATAGTAATACTATATTATTTACTTCCTTAGTCGAGGGAATATCAGGTGTACAACATTTTTATTGTAATTTCATTACACAAACAACTGAATTACCTAACATTATAGGTAACACATATGCAGCAACTGATGACACCATATATGTTTAATCAGAGTTAGAAATGAAAAGTTCATTGAAAATTTACCAAAGAAATACCACATTGGAAGATATTTCTTATTTGGTGATAATGAGTATAATAAAGAAAAATACCACATTTAGTGAAAAAATATAGGCTAGAATAAAAATTTTGAATATTGGAAATATCATATATGTTTTTCATATTCAAAGATAAAAATGATAGAAGGCCCATATACTTTTTTATATATAATCTTGTCAGATGGTAACTCCACACATGATGTAGAGTTTATATTAACAACTATTGAAGAGATGATATAAACATGTTAAGATGTTCCCATGTCCCTTTTACCAAAAGGAATACAAAGATATTCAAATACAAGATATCCTATGATAAATCATGGAATCCAAAAAAGGAAATTGTGAAATTTTAGTGTGATTAGGATGAATCATATGTAATGTTGTCACTGCTAATGGGATTTTTTGTATCTTAAAAATAATTTTATTTGTTATATTAACTCAATTGAATATTTCACCCTAGATAATCAAGTTAATTAGACATAGGAGAAGTTCAATGTGCTGTTTTGGGAATTCTGGCCACGTAACACTATGTTTCATTATTATAAACAATTCATTCAAGTTGGTGAAAATTTTCTTACAGAAAGTATTCAAGTGTTCTGAATATTAATAACACCCATTGATGGTAATCATCTTCCTCTCCCACTTCCATATTCCATTGTTGAAAAGGAGAATCTTAAGTCATGGGGTTGTTTTTTGGCATGAATACAGATTCATGTAATAAAAAGACAAGGATTATGTCTGATATTTAATCATAATTAAGTTATTGTAAATCCAGTTAAAAGTATTGTATTTTCATGAAATGAATTAAATAATGATCATTGATATTAAATTTGACATATTTTATATAATGGGCATACGTATTATAGAGATTAGAAAATAAAAAGGTGATCATTATGTTGGATATGCTTTATTAAGCATATATTTTAAGAAATATTTTTAATAAACTCTTAAATATATTGTTTTCGTCTATTTTCAGTATAAAATCACCAAAAAATAAATTTCGATTCGTGACTTAATGGCATTTTACTGTCTAATCATGATATATATGACTAGTTGATGTAGATTTTGTAGGATAAATGGTTGTTATAAAATTATGTTTCCCGAAGATATATCCATATGACCACTAATATTTTGGAGTTTATAAATGAGGACTTCAAGGGAGTTTGTAAACATTCAGTTATAGTGTTAATATAAGATACATTTTACAGATGTGTGAAGTTCTTTTTTTAATAGTCCCAATAGAATAATTAGAGGATGGAACATGGAATGTGTTTTGGTCTGAATTTACAAAGATAAATTCCTAATGTACAATAGTATTCTTAATCATTTCATGTTAAAACCGTTTATAAGGAAGGGATACACTTTTAGGTAACATATTTCTATAACCCACTCAAATGAAATTGTGGCCAAATGATAGTGGCCTTGCGAAAAAGCAGATACTATGATTTTGGTTCATTCTAGGCATTGGTATATCCTTATTCACATATTTTTGTAGTGTTTTCATTGGTGAACATATAATGAAGTCCCTATGTTGACATGATGTACCATTTGAGTAATATAGTTGACTTATATAGTGAACCATGGATTCTTGTTGGTGAATTGTATACATTTAACATTCCTGTTGATCAGTAGATTGTGGTCCCTAGTATTACTAATTTATTCCCTCTGGGATGGCCAAAGTTTACTCATATCAGAAATGAAATGGACCGAACTTGAGAATGGGGACATAGATTATTATGTATCTTTTTTTACACATAATGTAATACTCATAAAAGATGTCCCAATGTTGAAAAAGGGCTCTAATTCATAGAATCGTTGATTGAGTTTATGTATTTTTTTGTTACTGTGTAATTTTTTTTGTTATTTAGGATATTTCATTTATGGAAGCTTTCATTTAAGTATTTTTTTTCATTGACGGAATATTTAATTTCTAGGATGAATAAAAAATAATTTGGTGATATTTTAACTACTAATAAATTTGACACTAAATGGAAATGAATAAAAAAATGTCAGCCTCTAAATGAATGGTCAATAAATCTATCCTTACAATCCCATGAAATGACCTCAAGAAGAATTTTTAAAAGGTTTCTCTTTATGTGAGAAAACATTGTATCTTTGGTTATTTGAAACAAAGTCTTAGAAAAATGAATATCCACTTCCCTTATAACATGATTAGTTGAATATATCATGCAGTCGTATGTACTATCCATTATTTTTATCGGAGTCGATATATCAATCATTCTGTTACATCAAGAAATAAATCAATCTTCATATTTCAATAGAAAATAATATACATCCATATAGGCACATAATTTTTTATAAATTAATTAAATATGATTGTAGATCATTAAAATAAGTAATTACAAGACAAATCAAATAACCAAAGTCACATATATTTTTTCGTCTCATTTTTCTTAATAATTATTAATTATGTATTCTAATTTTCTACATAATTTCTCTTCCTGATTTTTATAAATATTTTTTAATGTGTATAAAATTAACTATAAAAAGTTATGATGTTATAAAATATATATATGGAAGAACTTTAATTGCTCAAATTATAAAAAAACAAGTTTCATGTCTAGTCATAAAGGGATGTGGGGTTCCTGTTTAGATTGTATAGAGGTCACATAATTTACATCATCTTTCACTACCAACTATCATCATCCACCATCTTCAACATGTTGGGTTATATAGTTTAGAAATTTTTGGCTTCACCATCATCGATAATTAACTCATTTCCTACCTATTAGAGAGGTATAGGATATGGGATCATATATTTCATTTTATAGAGGAAGAGATGATTATTAATCTTGAGGATGTGTCCACTATTTTGGGACTCCCCATTGAGGGTGTGGCTATGAAAGGATGAGTTAGTGTGGATTAGTTTGATTTAGTTCACAAGATACTATGAATTAAGGTACTAGGAGATAATAGCTCTATCATCAAGAGTAAATGATGCATGTATTGGATAAATGATCACTACACCCATCTAGTCGACGATGCTGACGATATCTCCATTCAACGTTTTTCATGTGCATAAATTCTAAGAATTATTGCTGATATGATCTTCATCAATAATTACACTACATTTTTCTAGTTGATGTATTTACCATTACTAGAGCACTTGGGCATGGTAGGTAAGTATATATGGGGGTATATATCTGTTTCTTATAAATAAGAGGCACTATATATTTCATGTCACAAAGATAAGATGAAAATTACATGATGTCATCCTTTTATTCGGTTGTGGATATTATAGCACATACCTTACTTATATCTACATTCACATATTCTATTTCTAGCTGATATTTTATAAGAGTATCCATGGGGATGATGGTATGTTTGTAATTCATTATTATGTGAAAATATAACGTAGAAATTTATATTATGATATATAAATATAAAAAAGTTGACTATAGGTGGGGTAAAGAACATCAATATTCTCATACTGTTAGACATGATGTCAATGATAACAAGAATATGTTGGATAGTCTTTAACCAAATGTCTTCTGTAAATAATAATTATATAGTTAAATTATTATTGCCTATTTTAAATGACTTCATTTATTAATTAATTATTTTTTTTGATATTTTTGGTTTCGTGGATGTCATATATTCATTCAATAATCTAGATTCTATCACCTCACTATATGGTGATGATCGCTTCCATCTCAAGCATCATATCTATATATCATTTTATTTTATCTAGTGGAATCATGTAGATGCAGTAAAAAAAATCAGCTTCTATCATCCCAATCCTACACCACCCAATCATTTTCTTTAAATTTATTAATTGAATATGTTGAGGAATACAGACTTCATCTGGAGGTGAAATTATGCATGATATATTGAAATGTGGTAAAAATGACATCAGTCCAGATTACAAGGCTAAGAATATTATTCATTAATTTATTGTATCAGTTGGATTATGGGAACTAGTACTGTATATCAGTATTGATATATCTTACATGACATATAAAAGGCTATCATATGTGGTAATAATTATTCCTTCCAATTTTTAATATATTTTTTATTAAAATTAGTTAACTAAATTATTTGTTTTTGCAGGATGCTCATATCACACACCTCATTCATAACTCGGATCCTGCCGAGTGAGGTGAATTTGACTTGGCCTATTTTCACATAGTAGTGATAGAATTACTTATTTCCATGTATTATATTTATCATGGGTTTTTTGTTGACATGTGAGGAGATGATGAGGGTGATGAGACTAATATAGATGAATCATAGGGTGACAAACCTATTATGGATACATCAAATGATGATGTGGCATAAGCGGAGGGTATTTTTCTAGACCATCTAGATGCTCCAATACTTCCTTCTTCATTCGATCCATGGATACATTCATAAGATCAAGAACAACTAAAACCATAGGTTATTCATATAAAAGGCCTCCAAATGTCTTCTACTGATTCTTTTATATAGTCTCTTCATGTTTCATATTTTTCTACAATGATAGAGGTTGACTAGTTTGTTTTACATTGTATATTTTCCTCTGATCTTTTGATATCGACTACATAATATCCATAATTCCTACATGTTAGAGAGAGTTCCAGTCAATATTAACTTTCCTTGTAACTATGATAGGGTATGGTTGTGGGGACTCTAGGTCCATGGACTCTCACACATGATGATGTGGATATAGGTACTAGAGTTACTACACAAGAGGTATGTGTGCTAGAGCATAGACATCAACATAAATACTGTGGATGAATTATTTATACACCTGGTTGTGGCATGAATGAATGTAGGATATAGTGACACATATTGGACTAAAACATGTTATATGTTTTCTAAATCATTAGTTGTACATTATTAAAAAACCTAGTAACATATTACAATTTGTTACATATAACAATGAAATTTATACAATTAGAAATTAATACAAATGTCTATGAATGATCAAGAAACATTAATATTAATAACTACATTGGTAATAAAAATAAAAATTAATATTTTTTAATTTTATTAATACCTATAATTATTTTTATTTTTATTATGTATAATAAATAAATTTATTATTTTACTATTAAATATTAATAATATTAATAATTATGTTTTATGTAATTATTAGTTATATTAATAACTAATATTAAATTATTAATTATATATGTAATTATATAATTAATAATACATACTACAACATGTTATAAATAATATAATTATTAACTAGTAAATATATTAATTTTTAATAATTAATCAATAGACATTTCAAAAAGTATATATATAAATTAGTTATTATATAATTACTTATTTTTAATAAAAAAATAATATATTGTTAATTAATAATAAAAAATAAAATTTATAATTATTAAATATATTACCTATTGATAAATTTCTAATAAATATATCAAAAAATATTTTGAAAAGAAATCTAATTATATTGAACACTTTAATTAATCAATATGTGGGAGTATAGTATTTTGTATATAAATTAATTAGCTATAATTTAGTAATTATATTATTACTAATTATTATATATTCTTTATATATTACTTATTACTTATTAATAATTCACGATTAAAATGTATTAATATTTTAATAATATATATTATAAAAAGTGAAAAATTAAAAAGTAAAAATAATCAGCAGACATGAAATTTGTTCACACATTCTATATAAGTATTATACATGAGGTTGGAATGCAATTCATGCCTCCTTCTGATCCATAGGAATTATGTATGAAAATCATGTTTCTAGTGCAAGGAGATAAGTTTGAACCGCATTCACACTTCTCTAGAACACTTTTGAAAAAAAATATAAAACACTATACCATTTTTTAATTATTATTTTTAAAAAACACCTGAAAATTAATTGAGTAGCTTCCAACCATCCACCACATGATGCAGTCTCCATGAAAAAAATGGGAGAACAACTAATAAATTTATCATATTTTGATGATTCATATTAAAATGTTTAGGTTTTTAAATTTTTGATTCAATGAATAATCTATAATTTCTTGTTTTTATCCATATTTTGGTTTTATTAAGCTTAGGATTCATTTATTCTAGTTTAATATTGTTTTATTTACCTTTATGTAAGGTTCATTTTTCCCTTAAATTAGGTGTGTTATCCTTACATGAGGCTCTATTAAAATTAAGTAAGGGGGTTATTACCTTTATGTGGCATTATTTTTTCTTGGTTGACCCCTATGTATGTGGTTTTGTACCCTTATGTATGTTTGGATATGTATGGTATACCTTTTTATATGGGTTTTTGTAACCTTATGTACCCAAGGTAATATGTGGGCAACCTTTATGTATCATTGTGACCAAGACCTAACATATATAGTCACGACATCATTATTGTGGAATATTTATTAGAATACATAAATACACACCCAAGAACTGTAATAGTTCATTTCCTTTAGTAACATAGAAACATAAAAACTAGTCTATAAGTGAGCTACGCCATCTCTCACTATGTTTTGACAACTATATCCTTACTTATACATATCATACATAATAATATTCTTCATAACCTAGGGAAAGGAAACATTGGAAAAGGTGAGCTAAAATGTATAGTAGGGGTAAACGAGGGATAAATATAATCATAACATGAGCATAAGTGTATGATAACATGATCATAACATTTGGAAAGAATACCTTTTATATCAAATATCACAATGGGAAAAAAATTGGTAGTTCATAAGACACGAATCGTAAAAAAATCAAAGAATATGAGCCTTGAGAGCACAACATTTTTCATAAGTCATGGAATTTGTGGCATACACATAAGTAATGAAAATAATTTCTATATTGATCAAGGATCACTTTCAAGACAACCATAACAGACAAAGTCCTTTATTGTACCGAGTTCACTCCTTGTTCCATCCATAGATTACTATAAAGGGATCAAATCCTACTATATCTATGTGTTTCTGTACTGAGTTCCCTCCCCATTCCATCCATGACTATCCGTTAAGATATATAAATATTTACCCAATGAATTGAAGGGATATATGGGTCTCAACCATCACTTAATTAAAACCACATTTATGTATTCTAAATGATCATAAACATTCATCATATCATAAACCATGAAATGAAATGAGTATCATAAATTTCATATCACTACCTTAGGAAAAGAGGAAGGTTTCATAATCCTATATTCATATAACTATCAATGAAAATAAGTATGTTTTATAATAAATATATCACTGTATAACCCATGGAAAGGAAACAAGATTCATAAACATCATTCTATAAAAACATAAACCGTTTTAAAAAATATATGAAAAGTATAATTGAATAATATCCTCAGTAAATAATAAGTAAACTTAATGAATGTAATATTAAACTAAAAAAAGTTTGAAGTATTATTTAATTCATTTCCTGATGAAAATAGTCTTTAAGCTTTAAAAAAACTCTTTTAAAACATAAAACCTTTTTAATTGAAGAAAATAATTAAAACATATAATCGAATATTTAAAAATCATTTAAAACACATTTTATAACATCAAAAATTTAAAAATAATTTTCATTAAAATTGAGATAAAATATCTTTTAAAAACGTTTTTAAAAACATATTTAGAAATAATGTTTTTGAATGAAAATAGAATTTTGACCGAAAATGTAGATAATGTTAGATTTCCATAAAAAATATTAATTGTCTAAAAAACCAAAGAGGTGAAAAATGGTACCATTACATAGATATATCATTAATAACCAGAGTAGACTAGAAGTAATGGGAATTATTGAGAGATATATCAAAATACTTTATCATTGGAGGCATATATAAACAATCCCAATAAACTATGAGATTGTAACCTAAAACCATTACCACATTAGTAACCTTGAATCATAAGCCCCATGAAGGAATAAAATAAATTGAAACTTATATTATCTTGAGGATGAATAAATTTCTTATATTACATTTCCATGGGGTTTTGTATACACCTTATTAAGAAATATAGGTGCATAACATAACATGTGTCTCAAAGAAGGAAAATTGAAACAAAAATCCATTACAGATTGGGTAACTGTTGAACCATAAACCCAATGAAAGAGATATCCTAAAATGGATATTTAAACCCTAATAATTATCATTATAGTAATAATAATATATATTCATTTATATTTTTTCACCACATAAAAGGAACATGTGGTGAATATCACATTTGTCTCGCATAAAGTAAAAGTGAGACAGAAATCCCTTACCTTAAGACTTAAAATACTTCATACACATTAAAACATCATGTATAATAAATATATGTTTATTATAAATATAATAATAACAATATTAATATATATCATACCATATAGGTTTTTATTATGGCCTTTTATTACCCATTTATTAACAATACCATCATAAAGTCATGTTTCAGATAATAACCACTTGGTTTTTTGTATAGATTTTATTAGTTATATTTTTGGTTCTATTAAATTAATAAAGATTAAATAATATTTATTATCATAACCAAGATTTAAATATAATATATATTTCTTATATATGTGTTTTTAATAGTCTACAAATGTTTGAAATTGGAAATGAAATACACCATTCATAGAGGCAATAGATTATACATTTACATGAACGTTGGTTTCATTTTCTTTGTATGATTGAATGAAATAAAATAAAATGATATATTATCATTATAGAATAATTTTTATGTCACATATATCACATATTTTTAATAAAATCATCATTAATACATTCCATGTATAGAATTAATGAATCACATCACCACGTGATACGGTAGTCCACAATACACACAAATGACATTATCGTACTCCCCAAAAATGGAAAGCATGAAATTATGTGGGATAAATTAATTAAATAATAATAATAATATCTTAGATATCATATTTATCATATATAAACTATTAATCGATCATTATGGCCTTCCCTAAGAGGTGTAAATGGAAAAACGAACATCGTCAGTCTATGAGATGATAGTTCGATTTACACACAAATGATGATTTAATAACCTATTTGATGGAAGTGGATATGTATGTAGGTAAAGATCTTATCATAACAACATATCAGTAAATTTAATTTAATAAGGTTTTTATATTAACATGGTGTAAGAAATATGAAGGGGTTTGAGGAGGAAATAAAATAAAAACATTTTTTAATGTATGTTACCTCTTCTTTTGGGTATCCGCCTTGAGTTTTTAGTAAAATCATTCCTTGTATAGATATATTCCAAAAATAATGATAATGGGATAATGGGAGGGGAAGTGATTTTGGTAGGTTTTGGTTAATCCAAATGTCTAGAGAGGTGTAAATAAGTGAGAGTGGTGAGCTCTCCTTTATAATTGATTAGGGGTGGCATTTTTGTTAATCCCTAAAACTATTCACTATTGGGAGGTTTCCCATATCTCAAGTGCATCAAAATCTGAATAATAATTGATGTGATAGATTAATTGTTCACTAAATACCTACATCACACAAGATAAATACATTTTTATCATGTTCTTTCTCGGTCTTTAAGATTATCTTCATACACTACTACAAAACAGGCCTTTAACTACGTGGGTCTTTATCTGCACTAGAAAAAAGAGATGACAAAGAGAAATTTTATCAGTGATAAAAAATAAGTGATAAATTTTACCTTTATCATCACTTTTGTTTTAGCACTGATAAACTATACCTTTTATGAGAGCTTTTTTTAGCGCTGATAAAGTGTACCCCTTATCATCACTTTATTTTTAGCACTATTATAGTGTACTCTTTATCAACACTTTATTTTTATCACAAGTAAAAGGTAACATTTAACATCATTTTATTTTTAGTGCTCATAAATAGATCCTTTATTCGTGATTTTTCACCGCTAATAAGGGTCCAAATAAAATTTAAATTATTAATTAATTATTAATGAAAATGAATAAATTGATTAAATTATATATAAATTATAAATACTAATAAATAGTATATATTATATATATATATGTGTATGAAAAATGAAAATTAAACAAATAAAAATTAAAAATAAGTAAATTGAAAAAAATATTAACATTTTATTAAGTAAATAATTAATGATAATGTTATAAATATTGTCTATTAAATATATAGATATGTATGAATGTATATAAATATGATTCATGTTATACGATGTATTTATAATTTTACATTAAATATTCATATATTTGGTGAATAATGGTTTATAATTAAAAATTAATACGAATTAAAAATACTAACTAATAACAAAGAGTAATTACCATAATTGAATATCGTTTAATTTTTTTTAACATAGATCAAGATTTTGATATACTGATTTCACATTTACATAATTAATAAATTTGTATATATATACAACACACACACACAAAACATATCCATTTTCAATATAATAAAAGTGTAGTTGTTTACAGTTTATTTGATTTCACTTATTTTTATCATGCATGCACTTGAGATTAAATATTCATTAATAATGTGAAAAAAATTGATAAAAAAATATTTATAAATAAAAATATTTATAAATGTGTATTTACAATATTTAAATATTTAAATATTTATAATTATAAATAAATAAATATTGTTTTTTGAAAATGTATTTTTTTAATTATTAATAAATAATTACATATATTTAAATAATTATTGAATTTATAATAAATTTAATTAATAAATGAATATATGTAATACATGTATATTTATATAAATTTATGATATATATATATATATTTATAATGATATAAATATTTTTTAAAAAATATATATATAATTAAAAATAAAATAATTTTATATTTATATAATTATAAAATTATAATAAATATATCTTAATTAAGAATATGTATACTATATTTACATTTACATATATTTATTAAATAAATGTATAATTATAAATATATACATAAAATTATAATTATAATTATAATTATAATTATAAATCCTTTATCAGTGTTTAAGTAATAAGCACTGATAAAAGGCATATTTATCAGTGGTTTTTTATTTCTGATAAAGATAGATATTTATCTTTGCTAAAAAACGCTGATAAAAGTTGTATTTTTCAATAATAAAACAATACTATGGATAATGAATCATTTTATCAGCACTTTTTAAGTGCTGATAAAATGAATCATTATCGATGTTTTTTTGGAAGCGCTAATAAATGTTTCCCAATCTATTTTAAGAACCCTAATCATTGCAAACCATTTCACGATATCTTAAGCTCTCTATAGATACCACCTACTGCTAGCAATCCTACTTAGTGAATTGATGCTAGAATCATGGATTAAAGTATTCTTTGGCTTGAATGATTTAAGATTTGAATGAATCCATGGATCCAATAGATGTCTTTCTCTACATTCTCTTAGGGAACTCGGGTTGTAAAACATAAATGGTTCTAGATATGGTGGAGGTTTTTTTACAAATGTGGGTGTGGTGATTTATCCATTTTGGATATTGGGCCACAGAGATCATCCATTTTGTTGACTAGAATTTTTAGTGTCTGAAACACTTATACTACCAGCCATCCCAGCATTGGTCACAGGTTATACATGTATATCCTTCCTGATAAATTACATCTGTGAATTAATGTAGAGGATTTGTGAGCTAATATTTGATTTATATGAAAGTGTGGATGAATCATGATGTATTTTCATTAGAATTTTTTTAATCAACTATATTGTATAATTACCATCTCATTTTGCATCGCCTATATAATTTTGTATGTATCAATTTCCATGTTGTTGGTTGTGTAGCCTATGATATTGCTTCTTAGAGTATTAAACATAATAGTTTTTTTTTCATTATAGACTCTATATGGGAAGTGATGTTTTATATATTTGATAATTTTTGTGATTCCACATATATTTTTGAGTGAAGTAAGTGTATTCCACATAGAAAATCTTAAAACATGGGAGTTGTTCTATCTCGGTAGAGGCTAGTGTGTATAGGATAGATGTGCAAGGGTTGGTGAGTTTTTCTCCCTTTTGTGATATATCTTATTGATGTGTATTATTGGTTTATGCCATTTTATTTATGGTCCTCCCTTGAATATTATTGATGGGTCAATGTGTATTAAATAGCCTCCCTATAATCCTTCTGATGGGTAGATCTAATGTGATGAACGCCCTAGAATCCTTAGGATGGGTCAGTATGGGGATATGACATCCCAATAGTCTTGATATGCTTTCAAATATTTGACACACCATAAATATTAAATGTAATAATTCATTAGGTTGCTAAATAAATTGTTCCAAAAAATATAATAGAGGTTATCAAATTTTAGATATTAGAAATTATTTTTTGGTATTTAAAATTTTAGGTCTACATGTATTGGTTCCACCGCAAGAATTATATTATTACCATCCATGTATATGAGAAATAACTCTTTATTTATCAATTTTTTATAAAGAAATTTTTCATCTTCTAGTTGATAGAATGAGATTTTATTATTCATGTTTATAATATTTGGGTTTCTTAGAACTCATTAATTTCATATATTATATTTTCATCTATTTAAAAGATTTAATAAATACTTGATGCGTGTTAAACAATTTTTATTATTTCAATTTGTTTCTTGAGACTCATCCCCTGTCTATTTTATAAACAACTATCATCATTATCACTTTCATCTCTATAATTGTTATTTTATTTTGTTTCTTTAGACCCATCACCCATTTTTTTCTTATACTACTTAGAACAATTTTCATCCCATAGAAGACTACAACATAGAGTATTTCAAACAACATAGGTGCACACCCAAAATAGAATGAGAATGTGGGTCAAACAACAAAATTAAATGATAAACATTTGGGAGATGAGATTATAAGCATGAAAGTTTTATATAACTTTCACCTTCAAATGAATTCATAGGAAAACACCTTACGCAGTGGATAAATCCTTTTCTTAAATTCAATTACCCATTTTCTTCCATGAATAATTTATCTCTTTGAAATAATCAAATGTTGGGTTTGTCATATTATAATTGTTTACAACTTTAAGATTTGATAATGAATATATAATATGTATTTAATTATTTCTTATACAAAATTAATATTTTTTAAACCCAATAGGATGGATATTAATCAAAAATGAATTCATGATAATCTTTTGACAAAATATTATGAAGATAGAGTTAAAGACTTTATAAAACTTTCAAGTGATCCTGCATATGTCATTTATTAGATCCTTTAACCAATTCTACATTTTTTTATTCATGAAAAAATTATTTTTTTGGAGTTAGAAGAAAATTTTATGTTTCACATAATAAATCAGGTAAATAAAAGTAGGACTAAAATCATTAAAAACAAAACATGCACACCGATTGGCATGATACTACAGTTTATTGATCTTTTGATATGAATACAAATGTAAAGGATGATGAAGATCATATGGAATAAATGAAAATGGAAATTTAATATTACCTTCTTGATTCTCCAATGTTGTTTGAGAAGTTAAATAACTATATCAAGAGACCATTGTATACCATCTACACTAAATACACAACATTGTCAGCAGTATTTAAGTTATATAATTTTAATTCTGGTAGTGGATGGAGTGACACCAGCTTTATAGAACTACTTTGTCTCTTGAATGATATTCTGCTAGATGAAAATAAACTACCACATTGAACATATCACCCTAAAAAATTATATTTTCAATGGGAATTATCTCTTAAAAAATAAATTATTGTATAAATAATTTCATATTGTTTCACAAGAACCATGAATCACTAATAAAATGCCCAAAGTGTGGCACATATCAATACAATAAAAATGATTCTTATCCTGTGAAATTTATTTGGTAATTTCCTATTATTACATTTTTTAGAAGAATATATGGATTTCATTAATCGATAATAAAATTTACATGGAATAAAGATACAATATTTAAATAAGGGAACCAAAATAATCCAACAGATTCTCCTCAGTGGAATAAAATTGATTATGAGTGTTTTTATTTTAGAAATGATCTAAGAAATATTCATATTGTATTATCTACAGATAGAATAAATACATTTTTTGTAGAAAATAGTACACACAGTACATGGCCCATCATATTGTTACATTACAACATTCAATGATGGTTATGCATGAAGTGAAAATACATTATATCATTTCTTATTATATCTGAAACAAGGAAACATAGTAATGATATTTATGTCTACATGGATCCATTTATCGAAGATCTAAAATTTATGTCTGATATTGGGATTACAATGTACAATTCTCATGAAATTTTAGAATTTACATTGAGGTCCATGTTGTATGTTATGATAAATGAATTTTCTACTTATGGAAATTAATCCATCTATAGCATTAATGGAATGTTAGGGTGTCCCATTTTTGAAAAATGCACCTACTTAGTTTAGTTAGAAAATTCCTCTAAGACTGTGTTTTTAGGAAATCAAATTTTTTTACCATGACGACATAAATAACTATCATTGATGACAACATTTAATGAGAATATCAAATATTTTATAATACTTTATTCAGTAACAGGTGATCAACTATATAGTAAAGTAAATGTTATTGAAACTATTTTTAGTAAACCGTTTTTCAAAAATCGTACAGAATCTGGTTAGAAGAAGAGTTCAATTTTCATTGAATTACCATATTGGAATTGTTTATATGTCAAAACTTTTATTGATTTCAGGCATGTATAAAAGACTGTATTTGATATTGTTATTGGAATATTACTAAATGTTCCAGGAGAAATGAAATATGGCATCAAGAAATGTTTGTACTTGATTGAAATGGGGATAAGGGGATATTTCATACTGGTGAAGGGTAAAAGTTAGAATTTTCATCCTATGTACCATACACTCTTTCCAAATAGGAATTTTTTTTTCATTTTACTTAATAGGGTACGACTTCCTTAAGGGTATTCATCAAATATCTAGAATGTCATTTCGATGACTAAATTGAAGTTACAAAGACTAAAATCACATGAATCTCTTGTTTTTCTATAAGATTGGATTCTTATTTCTTTCCATTACATTCTCCCTCAAAATGTATGATATATATTAACTGGACTTTGCTTCTTTTTCAAATCCATTTGTAGTAAATTGATAGGCCTGGTGATGTTTCCAATCATGAATAAGGAGGTTGTGGTCATATTATTTGAATTAGATATATTCTTCCCACCATCATTATTTGATATAATGGTCCACCTAATGGTTCACTTAGTAATAGATGTTTAAATATGTGGTCATGTCCATTATAAATGGATGTAACCCATTAAATGATATATGATTATTTTGAAATGGTATATCCATAATTGAAGTCGAAAAGAAGTTTGTATATCAGAATGATATATTTTTGAAGAAGCTATTGAATTCTATATCGATTACCTATCAGATGTTGAAAACATCAGTCTCTCAAATTCTCATCAGACAAACTCCTTATAGTTAAAGTGATTTAGGGAATAAATGTTGTACGATTACATTGACAGAGGGGGAGAAAGTAAACCATTAAATTTTACATAATAGTGAAGACTTTGATCTATAAACTGAATCCCACAATGAAATTATTTGTGATTTTAATTCATCATGGGATGAAGGATATATATAAAAAACACATAATAAATAGTTCATAGGATGATTCCATGGTCAAATTTTTAAGATTTTTTCTAAAAAAATTCATATTCAATTACCAAACAACTTCAATGGATAGATGGGGAGAGGAATGAAAATGTTATATCATAAATTGGTTATTAATTAAATGGATATAACTTTTATAAATAATAACACAATGAATATAGTATGCTAAAAAATATTGGTGTTGCACTTGTGGGGTAACTGATGCCCAAATTCGGTTCTAAGGATAGAAATCTAATTTATAAAAATATGTCATATTTTGAAATTATTGAATTGATATATGAGTTGGATTATAAAAAATTTTAGGCATCAATTTTCTATTTCAAATTGGTTGACAATATGAGTTAAAAAAATATTTGATGAAATGGGTTCTATGAAGGTGAATTTCAGTGTGGAATGGTAAAAAAAATATTAATTCATAATGGAATTACAAGTAGTGAAAGTATTTTATGTGTGATAACCAATAAAAAATAATTTGTCAATTTCCCAATGGTAGACTAAAACAAATGTCGAGTTAGATGAAAATCTAATGAAGGAGTACCCTTTTATGGGGAGATAAAAATCTGTTCATTTTAGTCCCAATGTAGACATTGTCTTGTATGTTAGAGGGGACCACAAAGAGGGGATTTTGATTCATGGTAGAGTAACCAAAATTTTAAAACTTTTAAAAAAATAAAGAGAGTTCAAAGAGAAGGTAATTTTTTTAAATATATTATTCATTACTTATAATATAATTTGTTATATACTGCATTAACATAATCTAAATTAAATGTCTGAATACTCATGCAAACAATGTCTTCTATACATGAAGATGTTTCCAATCCCTCGGGATAAAGAACTATAATGAAGGAAACCCTTTGTGAAGATATAAATGTAATGTTATGATATACTTTCTATACTTTACTAAAAATTAGATAATATAACATTGATTAAATTCCACCATCTTCTTCTCCCTGAAAACCTTTTCACCCTTGAGGTGTGGACATTTATCAATTTTATTTCATGTTCCCCCACTACTCAAGTATAGAAGAAATCTTGATGTTTTCACAGAAAAATCATTTTCTGTAGAATTAATGTATTATTTCATATTTATGTATTATTTATTTATTTTTATTATTACTCAAATAATAATTGTTTTTTTATACTGGTGGATTGTTTTGTTTGATTTGGGGTGGTTTTTTTGAATATTCTCATGCTCAAGAGATATTGGAGTTACAACCACAAACTTATACAATGACAAAAAGGAAATGTGTTAAGAATTCAAACAACCATAATGAAAAGGTCAATCCATACTAGATATTTAATTAATTTTTTCATCATTTTAGCTATTTTTTTCAATTAAATTTCATTATAATTTTTATTTAATACTAATTTAGATTTATTTATAATTTTTTTTGGAATTTATATTGACTAAATGTTCTTAGAATAAAACCTTTCTCTTTGAAATCTAGTAATGTTGAGTAATCTCATGTGGTCATTAATTTGACTTATCATGATATAATAAGCACCTCATCATCTTATACACTTTTGGATTTCAACAAATAGAATGGTTTTTTAGATAAGAACATGGATTTAATATATAGTGTTTGCTGTTTTACAAAGGAAGGAAATAGAAATCATTATAACAATGGAAGATATAATTTTTTTGAGACTTTAAGACTTCTGAAAATCATCGGTACCTCAATCTGACACATGGTATGATTGGTATTTCTTCAAGTGAATCATTTTATTTAAAATTAACATCAGTTTTAAAAAAATTAACAAATATACAACTTAAAACTGGGAAAAAACAATCATATTGTTTTGATAATTTACAAAAATTATCCACAAGTAATGTTTACGTATAGGAGTCATCCTCACCCCAATCAGATACATGATGTTCCTAGTATGACTCAAAGTGCTCATTATCAGTTTGAAATCACAATTTTAGTTCAAAAAGTATCACTCAAAAAAAAACTATCAAACATGTTTGTATTATCTTGATTATTTTGTGAAATGATTCATAAGCCATTTTTCAAATGCAGGAATCAGTCTCACATAAAACTGACACACGATATGATCAATACGAGTCAAAGTGCATGTTTCCAGTTTAAAATTACATTTGAGTAAAAATTGATAGTTATAGACTCAAAATTGATAAAAATCATTCAGATTATTTTATTACATTAGGAAAATGATCCTTATATAATTTGATACATGCATTAATCAACTGCACCTCAATCCAAAGCATGATGTGAATGATATGACTCTAAGTGCATCATTTTGATTCAAATTGACTTCAATTTTAGTAAAATTCAAAAGTGACCAACTGAAAATTGATAAAAAAACATTCAAATTGTTTTTATACATAATTTAAATGATCTGTAAGTCATTTTTGATGTGTAGGAATCATTTACACCTCAATCTAATACACAGTGTTCCCAGTATGACTTAAAGTGTCTGTTACCAGTTTAAATTAAACATTTTAGTTCATTAAGTGTCACCCACTAAAAATATAACAAACACACTCAGATATTATTTATAATTTTGGAAAACTATTCATAACTCATTTTTATGTGCAGGAATTATTCTCACATCAACCCAATATGTGAATTGATTAGTATAACTCCAAGTGCATCTTTTTTATTTGAAATTTACATAAATAATAGTAAAATAGACAACTAACATACTCATAACCAATAAAATTCCTTCTGATTATTTTCTACTTTACTAAAATGATCCTTAATCCATTATTACCATGTGGGAATTATTTAAACATCAATATAATACACGATGTTCTTTGTATGACTCAAAGTGTTCATTATCAATTTAAAATTGACTTGTTAGTTCAAAAAGTCTCTCACTTAAAACCTATCAAACATGCTAGGATTTTATTTATAATTTGGTAAAATGATAAGTCATTTTTGATGTGTAGGAATTAATATGACATTAAAATCATACATGATGTGATTGGTATGAGTCAAAGAGTATGTTTCCAATTTAAAATGGAATTTTAGTAAAAAATATAAGTGATATGCTCAAAACTGAGAAAACTTATTTATATTTTTTTTATACTTTAGAAAAATTATTAATACATCATTTGAGATGTGTATAAATTATCCTTGCCTCAATATGATGCATTTTGTGAGTAGTATGACTCTAACTTCATCTTTTTATTAAAAATCGGCATCGATTTTAGTAAAATGGACAAGTGGCCTACTAAAATCCAAGCAAAGAATTTCAGATTTTTTTAAAACTTTATGAAAATGTCTCATAAGTAATTTTTAATTTGTATGAATCAATTTAACCTCAAATCGATACATGATGTTCCCTATATGACTTAATTGTTCTATTATTAGTTGAAAATCAATATTTTTTTTTCAAAAAGTGTCACTCACAGAAAACTAATCAAACATGCTCAAATTTTCTCGAAAAATTGGTAAAATGATTCATAATTAATTATTTAAATATAGGAATTAGTCTCACTTTAAACATATACACGATATGGTCAGTACAATTCAAAGTATGTGCATCTGGTTAAAATGACATTTTTGTAAAAAAAACACAAGTGGCATACTCAAAACCAAGGAAACATGTTTAGATGGTTTTCATACTTTATGAAAATGATCCATAATTAATTTGAGGCATATAGGAACCATCCAAACCTCAATTTGATGCATGGTGTGACTCGTATGACTCCAAGAGTGTCATTTTATATAGAACCGAAATCAATTTTAGTATAATGGAAAAATGACCTCATCAAAATAGAGAAAACACATTCATATTGTTTTGATACTTTATGAAAATGATTAATAAGCCATTTTTGATGTGTAGGAATCATCCTCACCTTATTCTAATATATGATATTCCCAGTATGACTCAAAGTATCTGCTATCCGTTTAAAATTGACATTTTAGTTCACAAACTGTCACTCACACAACTACAAGGTTGTGCCCATGTGGATTATTCTTATTCTTATTTAATTAATTATCACATAGATAATGTTTGAATATGAAAAGGAAATGGTGTGACATGAAATAATCAACACCAACTCAAAATAATACATAATGTTTCTGGTATGACTCAAAGTTTAGTTTAAAATTAAAACATTCTGCTAGATTATTTCTTTATATAATTACAAACATAAGAATTGTTTTCTAATATAGGTGTGCTCTTTTGATCATGAATGGGTGGTTCATTCAACAATACCATGATTCGGGTTCAGGATCAAAATACAAAAAAACATTGATGTTTTTTGAATGTATGTAATAATTTGTACTTATGTAATTATATAAATCAATGTATGAAATCTCTATAATATAGTGTTATTTTCTTGTATTTTTGTTTTAAATTTCATTTCATATAAATTCGTTTTTGGCACTTGATTTTTTTGGTATCTGGTAGAGTTTTGGTGTTGTGGTGTGCTATTACAACATAATGAACTAGTGATATAGTGTGCTATTATATCACACAAAAATATTCCCCTTTATCAGAAATTTTGAAAGTGCGTATGAATGGATCATTTAAAAGTGATTTTAAAAGTTCTGATTAATTCAATAATTATCATCTCTTATGAAGGAGATGATAAATGTGTCCTTTATCAGCACATTGAAAAACAATGATAAAGGTATCCTTTATCTATGATAAATAAAAGAGCGTATAAATTATAGGTTATTTTAATCTCACTTAGGTATTTAGTGATTTTTAAGAAGTAATAAATGAATTTTTAGTGTTGTTAACGGCCTATTCTGAAGTAGTGATATTTTACACCAAGGTAATTTTTTATAATTGTATTTACTTAGGAAATTTATCCTTTAAGTATATAATTAAAAAGTGATTTATTAGATAATTTAGAACTAGTACTTCTAAATATTAATTCCAATTAATTAAATAAAAATAATATGTTTTTTAAAAATTAATTTTAATAGAAATTCATTAATGCACAAAACCATATTTTATCATTAATTGTGTGAATTAATTTTAAATATTTTCCCAAATCATTATGGTAAAAATTAATTTGAACTAATTAGATTATAAAAATTCTTATTATCCCAAATATTCATTCCATTTTCTGAAATTCCATTTATATAGTGGTATAATTTGATTTAGAATTAAACCCGTGGATGCAACGAGAAAGATGGTTATTGAAGAAAAAATGATCAAAAGTTTACAATGTTTTTATATCCAATTTCGCTATAAAATTGATTAAAATGGCCTACATTGAATTAATATATGTATTATTGAACTAATTATACCTAAAAACCAATTTAAAATATAATTTAACTTTATAAATAAATTAAGTGAAAAAGTTAGTTTTCAATTAAAATTCATTATTTTTCACTATTCATAAAAAATTGAATTTTTTAAGAAAAATAACAAAGATCCAGCCTAAGTTAATTTTTACATCATAAATTAATTTTTTTCGTTTATTTCATCAAATTAAATTTCTAAATTTGTCAAAAAAAATAACATTATCATCATTCAAAAAAAAGACATTAAAATAGTTTTTTTTGAAAATAGTATTTTGGAAACTTATAAAGGCATTGATGAAAATTCTGTATTTTATTATAAATATATTTATTTAAATAAAACCTTTATAATTATTATTTAAAAATTATTTATTTATAAACATGTGACTATGTTTGATGTCTATGTTATAATGGTCCTGTAAATAATATATCATGGTTTTTTAAAACACCATGTTGCGTGAACACATTCTAAGTCAGTGTTGCGTGTAGTGTGTGATTAACATGGAATTGTATATAATGAAAGATTAACCTGGTGCAGTGTGTAATAAAATCCATCAAAGAAATTTAATTTATTTAAAAAAAATTAATTCATATATAACTCAGGGTGTTACACGTATGCTCGAGATTATCTTTACATGGTAATGGTTTAGATATGGATACCCTTCTATGGTTGTGTGGTACTTTTATGAAATGTTTTCCTTACCTTTATATAAATTTTAGAATGGAGTGGGTACTCTTATTTGAGATGTAGCATTGGTGGATTTCATATATGCAAGGACTGTTGTACCCTTACATAGTTACAGTTTCATATGAAGGACACATATGTAGCTAGTGATGACCCTTACATAGTGGTCAACTAACCCTTAAATATTATTGGTATACCCTTACAAAATAGGTGGAAACCCTTACATATCATGTCATGTGAACTTGACATAAAGCATCATTTTATTACCCTTATGCAGTAATAGTCATTCTAATTTTTTTGAAATGACTTCTCTCGAATCTTCTCAACCGACCACATGTATTGATGATAATGTAGTTTTTAGGGGATTAGTTTCATAATTTTTAAATATATCTGATTACTTATTGTTATGATAGGTAAATAATTCAAATCTCATGAAAAGTTTAATCTGATAGTGATCAATAAATAGGGGAATGAGACAATCTTGAGTAAGGAGGGAACTTTTCTAGGCTAGTCGGTGATGGTGATTGTATTCGACTCCATAGATATAATTTTTAGTGGAGAGGTCATATTTTTAATGATTTTGAGGAGGAATATACCACAATAAATTAGAAGTTTTCTTTGATAGGTGAGTTCAAATGTAGGTAGGGGGCTTCAACAGGGTATTTATTTTTCTTTTTTATCATTTTACACGATGTGTTTCTTATTTTTATATATTATATCCATAGAGAGTTTCATAGAATTTGAATACTATAGTTAAAATTTTCAACCTTGGTTTTCCCTTTTTAGTTATATTTTTTTTATTCTTTAATTTTATTCTTTTCTCAATAATATTCATAGGGGGTCTGGGGATGTTCTTACCATGGAGTAGAACCAAAAGAATCTGAATAATGAAAATTTCTACATTATTTCCGGTATTTTTCTTATTATTAATACATTGTAATTTTTCATTCTACTATTACCATAATTTTTTTATTCTATTTTTTTTGTTTTCTATTTCATTCTATATCATATTTTATTTTCTCATATACTGTTTGTAATTTTATGGGTTGGGTTTTATGATACGACCTTATACCTTGGGATATTTGTATCTCACTTGATCTATCCTCCCCATAACAAGTTGTATCATACATATTTTCGTCAATTTTAATGATTTATTATATTATATTATAGTTTGAGAAGTTTAATGGAGAGAATACTTTATATTTATAGAGAGTTAAGATGCTTTCAATTCTTGTCCACATGGAACTTGATGATGCTTTGAGAAGATCTAACAAGAAGACAACTACAATATCTACTACACAAGATACCATTATCTCTTAGAGTATATTGACAACAATATTTTTTAAAAATACCATTCCCAACGTTTATTGAACTTAGGTAACAAGGTTTTGAGATAAGTGTCCCCTGAGTTTTCTACCAGTGCATTCTAGTTGAATTTAGAGCATCTTTACATGGCTAGATACGTTTCAAAAGGATGATTAAAAAAATTCATTTTTATAATTTCAAAATGGTCCCAGGAAAATTTATTCAGATTATTTTATATAGTTTTAATAAGACATTCATTAACTTATCAAATGTAAATGATGATACTTCTAATGAAGTCAATTATTGTTTATTTTTGAATTCCATGAATGATTCATTCAATCTTGTCAGATATTCTATGGTGTATAGTAGGGATTCTATCAATTGGGAGAAGTTTATGTTTGTTGTATTGTTTATATATCTTCAAATACATGGTTTGAAGGTGGAGGAAAGTGGGGTGAAGTCTAGGAATAAGTTTCTTACTGTGAAGGTTCAATATAAAGCTAATTTTAATGATAAGTATGGTAGTCATTTTAAAAAGTTAAATTTTTATTATGGTGGAAAAAATATCCACATTTAGATATGCTATACTGAGGTTTTGTCTAGGTATAATTTGGCCAATAAATATATTTTATAACCCCAGTTTTCAATGTTCTTATGAACTTTGAGTTTTTTTAGAAACACTTAGTATAGAGTAGGTGTATCTCAAAGATGTATTTCTTCTTCATTACTAGGATAAGAACTACATGTGATTTGTTAGGGGGCCTCATTAGAAAAGAGGTTGAGTGTTGGGATAGTTTTATAGGTGGTTTCAGATTAGTTGGAGACATGTTTCCCGTAAGATTTTTTTCTTTTTGTGTTTTGTTATTTTCTTTCTTCTATCATTTTATATTTTTTACTTTTGAGTTTTTTATATACTTAGCATTGTTTTTTATTCCATTCAGTTTTTTTTGGAATTGGGTACAAATATGGATTCTTTGGGTGTCATGAATGCATGGGAGAGTTGACCAAGAACTCTATTGTCATGTTTATAGATGGATGTAGGTATGTGATGTGGAAGATCAGGTATGTGAAATAATGAGTTATAGTTAATTGTATTTAATAGATTGGTTTTTCTATGATTATGTTTTAGAATTTGTTAGTATTAGATGTGTAGTAATTTGAATAAATGTGATATTATGGTACATAAAAGGATGTTGGTCATCCTAGGATGATCAATAGTAACATTAGGTTCAATTTTTAGTAATGACTATCTAAACCAACTGATATGTTAGGCTGGTATTGGCCTACAAGAAAATCTTCCCTATGTTTTTATATTCTATTTTGTAAGGTGTATATTTAATAAATTCTTCATGTATTGATGTTGCAAGTTAAATTGTTTAATTATATTAATTATTTGATTCCTTTAATAATATTTTCATACATGTTTTTAATTTTATTTTAGTTTTAATATGATTAAAATTTAGTTTGAAAACTTTTTGATTGTTTTATTTACCATTATGTAAGTATTACCTTACCCTTCCATAATCATAATGTAAATTATTATTCAAAGGAAAAAATAATGTACAAGGGAAAGCTGATCAACCAACGTCAGACGATAGTGTTCCAAGCTATGGTGATCAGAAGAAATGAAGACTGAGGGAATCCCCTCGAATAAGATTTCCCCTTTGGGCATAAGACTGTCCATAGAGTGAAAAATAAAATTATCAGAACCAGAAACAACTAGAGAGGCTATGTAATCTGGAACCCTGTTACCATCACACCACAAGTGATCCACATTATGTTATTACCAAGATGATTCCTACACTTTTTGATGATGTAGCAGAGCAGCCATGGGGAAGGGTCACACCCCTGTAGGGAGTTGTGCACTATTAAAGAATCAGTTTCAACTTCAAATATGTCTAAGCCCTTATGGACACATAGTCTGAGCCCGGTGACTAATGCAATAGCCTTCGCCTAGAGAGAGGTCCCCCGACACAGCCTGATAAAAAAATCTATGAATGCTGACCCACAAGCATCCCACACCACACCCCCTCCGCTAATGACTCCCAAGGCGTATGAACCGTCAGTTTTGAGCTTTATGCCTCTAGAATGTGGGTGACACCTGACCCAATTTTCTTTTGATTCTGCTACTACAAGGATGGGAGACGTTGGGCCTTACTTCTAAACAGCTAAGAGAGGGAGCATCCCTCTAGTAGGGCACAATTATGGCCATGTCAATGAGAAGATTATGCATACATGTGATAATAACGCGAACTGACATAACACCTCCTTCAAGATTCACTTTATTCCTAGCCCTCTAGAGACACGAAATCCATGTAAGAAACACCACTGTGTGAGGTGTGTAACTATTATGAAAGGCTCTATTACCCTAACGTAAGTGTTTAATTATCTGAACATGGATTTATTTTTTCTCAACTGACCCTAATTTAAGTGGTTTCGTATCCTTATATAATTTTTGATATTATGGGGTTACCTTTATGTATTTGTTTATGTACCCTTATACATCCTTCTTAAAATGTGGGATGCCTTAATATGTACTTGGGATTACCTTTACATGATTTTGGTCTAGATTTTTCATCCCATATGTGGAAGTGAATTACCTTTATGATGGTATATTTCTTCTTTACATAATCAGTAAGAATATAGTGGGAACCCTTATATGAGTTGTATCGATGGTGGATCACCTTTATGTGAGGACATCAATACCCAAACAAGATTGTAGTTCCGGTAAAGGTACCCTTCTTTAGTCAGATCTAAACCTTATAGAGTAGTCAAATTACCCTTATATATCAATTGTTTATAATTATGAAATGGTTTAAGACCCTTAAACAGTGCATTAGGTTACCATTACATGGAGAATCCTTTGAAGACCCGCATGAATTAGAATCCATCAATGATGTGTTTTTGCAATGGATTCTTTTTAATGCTACTAAACATTCCATATTTCCTAATGTCATTAGATTTTTTTGGAGTGATTCTTTTCTCCAATTTTAAGTTATGAATATCACTACTTATGTTGAGAGAGATATAATTCAAAACTCAAAGAATGTTGAAGCCAATATAGATTACCTGAGGGTAAAGAATAATATCTAGAGTGAGGATAGCGATTTCCAAGGATTATTGGACATAGTTCTCATAGTACACTATATGAATATATTTCCAATGGTTTGAACATATAAATTTGAGTTATGGGGAGTAATATAGCTATCAAAATATTTTAGAGGATTTCTTTGATAGGTGAGGTCAAACCCTAGAATGTCTGTTTCAGATTGGTGCTTATTTTTCTTGTTGATCATTTTTATCTTCGGTGTTTCTTTTTCATATTTATTCAAGAATGAGTGAGTTTCATTGAATTTGATTCATATATTTCTATTTACTTTCATTTTTTCCATTTTTTGTACCCCTTCTATGAGATTCCATTTTTTCCTTTTTAAAATAATAATAATAGGGTTTCGGTGGTGATCTTTCAGTGGATTAGGACTAAAGGGGTATGAACCATGTAAATTCATAAGTTCTTTCATTGCACTATTTTTTGTATTATTCATGATAATGTTTTTTCATGATACTATGACCATTGGTTTTTCCATATTTTATTTTATCTTTCTTATCAAATCAAAAAAATTTAACTCGAGTTTCGATTTTTTAGGGGGATTGGTTTTGTGATACCTTCTCTTTTCATAAGATATTTTTTTATATCAAATGAAGTCCTCATTACACAAATGGAAAATATTCCACCCAACACCCCTAGGGGATCCATTCCATTCAAACAACACATGTCTCTACATCACTCTCAATGGGCACATTGTTTCCATCATCAAGAAGAACCCTCACTAACCTCTCTATTTTGGGGAAAATAACTATGGATTCCTCTTACATAACCACCAATAAAGGAATGGAGAAGGAGGGGATGTATGTAGCCTATATACAGGGAGATTACCTAATTGTTTCATTATCTTCAGCATCCATCAATATTATCCCATTATGAGTTATATTTTTTTTTGAGATTTTGGGAGTTATTTTCAATAATTATTCATGAGAGATAATTACGAAGGATATTATTCTTGTAAAAGTGAAATATATTTTACCCAAATTTCACCATAGTGATCCTTCTATTTGAACATATATTTTTTCTACTTTATTTTAGGGTTTTTTCATGTATCATCTGGTATCATTTATTTCCACATTTTTAAATTTTATTATATCTATTAATTATCACCACACCACTGGGAAAATCATTTTCAATCCCAAAATGTTTTATCAAATCATTTTTCTATCCCGATGTTTTTATCCTTTATAGGTATTAATATTTCTCATAAATTTATTTATACTCTTTTTTTAGAATTTCAATTGATCTTTCACTAAAAAAAATATTCAGACTATTAAATACAACATCTTGAACAATTAGTTATTTTGGACATATGGAATGTCCATATGGTGATGAAATTTGAGATTGAGAAATTCAATAGGAATAATTTTCCATTTTAGAAACTTAAAATATATGTAGTTGTGTGGAAGGATAACTGAATACTAAAAATAAGTAAAATAACAATAGTTATATCAGTGGAGTGTGCTTCCATTGGGAACCACAATCACGACATGGATAGAAATTTGGAATGTACATCTAGAAATGTGACATACAAGTCATTGAAGTGGTGATGACTGTTGGAGGAAGACAACATCTCAACAACGCGTAGATAATTGACTCAATAGAAACATGGAACATGAAATCTCGACAATTATGGTTTGATTATTACGAAACTCTGTTAGAAGGAATCTTGTACATGGTAAATGATCACACATTTAATATCATTGGAGTCGATACCATAAAATTTAAGATATATGATTATATAGTTTAAAACATCTATGGAGTATGCCATGTGAAGGTTCTGAAGAAAAATATATTATCTTTAGTAAAAGTTAATGATATTGGATGCAAGAATCACACCAATAATAAGGTGATGATTATTTTGAAGGGTTCACTTGTGGTTTTCAAGGAATGTAACATATCAAATTAATTTTATATTCTTATTAGCGAAGCATATAATGAGTAGGTGATAGTTATTTCATTGACTACTTCGATAAAAGTGTTGAAAATTTCATTACATTAGATTCTTGGTCATATGTCTGAACAAGGCCAGATGATTCCTACTGCTCGAATGTTTTTTCCTTGTTTTTCAAAGTTATCCTTAATATTTTTTTATAAATTTGTTTTGATCTATAAAAATAGGTGATAGTTTATGACATCAACAATGAGATGAAAATATGATATAGATTTGATCCTCTATGATGTTATTCAAGAACCGTTTATATCCCAATGGAAGAGTAGGGTACTTTATACCATTAATTTATGATTATACAAAGATATTTTGGTATACCCAATCCAGATGAAGGTATATGTGTGTGAATTCATTAGAACATTCAAATAATAGAAGAAAAATTAAAATAAAAATAAGATCACATGTCATAAGTGGTGGAGAATATACAAGCATGGAGTTTGATACCTTTTTCATTGAGAAGGAATAAATAGATAGTTCATAGTGGTACATACTCCTTAGTATAATTAGGTGGTATAGTATATGAACATAATCCTATTTTATATAATGTGGGAGATGTTAATGACTCCATATATTGAAAAATCATTTTGAGTAGAATTACTTAACGTCACCCAATATATAATCAAATAATCTCCAATAATGGTGATTGATCTGAGGACACCAATGGAGATGTGGAAAGGTAAAATTTATAACTATTCCCACTTAAATACTTTTTTATGTCCTATATATTCATTGTTTAATGATAATGATCAATCAAAATTGGATTCAAGATAATGGAAATATATTTTATTAAGATACACTAGTGGAGTGAAGGGGTATCATTTGTTGGACCCCACTTCCAACAATTATGTCATCAATAGAGATTTATTTTTTGAGAATATAAGGTGAAAATAAAAATTTATTGATACCTTGAGATAAATAATGAAAAAAAAGAAATATTTGAGGTAGAGGAAAAATCCAATGAATAAGTATTTTCCTCTAAATAATTAAAAGATCATAATGATAATGTCCAAGATGATTATGGAATATGAAGAAAAAATCAAGTGAAAAGAACACTAGTATGGGACATCGACTATATTAGTGAGAGAAATATTATTTAATTTTTATTTATGGGGGATGGATAGCCATCTTTTGCTTTATGGTTGTGACCCAGAGTCTAGGTGCATCCACATGAATGATGGTGATTCAGAAGGAACCTAAAGAACTACATAAGAACAAGACTTGGGATCTTATTCCATTACCTCAAGGAAGGAAGGGTATCAATAAAAAATTGATCTTTAAGATCAAGTAGGATAGAAAGGAATAGTTTTAAATATTCATGAAAGACTAGTAGTCAAAGAATATACTCTTAAGGAAGGTATTTATTTAAATGAAATATTTCTTAATATTGTTAGAATAATGTCTATTTGTATTGTTTTAGTGATATGTTCAATATAAACTTTACTTCTAAAGTAGTAGGATATGAATACTACTTTTTTCCTTGTTGATGAAGATATATATTCTCAAAATGGAAGGATTTGAAAAGAATACGAAGATAAATTGGTCTTCATGTTGAAAAAAATCCTTATATGGTCTTAATGAGAAACAAAGGTATTGGTATAATAGATTTTATTCCAATATGTGATCCATGGATATAATAAACTTCATTTAGATTATTTTCTATATTTCAGGGGTTCATATTTTAATTTTTTTCATCCTTCATCTACCCTATGTGGATGAAATGTTTTTTTCCTTGACAATGATCATGTCTTGTTTGTGAAGGAACTGCTTGATATGGAGTTCGGTGTAACAGACATGGGACTAGAAAAAAAATATTACTGAACTTTATATTTACAAAGTTATAAATAATCCAAATATTTGGATATCATTGATTAATTATTTTTGGAATGTATTGAAATTATTTAACATGCCTGAATGTAAGGAAATTTCTACCACAGTTCTTGTGAATGTCAATTTATCCTAACAAATGTGTCCTCTCAGTGACCTTGAGAGGATGGATATGTATCGATTACTATATGAATTATTGGTAGTGATTATAATGTTCATTATGGATTGTACTAGAATATACATTTCACATGTAGTTTGGTTAGTTAGTTGGTAAATAAAGATTCAAGATAGAGGAATTGGAAAAGAGTAAAAAAACTAATAGATATATCAAAGAGACATTATATGTTGCATTATGTTATGGGGGATCAGAATTTACTATCAGAGGCTATATTTATTGTGATTTTATAAGTGATTATTATTGGAAGAAATTCTCTACTGGTTATGTGTTTAATCTTTCAGGAGGATCTATGAGAAATATTTCATATTTATAGCTAGTTGTTGCATTATCCCTAATAGAGGTAGAGTACATAGAATCTATGTAGATTTCAAAGAGGATATTTGTATGATAAGGTTATTAGGGAAGCTCAATCATAGAAAGAAATGCAATTATATTATTTTTTGATAGTCATATCATCTTCTATATTAAAAGGAATCTAATGTAGAACCATATTGGTGAATAAAATCACATTGTCTTGGATATTATGGAATATGTAAGTGTGGATATATTGAAAATTCACTCTAATGAAAATCAAAAAGATTTCCTGATGAAGTAAATTTAATCTCATAAGTTTAGATGGTGAATATTCTCAATCTTCCTTTCATATACATAATAGCTTGTTTGGAATAAATAAAGGATGTGTGGAGATATGATTGGTTCTCAATCAATCTCCAAGTGGGATATTGTTTTATAACTTTTTATTACTAAGTGTGTTTCACCTTCTATTTTTATAGGGGCTTTGGTGAATCTTATTGGTTTGTGTCTTCCACCACTAAACCCACCGATGGAGTAATGGATTTTGAGGTATAGGTTGTGGCTTATAAATGGGGAGCTTCCCTAATTGTTTCATTATCTTCAACTTCAATCAATCTTGTCCCATTTTGAGTGTTTATTTGTGTGATTTTTTATGAGGTATTTTCTTCACTTATTCAATATGGATAATTATGTGGGATATTATCCATGTATTTATGAAGGAGGTTGTACCCACATTTCACCATATAGATCATTCTATTTCTTAGGGTTGTTACCCCTTTATTTGAATTTTTTTCATGTTACATCTATTTCCATTTATTTGAAAATTAATTATCATTATTGTATTTACTAATTATATCTAAACTAATGGGTTAGTCATTTTTTATCCAAAAAATTTTATTCGAGAAAGGTTTATGTCTAGTGATATTTACCCTTTCAGTATCAATCATTATCTTGTATTTAAGTATATTATAGGATTGTAACTGTGATTAATCTTTCATATCCTAAAAATTTTATATAAATTATCAAATATACCATTGTGAAATAGTGGATGTTCTAAATATACCGTTTGTATAAATGGCGGTGAAATCCAATATTGATAAATTAAATGGGAGTAATTTTCCATTTAAGAAAATTAATATGTAGGCAGTGCTGCATAAGGATAATTTCTTACTAGAAATTAGTGAAGAATAAGAAGATGTAATGATGAAGTGTGATTATAGTGGGATATAGAACCATGAAATGAATTGAAATGAGAAATTACTTCAGTAAATGGGGATATACTAGCCAATAAAGTCTTGATGACTACTATAGTCTCATATTCTACCAATAATTCGATGATAAACTACATGGGAATAACATTGTACATGAAGTCTTTAAGGGGATGGTTTGATAAGTATGAAACTATACCATAATGATTTTTGTACATGGGGAGTTATCACACCTTGATGATAGTTAGAGTTGGTACCATCAAACTGAATATGCATGATGGTATTATTAAATCTATCCTAGGAGTATTCCATGTGAAGGGTATATAAAAAAACATGTTTTCTTTTTGGACAATTTGATTATATCAGAAGAAATACTCACCCTATGAATAGAGTTTTGAGAATTGAAAAGGTAATTCTTATGATGATTAAGGAAAATAATACCTCAAATATATTATATGTTATTATATATGAAATGTACAAGGATTCAAAGATAATTGTCACATCAATGGAATCGATGGAAGCATTGAAAAAATCATGGTATTGAAATCTTTTTCTTATGTCTGAACAAGTCCAGATGATTATTTCTGATCAAATGTTTCTACCATGTCTTGATGTGGTATTCGTACCATTTTTTGATCTCTTTTTTAAGAAATCTACATAGGTTAAATTTATTGATATCAATAAAGAGAATAAAATAGACAATAGATTTTATCCATCACTCTATTTGGAAGTAACCAATTATATCCCTATGAGGAGAGGGGAAATTTTTATCATTAATTGGTTATTATTCTAGGATATTTTAGGTGTACCCAATCCAGAGAAATTCATATGTGTTTGATGTATTTAAAATATTCTAGAAACTAATGAAACTTGAATCTAGAAAAAAGATCAATTGTTCGTTAACTAAAAATTGTTGATAATATACAAGCGAGGAGTTTGATACTTTTTTCAACTGGAAGTAATGAAGCGATAATTCAATGTTGTGTATAGTCCTCGGTATAATGGAGTAGAAGAGTAGATAAAAATAACCCCATTTGATATAAAGGGTGTAATGTTAAATACTAAATAAACTACCACAAAATTATGTGAAAAAGAAATGAATACCGACCGTCATGTGATCAATTGATCTCTCTCATTAATGATTGATATAAATACACTGATGGAAATGTGGAACAGTAAACCCATTTACTATTTATGGTCACATAATTTTGGATGTACTGTATATGAATTGATTAATGACTATGTAAGATTAAAGTTGGTAACAATAACAAGAAGATGTATCTTTTAGGGATAAGATGACAGTGTGAAGGGGTATGGTTTGTGTGACCCCAATTAACTTAAACATATCATCTGTAGAGATATAACTTTTTTTAGAAGACAAGGTTGAAATGAAATTTGATGGATACATTGAGAAAAATAATACAAAAACTACAACAGTCGAGTTGGAGTGAAAACAAAAGGAAGAACTAGTTTCCTATAAATCATTACCATATCATGATGAATGAGTACCATTTGAGTGTGGGCCACAACAATCAACTTAGAAGAAAGGTTCACTAGTATTTCACCCAAACTATGTCACTGAGTGAAATATTACAAAATTATAATTGAAAAAGGATTTCGAATCATATTATTTTTTTGAGGCACCCAAAGTCCAAATGTATCCTCATATATGATAGAGATGCAAGATAAAGTTGAATCCCTATATAAGAATAAGTCATGGGTTCTTGTTATATTACCTCATAGAAAGAATTATATCAGTGAAAATTTTTTCTTTACGATCAAGTGAGTTAGAAAGGACTAGATTTAAAGATGTTGTTCAGGACTAGTGTTCAAAGTACATGATCTCAAGGAAGGTATTTATTTCAATAAAACATTTTCTTCTATTGTTAGAATGATATATATTTATATAGATCTTGTGAGGTGTGTAATATATAGTTTAAATCTAGCGAAAATACATGTGATGAATTATTTTCTCTATGGTGATCTTAATGAAGTTATCTATACGCTCCAACTAGAAGTATTTGTAGAATAAAGAAAAGTTAACTTCTTTTTTAGGACGAGAAATATTTTTATGGCCTCAAACATGCATTGAGGTGTTGGTACAAGATGTATTGACTGATATATAATGACACTTGGATATAAAAGACTCTGTCTAAATACTTTTTCATATTTCATGGGTTTTTATGTAAATGACTACATAATTATTATATTTTATGTGAATGATATATTGGTTTAAGGCCTCAATAATGATCAGATCTATGAGGAAAATGAACAGTTTTCTGGAAAGATTGATATATATGAAATGGGACCTAAAGAAAGATTCACGAGGTTTAGATTTATTGAGATTGAAATAATGATAATATTTGGATATCCTATAAGAATTAATTGAAAAAAGTGTTGAAACGCTTCAAAAATAAAGAATATAATCTAATATATACCCCCACTTTTTTAAAATTTAAATTTATCCACTATAATGTGTACTAGAAGTGATGTAGATATAATGGAGATTCCTCAACTAATTTATGCATCAATAGTCGGGATTAAAATGTTTTCTATAGTTTTTCTTAGACAATACATTGAACATGAAGTGGAAGCTAATAGTCAGTATATGGAGAATATAGGATAGGATCATTAGAATATAGTGTAGAGAATCCTGATATATACCAAGAATACCTCATATGTTGTATTATGTTATGGGGGTTTAGATTTTACTATCAGATGTTATGTTAACTTAGAATATGTAGGTGATTTCGACGGAAAGAAATCCATAACTTTTTACATATTTATTATTTTGGGAGGAGTTATGACGACTTCAAAGTTACAGATAGTTTTTGGATTTATCCATGATGGAGATTGAGTACCTATAATCTAGAGAGGATTACAAATATATGATTTAGATAATAGTTTCATTATAGGATCATATGCACATAAAAAGAGAATATTATATTATTTTTTGATAGTTAGGGAATCTTTCACACTGTATGGAACCTATCATTTCATACTAGGATGAAGAAAATTGGTGTATAATATCACATTTTTTTATATGTGGTACAATAAGAAAGTGTGTACTTATAAAAAATTCACATTAAAGAAAATCTTGTAGATTTATTAATGAAGGTGACTGACTCTGATAAGTTCATATAGTGTAGATACACTAGCTTCTTTACAAAGAAACGTGTATCATGTTTGGTAGATTAAAAATATGTTTGGATATATGATTGTTTCTTAATAAATATATTAGTTAAATATTATTTTAAGATATTATTATTTGTGTATGGTGTCACCCATTTTATTTTTCGAGGGTTTTTTTTGCTGGGTGGTTTGGGGCCAACTGCACTATACCCACTGCTGGAGGAATGGATTAAGAGGGGATGTAAGTAGCCTATAAATGGAAATATTACCCCTTGGTTTAATCATTATTATATTAAATAAATATTTTCCCATTTTTAGTGCTTATTATTGTGGTATTTTGTAATGTGTTTTCCCTACTCATTTAAGAGATATAATTATAAGGGATATTCTTCAATTAATTTTGAGAGAGTATATACCCAAATTTCACCATAGTGATTCTTCAATTTAGTGATGGATTTTTAACCCCTTATTTGATGGTTTTTCTATGTTACATTTGGTGTCACTTGTTTTACATTTTTCACTTTATTATATATCTTAATTATCACAGTAAGAGTGGGAAAATTATTTTTTTATCCCTGAAACTCATGATCATGTATGTATTTATATATAGTAGAAGGAACATGTGTTCCCTTAATACCATATCTAAAATTAATTAGATATATCCAAATAATTTTCAAACAACCCCTACCATTTAAATAAATTTATATCTCATTTTCTAACATTTATATATAGATACATGATAAATATATGTATTTAATTAAATAAATTTAATTCAAATTTATTAAAGTTTCATTAAATATTTTAACATAATAATTAAAATTTATATATCTATACATAGACACTAAAATAATTATCTACTAATATGGAATTGAAAAGAAGCATCACTAACCAAAAATGAAGTTAAAGGGCCGTCTTTATTAGTGATAAAAAAATAAATAATAAAAACTCGGCCTCTACTTGGATTTTTTTAGCATTGATATAAATTCAGTTTATCAATGTTTTTTAGCACTAATAAAGGATACATTAAGAAATGTAATTTATAGATACATATTTATATTTTTTAAATATTATTTATATTAAAATAAGTATATATAATATAAACTATATTAATACATTATAAATAGTTCATATTTAAATTTATACATTTAATTTCATATTATATATTCGATCTGGGGGTGGCGGTGAAGTAATACCCCACTCGATTTGGAGATTAGTGGAAATAGGAGACCCTGCTCTATTTGGGGGTTAAAAATGAAATTTTAAACCCCGCTCATTAAAGGGTTTTATAAATAGGTGATACAAATGAATACTTTGGTAGTATGGTCGAAAATTAATGGAGGTTTTTAGAGGAATTCTTATTTTGGGTTGTGGCTCTGGTGCTTGGTGATTCTTGATGGGTTAGAAATGGACGACATCGGTGATATATTATCAGCATCAATGATAGAGATGGATTTTTTTTTTCAGGGTAGTAGAGGTGTGACATCAGTAAGTATTAGTATGTTTGGGTTTTTTGATAGTTTTTGTTCGGTTTAAAGGACAACTTTCCAATATGACTTCATGTCATTATTTTTACCTTGTGTCATTGGAAATTTTATACTTTTGATTTTATATTTTTTTAAACCTTTAGTCCATGTTTTTTGGGTCTTTTGACATGTATTGGGTTCCCCTAACCTATCCAAAAAGGGGATCACTTTCTCTTTTCTATAATAAAGTGGTCATACCCCAAATCATTTTGGGTAAATTATTCATTTTCATTTATTATTGTATATAAAATATTCTATATATGAACTAAATAATTAAGTATATAATTATTTTAAAATACAATATAGACATATTTTTAATTAAATAGAAATAGAAATATGTATACATATTAGAAACTAAAAATAGGGAATTAGGGACAGAAGGCATCCAAGCTATCATGGAACTTTAGGCCACATAACCACTAGGACAAAGAGCAGATCAAATTCACCTATATTGGAGTTTCTTGAGTATGATAGGTCAAATTGGTAAGAGTCACCAAGAAGAGATAACTGAACTTATGATTGAAGGAGTGATATGGTGGAAATACCATTGGCCCATGTAGCTCTGCACATGGCACTACATGTCGGTAGATATTTTAGGTAGCGAGATAGGTGATGACTTGTCAAGGTATTAGGGAGAGGCTGTTTCAATGAATTTGGGTTAAATAAAGTTTTAAGGGATTTGTGCCTCTATGCATACGAGACATGTAATTTTACAGACATTGTGTCACTGGGTCTTTGGTCCATGTAAGAGTTCCCTCTCAACCTAGTTTAAAAGGTGGTATTATCAAAAAAATAAAAAATATAGAATTATGAATCAATTAAAAACATCAAATTTACACACACACACACACACATTTATATATAATATTTTTTATATGAATGTAATTCATATAATTAATATCTATTAATTTATAATATTTATTCATTTTTTTAGTTTTAAATTTAAATCCCTATATAAAAGTTATTTATGCTTTTTAATTAGATTTTTTTTTAATTTTTTTATATTTATTTGTAACTTTTAATATTAAATATTTTTTAATATTTTTTCAATTCATCTAATTAAGTTTATGATTGTTTTGAAAAAATTTCTTAATTTATTCAATTTTTTGTTCATTTTTATTATACATTCAATTAGTATTATTTATTATTTTTTAATAATTATTAATTTAATAAAATTTGATATTTAATATTCTATTAATATTTATTTTCCACTTTTATTTATTATGTTTCAATATTTTCAATATATTTTTAATTTAAATTATTATTATTTATTAATTAATATTTATCCACATTTAATATTTTTAATATGTTTTAAATTTATATAATTAATTTATCTAAATGCATTTTTTATTTGTATTTGTATTTTAAATAGTAAATATAATTCATTCTTTATAATTTTACTATTTATATAATTAATATTATTTATTTCTTATTTTTTTGGGTTTATGATTTACGCAATTAATGTTATTAGTTCACTTTCTTTAAAATATTTTTTCATTTTTTTCAAATTTAATTTATTCATTTTTAATATGCATCCATTAATTTTTTTCATTTGTAATATTTAATAATATTTAATATTTTTGAATTTATTCATTTTTTAATATTTATTTGTACATAATTATTTATTAAGTTTTAATATATTCAATATGTTTGTGATATATAAGTTTAGAATTTATTCATTTTTAATTTTTTTATTTTAACATTTTAATACGTTTTTAATTTATATAATTAATTAATTTAAATTCATTTTTTTTAATTTTTTGTCATTTAAATAGTTGGTGTAATTTGTTTTTTACAATTTTTTATTTATACAGTTAATTTTATTAATTTATTCAGGTTTATTAATGGTTTATTGTATTTTCAGCACTGTATTATGAGATAATTAAAGTATATTTTATCAATTCTCAGAAATACCTTTTTTATTAGGGAACTCTCATCGTTGCCCATATACTTCCTTCTTGATCATTCCTAAAACTCCGAATTTTGACCACTTACTATCATGTGAACTGCGTACATGGTTGAATGACCTCCTTTATCAAACTCTCAGTGCTTGGTCGCATACTTGTCTATGTAAGGCATGTGCTTGACTTCATGAGTCACATGCTTGACTATATAGAGTGGCAAAATAGCCTAGAAAACATCACTAAACTTCATCAAAACACTTATTTTTTCTCTAAAAAATTTAGAAATCACTAGGAAATAACATCATTTACAAAATTCATCCATACATCCATATTCTACAACTTGTCTCCCTTAGTGAACAATCTCCTTGATTAACCCCAAAAGGATTCAAAAAAACACAAAACACCATCAAAATCCATCCTATATCACCTTGGTTCCAATAGTATGTATGAATGTATGTATGTATATATGCTTAAATTAATGCATGTATGTATGTGTTTCTATGTATGCATGTATATGTATAAACACACACACACATATATATAGATGTATGTGCATATTTATGTATGTTTTTTCATAGGGGTGATGTCCCCACCTTTTTTTTGAAATGAAAAATCTCTATTATTAATTTGGTCTGGCAGATCCCCTTAAAAATTCATTGTAGTCCCAGTGGTCATTAAACAAATATAATAACCCAATTGGACCAGACCCATTTTTTATGTCATTCGTTATCGTGCTTGACTTCTCTGGGGACACCACCACCCATCATCATGGAGTCTGCCCGATGATACCCCCTCCCACATCTTCATGCCTACTATAGTCAGAGGAGCTCTAACATGGCCCATTTGACCAATTTTTTCATCATTGAGGACACCATATCCCATCATCAGGGAAACTGCTTTATGTTGCCCCCTCCCATCCATCGTGGCCCAACGCAAATCCCATAGTCATTGGTGACCACACCTATACATCGAATTCACTTATCCCTCAAGTCCCATTGACGCCATGAATACCCTCTTCCATTAGCATTTTCCATAGACATTGCCTCCCATGAAATATTGAATCACCTAGCCCTAATGCATGTTTTTACTATCACATGGACCACCCAACAAATACTTTTTTCCTCAAAAAGGTGCAGCTACATGGATTTGATCCTAGGTTGGATGTAGGATTAGAGGATTTCAATACTGCTTGGATACATCCCCAACTAAAAACATATTATTGGGTAAAGAGGTATAGGTGGGTGCTACACGACGCCTATCTTGGTCCCAACCCACCACTAACACATTGCACACCCCCAGCTAAATTCAAGTGTGTCTAGACTCGAATGTGAACCATTTTTGTTGTCAGATATTTTCCGCCTTACATGGTTCCCCTTAACCAACCCTCAGTCATCATGTGTATATTTAAAGATGTGTAAGTATGTGAATTTTCATATATATATATATATGTGTGTGTGTGTGTGTGTATTTTTGTGTATGTGTGTATATTTTTGTATATGTATGTATGTTTATGTGTATGTATATGTACATGTATTTATGTCTATATATGTATATGTATGGGTGCATATATTGTTTGTATGCATGTATGTGTATGTATGTATGTGTATATATGTATGTATGTGTATGTGTATGTGTATGTTAGTATATGTATGTGTATGCATGTGTATATGAATTTGTATTTATGTGTATGTTCATTTTTATGAGTATGTGTATATGTGTATGTTTTTCAATAGGTTTATATGTATGTATGAATGTTTATACATGTGTATGCGTGCATGTATATGCATGTACGTGTATGTTAGTGCATGTGTATATATGTGAGTGTATGTATATATTTGTGTATATATGTATGTATGTGTATATGTATGTATGTGTATGTGTACGAACATGTATGTTTGTATGTATGGGCATGTGTGTGCATGTGTGTGTGTACATGTATTTATGTGTTAGTACACATGTTTGTATGTGTACGTATGTGTATGTATGTGTATGTATGTGTATGTATGTGTATGTATGTTCATGTTTGTGTATGTATGTATACCATTAGGGCCAAACATTTCCACACTGTGTTTCTTATGGATGATTTGAGATGGAAACCATGTGGGATTAGCTCGATCTCCCACAAACCATGTATGCAATGCATGTTAGACTAGGACCCTCATTTCAATCCCATTGCACTTATAAAAAATATAAATATTGTATTGGTTCACGTAAATGGACTAGAGTGGGTATTATGGAATCCACTTATCCTATTTGATATTTCTTTTGTGATTGGAAGGCCCATCAAATTTTACTAAGGTACTCAATAGGCATGTTTTGGTAATTTTCCTTGATTTCTGCTTGAGGTGTATCTTATCTCTACACAAATTGAAAATTTTATTCTTTCCAATCTGGATTTTTATTTTGATATTTCTATTATGTATAACCCATTATTTTCCATCTATATTCGTTTACACTCAAAATGGAATATTAAGGAGAATTGTTTTAATGAGATTTGTTGCTCTCGGTGTTATTTGAAAAAGTGTGATGGAATTAGATGAAAGAAGAATTATTCCTCTTCTGTGGGACTAGGGGATGTTTTTTATGCTCTAATTAAAGAATTCATTACATAATCTACAGTATATAGGGATGATAAAGTTGGATAAACACAATTGACCTTTGATGAGTAGAGGTAGGATGCACCATCAGTATATAAAAATTATGCGGGTTTTATAGAGATGAATCATGTTGCTCCTAGTGTGCACTGGAAGGGACACAGATCTAACACTGAAATTTTTTACAATTGATCTGGTTCAGTGGTCACTATCAAGGACTTCGATAGGGCTGACTATGTCAATCAATCCACTAAATCTAATGAAAAAACTACTTCTCACGATCATGTTAACCAAAAACCAATGTAGGAGAGAACTATTTTATCAAGAACTCTCACTGGAAATCATATGAATTATGTTGAAGCCCCAACAATGTGTATATCTATGAAGAAATTTAATACTATTGAAATGAATATGAGCATGTTTTTTTTTCAAATTATTCTATAAAAAATTGTCCTTAGTTTATAGATTTAGGGATTTATGGAACATGGTAACACTAAAAAGAAAAATTAGGTGTTCTTTTACTTGATGCAAAATAGGGTCTTGACCCTCATTCACCTATTGCATCATTAGGGAATTGTCCTAAAACTATTAGGGATGGTACTGAGAAAGATCCTTGGCATATGGAAAAGAAGTGGAGGTATAGTTGATGTCGGTGTGGTTGAGGTATTTATCGAGGCCATGGCGAGTGGATTTCTCATTAGGTATTGTGTTAATTTTTTATCTATGATGCTAGTTCTCACCTTATTTTAACACATCCTTCATTATTTATATTTTTTACTCCTTTTTTACAAATGAAAAGGGCCCAAGAGTCCTATCATGGCATGTTCAAAGAGTATATTCTTTAATTTTTTCGAAAATTTATAATATAAATATATATATATATAAAATAATGAGTAAAATATATTTTCAAATGAAATTGATAGTAATGATAACAATTATAATATATTTTTTAAAATGTATTGTTTTTTTTGTATTTAAATACAATATAGTTATAATATCTATAAATATAACTATATATTTTTATTTACTGTAAAATGTTAATCAATTATATAATTTATAATATTTATGAACATATAAAAAATATATTTAAATGTAATTTACAATTATTAATATTATTTATTATTTGAATATAATATTATATATATTTATATATTTATTAACTATTAATATTTATTTAATAATATCAATTAATATCACATTTTTATATATTAATAATTACTTTAAGATTATTTAATGCATAAATTAGAGTAAAATTATTTTATATGAATTATATATAGTTATACACACACACAAGTGTGATGAGTATACCAATTAAAAATATTTAAATACAATTATTATAAATATTATATTTATTATCATATTGTATATATTTATGTAATTAGTAATTTGTTTCGAATATATTTTTCTTAAATGATATTTTTAATATTTATTCATTTTTATTTTAATATTTATTCACTTTTAATTGTTTTATAATATATATAATTAATATCAATTATTCAATATTTAATTTTTTTTAAAATATATTCATTTTTATTTATTCATTTTTATTATTTATTCACTTAATATTATTTATTTATTATTAATATGTATTTATTTTTAATATATTTATAATTTATGCACTTAAAATATTAATTAATTTAGTTTTTTATAATTTAATCATTTGTAATATTTATTTATACATTTTTTATTTATAAATTTTTAATATTTTATTAATTTATATAATTAAAATTTATTTTTTTATTTTAATTTTTGTATCTATATAATTATAAAATTAATATTTATTCATTTTTATTTGTTAATTTATTATAATTTATTTTATTTGAATATAAATTTTAGTATGCATTTATTTTTAACATTTTCAGAATTTATAAAATATATATTATTTATTAATTATTATGAATTTTTATAATTTATGCATTTTTATTATAATGTAATTTTTTAAAATTTAAATATTCATTTTTACATAATTAGTATTTTATTTTATGTTTTTTATGTGTTTTTTAATTTTTAATATTCAATATGTTTGTAATAATTTTTATCAAAGTGAAAAGCCTGACATGTCATAATTATCTAACATCTTAATAAAATTTATTATGTATTATGTGTTTATCAATACTAAATTTAGTGCTAATAAACCATGTCCTTATCAGTGCCTTATTTACTACAGGTAAATGATTTTTTATCAACAATATTTATCACTCTAAAATTCGTCCCATTATCTTGGAAAAATCTAGAGTTGATAAATTATTTCTTTATAAGTGATTATTTTTTTAGTGTTCATGATGGATAATTTTATCAGTGTTTTTTATTAGTTCTGATAAAACCATTACCCTCTGTTTAAAAGAAACCAAAAAATTGTGCCACCCCTCCATCTCTATTTAATTTTTTTTGAAACCCTAACCATGCTGTAGTATCTGTTTAATTTTTTAGAAGAATCGATAATAAGAACGATGTGTATGCTATTCATAATTTGTTATTAAGGATTTCTCAACCAATCATGTACAATATTTTTGTGATTTATTTTATTTTTCTTCCCATGTTCTATAAATTTTCACAATATTTGATTCCCTCTATATATATAGTTGTATGTGTGTTTGTAAATTTATAAATAAATAGTAGTATTAATTTGATCACAATTTAATTTTGTTGTTCATATAATCATGTGTATATAATTTTGTATATATATAAACATATATATAAAAATATATAAATGTGTGTGTTTTATCTAATTTCATTTGAATTAAAATATTTATATATGTTTTTTGTTTATATAACTATGTGGGTATTATATGTATTTGTATAGAAATTTATATATTAATATATTAATGTTAGTATATTTTTCTTTAATATTTATTTATATTTATAATATACTATTTTTATAGTTACTAAAAACATGATTCAAATATTTATATTATCTTATATATAATAATTATGTTATATATACATATATAATAACCTTAATAATATTAACAATAATAAAAAAATATAAAAAACGGGTTCTATGACCACTTTTAATATTTGATTTCAATACTTCAACAATGTTCATTTAATTAATGTATTTAATTAAATTCTCAGAATGAGTCACATATCACAACAAAATCCCATTTCCATTCTAAATTATCATATTACTAGTAAATATTAAAAAAATGAAAAAGCACATAAATTCATTGGTTAATTCAAAACTAAACACAAAAAAATTATATCAAATTAAAATTAGCTTAAAAGTATATCTGTCATGCTATTTATAAGAGTTTCCAATTAGCTATAAATAGAATTTTTTTCTCAAGATAAAATACCAAAATATATATCATAAAGGAACCAATAAAAAAAATTATAAAATAAATAAATAACCCAACCCAATAATAATGAAAAACACATTTTACGTACCCTGAATTTTCATGAGATTGTATACCATTATAAAAAGCATTTTAAAAACAATGCCAGAAACTAATAAGTGGTTTATTACTGTTAGACCCTCTATGATATAATGGTTTTTAGAATAAAAAGTAATGTCAATCTACTGATTCTTTTATATCATTTAATATATCTAAGTAAATAAATTATGTCATACTGAACAATATATTTCGTTAACTCAACAAACTATATTTATGATTCAATATACTTACAAGTGTATATTTCCAATTAATTATGGATGTCACTTAATTTAGTAGTATTCTGTGTATGATAGACACTTCATAAGTTTCTCAGAGACCCTGGAACTGTTAGTTCAATCAACCCACCAATGGATGACACACCGATGATCAACACACCAATGGAAGACACACCGATGATCAACTCACCGATAGAAAACACTCCAATGATTGACACATAGATGGACAACACACCAATGTTTGACATAACAATGTTCAACACATTGATGATCGACATACTAATGATTGACACACATATGTATGACACTCCTCTATTCAAAAAATTAATGTCTGATGCACCGATGATCGACACACCGATGGATGACACACCGATGGATGAGTCACTGATGAACGACTCACAGATGGGTGACATGACGATAGCACAAATGACTCACCGATACACTGAGTCACTGATACTGATGGAAATAACTCACTAATTCTTAGAGTCACAAATGCTAACTGATGGATGCTTACAGACTGATGATTATATACCAATGCTGACAAAACGATGCATATGAGTCACTGATACATATGAATCACCGATAGACATAAATACTGTTTCAAAATTATTATTTTAAATTTATTCCTTATGGTCATATTTAGACAAATTAATGTTTCTGAAATTATTTAACGTGCTCTGTAAGACCATCCATAGACACTACGAGGAACATGTATGTGGGGATAAATTCATTCCTGTTGGACCATGAAGTATAAAAAGATTACAAACTAAACCGTGGACAACATGTGTATGAGACAGACCATGAGAATGTGCTATATAGAGTAAACATAAGAACTCAGAAAGTAGTGCAAAAACTCAAAGCTGAGTCCACAAGGAGTTCAATAAGACAATCCAGAACGTGCTGAACTTCTCTGAACATACAAACATCAAAGAGCTTTATACACCTTGAAGACATAATACAGTGGCTATGATACAGTGTTCTAAAGGCATCTTCCAGAAGAGGACTTGAATATATTTTTCTCTACTTCAATCTAGTCCAGAGCTTCACTCCATAACACACAGATACTTATAAACTCTATTATTTGTTTATAAATATGTTGTGATCTTGTGTTTACTTTTTCAACCAGTGTGTGTGAATCTTTTTGTTTCACACACATTGTCTCCTATTCATAATTAGAGGATACACAATATCCTCAAAATCATTATCTTTTTAAACTTGTATCCCACATATAACAGTGTAAGACATCAAGTGTGATCTGTTTGTTTTTTTACCATGAATAATTGTGTTAGATCTCCAGTGTGACCTGGATAGCCTTGTGCACTGTTTTGAACCCCGATCTAGGGTGTGGAGCAAAAGTTTATTAATATAAACTTCTTGGTTTCACATGATCACCAAGTGGATAGGACAAAGTCTCAAATTGAGACTGAACCTCTTATGTTTATCCTTAGTGTATTTATCTTTTAGTTTAATCTGAATTGTGTTTATTTCATTTCAAATAAAATTAAATTGATCTTTGATAGTTAGTTCATCACGTGTTTATATCATTTTTGAATCAGTAGTTTAGTTTCAAAATTTTTACTTATCATTAGATTATTAATGTTGAGAACTATTCAATCTTTTTAGAAATTAATTTAACATTCATAACTTTTATAAATTCACTACAAACTGACATTGATTACATTTTAATTGGGGGATAGTTTTTCAAATAACAAATTTTAATATAAATTTTTATAGATTCACAATTCTCCTTTCTATTGAGTTATATACTCTGAATTTTTTTTGGTATCAATGGTTTAAAAATATTTTCAGTCTTCAAATCTTTTCAAATATTATTGTAGTTGTTTTTGAAAGGTCATAAAGTTCATGTTATTTCTAAATTTTTATCTCTATGAAATTATTTTACAATTTATATCACATATAATAGATTAGAAGGGGTTGCTACCAATAGACCACCTTTCTTTAATGGAACTAACTATTCTCAGTGGAAACATAAAATGAAAATAAATCTAGAAAGCATGGGGTTTCAAATCTTGACTGCTATTGAATGTAAATATGAAATTCCTGAAACAGTTAGAAACACCTGGGATGAACCTACCATGACTGGGTATAACAGTAATTGTAAAGAAATGAATGCTCTGTACTATGAACTGGGAGATGAAGAGTTTAATCATATTTCTACTTATAAAATTTCACATGATATTTGGGACACTCTGTCTGTTTCTCATGAGGGAACATATAATTTCAAGGAAATGAGATTAAATACTTATACTATTAAATATGACAACATCAGAATGAAGCCTGATTAATCTAATTCTAATATGTATCTCAAGTTCAATGAAATTATTAATACCATGATTTCTTTAAGAAGAGAAGTTACAGCTAAAGAGCATATTATTAGGCTTCTGTGATGCTTACTAGAGAGATGAAGAGGGACCTCTGTATACATTAGAGAATCGTGTGACATTGATAAGATGATTGTGAAGAAATTGATTGGAAAATTAATGATGTTTGAAGAGGAATTAAAGGTAAATCAATAATAGTATGAACTAAAATGAATGTTTGTTTCCTTCAAGACTACTTCCTCTGAAATTAAGGACAATGAGAAAGTTCAAGCTGCTTTTGAAAGCTCCAGTAGAGAAGAATCAGCTTCAGACAGTGATGAATAAATGGTCCATCTGGCCAGAAGGTTCATGAAATTTTATTGGAAATACAAGTTTTTCAAAAATCCAAATTACAAGGGAAAGAATGATAACAATGGAAACTGAAAAAATGATTTAAAGAGAAATGATAAATAATAAGAGATAATTTTCTACAAATGTAAAAGGAAAGGACATGTCAAAGATGACTATGCAATGATTAAATACAACAAGAAGTATGAAAATAATGATAAAAAGTATAAGAATGCAACGAAGGCCACTTGGAGTGCCTCTTAGGATAGAACCAGTGAATCTGATTAATCTCATAGTGAGAAAGATGATATGGCTGATATGTGTTTTGTGACAAACTCAAATGAGGTAACCTTAGACTCTCATGTACATAATTCTTATTATTCTGAAAAAGAAAGTGAGTCTAAGAATATGAAAAATGATGAATTATTTGAATATTACAATAGGATAGAAGAAATATGAAATGAGTTAAATTATAAGTATAAATTTTTTAAGAAACATAATGCTCTTACTGTGACTATTAAATATGAACTTACAACTGAAAAAGAGAAAAATGCCCAACTGCTCAAGAAAAACAATGAGTTAAAAATGTCAAATGATCAATTGAAGAAGGGCTATGAAATTATTACCAATGGAAAACATACCTATAATAAAATTCATGGTAAATAAATACCTCCTAAGTATACTTATAGGAAATGACATAAACCAGGTCAATGGAATTTTTCCAAACCACATTTTGTAAAAAAAATCTGAAAATGTTGCTACTTTTTTCGAAAACCAGAATTTTACAGCAAGTTCCAGTTCTGAGAATTCTTTTAATCTTTCCAATTCTTCAGGAAAAAATAATGTTTATTTTTTTTAAAATATCAATATTATGCATATAGTAATCCCATAAGACAATTGTCGGTTCTTAAAGCTTATATTACTAATGTATGTGGACGCAGAAAAATATGGGTGCCAAAGTCATTTCCTGGATGAACTGTTTTGTAGGTAAACTACATAAATATCTCCTATAAGAATCGATAGACCTTGGAATGTGGGTGTTCAAGACATATGAAAAGGAAAAATTCAAACAAAAAAATTATTATCAAGATTAATGGAGGACATATCACATTTGGTGACAATGGTAATGGAAAAATCATCATCCTAGGCCAGTTTAGTAACCCTAACTCTATTTCAATTTCCAAAGTAATTTATTTTGATAGATTAAAGTACAACCTGATTAGAATATCTCAATTATGTGATGATGGATTTAATGTTAAATTCAAAAATGATTCATGATATGTTTTTATACCAATAATAACTTAATATTTACTGCTCTTAGAAATGATAATGTATATGCTATAAATTTTGACACACTCGCCTCATAGAACATTTATTGTCAAAATGAATTTCACAAAGAGTCCAGGAGTTGGCATATAAGACAAAAAATTTGCAACATACACTCTCTTAATTAGTTAAATAGTAAAGGTTTAGTTAAAGACCTTCCCAAATTAGAGTTTCCATACAATAAGGTGTGCAATCCTTGTCAAAAAGGAAAGCAACATAAAACCTATTTCAAGAATGATATAACTACTTCCAAACCTCTTAAGTTGGTTCACATGGATTTGTTTGGACCATATAGAGTTTAGAGTCTCAATGGGAAGAACTATGTTTATGTCCTTGAAGATGATTTCTCTAGGTATACCAAGACCTTTTTCATAACTCACAAAAGTGAAGTTTGTTCTCACTTCACCAAGTATGATATGACTGTAGGAAATCATAGTGGAATTAAGATTAAATCCTTAAGAATTGATTATGTCCGTGAGTTTGAGAATTACTATTTTAGAGTTTTTTCTCACAAAATGGAAATAATCATAACTTCTCTGCTCCTAGGACACCTCAACAAAATTGTGTGGTAGAAAGAAGAAATAGAATCCTAAAGGGAATTTCCCAAACTAAGCTTAGTGATTATGACCTACTGGTTTATTTTTAGGCTGAAGTAGTTAATACATCTTGTTACATAATAAATATAGTCTTAATCAAACCCATCCTTAAGAAAATTCTTTATGTGTTTTGGAACAATAGGAATCCAAAAGTAAGTTATTTTAAAGTGTTTTGATGTAAAGTTTATATTCTAAACACTAAGGACAATTTCGATATATTTTTTCCCAAAAGTGATGAGGGAATATTTCTTGGATATTCTACATCAAGAAATGATTATAGAGTATTTAATAAGAAAACAAAGAGTGTGGGGGAATCTTTACATGTCAATTTGATAAAAAATATCCACATGATCCTAAGACCTCATTAAGAAAATATTGAAGAGGATATGTCCAATCTGGATATTAATAGCAAAACCTCAAATCATCATATGAAGGAATCCGTGAAAACTCCCAGTTCTATAAATTCACCAGATCCAAGCCATAATGAACAGGATCAAAGTAACTAACCTGAAATAACTAGTCATACCTTTTCTATAATGACTTGGACACTTAAAAATCATCCCTTAGATGATTTTGTTGGATATTTATATAGAGGAACACAAACTGGAGATTCCTTGAGAAACTAGGTTGAACATCAAGAATTCTTGTCACAAATTGAACCTAAAAATATCAATGATGAAATCAATGAAGAATTATGTGTAATGGCTATACAAGAAGAACTTAACCAGTTTAAAAGCAATAATGTTTGGAAACTTGTAGACAAAATAAAGGATATTCTGACCATTAGAACCAAATGGGTGTTTAGATATAAAGTGGATGAAGCTGGAAATATAGTTAGAAACAAATCTAGGTTGGTTGTACAAGGATATAATCAAGAATAAGTAATTGATTATGAAGAAATATTTTCACCAGTAGCTAGGCTTGAAGCCATTATAATCTTACTTTCCTATGCATCACACATGGATTTCAAACATTACCAAATGTATGTAAAGAGTGCATTCTTAAATTTTTATATAGTTGAGGTTGTTTTTGTTGAACAACCCCCAGGTTTTACAAATCCACATTTTCTTAGTCAAGTGTTCAAATTATCTAAAACATTATACGATTTGAAACAAGCTCCAAGTGCTTGGTAGGAAAGATTAAGTAATTTTATTATTTCTAAAGCTTTTAAAAAATGAATTGAATATCATACATTGTTTATTAAAATAATTTAAAAATACCTTTTAATAGATCAAATAGATGTAGATGATATAATCTTTGGATCTTCTAAAAATTATTTATTTAATGATTTTTCTAAAATAATGAATTGTGAGTTTGAAATGAGTTTGATGGGTGAACATAAATATTTTATTGGATATAAAATATTTCAAAATAAAAATGGTATTATTAAAAATCAAAGTACACCAAATATCTTTTGAAATGATATGGCCTTGATAGCATTAAGTCTTGTAAAATCCCTATGAGTTCTACATGTAAGTTAGATCTTGATGAAAATAGAAAATCCATTGATCAAACTACATATAAAGGAATGATTTGGAGTTTGTTGTACTTTATTACTAGTTGGAAATATATTATGTATAGTGTGTGTATGTTTGAAAGATTTCAAGAAAACCCAAAAGAGTCACATTTAAATGTTGTTAAAAGAGTTTTTAAATACCTCAAGTATACATATACTTAAGGATTGTTTTTTACTAAAGGAAAACCTTTTGATTTAGTTAGCTATTCAGATGCTAACTTTGTTGGATATAAGTTAGATAGAAAGAGTTCCTCTAGAATATATCACTTTTTGATAAAGTCTCTAATATCATGGTGTAGTAAAAAGAAAAATTCAATTGCATTATCAACTACTAGAGCAGAGTACATTGCTACTGGTAGTTTCTATGCACAAATTTTGTGGATAAAACACACCTTATTAGACTATGGATTTCAATTTGGACATATCCCCATAAATTGGGACAACAAAAAGTGCTATTAGCATTTATAAGAATCCAAAAACTCAATCTAGAACAATGAATATTTATTTAAGACATCACTTTTTGAGATATTATTATCAAAAAAGTGATATAACTCATGAGTTTGTCAGGACTGAGCAACAAATTGCCGACATATTCACTAAACCCTTAAACTGTAAGAGAATAAACTACATAAGACATGAACTAGGAAGGGTGAATCTCTGATGTCTTGTCAAATATCTGTTATCAATGAAACCGATCAATGAAACTAATCAGTGAAACGAATCTCATGAAACCGATCTCTTGAAACTGATCCCTTGAAACCGATCAGTGAAACCAATCAGTGAAACTGATCAGTGAAACCCATTAGTGAAACCTATAATTGAAACCAATTAGTAAAATAGATCAGTGAAACCGATCCGTGAAACTGATCTATGAAACTGATCAGTGAAACCGATCAGTGAAACCAACTAGTGAAAGAAATCAGTGAAACTGATCAGTGAATCTAATTAGTGAAACCAATCCAATGAAACCGGTCTCACGAAACTGATCTCTTGCAACCGAACCCTTGAAACTAATCTCATGAAATCGGTCTCATGAAACAGATCTCCTGAAACTGATCCCTTGAAACCGATTGTGTGAAATTGATTCCTTCAAGGACCCTTTTTTAATTCTGTCGATTTTAAATAAAATGACGCTGTTTTATATTCATTTTACAACATTTAAAATTTTCTTCTTTACAATTTACAATCCCTAAATGATATAATAAATTCAATCCATAACTACCTTTCACATTACTCTATACCTTATACATTATTCTCTTTGACACTCTATCTCCCAACCCTTGACCCTTTGACTACTTTCAAGTATGAACCCTCAAAACGACAAGGAAAAAGTCTACGATGGAAGTGCTGAGAAAATATCCATTAGCTAAGCTTCAGAAGGGTGAGTCCAGTGGTACTACGAAACCATTTTTGGGAAGCTGAGTGGTTACAATTGAGAAGGAAGTGTGGGTTGAGTATCTTTTGTCAAAAAAGTAGTTTTTGTTAAGAGTACTAGAATCTCATGGGTGGATGAGATGGTTCTCAAATAATTAATGACCTTATTATCTTCATCTAGTACATGTGTTTTATCTACACTTGAAGATATCCCTGTATAGAGCTAAGGAAGGAAGGATGAAGTCAGTGTTGAATGTAAAAGATATATCTTTTTCATCTAAGGAATGGGTTGAATGTTTAGAAATTCTTCTGGAAGGTGTCTATACTAATTATCAGGGTAATATTCCACCTTCACCTAATTTTTTCTCGTATGTATATACTCTTATGGAGATGACTTGAAGTGAATAATCGAGGAGAGCTACCGCTGGGGAATTTTATTGAGAGGGAAGATTACTTTTTTATTTTTATTCAACATCAAATATTCCCAAGGAAGGGAGATTTATCCGCTGTGAAGTATCACGATGTAATCCAAATTTACATCTTAAAAAATGGGATAATGGTGAATCTTTTTAGGTATATAATGGTGCATATTTCAGATATGATAAAACCCTCCAAGAAATAAATATTCTTTTACTATCCAAGAATTATATCTACCAGGCTAAATATATAGGGCTATGTGGAAGGTGGAGATGAAATAATAAGTTTCTATAGTGGTTTATTACTTAAGAAATATATTTAAAAAAGAATGAAGATATTCTAGAACCTGTGGAATAAATGTTGGGTAGGAGATGAGGAATGATTGTATGAGGAGTTTAATATGATTGACCATCCTTCCATACCAAAGGATCAAGTTTATCCAGTCCTAAAACTAGGAGAGGAACCTGTCTATTCTGAGGAGGAAGCTGGGGATATGTTTCCAAGGGAAGAAGGATCTCATATTGATGATAGAAGTGATCATGATATTGCTAAAATTCCAAAAGATATGTATTATGCACCAGCTAGTCCACCTTTGGACTTACGCTAAAGGGACCCTTTTTAGGTGATGAGGATGAGGAAGAGACAAAAGCCACTTGTGTGGAAGGAGATATAAGTATGTCAGATGAGGAGCTAATGATGATGATGATGATAGTGATGAAGATGGAGATGATGAGAATGTTAGTGATTCCTTAAAAGTGGGACAACAATTAGTTGACATATCCTATGAGGAATCTTTACATAGAGCTGCAGATGGTGTTGATCATATTGAACAAGAGGCAGTCGATCATGGAGATGCTAGTTATCATGACAGACCTCATTATGTTGTTTCTTAAAATCATGAACTCATTCAGGAGTTGAATGAAATCATGGATCTTGGACATTAGGAAGAGTATGAGGATCAGGTGCCTCAGATTGAGGAAGTTTTTGGAGAATTTTAAGTCGCTAGAGTACATACAGAACCTCATGTTCAGTTGGTACATGTGCCCAGAAATGTTATTTTGGCTAGAGGACATGATGAAGAGGAAGAAGAAGATGAGGTTTTACTAGAGCTTTAGGGAAGATGTGTCAGGATTGACAATATTGATCCAAGAGATTAGACAAGTAATCATGAATGGAATAGATATCTAGGATACATTCTATTTGGTTTGAAATATAATTCTAATGACAAGATATTAGTACCTCCTCCTGATCCTTAAGTTCAAGCTAATGAAGAATTGGTTGTACCTGCTTCACTAGGTTTACTTCTAGCAGATGATCCAATAGCACAACCAGTTCCTTGTAACTATGTCACTAAGGATGATTTAATGTAATTAAAAAAAGATATATGTGAGTCTTTAAGAGCCTCAGTTGGATCTTGAAGTGAAGCCTCTACTTCAATGAGAATTTCAGATGATGATGCTGAAAAAATTACAAGGATGGTGATCCAGGAGGTTCAATCTAACCTCATTACCACATCCTAAACCATCATTATAAATAATACTATGTTGTGAGAGGAACTAAATAGGATGAGAAATGAGTTGAACACTCCAAAAACTGATTTCAAGAATTCTTTTAGTGGTGTGATTAATGTTATTAACAAATTAATGACACATATACTAAGTGAATATTTGAAGAAATTGAAAGATGAGCTTGGAAAAATGATCAGTGGTCCATACAATTATAGGGGTGGGAGAGGTGTTGTTGCTGAATTTGAGTCTCTTAGGGCCGAAATAAGAGATAACTCAAGAATATTCAGAGTGATTTAGACAAAGAAACTCTTGCAAAGGTACATAGAATAACATATCTTGTTAACAACATGGTAAGACAGTGAACAAATGAAGCCTTTGTGGCATAAAAGGAGATTAGAGAGAAAGTGGATACGTACTTTATTAAGATGGATACTAAGCTTGATCTCATCAATAACATCAGGTTTTTTTCAAAAATCTCAGAATTCCTCCAGTTATAGCAGCCTTCAAGACATAGGTAGAACAGATGAATATGTTTACCCCTATACTAGATAAATTCCTAGATAATAAGGATGATTTCAAGAAGGCCATGAAATATAGTGGTGAAATTATTAATTATTCCATATAGTTCCTCAATCCATATCTTCATGTTCAAGATGATGCAATTGTGGTCCCTTTTGTTGCTTCTATTGGAACTACCTCTTGGCCTCCTACTCCAACAACTATCTCTCATGACTTTTCTCAGATTTGACCAGTCATTATCGAGCAACCTCAGAGCTCTGTATTGTCAGAAAGAAGACCTAAACTTGCAGCAAATGTCCCTATCAGTGTTGCCTTACCTGGTGTTATCTTTAAACCAACTCTTCCCACTGCCAATCCAAAACCATATGATCCTACTCCCGATCCTTCAGATAATGGAAAAGAACCTCATAATCTGAACCATTATTAGTGTATTGTGTATTTTACATGGATTTGTATCTTTATTTTGTTGATTGTACCCATTTGACCCTTAATGGAATTATTTTTTTCTTCACTATGTTTCTCATCTTCTTTATGTTATTTCTCTTTCTTCCTTATCCTTATCTTAATTTTTTTTGATAAACCCAAAAGGGGGAGAAAGGTATAGGCATACATTATTAAATAAATGTATATAAATATATTATTCATTTAAGGGGGAGCAATACTGCCATAGGCCACATGACATGTACTCCCCAAAATATATATACATATATTCCCTCTGATCCAATATTTGAGGGGGGGCTTTGTTTTAAAAGACCACAAACAAGGGAATGTTTTAGTTATATTGAAAAATCATATTCAGTAAGACATACTAAGTCAAGTAGTTACTATTACATAACATGTAAAGGCCCATAAATTTCAATAAATTTTTTTTCTTAATTTTCTTTGGAATTTTACAAGAGCGCAGTTTCTGATGGCACCTGATTCTGAGGCCCGGTGTGCCCGGAATCATTTTCCGAAGTTTGGGTTAGGTATGTTCAATGAACAGACGAGCGAGTTTTTCTAACTTTGGAACCGGTGCTCGGAATCGAATTCTGAGGGCACCGATGGAATCACAACACCGGTACTTTCTTAGAAACGCCTCTTCCAGAGTTGCGTTTACTCGGGTGTAGTTTATAATTTTCAGGTTTAAAGTTAAGAAATAAAATAATTGTACAACAAAATTTATTTTATTTCACCTAAGCCACTTGGGAGCCACTTGAAGCCACTTAAAGCGGCTTATGCTGGGTTAATGCAGAAAGGGTGCTATCCAAAAATATCCTACCCTCTTGGTAGGATATTTTTGAGGTGGGACCCGCACGAGCCCCACCGTTTCTTTTCTGCTAAGTAACGCACCCGTGAAAACCCGTCATTATAAAAGTCAACTGACGCATTTTCTTAATTTCTTAACGCACCAATTAATTGGGCGGTTTTATTCGTTGAATTAATTGGGCGGTTTTCTTCGTTGAAATTAATTCTATGAATTAATTTCATTTGTTTCTTAACCTGTTTGAAATCCGTTGGCGTAATAATAAAATAAGACCAATGCACGACTTCTGGAAAATGTTCGTTGGGAAGATTTGACAGAAACCAACAATTCTTCATCCACTTTCGTGAAGAACACGAAGAACGCGAAGAACACGAAGAACGCGAAGAACGCCGGCCTTCGACGAAGAAAGCCGAACCCATGGAAATCGACGACGCGACACCATGTGCCGCGACACCGACATTTCCTCTCCCGCGACGTTCTTCGGCGACATTCCTTAATCCGCAACAAAATCTTCGATCATTCGTTGAGGTGAGAGATTGCAGTTCTTTAGTTTTCTTGTGGTTTAAAACAACAATATGGATTTAATTATTATTAATTAAATCTATATGTTCTTGAACCTCAGAGTTCGTCGACGTGCACCGTATTCCATGATGACGCGACGCCCTTCCGCGACAACATGATGCCTTCCGCGACGCCATGATTGCCTCCTTCTGTGGCGATCAATTCTGCGAAGAACGTGCGTGCGACAACTTGACGAGGTAGGGATTTTATTTTGGAATTGCCTTTTTATTTTCCCGTGAACGTTTCTTTTAAATTAAAGAACCGGTTTCATAAGAACAATTTTAATTTATTAAAATTGATGTTTGATGTGTTGTTTAATCCTACCAAATTGTTATCGCCTAACGCGGAGGGTGCGGGCCAAACAAACACGGCCCGACAACCCTCTGCCATTCTTCGTTGTTGTGCGGATTTGGCAGGCGATGAAAAAACGTGCCGCAAAGGCAATTTGATGATTCCGCAGAGAAGAATGGGTCCCGGGAGGAGCAGCGGCACGGACGAGAAGGAAAACGGACCACCGGAGCAACTCCGGTGGCCCGAGGAAGTCTCCGCGGACCTGCGGCCGCGTGGGTCCGGCTCACCTGCACGGGACGTGGCAGAAGCCGCGTCCGCTGATCTCCAGTGAGACCCCAAATGGGGCCACGACTTTTCCAACCCGCGGGGGCAGCGCCCCGCGACTTCCTCGGTCGGCCGCTCGGCCGAGCCGAGCCAGGCCGATCCAACTGGCCGGGCCGCGCCCTGGATGGACTGGGTCGGGTAGGGCCGGTTCGGGTCGACCCGGTTCGGCTGACCCAGGGGGGGTCAGGCCGGGCCCAGACCCCCGTCTTCGGACCATTTTCGGTCTTTTGGCCGTAACGTGAGCTACGGGACTCCAAACGACTCGCCGTCAGTGGCAACGTGATCCTTGGATCGAGAAGGTCGTTTCGGTTTATCACACTCAAGGTGTTGGAATACTTTGAGTTTGGCTGGGTTGGTTCGTACACGAAACCAACTGGGCCCTCGGAGTGGAAACGCTCATATCTTGAGCATCGGACGTCCGATCGACGTGTCGTTGACTTTGTTGTTTTCCTCTAAGTGAGACAGATCTTTTGGCATACCCCACCCGAGGATTGGACGTAGGTGGAGTATGGTCAGGTTGGTTTTTCCTTCAAAACCAACCGGGCCCCTGGGACGAAAAAGCCAATAACTCTCATACCAGGCGTCTGATTGACGCGCCGTCTGCGACGTTGAGTTCCTGTTGATGATACGGAACTTTTGGATACATCAACTTCAGAATTTGTGTCAGTTGATGTATCAGCCTCTTGGATCGTGGAGCGGACCCTCCCGAATAAGCTTGCTGTGTGCGGGAACCCTAGTGCTGGCTGTGACTCCGACGACTGTGCATAGATCCTCAGTGGACTGCGACGACGGCTGTGCAGTGATCCTCAGTGGACAACGACGACGACTGTGCAAAGATCCTCAGTGGACTGCGATGACTACTGCACTCAGCGATCCTACGTGGATCAGTTCTACAGATCCTGTGTGGATCCGATCCTATGTGGGTCAGCGCTCAGCGGTTCTGTGTGAGCCAGCGCCTACAGGTCCTGTGTGAGCCCGATCTTGTGTGGGTCTTTGCGGGGGTTAGTTACCTATTGATCTTGTGTGGGTCCGATCCTGTGTGGGTTATAAAACACTATTTTGTTGAATATTTTATTGATAATAAATGATATAATTTTCTCACATTGTGTTAAATATGTTTATTTTTAAAATATTTGGGATTTGATCATTCATTTGAAAATTTGGTGAAAATTCCAGTTTTACCCTTAATAGTGCACTGTAGTATTTCGAATATAAATATTTTAATATTTATTATTTGAATTTTAAATTTTGTAACAGTGTTCCTAACTTAATTATCTACAACTTTTATTCAGGTCACTAGATCAAAAGAATGCATTTTAATGGAGTAAGTGGGCCATAAATTCAAAGCTGGGCTGGACTCGCCAGAATGGATAATCTTCTGTATTGCGGCCATAACTCCTACATATGGGCTTGTATTGAGCCCAAATTTGGAGAGGAGATATAGGACCCATATCCTCACATTTGATACTTATTTAAGGCCGGCCAATTCACGCGTTCTGGTGGTCAAATGGTCCGTGAAATTTGGCATAAAATATTTGGCCGAATTTCCACATTCACACTTGAAACCACTTGTAACCTCTCCTCCCCTCCCCTCAATAAATTGGAGTTTTTCTCATTTGGAGGGGTTGGGACGTGAATTGGGAGATTGGAGGAAGAGGAGAATTTGTTTCAACCAAATTCTCCAACCATTGTAAGAGGGGTAGGTCTTGAAGCAAGGATCCCCTCATCGAAGCCTCCTTCTCTTCTTCATTTTGTAATGTTTTTATTTGTGTAATAGAATTCTTTGTTCTTATTTTAATTCTTCTCTTTTCTTTTGTTTTGTTTAAATTTCTTCTTCTCTTAATCTTCTTCTTTGGGCAGGAATTATTGAGTAGAAGCGTTATTGGGTTATACCCCTTATAAACCTTTGCACATGCAAAACGCTTCTACGATGATTACACCACCCATGGAAGAGCAGTCTTTTAGTAATCGATCTATCTTCTACCCTCTTCATTTAATTCTTTTGAATCATTGAGCTACTGTAATTCACTTAATATTATCCATGAATTGTGTTTTTAAATTGTAAGAAACTAAGCAAGCAATTGAACAATTAACACAAAAACACACGAGGTCGGGATTTTGTGTAAATTGTAAGAGCACGATCTTAATCGGTAATACAAGACCACACGAGATAAATTTGTAGAGTTAAAATATAATCCCTAAAAACAATTCATCCTCATTTACAGAATGGATATGTGACTTAATTTACCACTGACCATAAGCTAATCTTAGAACATCAATCAAAGCAGATTGCTGTGATTGCATGTTCCGAAGTTAGCCTAGGGTTAAATTCACATCATCTTCGTGGTAAAGTTAATTCTTGTAGGGTTCGGGATTTAACAAATAAAGGGATCATAATTAAGTGAATGTTAATTTAAATGATAATGATTAATAATAAAGTGAATAGGTAGAGTTAGATCGATTACGCCTTTTAAATAGATTTCTAAAAAAACATCTTCTTGTTGTGTCATTTTAATCGAAATTCATTTCAAAACTAAAAACAAAAAAAATTATACAATCTTCTTCCAGCAAAATTCTTTCTAGATTCATAAACTACAACAAACCCCAATCCTTTAAAGTAGTGTTTTTATTATCTTCTATTTTATTTTATTTTATTTAGAATACCTCTAATAAGTTGTTAAATTCACTTCCTCTTTTGAGAGACGACCTTGGTGAGCCACTCTGCTACACCCAAGTACCCCAAATCACACTAATCATTTTAGGGCGCCCATGACAGTGATCTTTCAAATTAGCGCCGTTTCTGGGGAGGCAAGTAATTATTTCAACAAATTAGAGGTATTTATTTTATTTTACATTTTATTCTCTTCCTCTCTTCTTTCTTCCTTCTTTACCCAATCTGATTTTTCTTCTTCTTCTTTTATTTTCTTCTACTTCTTTTTGGACCATCAACTCAAACTTCTCATTTTTATTTTAATATGGTCCAATTTCTTTATTTTCATTTTTATTTGATCTATGACACTAACTAATCCTGAAGATCTCTTAGATATTGACCCTGAGATTGAACGTAGCCTTAGGGCTCGAATCAGAAATTCTCAGTCTACGGGAAGTTTCAATATTCAACCAGTTGGTGAATTCCTCACTTCTGGAAACATAGAAATTGGAAGCTATTCAAATTCAAACATAAAAGAGGAACCAATGGCTGAAAACAATGGAAATGAACTTAAGAGAACCATTCGAGAATTGGCTGCACCTGATATTAACTATCAACCAAATTGTATTGCATACCCAAATCTCGAATCGGACTTTGAACTAAAATCTGGGTTAATTCACTTACTTCCAAAGTTTCATGGCCTCTCTGGTGAGGATCCCAATAAACATTTGAAAGAATTTAATGTGGTTTTCTCAACCCTAAAACCTAGAAATGTTTCTGGAGATCAAATCAAATTAAGAGCATTCCCATTTTCACTTGATGGAGCTGCAAAGGATTGGATGTACTATTTACAACCTGAAGATGTAATATGTTGGAACGATTTGAAACGTCTTTTCTTGTAGAGATTTTTTACATCATCAAGGATCACATCCATTCGAAAAGAGATATTAGGGATCAAGAAAGAACAAGGGGAGTCAATGTATGAGTATTGGGAGAGATTCAAGAAGTTGTGTGCAAGATGCCCACATCACCAAATCAGTGAGAAACTCCTCATCCAATACTTCTATGAAGGAATCACACCTATGGAGAGGAGCATGGTGGATGTTGCAGCTGGAGGAGCATTGGTGGAAAAGACACCAGTAGCTCCACGAGCATTGATTGACAAAATGGCCCAAAATTCCCAACAATTTGGTGATCGAGGTACACCACATATCAGGGGAGTACATCAGGTAAGTCTTTCTTCTCTTGAGAGTCATTTGATTAATACCAAGATAGAATAATTGACAATATGGTGAGGAAAATTGCTCTGGCACAAAAGACATCTCTACCCCCTACTTCAAGGCCTTGTGGCATTTGCACTGAGACAAACCACCCAACTGACTGTTGCCCACAACTACAAGAGACAGAGGATTGCACAACAGTATTCCCAAGGAGACCATTTCAGCAGCAATAACAACCATATCCCCAAAATAAGTTTGATTCATTTGCTCCAACATACAACCAAGGGTGGAAAGATCAACCGGACATGAGGTATGGCTCTGGACAACAACAAAGGCCCCCTTTTCAACCAAACTTCCAGCAGCCCCCGCCTTACCAGCAGGGTTTCCAACAACCCCAAAGGAGATTTGAAGCCCAAGCATCAGCAAGTCAGCGACAAGGGAATCCTCCACCAAAGGTAGATTCTAATACTGATGATCTTTTGAAGAAAATTGTTCTTAATCAACAGAATGAGCTGAAGAGTCAAATTTCGGAGCTGAGGGAGTTGAAGACTCAAATGAGCCAGATTGCCACCACCCTCCATGAACTTGTAAGTAAGAATTACGAAAATCTACCTTCCCAACCCACTCCAAATCCAAAGGGGAATGTTAGTTCCATCACATTGAGAAGTGGGAAGCAAATGAATGATACATCTGTACCTACCATTCCACCGGGATTCACCTCTACTCTAGAGAAGCCGCATTCCATACCAACTGATGAGAAATCCAAGGAGAATGATAAAGGTAAGAAAAAGATTGATGATGTACCTCCTAAACCCCTTCCTTTTCCAAACAGGGTTGTTCAAACCAAGAAGATGGTTGAAGAATCAATTCAAAAGGAGGTTTTGGACACATTCAAGCGTGTGGAGATCAACATTCCTCTACTTGAAGCCATTAAGAAAATCCCAAGGTATGCCAAATTCTTAAAAGAACTCTGAACCAATCGAAGAGGGATTAAGGGGAATAAGAGGATCAACCTTGGAAGGAATGTATTGGCACTCATTACACCAACTCTAGCAATTCCAACAAAGTGAAAGGATCCCGGGACATTCACCATCCCATGTACCATAGGGGAGTTTCACTTCTCTGATGCTCTTTGTGATTTGGGAGCTTCCATAAATGTGATGCCTCACTCTGTATTCTCTTCCTTGCAGGTTGGTGAGTTGATGCCGACAAGAGTAGTGGTGAAGTTGGCGAATAGAGCTACGACATAACTAGCGGGAGTTCTTGAGGATGTACTTTTTCGGGTAAGAGACATGATCTTTCCAGCAGACTTCTATGTGCTTTATATGGAGGATGATCAGATAAGTTCTCATGCCCCCATTATCTTAGGTATACCCTTCCTCAAAACTGCAAAAACTATCATAAATTTCAATGAGGGTACACTTTCCATGGAGTTTGGAGATGAAGTTGTGATATTTAATGTTATGGATTCCATGAAGTACCCCTCAGAGGACCATTCTTCTTTTGTTATCTCCCATTTTGAACCACCAAGTAAAAACATCATGGAATTGTATTGTCCTATTCTTAGGGAGATTATGAGTATTGGTTCTAGTTTGATGTCTAAGAGTACTTCTACACCCATTTTTAGGGAACAAGACTCTCTAAGATTTGATTTTGAAATGGAATCATATTCTGATTTTGATCATGTGAACTCTGATTATGACATGGCTATTGAGTATTCTGATGGATTTGGTGATTTATTCTCTGATTGTGATGATTTTGATTCTGATACTGATGTTCATTGTGCAGATATGTTTGTTGCATCAATTTCTCCATCAATACTACACCCTCCTTCATTAGAACTCAATCCATTGCCACCAAATCTGAAATACTCATACTTGTTGAGTGGTGAGAGATTACCTATTATCATTGCTAATAATCTCCCTTTTGAACATGAAGAAAAGCTTTCAATATTTTAAGGGAGAACATCAGGGCGATTGGGTGGACCTTGGCTGATATATCAGGTATTAGCCCCTCCATTTGCATGCATAGGATTCTCTTGGAGGATGGGGCTAAACCGGTGAGACATCCACAAAGGAGACTCAATCCCACCCTCCTGGAAGTTGTTAAAAAAGAAGTTGAGAAATTGATCGAGGCAGGTATAATCTTTCCCATTTCAGATTCACAGTGGGTAAGCCCAAATCAGGTTGTGCCTAAGAAAACTGGTTTTACTGTTGTTAAAAATGAGAAAGATGATTTAGTTCCAATGAGGGTGAAAAATAGTTGGCATGTGTGTATTGATTATAGGAAACTAAATCAGACCACTTGCAAGGACCATTTCCCCCTCCAATTTATTGATCAAATGCTCGAGAGACTAGCTGGGAAGACACACTATTGTTTCTTGGATGGATTTTCTGGATATTTTCAGGTTCCTATAGCTCCGGAGGACCAGGAGAAGATGACATTCACCTGCCCATTCGGTACCTTTGCCTACCGAAGGATGCCATTTGGACTTTGCAACACCCCAGGTACCTTCCAGAGATGCATGGTGAGTATTTTTTCTGATTTTATTGAGACCTGCATGGAGGTATTTATGGATGATTTTATAGTGTATGGATCCTCATTTGATGAATGTCTAAAGAGTTTGGGAAAGGTGTTGAATCGTTGTATTGAGAAGAATCTGGTCCTGAACTTTGAAAAGTGTCATTTCATGGTAGAGCATGGCATTGTCTTAGGGCATGTAGTGTCCAAACATGGGATAGATGTTGATAGATCTAAGATAGACATTATTTCATCCTTACCATATCCTTCATGTGTGCGTGATGTTAGATCTTTCCTAGGGCATGCAGGATTTTATTGGCGCTTCATCAAATATTATAGTAAGATTTCTCTTCCTATGTCAAGATTACTTCAAAAGGATTCTGATTTTGTGTTTGATGTTTCTTGCAGGAATTCATTTGATGAGCTAAAACAACGTCTGACCACTCCACCTATCATACAGCCCCCACGGTGGGTGATTCCTTTTGAGCTTATGTGTGACGCCTCCAACTTCGCGGTTGGAGCTGTCTTATCTCAGAGGGTGTAAGGAAGTTCACATGTGATCGCCTATGCATTGAGGACACTATATTCAGCCCAATCAAACTACACTACCACAGAAAAGGAGTTTCTTGCTGTCATATTTTCTTTAGATAAATTCTGTTCATATTTATTGGGCTCTAAAGTAGTTGTTTTTTCTGACCATGCAACTTTGAGGTACCTCCTAAAGAAGCCAGATGCAAAGCCACAACTTATCCATTTGATGCTCCTTCTTCAAGAGTTTGACCTTGAGATAAAGGACAAGAAGGGGTCAGAGAATTTGGTGGCAGACCACATGAGTAGGCTTACTCACACACTAGAGGGTGACACCTTGGACCAGGTACCACTTCAGGACACTTTCCCTGATGAGCATATCTATACCATCTCAGGTAAGCATCCTTGGTATGATGATTTAGTTAATTAAATTGTTGCCTCTGAAATACCAGTAAATTTGAAGAAGCATCAAGTCCAAAAATTAAAAAGTGAGTCTAGGTATTATGTGGGGGATGATCCTTACCTCTGGCGCATGTGTAGTGACCAAGTCATTAGGAGGTGTGTTCCCGATCATGAGTTTGAGTCTGTTTTGCATTTCTGTCATACACTTGCTTGTGGTTGACACTTTGGACCCCAACGGACAGCTAGGAAGGTTTTGGACTCTTGATTATATTGGCCTAGATTATTCCATGATACCCATGTGTTTTGTAAGTCATGCTCTCGTTGCCAACACACTGGGAACATTTCTAAGAGACATGAGATTCCCCAACAACCCATACTATTCTGTGAGATTTTTGATGTATGGGGCATCAACGTTATGGGTCCTTTTCCTAGTTCATTTGGATTTTTGAATATTTTGGTTGCTATTGATTATGTGAGTAAATGGGTAGAGGCCAAGGCCACCAGGACTGACAATTCTCATGTTGTTGTGGACTTTGTCAAAGCACATATTTTTTGCAGGTTTGGAGTACCAAAGGCCATCATCAGTGACCAAGCGACACACTTTTGCAATAGGAATTTTTCTTCCCTCCTTCAAAAGTATGGGGTGACACACAAAACATCAACACCATTCCACCCCCAAACAAATGGCCAGGCTGAGGTTTCAAATCGTGAGTTGAAACAAATCTTGGAGAAAACCATGCAGCCAAATAGGAAGGATTGGAGCAAGCGCTTGGATGATGCATTGTGGGCTTATAGGACAAAATACAAGACCCCCATTAGTATGTCCCCATTTCGGATTGTTTTTGGGAAAGCGTGTCATCTCCCTGTGGAAGTCGAGCATCGGGCATATTGGGCTATAAAGAAATGAAACATGGATTTGGCCCATGATGGAATTCAAAGGAAGTTGCAAATTCAAGAGCTTGAGGAGATTCCACTGTCATCATATGAGAACTCAAGGCTCTACAAGGAAAGATCAAAAGCATCTCATGACAAAATGATCCAACAAAGGGAGTTTCATGTTGGAGAGAAAGTCCTTCTCTATAGTTCACGACTGAAGTTGACGCCTGGTAAGTTGCGTTCCAGATGGTTAGGTCCTTATATTGTGTCTAATGTTCTTCCTTATGGTGCAGTGGAGATCACACAAGAGGACACTGGAAGGAGCTTTACAGTCAATGGGCAACATTTGAAGAGATACATTGAGGGACATCCTACTGATGTAGTGGATTTTATCACACTGCATGACCCCATCATCACTTGATCACATCAGGATATTCCTAACCCTTTAACTTTTATATTATTTGTCCTATTTAAAAATTCTGCATTTCATGTGCATATATCATCTCACAGGTTCACATTGAAGACAATGAAATATTTTATGTGTGGGGGAGGGAACCTTTTAGTTTAGTAATTTCAATTGTTTTCCTGTTTAAAAAAACCCAAAAAAAATTTGCGTGTTTTTCAAACAAAATTGTGTGTTTTTCAAATTTTGTGTGTTTATTTTACAATTTTCTATGTTGTTTTGAAACATTTTGAGCTAAAATGATTCTCATCACCATTTTTAAATCCATATCAATAAGTGAAACAATTTACCCCTTGGAACTAAGCTTAAATGAATGCTGAAATGACTTTGTTTCAAGTTCAAATATTTACTAATTTCATGGAAAGTACACCGAATTTTGAATCCCATGCCACATCTCACTGTCTTTATATTTGAAATCACTTTCCTGTGAGACTTCTGAACCATTATTTTCATATTCTTTACATTCACCTCACTTCTTGAGAGAACCAAACCATACCTGATTTAACCAGAATTTTATTTATTCCTGTCAAAACTTGAGGGTTTGAGGGACTTATGTTTAAATGATTGAGGCATTTGTTTGGTATTAAAGCCCCTATTTCAAAGAATCCTTTTTTGTAATGACCTACCTTGAATATTTAATCCTTGTATCCCTTAGAATCCATGCACAGCCTGTTAGGTTAGCCACATTACAAGCCAATTTTCAATATCCAACCAACTCTTGAAGTGAAATTGCATAATCTAGTTGAGCTTAAGTGTGGGGGAAGATGTCTTGTGTTGTGACACCACATTCTGTGGTACTTTGGGTGGAAAATTAAATTCTGAAGATATGTGTTTTCTACTGAAGAATGTAATTATATTGAAAGCTGTGCCTTTTCTAGAGCTTTCATGACAAAGTGAACATGTGCCTTTTCTGGAGCTTCTAATTGAGGTGGAAAGCTGTGCCCATCTGGAGCTTTCAAGAAAATCATGTTTGAGAAGATTGAAATTTTTGATGATGGAATGATGAATGGTGTAAAACTTTCATGAATTTTCATGATGATGGATCTGAATTGATACTATGGGGATTGAAGAGAAGACCATATTTAAGTGAAAATTAGATTAATGCAATTTTGCTTCAAAAGAGTCAAGCCCTCCTCATTCAGCCTCAGAGTTTTTCACATCTTAATCCTACCAACCGGAAGCCACAGAACAACCCTGAAAATTACTCATGATAAACATATGTCCTTGACTCACATTTGGTAGCGATGTAGGAATCTATCAAGCCTATGGTGACCCTTGTATGAGTTTGGATGAGAAATACATTGCAAAAAAAATTGATATTTGAGTGATGAGAGAAAATTCAAGCGAAGTAAGTGTTTTGTTCATGGGCAGATAAATGAAGTGAAAATATATTGAATGATATAAATGGAGAACTTGAAATAAGGTTTTTTATGAGGCATGATATATTTTGTTTCTTGGTGTATAATTGTTTGATCTCAAGGATATGTGTTTTAAAATTGGTTTTGATTTGATATTGATGTTTACTTGACATGTGGTTTTGCCCAGGAGTGCAAAAGGGTAAGTGTGGGGGAGTTGATAAAACACTATTTTGTTGAATATTTTATTGATAATAAATGATATAATTTCCTCACATTGTGTTAAATAAGTTTATTTATAAAATATTTGGGATTTGATTATTCATTTGAAAATTTCTTGAAAATTCCAGTTTTACCCTTAATAGTGCACTGTAGTATTTCGAATATAAATATTTTTATATTTATTATTTGAATTTTAAATTTTGTAACAGTGTTTCGAACTTAATTATCTACAACTTTTATTCAGGACACTAGATCAAAAGAATGCATTTTAATTGAGTAAGTGGGCCATAAAGGAAAAGTTGGGCTAGACTCGCCAGAATGGATAAGCTTCTGTATTGCGGCCATAACTCCTATATATGGGAATGTAGATCCCCAATTTATAGAGGAGATAGAGGACCCATATCCTCACATTTTCTCCTTCTGGAAGACCGGCCAATGCACGCGTTTGGGTCGTCAAATGGGCGGTGCAAGTTGGCATAAAATATTTGTCCGAATTTCCACATTCACACTTGAAACCACTTGTAACCTCTCCTCCCCTCCCCTCTATAAATTGGAGTTTTTCTCATTTGGAGGGGTTGGGACATGCATTGGGAGATTGGAGGCAGATGAGAATTTGTTTCACCCAAATTCTCCAAACCATTGTAAGAGGGGTAGCTCTTGAAACAAGGATCCCCTCATCGAAGCCTCCTTCTCTTCTTCATTTTGTAATGTTTTTATTTGTGTAATAAACTTCTTTGTTCTTCTTTTACTTCTTCTCTTTTATTCGGTTTTGTTTAAATTTATTCTTCTCTTAATCTTCCTCTTTGGGCTGGAATTCTTGAGTAGAAGCGTTATTGGGTTATACCCATTATAAACCTTTGCACATGAAAAATGCTTCTACGATGATTACGCCACCCATGAAAGAGTAGTCTTTTAGTAATCGATCTATCTTCTACCCTCTTCATTTAATTATTTTGAATCATTGATCTACTGTAATTCACTTAATATGATCCATGAATTGTGTTTTTAAATTGTAAGAAACTAAGCAAGCAATTGAACAATTAACAGAAAAACACGCGAGGTCGGGATTTTGTGTAAATTGTGAGAGCGCGATCTTAATCGGTAATACAAGACCACATGGGATAAATTTGTAGAGTTCAAATATAATCCCTAAACAAAATTCATCCTCATTTCCAGAATGGATATGTTCCTTAATTTACCACTAACCATAAGCTAATCTTAGAACATCAATCAAAGCAGAGTGTTGCGATTGCATGTTCCGAAGTTAGCCTAGGGTTAAATTCATATCATCTTCGTGGTAAAGTTAATTCTCTTAGGGTTAGGGATTTAAAAAATTAAGGGATCGTAATTAAGTGAATTTTAATTTAAATGATAATGATTAATAATAAAGTGAAGAGGTAGAGTTAGATCGATTACGCCTTTTAAATATATTTCTAAAAAAACATCTTCTTGTTGTGTCATTTTAATCGAAATTCATTTCAAAACTAAAAAAAAAATTATACAATCTTATTCCAGCAAACTTCTTCTAGATTCATAAACTACAACAAACTTCAATCCTTTAAATTAGTGTTTTTATTCTATTCTATTTTTTTAGAATACCTCTAATAAGTTGTTAAATTCACTTCCTCCTTTGAGAGACGACCTTGGTCAGCCACTCTGCTACACCCAAGTACCCCAAATCACACTAATCATTTGAGGGCGCCCACGACAGTGCACTTTCAGTGGGTCATTGTGGGGGTTAGTACCTTTCGATCCTTTGTGGGTCTGACGAATTAGATGGATCAGTGATCATCTTCATCGTCATATAAGAAGTATACCTATGTGAGATGAATCTTGTGTTACTCTCCTTTGTGGATTGTGTTGAACTATCCTGTGTGGATTTACTGTTTACTTTCCTTCGTGGATTACATTGCTCTCCTTCGTGGATTGTGTTGTGCTACCCTGTGCTGGTATACATTTTACTTTCCTGTGTGGACTGGGTTGTGCTTGGGCTCGGATGTTGGAGCCGAACAAGAATTGATGACTTAGGTATATGTATGGGCATATACCTAAGCAGTGTCAGTTGTTACTTTGTGATTGGATCTTTCCTTTGTGCTTTATCCTTTCTGGATTTCGGGAGACCTTCGGGGGTCTCGAGGTCCCTACTGAGTAGCTTATACTCACCCCCGCACGGGTTATGCCCGCACTACGTCGTGTTGGTTGCAGATGATGGACAACGCTGATCGTGGTGGTGGCTTGCAGAGCAGGACTGTACCTGGAGGTGGACCACTAGGTGGGACGTAATCGGAGCGGTCAGGTGGACCCGAGGAGCAGTGGAGGCTATCTATACCCACCCTTTAGGTGGGATTTCCAGAGGATGGCTCGACGCTGTGGATTTTCCTTTCAGTTGCTGTTTTTCCCTTTCAGTTGTACTTTACAGTTGGGCTTGTTTTTTCGGCCCCTTTTTTACTTTCAGCACAGCTTGTTAGAGTTTTTACTTATTGTTTACTTTTCCGCTTGCTTACTCAATGGTGCCTGTTTAATTTACAAAGGAAATGCCTTCCCTTTTCCCGGGATTTACGCCTTGGTGCTAGTCGCCAGCCCCTGGCCTATGGAAGGCGGGCTTGGGGTAGTCACGGCATGGGCCCCGAGGACGGGTCATGACAAATTGGTATCAAAGGTGGTCGGTTCTACCGTAGACTCTGATCTTTCTTCTATGTGAAACAATAGTGTTCAATGTATTAGGTGTGGTTATCAGTCCATAGAGTCCAGTGTTGGTGCGGCGGCCGACGTATCCGTACACCAGGACCCTGACTTCTGATTTCCGACTTAATGCATGAAAACATTGATTGCATGTGTGTTTCAAGTTTTCTTTGTGATTACTTGTTTTAGATCACCAGGTATACTGTTCTGACCATGGCGCACTTGTTTCCCTTTCAGGATGCCCCCACGACAGCAACCAGTTAGGGTTCCGAGAGTAGAGCACGACGACAGCCCGCAGAGCGATGAGGCCTCGGTGCAGGGTCCTTTGACGGCGGAGGCACCGGTGGTACCTCTACCCGTCGAGCCCCCAATGATACCAGCCCCGACCGCTGACGATGCATGTCGCCTCGGAGCTCTTCACGAGTTCCAGCACCAGCGACCACCTTGGTTTTGTGGGTAGACGGACCCCCAGGCAGCCGAGGACTGGCTGGAGGTGGTTGTTCGAGTTTTCAGGCTAGTGAGGACACCAGTAGACCTCATGGTGATCCTCGCGGCAAGCCTACTTTACGCATCAGCAGGACGATAGTGGAGCTTGATGCTCTAGGTGCACGATGAGGCCTCTCTTCTCTGGACGGACTTCGAGAGCCTCTTTTGCTCAGAGTTTGTCCCGGCCACCCTCCGTGCAGTGCGCATCCAGGAGCTTCTTCAGCTGCGGCAGTGCAGCTTGACGGTCGCCCAGTACGCTGTGAGGTTTACCGATCTTTCTCGCTACTCGACCTAAATGGTACGAGACCCATTATTCTGGGCCCGGACCTTTAAGAAGGGTTTGAGACACGATATCAGGGCATCACTGATCTCCCTCAGCATTCCGACTCAGGCAGGAGTATTGGAGCGGGCCCTTCTGATCGAGAGCTTTTTGGCTGAGTCCACAGTGAGACCTACCGCATGGGCGGTAGGTAGCGGAGTCTTCGGCAGCAGGTAGCCGACGGATGACTCAGGGTTCCAGGCAGACCAGACCCTATCGTAGACGACCTCAGGAAACTGGCTCAACAGTGCGGGGCACATAGCGTGGAGCCAGTCTTCCGAGAGGCAGGCAGTGCTACGCCTACAGCAGGCAGGGCCACATGGCTCGTGACTGCCCAACCCGCCGTACCGAGGAGCAGTAGACGGTGGAGGGGCTACCCAGGCAGAGGCAGAGGGTCGACCGTGGCGGTCCGTAGGGAGGAGGCGGACGAGGCAGAGGAGCTGACCGAGTAGCAGGTGGTGGGCAACGCTTTGGGGCTCCGCCGCCACCACCACCAGGAGGCCCGCCCCGACCACAGGGAGCTGGCGGGCAGAGACAGGCACAACTCCAGGCAGTGGAGGCCTACGACCACGGTGCGCCAGAGATGATTCGAGGTATGATATGTGTCTATTCCACCCTTTCTGCAGTTCTTATAGACATAGGAGTGAGTCACTCTTTCATAGCTGCTTCCCTTGTTCGGAGCTCGGAGATTCCGACAGAGCCGTTGGCTCGATCCTTACGGCTAGAGACCCCTACGGGAGTAGACTCGACGATTACGCACTGGTGCTGACATTGTGATCTTACTCTATGAGGAGAGAGCTTCGGCTGGGATCTTATTGTAGCGGAGTCGAGGCCTTACGACGTCATCTTGGGCATGGATTGGTTATCTATTGTCCATGCTCAGATTGACTGTTTCAGGCGCAAGGTGCGATGTGTGCGCACCGACGGGAGCAGGTTCACCTTCACCGGCGAGAAGGGAGCCTTCGCAGCACAGGATGGACTTCCTCAGAGGAGAGGACAACCCATCACTCCTCAGTTGGCTAGTCTCATCCTAGGAGCAGTGGACATGCTGAGTCCTAGTTTTCCTGCAGTTGTGGATCAGTACGCGGACGTCTTTCCCGATGACGTTCCAGGGCTACCTCCTCACAGAGAGGTAGAATTTTATATTGATCTGTACCCCGGGACAACCTCGATATCCACTCCAGCATATCATATGGCCCCCGCTGAGCTTCGAGAGCTGCGGGTACAGTTGGAGGACTTACATGGCAAGGGGTTCATCTGACCCAGTGTTTCACCCTGGGCTTCCCCGATATTTTTCGCCAAGAAGGCGAATGAGAGCTTGCGACTGTGTGTTGACTATCGTCTCCTGAACCAGGTGACAGTGAGGAACAAGTATCTTCTACCAAGGATTCATGACCTCTCGATCAGCTCAGGGGAGCACAGTGGTTCTCAAAGGTAGACCTTAGGTCAGGCTATCATCAGCTCAGAGTTAGAGACAAGGACGTGAAGAAGACGACCTTCAGGTGTCAGTATGGCCACTATGAGTTCTTGGTTATGTCTTTCAGCGTAACCAATGCTCCAGCAGTGTTCATGAGCCTCATGAACAGGATCTTCCAGCCATACCTCTATCGATTTGTCGTGGTCTTCATCGACGACATTTTGGTGTAATCGACCACGGAGGAGGAGAATGCCTACCACTTGCGGGTTGTACTAGACACACTCCGAGAGCAACAACTTTATGGAATGCTCTCGAAGTGCCAGTTCTGGTTACGTGAGGTCCACTTCTTGGGGAACGTCATTTCTGAGGCGAGAGTTGCTGTGGATCCCACGAAGATCAAGGCAGTGCTAGCTTAGGAGCCACCCAGGAGCGTGACAGAGGTTCCGAGTTTCTTGGGTCTAGCTGGATACTACCGGAGATTCGTGCCAGACTTCTCCAGAGTTGCAGCACCACTCTCAGCTTTGACGAAGAAGGGGAAACCCTTTGTGTGGTCAGACAGATGTTAGCAGAGCTTCCAGGAGCTGAGACAGAGATTGACCAGCGCACCTATCTTGAGGTTTCCTGAGGAGGGATTTGGATATGTAGTCTACTGTGATGCATTAGGTACCGGACTCGGGTGTGTCCTGATACAGGAGTGGGCTGTGATTGCCTATCGATCACGTCAGTTGAGGCCGCATGAGCAGAACTACGCTACCCATTACCTGGAGTTAGCAGTAGTGGTCTTCGCTCTGAAGACATGGCGGCACTATCTGATGGGCGAGCGCTTTACAGTCTTTTCTGACCACCAGAGTCTCAGGTAGATCTTCTCGCAGAAGGACCTAAACCTGAGATAGCAGCGATGGATCGAGTTCCTCCAGGACTATGACTTTGAGATAGTCTATACTTCTGGGAAGGGGAACGTGGTAGCCGATGCCCTCAGCAGGAGGACGGGCATCCAACTACTTGAGGAGGCGATAGAGCAGCTAGCCTCTTTGCAGATATCCTTCGTGGATAGAGATAGCGCAACCTTCCTTCAGTCTCTCACAGTCACCCCTCCACTACTGCAGCGGGTCAAAGAGGCACAACGTGAGGACACTGACTATGAGACGCGGCGTGCACAATTATCCTCAGGATAGGCACCTGATGGATTGTCCTTTGGAGAAGGGCATGACATCCTTTTCAAAGGACATAACTTGGTACCAGTCACTTTTTGAGAGGAGGTGCTGAGAGAGTTTCACACTTCTCCTTTGGTGGTACATCTTGGAGTGGCAAAGATGCACCAGGACCTCAGACGACAACACTGGTGGATGGGCATGAAGAAGGCTGTGGCAGAGTTTGTTTCTCGATGCCTCACCTGCCAGCAGGTGAAGGCAGAGCATCAGGTACCAGTAGGCTTGGTACAACCCTTGGAGGTCCCGGAGTGGAAGTGTGATGGGATATCTATGGAATTCGTGACTGGACTTCCACGCACTTCCAGAGGTCACGACTCCATCTGGGTGATTGTTGACCGACTCACCAAGTCGGATCACTACTTACCCATCCGAGAGCAGGGCTTTGTGGAGAGATTGGGGCGTCTCTACATTCAGGAGATTGTACAGCTTCACGGTGTGCCATCGTCTATCGTCTCCGATCAGGACGCTCGCTTTACTTCCTGGATCTGGAAGGGGTTGTAGGAGGCATTCGGGACGCGACTATGTATGAGCACCACCTTTCACCCTCAGACGGATGGTCAGACGGAGAGGACCATTCAGACTCTCGAGGACATGCTCCGCGCATGTGTCCTCGACTTTGGTCACATCTGGGAGGACCACCTACCCTTGGTGGAGTTCGCGTACAACAACAGCTACCACTTCACCATCGGGATGGCACCATACGAGGCGTTATACGACAGATCTTGCAGTTCTCCTTTGTGCTAGAAAGACCCTGGGGAGTCATCACTTGTGGGACCAAAGACGGTTCGGGCCACGACAGAGAAGGTCCAAGTCATCTAGGAGTGGATGAGGACAGCTCAGAGCCGGCAGAAGTCTTATGCTGACAGGAGGCGGAGGCCACTAGAGTTTGAGGATGGAGACCACGTCTTCTTGCGTGTCTCATCTCGACGTGGTTTGAAGAGATTTGGCCGAGGTGGCAAGTTGTCTCCACGCCTCATCAGACCCTTCCAGGGCCTCAACAGGATTGGAGAGGTGGCTTATCACCTGGCTCTACCACCTCAGTTGCACTGGGTGCACGACGTCTTCCACATATCTCAGCTGAGGAGATACGTGCACGACTCGACGCACATCATTGACCATCGGGAGCTAGACATGGATGATGGGGTGAATTTTACGGAGGTCCCAGTGGAGATAGAGGATCGACAGGAGCATGTCCTACGTGGGTGATCGATTCCTCTTGTGCGCATCAGATGGCAGCACGAAAACCTCCAGGAGAGCACATGGGAGTGAGAGCCTCAGATGCGTGCTCAGTACCCACATTTGTTTCCCTAGTTTATGATGTATCTTTACGGGAACGTAAAGCCCTGAGGTGGGAGTAATGTAAAGACCCGTAAATTTCAAGGAAATTTTTTTCTTAATTTTTTTTTGGAATTTTACAAGAACGCAGTTTCTGACGGCACCTGATTCTGAGGCCCGGTGTGCCCGGATTCATTTTCCGAAGTTTGGCTCGAGTACGTTCAGTGAACGGATGAGCGGGTTTTTCTATCTTTTGAACCGGTGCTCGGAATCAAATTATGAGGGCACCGATGGAATCGTAGCACCGGTAATTACGTAGAAACGCCTCTTCCAAAGTTGCGTTTTCTCGGGTGTGGTTTATAATTTTCGGGATTAAAGTTAAGAAATAAAATAATTGTACGACAGACTTTATTTTATTTCACCTAAGCCACTTGGAAGCCACTTGAAGCCACTTAAAGAGGATTATGCTGAGTTGATGCAGATAGGGTGCTATCCAAAAATATCCTACCCTCTTGGTAGAATATTTGTGAGGTGGGACCCGCACGAGCCCCACCGTTTCATTTCTGCTAAGTAATGCTCCCGCGAAAACCCATCATTATGAAAGTCAACTGACGCGTTTTCTTAATTTCTTAACGCACCAATTAATTGGGCAGTTTTATTCATTGAATAAATTGGGCGGTTTTCTTCATTGAAATTAATTCTATGAATTAATTTCATTCGTTTCTTAACCTGTTTGAAATCCGTTGGAGTAATAATAAAATAATACCAACGCACAACTTCTGGAAAATGTTCATTGGGAGGATTTGATAGAAACAAAGAATTCTTCATCCTCTTTTGCAAAGAATGCGAAGAACGTGAAGAACACGAAGAACGCCGGCCTCTGACGAAGAACTCCGAACCCGCGGAAATCGACGATGTGACACCGTGTGCCGCGATGCCGACGTTTCCTCTCCCGCGACATTCTTTGGCGACGTTCCTTAATCCACAACAAAATCTTCGATCATCCATTGAGGTGAGAGATTACGGTTCATTAGTTTTCTTTTGGTTTAAAACAACAATATGGATTTAATTATTATTAATTAAATCTATATGTTCTTGAACCTCAGAGTTCATCGACGCGCACCGTGTTCCGCGACGACGCGACGCCCTTCCGTGACGACGCGACGCATTTCGCGACGCGACGATCGCCTCTTTCTGTGGCGATCAATCCCGTGAAGAATGCGCATGCGACGACTTGACGAGGTAGGGATTTTATCTTGGAATTAACTTTTTATTTTCCTGTGAACGTTTCTTTTAAATTAAAGAACCGGTTTCATAAGAACAATTTTAATTTATTAAAATTGTTGTTTGATGTGTTGTTTAATCCTCTCAAATTGTTATCGCCTAACGCGGAGGGTGCGGGCCAAACAAACACGGGCCGACAACCCTCCGTCGTTCTTCATTGTTGTGCGGATTTGGCGAGTGACAACAAAACGTGCCACAAAGGCAATTTGATGATTCCGCAGAGAAGAACGGGTCCCGGGAGGAGCAGCGGCACATACAGGAAGGAAAACGGACCACCAGAGCAACTCTGGTGGCCTGCGGAAGTCTCCAGCGGCGCGGGTCGCTGGCGGCCAGCAGACCCGCGGCCGCGCGGGTCCAGCTCGCCCGCACGGGAAGTGGCAGAATCCGCGTCCGCTGAACTCCAGCGTGGCCCCACGCGGGGCCATGACTCTTCCAACCCGTGGGGGCAGCGCCCCGCGGCTGCCTCGGTCGGCCGAGCCGAGCCGGGCCAGTCCGACCGGCCAGGCCGCGCCCTGCCCGACCGGACCGGGACCAGCCGGGTCGGATTGGGTCGACCCGGTTCGGGTCGACCCAGTTCGGCCAACCCAGGGGCTGGGGGGGGGGGGGGGGGGGGGGTCGGGCCGGGTCGGCCCGGGCCCAGACCCCCATCTTCGGAACATTTTCGGTCTTTTGCTCGTAACTTGAGGTACGAGCCTCCAAACGACTTGCTATCAGCGGCAACACGATCCTTGGATCGAGATGGTTGTTTCGGTTTATCATAGTCAAGGTTTTGGAATACTTTGCGTTCGGGAGGGTTGGTTCGTACACTAAACCAACCGGGACCTCGGAGCAGAAATGCTCATATCTTGAGCTTCGGACGTCCGATCGACGTGCCGTCGACTTTGTTGTTTTCCTATAAGTGAGACGAATCTTTTGGCATACCCCACCTGAGGTTTGGACGCAGGTAGAGTAAAGTCGGGTTGGTTTTGCCTTAAAAACCAACCGGGACCCTGGGATGAAAAAGCCAATAACTCTCAGACCAAGCGTCCGATTGACGCACCGTCTGCGACGTTGAGTTCCTGTTGATGATACAGAACTTTTGGATACATCAACTTCAGAATTTGTGTCAGTTGTTGTATCAGACTCTCGGCTCGTGGAGTGGACCCTCCCGAACGAGCTTACTGTGTGCGGGAACCCTAGTGCTGGCTGCGACTCCGACGACTGTGCAGAGATCCTCAATGGACGACGACGATGACTGTGCAGAGATCCTCAGTGGATTGCGACGACTACTGCACTCAGCGATCCTACATAGATCAATGCTATAGATCCTGTGTTGATCCGATCCTGTGTGGGTTAGCGCTCAGCGGTTCTGTGTGAGCCAGCGCCTACATGTCCTGTGTGGGCCCGATCCTGTGTGGGTCTTTGTGGGGGTTAGTTACCTATTGATCATGTGTGGGTCTGATCCTGTGTGGGTCATTTCAGGGGTTAGTACCTTTTGATCCTTTGTGGGTCCGATGACTTAGATGGATCAATGATCATCTTTATCGTCATACAAGAAGTATACCTATGTGAGCTGAATCTTGTGTTACTCTCCTTTGGGATTGTGTTGAATTATCCTGTGTGGATTTACTGTTTACTTTCCTTCGTGGATTACTTTTCTCTCCTTCATGGATTGTGTTGTGCTACACTATGTGGGTATACGTTTTTCTTTCCTGTGTGGACTGGGTTGTGCTTGGGCTCGGATGTTGGAGCCGAATGGGAATTGATTACTTAGGTATATGTATGGGCATATACCTAAGTAGTGTCGGTTGTTACTTCGTGATTGGATATTTCCTTTGTGGTTTATCCTTTGTGGATTTCGGGAGACCTTCGGGGGTCTCGGGGTCCCTACTGAGTAGCTTATACTCAACCCTGCACGGGTTATGCCTGCACTTGGTCGAGCTGGTTGCAGACGACGGACATCGCTGATCGTGGTGGAGGCTTGAGGAGTAGGTCGATACCTGGAGGTGGACCACTGGGTGGGACGTACTTGGAGCAGTTAGGTGAACCCGAGGAGCAATGGAGACTATCTGTACCCACCCTTCAGGTGGGATTTCCAGAGGACGGCTCGACGCTGTGGCTTTTCCTTTCATTTGCTGTTTTTCCTTTTCAGTTGTACTTTACAGTTGGGCTTGTATTTCTGGCCCCTTTTTACTTTCAGCACAACTTGTTACAGTTTTTACTTATTGTTTACTTTTCCTCTTGCTTACTCTGTGGTGCTTGTTTACTTTACAATGGCAATGCCTTCCCTTTTTCCGGGATTTACACCTTGGTGCTAGTCGCCAGCCCCTGGCCTATGGAATGCGGGCTTGGGGTAGTCACGGCACCGGCCCTGAGGATGGGTCATGACATAAAATTCCATGTATGACATGATTTGTGATTATCAAAAGTGGTATATTGTTGGACCCTCTATAATATAATGGTTTTCATGATCACAAAAAGTGTCAATCTACGGATTCTATTATTTCATTTCATATCTCTATTTAAATAAATTATTTTATACTGAAAAATATATTTCAATAACTCACTAAACTATATTTATGATTTAATATACTTACAAGTGTATATTTCCATGTATTTTTGGATTTCACTTAATTTAGTAGTGTTCTGTTTAAGACAGAAAATTCATAGGTTTTTCAGATTCCTTGGCACTGTTAGTTCAGTAAACTCACCAATGGATGTCACACCGATGATCGAAACACCATTGGATGACAAACCAATGGTATAATCAATGATGGAAGACACAATGATGATTGACACACCAACAGAAGAAACACTGATCTTCGACACACCGATGATCGACATACCAATGATTGACACACCGATGTTCAACACACCGATGTTCGACATACCGATTGTTGACACACTAATGGATGACACACAAATAATTGACACACCAATGGATAGAACAACTATGGATGAGTCACTGAAGAATGACTCACCGACAGGCTATAGGCCGATAGCCCAAATGACTCACCCATACACTCTGTCACTGGTACAAATGGAAATACCTCACAGATACTCAGAGTCACCGATGTGGACAGACTAATTCTTACAGAATGATGGTGACATACCGATGCTTATAGACTAATGCTTACAGACCGATGCTTACAGATCGATGTATATGAGTCACTGATACTTATGACTCACTGATAGTCTTAAATGCTGTTTCTAATTTATTTTTTTAAATTTATTCCTAACTATCATATTAAGAAAATAAATGTTTCTAACATTATTTAATGTTGTCTGTAGGACTATCCATTGATAATATGAGGTACATGAACATGTGGAGATCTTCACGCATGTTGGACTATGAACTATAAGATGATTACATGCTAAACGATACACATCATGCATGTGAGACAGACCAGGTGAATGTGCTAAATAGTGTACATATAAAAAATTGAGAAGCTATGCAAGAACTCAAAGATGAGAACACAAGGATTTCAATAAGACAAGTAGGAACGTGCTGAACTTCTTTGAACATCCAAACATCGAAGAGCTTTATACACCTAGAAGCTAGAATACAAAGGCTGTGATACTCTGTTCAAAAGTCATCTTCTAGAAGAGGACTCAAATATCTTTTTCTCTCCTTCAATCTACTCCAGAGCTTCACTGCATAACACAAAGAGACCTCTAAACTCTATTTTTTGTTTATAACTTTGTTGTGATCTTGTGTTTACATTTTCGAGCAGTTTGTGTGCATATTTTTGTTTCACACAAACTCTCTCCTATGAATAGATATAGGATACTCAATATCCTCACACTCACTCCCTTTTTACTCTTGTATCCCACGTAGAATAGTGGAAGATATCAAGTGTGATATTTTTGTTGTTTTTCCCATGAATAATTGTGGTAGAGCTCAAGTGTGACCTGGAAATCCTTGTGTGATATTGTGGACCCTGGTCAAGAGTGTTTATTGAATGTTTATTAATATAAACTACTTGGTGACAGGTGATCAAAAAGTAGAGAGGACTAAGTCTCAAATTGAGACTGAACCTCTTATGTTTATCCACTTTGTATTTATCTTTTTGTTTAATATGATTTGTGTTTATTTAATTTTGAATAAAACTACATTGAACTTTGATAGTTATATTTTCATGTGTTTATATCTATTTTAAATCAGTATTTTAGTTTCAAATTTTTAGTAATATTTAGATTGGTAAAGCTGAGAACTGATCAATATTCTGAGAAATTAATTGAACATTAAATAAAATTTATAAATTCACTACAAACTGAATTTCATTATATTTCAATTGGGGGATAGTTTTTCAAAGAACTAATTTTAATCACAATTTTTATAAATGCTCTATTCACCCCCATGTTGAGTGATATACTCCGACCAACAATTACTATATCTATCATGATACACACTGATGCAATCAAGCTATACTGTATTGAAATATATTATATAACATAATATTTATATTTTAATGTAATAATATCCTTACACACATAAATAATTATATATTTACCTAAAAATAATTAATTATTTTTTCATATCTATAAGTCTGTGGGTGTATTATGTAAAATTATATCAATATATACAATTTTATTATATGTATATATTTTACAATGTGTTACAAAACATTGTCATTGTGTCTATCATTTTATGTGACTTACATATTTATGTTTTATAATTTATAATTATATTTTTAAAATATATAATTTATATAATTTAGCCTTGTGAAAAGTTATACATTATACAGATAACAACAATTTATTTTTTTGTTAAACATGAACATTTTTGAACCAAATAGGATAAATATGAATATAAAATGGTTGAATTCCAATGATATGACTAATGATTATGTGGATGTGGTTAAATAGTATTTTATAGAGGAGTTTAATGCACCTTTTTGTTCATAAAATGGGTTTTATAACCCTCCTGCTTAGTGGTCTGGTTCCATGTCATGACCTTGAGGTTTGATGTTGTGGCACTAAATTCTGAGTCAATAATTTGGTAAATTAAATATATATCATATGATAACTCTCCCTCTGTAAGATCCTTTTTTCAGTGATAGGAAGTGAGCCCTTGGAGAAACAAAATCTGGAGGTATTTATTAAGAGTGGACAATATCATATATGGAAGGGTGATAATTCTACACATATGATATAAATATATATACATACATATCATATGGGAACTCTCATCCTATAATAGGCCTTTGTCCAATTAAGGGTAGTGATCTCGAAGAGAAACAAAACTATAATGTATTAAGACAAAGCTGAAAATATCAGGTATGGATGAATAATAGGGATATGTATTTTATGGAATAGCTTAAATGAAAAAGGAAATACATATATATGATTCCAATATGATTCAAAAGAGAGGTATGGATGATTTGGATTGTATATATATTGATGTTTTCAATGATTTTTACTGATTATTTGTGAATCCAGATGTCTCAAGTATTGTTTAATTCACTTCTGATGATGAGATATCAAGAAAATAGAATGTAGAAACTTTATAATTATCATAATAGATAGATTAGTGGTGGGGAAAGAAAATATGAAATTTAAATTAGGCAATAAGTAACAAGAGATCCATGTTAGTGCATTAAAAATTGTAGTTGAAAAGTTGTGGCGATTAAATAAAATAGCAGTCGAAGTGGGTGCCAAAATAAGTATAATGAATGATTCCTAAGATAATTAAATGGAGGAGAATCATTATAAAATAGAAAAATAAATGATGATTCCAAGGAGAATATTTTTTAATGCCCCTATATTTTACTATATAAGCTATACCTTTAATTAAATAATAATTCAATAAATTGTTTTATACAAAACACTAACCAAAAATAAAATTGTAATAATTTAAAATAAATTTATAAAATTTTATTATAAAAATACATTTATTAAATCAGAGGTATAAAATTAAGCAACCATATTATAAAATCTACGAAGAAAAAGGAATAAAATGGAATTAGGTAGTGGAAGTTTTCCTTATGATACTCATTTAGTTGATCTTGTAAATGAGGTAGATTCATTACATTTTTATCATATCTAATACAATGTTAAACAAGAAGAGCTATTGTTGGTGTGAAATCATATATGAGAGAAATTCAAGCTCATGGAAATTTCCATGTGGTCTATGCTAGCATAATTTCCACACCCGACTGCCACCAGAGTTTACTTTGTGCTTATATCATGCACATAAATCGTGATGGTCTATGTAACTATAAATTAGGGTGATATATTTATGTTTTTATTCATGTAATAAGTTATTTATCACATTTATTTTAAACAGTTCACATTTTTTACTTTTGAATAAAAAGTAAGTTTATTTTTTCTATAGTTTTTCATTATATTCAAAATTTAATATCCAACTTTATAAATTTGAGAATTAATATTAAAAAAATAATTTAATTTTTTATTTTTAATTTAAATTTTACCTATTACTATTTTTTGGGATTTTTTGAAAACATTGGTTTTTTGGTCAATAGTGAAAAATTATTAATATTTCTAAAATCATCACTTTGATGATATTATTATAGTACATGAATAACTTAAATGTTTTTAAAACATTTTTTTATAAAATATATATATTAATAATTAAAATATTAACTTTAAAATAATTATTTTTATATTTAAAACATATGTTTGTTATTTTAGAAAAATTGGTAATATTTTATTCTAAAAACTGATTTATTCACTAATGATAAAATAATTATTTTCATCACTTAAAGAAATCTAAAAAAATGAATTTAATATTCTATATCAAAATTATAAAATTATGTGATAATTTAAATTTAAATTTTGGGCCAAAATGATGATTAATATGACTAATTTTAATTGACATGATAATTATAAACTTACAATTTTTTAAGTATCATTTTATTAATATTGTGTAATTTTAATCAAATTAAATAATTAAATATCTTCTAAAAATTGAACTACATAATTTTTAATCCTTTATTTAAATAAATTATCACTAATTCAATTGGTAACCAATACTAAATAATATTAATAACTTTGAATGGTGAAAAAAACTTGATTCTTCAAAACAGTTTTTTATATAAAATGTTTTAATTTGAAAGTTAATATTTTATTAATTAAAAATTGAATATGATTAAATTGAGATTAAATTTAGGCTTATAACATCCAAATTTAGTAATATAGAAAATTTTATACATTTATTGAAACATATGTTACTTGGGTAAATACTAGTTACCCCGATAAAAACAAAAAAAATTGTAAAGGTAATAATAAAGAAAAAAATAACACCCATAATTTTTAAAATATGTATGGAAATAATATAATGAGGATTAGTAAACTAAATATCTTCCCAAAATCCATTATTTTGAAATTTTGGAGTCATTTTCTCTTAAATAGTTTAAATGTATCAATTAAAAATAAATGGAATTATAAAAGTTTCATTTTATTCACTTATAAAAGGGACACACTTACACCACTTCACCCTACACCTATCCCTCTGAATTAAATCCTGATAGTATGTAAATTTTCACCTTATAAAATCCTATCTAAATTTTATAAGCCTCAAGTATCAATTATTTATCCTAATATCTTATTTTTCATGGATACATTCAAGAGAAAGTTATAGGTGCCAAAGAAGTAAGGCACGTTCCTAGAATGATCCCGTAAAAAGGTAAGCATTTCGTGTCTTAATTTTTACTCATTGATAAATATTTGTTATTATACACATTTTTTGTTTTTAATGCTGTATATTTTACCCTATAATATTTTCTAATCATGATTCTCATATATTTCCAACATCAAATATTCTATTTAATTTTTCTTCTTTCATGGGGTTTTGATTGAAAAATCTCAAAATCTATCGGTTTTTTCTTGATGAAAATTATTTCATGAGTCATAATGATTCATTTTTACTATTTTTTTAAAATATTTATTTCTTATATTCTATAATTATATTATAATTTCACTCTCTATGGAAAGTGAAAATTTTAATTCAGATCACTACCTTGAAGAATTTATTTCTCAAAAATTATTTCATTGTTTATAATAATTCTCATTTTCTTTAATAATAATTTCCACTCCTAGTTCATAATTTCCATTATTATGTGGATTCTCTCTCGCATCATTCTCTACTAGGGTTTCTTGGATATCCTAAATAGGGGGAGTTTGGCGTGCCACCTTTGACTTCACCCCCACCACCCCTTTTCCTCTCACCTTATTTCTACCTCCCCATTTCTCCCTCCCTTGGATCTCCTCATCTATGGTTTCAGCTTTGTTGGGATTTGGTTATGTTCTTGCCTATGCTGTTGGATCGTGTTTGATGTTCATGAAGGAATGGAAGACATGCAATGTTCTAGTTGAAGTTTGTTTTTGGTTGAAGTCTTTGGCTACTCTGGTCCCTTCTCTGGCATCTTGTTATTCTACACCTCTCCTGTTCAGATCTGGGGTGGTGGTTTCTCATAGGCTTTGTGTTTAGTGGTTTGGTGGCTGATGGTCTTCAAGGTTCTCTATGACAGCTTTTCCTATTTCATTGGCTTATGGTTTCCTCCTCATCACAGATGTTATCGATGGGATCTCATGGCCACTCTAATCGCTACTCTAACCTCACATTTCAGTGTACCTATCTATGTCGAATATGGAGCAGTGTATTCTTATAAGTTTTGGGAAGTGCAGTTTGGCATTCGTCAGTGTTCTAAGAACTCACCCCTTTGATGATGCATTCACTGTCAACATCAACGCCTTCATGGATACAATTTTGGTTTGTCTGTTTTGATTGTTTTTTCTCATACATTTGGTGAAGTTTAATTTGTTCTTTCTGTAGATGATTTACCATTAAATGAATTTTTGAATGGTTAACGTGTTTCATCTCTTTTGGTTGAGGCCCTCATTGAAGGTTCGTTCATAATTCATGGTTGTTTGGTGTTTCTATGGTGGAAGGTTTTGGTTTTTTTGGAAATGATTATGAACATCATAGAATGGCTCTTTTTGAGAGCTGGTGTGGGCTTGGTCAGTGATGAAGATAGTGAATATTGGATGGTGACAAAAGACAACGATGAGGAAGTTTGGAAGGTGATGCGATTTCGGATAACAGGTATCTCTCGGGTCGAAGTATCCCCGATCCACGAGTCTATCATGTGCTTTCTGAATTTTTAATTTTGAACTTGGATAATTTTTTTGTTTACCGTGTGGTGAATGGTTACCACTAACCTTCATAGTAGAAATTTTGAAAATTGAAAAAGGAATATTTGGAGGTTCATAATTTTTATTCCCACCAATGATCTCATTCTTAATTTGAAACATATTTATGTGTTATATTATGTAACCTCCATACTTCCATTTTACTTTTGTCAAAAGAATTATTTTTTTATACATTTTATGATGTGAAATTTTACATAATATTTTTGAATGCATAAAAACAGAATCTTCAAATTTCTTATTTCATTATAAGTGTGATATTTATAAAAAATATAACCATTGATAAATTTTCAAAAACTTATTATTTTATAGAAAACCACCCTAGTTCAATTAATTTTTAAAGAGAAATTATAAGGTATTTCCTTCCTTAAAAAATCCTTTGTTCATTTAAAAAATCATTACATATGCCTTTCATTTATATTTTTCCTCTACTTTTATTACTTATTCTCTTTTTAATTCTTATGATATAGCTTTCATTTATTATTTGGGACAATATTTTTAAACCCACTTTTTCCTCATCGGTTTTATCATGCTTATGATTTATATATGTATTCCTTTCCTTAATAAAAATGTAAGTATTTAAATATCCTTAATTTAATTATGTGATAATTTTTATTTCAATTATATATCACAATAATTCATTTATTAATGTTTTTATCTCATTAGATACCATTTAGGGTGACCTTGAGATTAGCCAAATCCCACCATGTTTTTTGATGGGTGGGCCCTAAATTATATATCCCACAAACACATTGGGTAAATATTATCTCACATGAGATTTTATTTATGGAATTAAATAATAGAGCTAATATAGTGTGGGAATGTTTCTTCTATATTTAAGGAAATGGAAACCAATAGACCATGGGAAGGCGTCTACTATCACTATATAATAGAGAGTGAAACTAATACACTATGGTAATTTATCCTATATGTGAGGATGTTCTTGGGATTAAACCTTGGCCAATGATTATTATGTATTGTTTCATGTTTTTTTCCACATATTTAAGACTCCATGATCTTATGATATCATTTTCTTATGCCATGATTTCATTTTATCTAAAACACTTATGTCGTGGTAAATTTTTTCTATTTTGAGATTACATGTCTTTAAATTTTGATTTATAGACATATTTTAGTGTATCATGTTCCTTTTAATAATAAATTTATCCCCTAATAATGTTTTCTTATATGATATAGATCTAATCCTTTATGATATATTAATAATTTTTCCCTTACTGATTATTTTTGATCACCCATTTCTTATGTTTCCCTTCCCCAGGTTATGAAGATAATTATAACATATAATAATGTGTAGAATGGGGTCTATAAGAGTTCTAGTGTGAGGAAAGGTTTAAAATTGTGTAAAATAGTTTTCCTATATAACTGGTCCTCAAATATGATAATCAAAAAGGCTCACCAATCTATTTGATATTATTATGGTATCTAATGTTTAACTTATAGTAATGATGTAAATAGAATTTATTTGTACATAAGGTCATCTTGGATTATAAAATATAAGTGATTATTTATTTTTGAGGAATTGTTTAGTCATTTTATATATTAACATTATATAGCTTTACTGAAAAAACAAGGGATACATATTATTATAAGACAATATCCTAATATTTTCAAAATTTTGTGAGTATTTGGTTTTCATTGCAATGACTTCTATTTATGGATACTACAATTGGATGAATACTCTAGAACTTATGTATGAAGTTGTAACAAACCTAAAGAAAGGTGTGTTGGGTAATAACTCGATAGTTACCTGATGTATAAAAAAGAGGAATATCTTCACACCTAGTTTGACACTCTGGGAGGATATTCTTAGTATAATCACATTCTAATTTAAAATTAATTATGAATTATTTATTATTTTTTGGAATTAGGTTAAGTGGTATCAGACAACCCAACTTGGAGACACCGAGACTGAACTAATATTGATTTATATTGAGATGAAAGCTAATGTGATAGTTATAATGGTTAATACAATTTGAGGTTGAGTTTTTTATAATATTAATTATGATAATTCTATTATAATATTAATTTTTTATCACCCATTTTATCCTCTTTTCATTTTTGTAATTGCTGGAACCAGAAGGAAGAAAGTTATTTATGGGTGTGAGGGTTAATTAGATGATTTCCTCAATGAAAAAACCATTGGAATGGGAGAAATATTGATAAAAAATATAATTATTCCAAACCACCTATCATAAAATATGATTTAACCCATGTAAAAACTTGAAATCTAATAAAAACAAACTAATAAAAGGTTGTAGTATCATAGAAATTTGGGTGACAAAGATAATTAAGGAAAAATTAAAAGTTTTATTCATGTTAAAAATGTTTGAATCATTGGTAAAGGTAATATCTCATTGAAACTATAGCATGTTTGATATGTGCTTAAAGAGGCCACTGATCAACAAGATACTAAGGAAAAATAAAGAGTTTAGTTAATATTATGGGGACAAAAAAAATTCTCCCTAATGATCCACTAGAAATTTAAGGTTTTAGATGTGATGAATTTTGGAACTATGAAAACCAATGCACTAATCCCAGAGATTAAGATGACAATCGACACTAACAAACTCATAAATAATGGGAATATGGAAAAGTATATAAAATAGATAATATTGACATGGATAGTGATAATTCATCATAGATAGTTGTTTTTCACTCTATATTTGTGGATTTATTTGTTAATGATTTTTTTGCACCAACTATCATCTATTTGGTTATTAATAAAAACTTCTTTTATTATATATGTGTCTCCTTCATGGTTTATGGGATTATAATTTATGAAATTATTTATATAAATCTATCAGTAATTTCATATTATGATAGGGAAAATATATATTTCCTAATATTTGAAGGGTGATGTCTCTCTAGAGATTATATCTTGAGCCACATCTATATTTTAGAAATACCTAGATATATTAATTAGTATGAAATAATTAAAATTCTGAGGATGTGATTTATTTATGGGGGAATGTAACACCCAACAATTTTACTAGAAAAGTTTTTTTTTAATTAAAAATTGTGTCTATATCATGCTTCACCCAAAACTATAAACTTAAAATAAATTAAGACAAGTTAAAACAAAATTATTAATTTGATATTTATAATTAAATATTTAAATTCGAGGGTATAAAATTAAGTAAACATATTTCAAAATCTATGATGAAAAAAGGAAATAAATGGAATCAGGTAGCCGAAGTCTTTCTTATGAATATCATTTATTAAATATTTTTAAAAAAGTATCCTTCGTAGGGATTTATCTAATAAATTCATAATTCAAACTCAAACAATTATAGTATCAAAATAATTTTATGTGAGAGAAATTTAAGCACATTGAAATTTCCAAGGGATCTATGCTTGTTTAATCACTTCCATTGACTACAACCACAACATAAATTATTCTAATATCTTACATGAAAATATTTAGGGGATATGTGACTTTAAATTAGGATGATATTAATAGGTATTTATTATTGTGATAAGTTATTTATAATTTGTATTTTAAAAATTTCTTATTTGAACCTTTAAATAAAAAGGAAGTTTATTTTTTATAGTTTTTTCTTTATATTTCATATTTACACAACAAATTTATAAATTTTATAATCTTAATTGGATAAAACTAAATATTTTTCATATTTATAAAGTCAAAATTAGCTTATTACTAATTTATAGTATTTTTCTAAAAACATTTATTTATAGATGAAGATTAAAAAATACTGATATTGATAAATCTATCATTTTTATGACATTATCATAATACAAAAATAGCACTAATGTATTTAGAACCATTTTATATATTATATATATGTACAATAGATAATTAATATTTTCTATTTTTTATTTTAAAACCCATGTTTATCATTTTGGAAATATAAGTAATTTTTTACTCTAAAAATCTATTTATTCGCTTATATAAAATATTTACTTATCATTAATTGTTGAAACTAAATCCAAAAAATGGGTTTCATATTTTATATCTTCATTATCATATTATATAGTAATTGTAAGTTCATTTTTATCATAAAATTATGATTACTAAGATTAAAGTTAACGACCATGATAATAGTAAATCTACATTCATCAAGGAAATATTTTATTAATAATTTTTAATTTTTATCTAAAAATATTTTAATATTTTAAAAAAGCATAGTTTCATATAATATTAATAATATATTAAAATAACTTATCACTAGTTTAGTTAGTAATCAATACTAAATAATATTAAGAACACTTAATGTTGAAAACAACATTTATATTTAAAACAGTTCTTCTATATATAAAATGTTTAAATTTAAAAGTTTGTTTTAACATAATTATCAATTTAATCAGATTAAATAGATATTAAATTTAGGTTAAAAATTCACAATTTTTTTAATACGTGTTGTTATATGTTTTTAGTAAAATGGAATTTACTTTGGTAAAAACTAGTTACCTCGATAAAAAAAGGTAAAAGTTAAAATATAAGAACAAATGGATTCCAATTGACTGCAAATTAATTTTTTTATATTATAATAAACTCAATTTTGAGGGCTTAGGGGGAACCCAAGATGACCTCAATGATTAGAGACTAAAAACCATACCACAACGGTCCAAAATCCATAAAATATGGATCAATTCAACAAAGAAAATCCCCTCCCCAACATCAAAAACATTGAGTCTAGCTTCCACCATCTCATCACTGCTCGGCTAGATATCCTTTGTTTAGATTCACATCCCTAGTACCGATGGAAAATGACATACCCTATAAAAAAACTAATTCTAGATATAAATTTTTTGGTAGAAACTCTCATCTCTATACCTCATATGGAGAATCCCCTGAAGAAGATCTGGATGCATAAGCCCTTGAACCACATACCAATAGCCACAAAGCAGATCATAAAACCATAAAATATTCACACACCATAATAAAATCACACAACAGGTTCAAAAATTAGATTAAGATAAATATCGCACATAAGATTCAACACCAAATCCAATTTACATAGTAAAAAAATAAAATATCAGAAACCATCACCACATAGTCGGCCTCATGAATGCCAAAACTGACACCAGAAGATGGCCATGTCCCAACCTCTACTGAGCTACATCTGAAAATCCCATCACATCCACCAAGTCTCCTCATGAAGACCTAATCTATCAACCTAAAGCACTCATAATAGACACATATAATGTGGAGCCAACCCTTAGATCACAGAATTCAGGATCTTAAAAACCGCACCTTCACCACGCCGCCATGCGGACGGTCAGATCCATAAAGTCAAACCCTCAACTCTACCACAAAAATAGGAAGCACACAACATGAGATCATCAAGAATAAGCATCAAGGAGTGGATCCACATACAACCTAAGACTGAGGAGAGGATGGTGGTGATAAGGGAAACCCTAAATAAGTTTTCCCCTTATGGGCTCATCTGCACATAATCAAACTCAAAATGGATTCCAACTAGCTTAAAATATTTTTAGAAGTACTTTGTTTGGATTTATCTAGACAATATCACCCTATAATTTTTATTTATACTTTTTTGTGTCATTGGCCCAAAAATAGTGTAATGGTATCATCTATCTATAAAGGGTATTCCAGAAAATGCCGTTTTCTTCACTTATAAAAGGGAAACACTTCCAAAACTCTAGACCATGCCTATACCTTAAAATTACTTCCTAAAACTTAAAAATTTTCCCAACTATAATCTACTTTTATTTACATAATCATATGGTCTCAATTATTGAGTTTAATCACTACATTTCTAAGGATTATTTCAAGATAAAGTTCAAGGTACAAATCAAGTTAGGTGCATGCACTAAATAAAGCATGATCAATGTAAGGGTTTCTTATCTCAATATTCACCCATTCAGAAATATTTATTTTTATAAAACATGAATTATTTGGAATGTTTTTTCTCATTACCATTAATATTTCAAAATAATTATTATCTAAAATTTCATCATATTTAATTTTATATTAAAATTTATATCTTTTATGGGTTTTTGAAATAAACAATTGGAATATAATATGGGTTTATATTGAACCAAATTATTTCTTAAGTCATAGGGACTATTTTTTCACTATGGTCTTTAAAAATGGATTTATTTTATTCTATAATGATATTATAATTACTCTATCTAGATAAAGTGAAAATTGTGATTCCAAATAGTTACCTTGAGGAATTTATTGCAAATAAGTATATCATTTTTTAGATTAATTCTCAACCTCTTTTAGAACAGTTACCCATATTTGTTAATATCCTCCCTTCCCAAAAATACTCTCTATTTTTATTATAATCATAATTATTCATTATCTTGTGTTACCTTTATATTTTTCACATTATATTTTCCAATTAATGTTTTTATCCTTTTAATAATATAGATTAAAAAAAAGTTATTTAAAATCATAAGAAGGGAACATTATGATTTATTATTTCATGGCATGTGTTACCTCTACAAATTTTTTCCCAAATGAATATATATGTAAAACTCTAATTAATTTATGGAAGAAAACCCTATTTGAATCTTGGACTAAAGGAAAATTACAATTTATTTCATTCCTTAAAATTTCTTATGGGAATTTCGAAAAGCATTACTTATGATGTTCTTTTTTATTCTTACCTCTCCCATATCACTCTCATGGATTTCACTACATTATAACTAAATTATTATATAGATGTATTTCTTTATTAAAATATGAACATACAAAATTATTTACTTCCTAGTTCTCTAAGTAATATTTATGATATAGCCTTTGGTTATGCTTTGATATGCGACTATGAAACCCACTTCCTTTTAATGGTATTTATCAAAATTATTCATTATGTATTTAATATTTTCCTCATATAAAACACATATTCATGTAAATATTATGATTTTATATATGTTATTAGTGGTCATAAACTTATATAGCCCTGTATTTTTTTTGGTAATGTATTTATTTCATGAGATACCATATATAGATGGAGCATAAGTGGTTAGCCTAAGCATACCATGTAATATAGTGGGTGGGATTGAAATTATATAGTCCTCCAATTAATTGGGTAAATATTTATATCTCATGTGATTTTATATATGGTAATAGGGAGTGAACCCAATCTACTATAGGGATTTCTTCACTATGTTTATGGGAATGTGATGTGAACCCAATCAACTATGGGACGTTGTCTACTATGTTTATTGGATTTGGAAGTAAACAAAATACACTATGGGACTTCGTTCACAGTATGATGATGGTATTGGATGTGAAATTTGACCAATTCTTATGAATTTATATTCATAATGTTGATAAAAATTTATGAATCCATTATCTTATTATATAATTTACTTATTATGTGTTTCCATGTTTATCTCACACTCTTATATCATGTTACATTTTTTTATTTATGATATTATTTTCATTTCCTTCACGATTTATGGAAATATATTATTTTCCCATGTTATTTTTAATTTGAAATTTCTCCCCTTCTATTGTTTTCTCATATATCTATGATCTAAATAATGATGACATGCTGATAAATTTTCTCTTACTGATTATTTGATCTCACCCCTTTATTATATTTACCTTTCCTGGGTTATGAATATTATTATAACATATTAGAATGTTTTAGAATGGGGTTTAGAATATTTATAGTATTGATAAAGTTTTCATGTTTTTAATGTATGTTTATTATGTAACTGGTCCTCAAATACAATAATTTTTTTCTCATATCCATGTGATATTATTATTAGATGTAATGTTTAAAATATGGTAATGATAAATATTTATATATATGTTAAAATCAATTCATCATATCATTATCCCAAAAAAAGTTCCTAACCTAAAGTAATGGAAGGATAACTTGCTGAAAACTTCTAATAATTTTCCATAGGACGTAAAGAGACTGAATAAACTAAAGAGAATCCCTAAGGATTCTATTGATTAGATTAAAACAAAGATAAAATAGCACAATATGATGATGGATAATATTTACCATGTATTATATAAATAATTTTATAATGATAATACACTCAAAAGAAATATGAATACTCAGATTAAAACAAGAAAATGAAGAATCGATTAATTTTAAGAGGTGTTAATCTCATTCAAGAAGTCATTAGAATAATCATGTACCAAGGGTAACCCAATTATAAAATATTATTTAACATTTTTATTTGATTGTCTTCTAATAGGTGATAATAAGATAAATAAAAAGTGATATATATCATGGGAAAATCATGATAGAATTATTATGTCACAAAGGCTTTGTTTTAAGAGAAAAATTCCCCTTATCCATTATAGAAGCACTATGAAGGAAAAAATGAAAAAATCTATGGGAGTTCCTATAAAAAAATTAAAATATTGGAAATGTTAGTATTACATTCAATAAGGTAATTATAAAATTAAAATATATATGAATGAGTCATAGTATAATGAAAAAAGACATGTTATTTTATTCTGGCATTCATGGACATTTTTTCTGTTTTTTCACAAATAATTGGAATATATATCTTTCTTTAGAGCTAAATGAAGTATGAAAAATGGGTCTATCAACAAAAAAAAAAGGATTAAAGGTTATTATTTCAATGGTTATTACTATTATAAAACTGAATATAATCTTTTTATATAGATAATTTCAGATATAATAAAATGAGGAAACTGAATTTCATTAAATAATTAATTTATTCCCCTAAAAATAGTTTTTAGGGGCTAGTTTAGGAATATCAAATTGCTAAAATTGGTGTCAAAAAAATTTATAAATATCTTGGGGAATAATTAGTGTCTTGGAAATATTGGAATCATATTAATAAATAAAATATGTTTACATATTTTAGAAACTACAAATGTTTATATAAAAGAGTTTTTCTAAGGAAAGGTATATATTGATAAATACAATAATTCTTTTAGGGGAAAATAATGCTGAAATATGGTTTCTAAAATAAAATACCAATATTTGATTTGTAAATAAATATATATTTATAGTATTACCCAAATAATATCAATTTATGACTTGGGATATAATGAAAAGAATAATTCCAATGAAGTAAAATTGAAATTGGATTATATCAAAACTAATTGATATCTGAATATATACTCTAAATTAAATTATAAGGAAACTTTTTTGGTCTATAGTGGTGAACCATATACCTAAACATGAGTAATGTGTAATCATCCCATATCACCATGCAATTAAAATTTTGTTAATTATTATTTAAAATCTATAGGTTTTGGGGTGATATGATCCATTTTAAAATTACATAAAAAGATTTAAGTGGAATCAAAGAATCCTCAAAAGATTCAATTGAGTTTTGGAAACAGTATACATTATATATTTTTCGGGATGAAATTACAACAATAGTTTTTATATAACATATTATAAAATGGGATTTTCAATCACACAATTGGAATCATAATTGATATCAACATCCATGTCATGGGGTGGTTTCAAGAAAGAATATTATCTATTAGTATAAATACTTAAATATAAAAGAGGAAATCCTAAATGAGGAGCATTAAAAAATGTTCTCATGGTTTATTTATTTCAGTTAAATAATTAATTTCACAATTAATATAATTTGACTATTTTAGGACATTAAAAGATGTTAGAACGTTATAAATTTATTGATGTGTACATATTTTATATTTAGTCATGAATGTAAGGAAGTCGAGGGGTGTTTATATATGAATTTCCAAATGTGATGAACACATTAAAAAGATATATAAATGTGTAGGTGAAAAAGAAGTTTTATTTAATCATTGTATAAATTTTAAAAATTTATATTAGGTTTCATGTCTGAAGTTGCAGTGTAATGATTAAATATGGTATCAATCGCACAATATGATATTTAAGTCTGATCACTAATGGTTTGTGAAATTTTGGTTGTGTTCATATGTATAGATCCTTAGTAGATGTTTAAAAGTGTAAATAAATGTCTATTTTTTGTAATAGGTGAGTTTAATGTACAATAACATTGTTTTTAGAAGAATAACTTATTTTATGCTTCCTTTTCCAACTCATTAGACTTATATGTTATCTTAAGGAATCACTTCTTAGTGGTAATACCACTTTTTAAAAGTATTTCATAATATATCCACAATTGGGATGTTTTTGGTTCTTCAAAGAAAAATATGATGTTTTATTTAACAAGTTGTATCTCTCACTTGAGATCCAAATTAAATGAGTCCTAGGAGTTTTTTACAAAAGGGGGTAGCTTATTATCTATGATATAATACAATTACTATAATAAAAAGGTGTATGAAGATCAATTTATGATGTCATTATTCTCATAAATGATGAAGGAAAATACTTGTAGTAAAACAATCTCAAGTGGTATAATCTAGTTTCCCCAATGAAGTTGTCAAGGGAAATGAAATTGGGAACTTTTGTTGTTTGATGTCAAGAAGACTGTGGGAATGCTAAAAGATGTTTTTAACTCATAAAAAGAGGTTCTATTTATATTTTATGTAAAAGGGGGAGTTGGAAGAATCATGAATCCATGAATCTACCCCCAACTTAAATAGGGAGTAGAGAGGGGGAGTAGGTTACATTAAGATAACATGATAATTCATGGATTCAGGATACTATTGTTATAAAATCCAAATGGCGAGATTGTTGGGATCATAATGGTGGAGTTAATGTTCTGAATTTATCTGAAAAACTTTGGTGGATTTGTTATCATCCATGTAATAGATTTGATTTTTATTTATTGGTTATAGTTTCATTTCAAGAACTATTCTTAATGTATTAGTAGAGTTAATACAGAAATGATTCTGAAAAAGTTAAAAATAGAACACGGTGTTTCAAAATTAATTTATTTATTGAATCTATTATCAACACTTAATGTTGTTGGATTTGGTTTTGAGGTTGATAAAACCATTGAAAAGAATATTTTTTTTAATTTTGGAGGGTTATAAGAAAAGATACATAGTCATGAGTACTTCTTGGTATGTATGGAAAATATCTTAGAGGATGGAAATTCATCGATCACATAATTTAACATAGGACATAACTATGGTGGTTGAAAAATGATTAGAAGAATGACACCAGTCCATGAATCTTAAAATTTGGAGGTTGCACTATAACTTTTAAAAATGAGAATTAGTTTATCTTCATTCCACAATAAATAGTGTTTTAAAAAAGAATTATAATAATGTAAAATGAGGAGTGCAAAATCAGGTGTTTTATAATATTTTTTTAAATTCATATAACTTTAGTGAATAATCAAAAAGGATAAAATGGGAAGCTGATGGATACCAAAATGTAGCGGACATAATGGTGGATTTTTAGAATCCCTTTTTGAAATAGGGATTCTCACTATGGGAGTTTTTGATCCCATAGAGAACTTATGAAAGGTTAGATAAGTTGTAGAGATAGAGAACACTTATATCATAGACAAAGGAATTGTGAGTATTTTCCTTATAATTTTGAATTGGAACTTGTGAAGAGTTATCATGGTGCTAGGAATTTTAAAGGGAGTTTTTTCTAATGGAGTGTTATTTCACGGTTCCCAATATTTTTTTCTATGGTGAGAATATTTCTAAACTATTTAACAAAACATGATTTTTGAGAATGAGAAGAAAATATAGGATCAATTTCATAGAGGTTATTATGGAAGTAGGTTACATGTCTTAGTGGTTATAACTATTTCATGGAGAAGTTGAGTTAGTATATTCACTCGCTCAGACATTATTTATTTTTAGAGGAGAATATGGGAACTACATGATATATGTTGACATAAAATTATAGAATATATTTGGATGATTTTGATATAATTTTGAAATTATTTAAAGGACAATATTTCCCATCATAATTATAGATTATTGGAGATATTTGATATGGTCAATGTGGAAAATATATTTTGTATATAATGAAAATGAAATTTTAGAGTTATGTAGACATAAATTATGGTGGCTTATAATATGTAAAATTATAGGTATTAGGGGTAATTTTATATATCTAATATTGATAAAGGAATTAGAGAATATTGTTGGTGTGGGGAGAAGAATGTATTGTAACTATTTGAAGAAAATTACTAATAATGAAGAATCGGTTTCCATGATGAGTCCTAAAAAATGATATTGATCATGTTATGTTTATAGTGGTCTTGTGAAAGATAAAAATGAAGCTAAAGGGAATATATATACACATGGTTCATCTATATTGGTGAGTTTGTTATGTGTTGACCTGGGTTCTAGAGTTGTAATCCCTTACTAGAGTAGTGAGAAAACAATATGAAGTTAGGGAAGTGATCATTGGTAAGTAGTGGGCTTTCCCAAAACCTTATTAGGGATGTGACCTCAAGACCATCCTATTCTCACCAAAAAACAATGGTTTTAGTGGATTCCTATTTATCGACACATTATCAATTGCATGTTCCTTGGATTATCCCAATTTGAGTAGATCAAGTAAAATAATTGTGACTTCTATGCTTCTGTGGTAATATTCTTCTTGACATAATTGGTGTAAGTATGTTTTTAGGGAATCATTATTGACATATCTAACACTATAGAGGTAATAATTAGATTATTCTTAAAGGAAGAACTAGAGGGTGACCTAACCAATAATTATTTTAATATTTTTATTTTAATGATATTTCTAGAAGATAGTGATTAATCTAGAAAAGTGACTTACCCTTAGCACCCACTTGAATCCCTTGTTGGAAAATAAATTTTAATTATATCATAGGTTCTTTGTATTGTATTTTTTTGTTCTAAATTGATATGATTGACTCTTAATGTTGAATTATATGTTTCCATTATTTTGTGTTCCATGGATTAGGGAGATACTTTTAAGAATAATCTAAAATCAAAAGTGATTAATAATCTACCATATATAACAATATAGAATAACCTCACTATTTTAGGTGAATCGAGTATAGATTGGTTCTCTTGATCTCCACACATCTCCTTTATAATCCTTCTATGAACATCACATGAAAAACATCACCTTTCCATGAGTAATCATGGAAACTCCATATTCTTTATTTGGAATGTTCTTCAATGAGTTTCAATACTTTCTTTTTTTATTCATAAAAATATTAAATTCATCTCCCAATATCAAATATATCAATTCATCCTCAATCCCACTAATATTTTATTATTGTATACTCCCTTCAATTATAGTGATAAAAATTACAATAACTATAGAATGTTTTTTCTCTATATTATTGATAAATTCCCATTATTTTACTCATCAAAGTCCTTTAATAATTCATATGTATGATGGGAAAATACTTGAAAAAACTATTCTCCAAAATTGAGTCCAAACCATCTTCCTACCTCTAATAATTTAGTTTCAATATATCCTATTTAGTTTCAAGATCCTCCTAATTAAAGATAATAACTCTGAACATGTGAATGCACTGACTCAACTCTTCCACAACATGGTCATTCATACTATTTCATAGGTTCTTCCATTATATATTGTATATATCTTCTTGTAATTCTTATAAAGCATGTCATGTCATATCCTTCATAAATATACTATCTAGAGAATAACATAGTGAAAAACAAGATATAAAAATCATTCAAACAATACACCGTTCAATATTCCCAGAACCATTATCACTGAGTTTTTCCTACTTTAGATATGAAATACAAACACTATACATTCCTTGGATGACAAAATATGGGTCCACTAGTTTCCTAACATAGATAGGCTTACACAATTCCACTTCAACATTCAAAATGAACAGAGTGCCCCTGTTTCCATTAGAGATTCTAAAAAACAAACAAGGTTTCCTCCATGGCATGGTATTCCTTATCTTACTAGTTTATCCTTTTCAATTATTCAATGAAATTATTCATCCTTGACCAATAATTCTATAAAACATAAGTTTTTTTACCCTATTTTTCATAGGGAAATTTCCAATTAAAAACTCCATTCACTAGGGTGTGGTAATAGCCATTATCAAATCATATATCCCTATTTAAATTATTTCTATTCAAGATGTAGTTTTTTTAAATGATTTTTAAGAAAACTCGATCATCAATCAAATAGATTGATTTTATAAATGGTGGAATAATCATATGGAAAACTTAAATTTAGCATGTGACTCAGATAACACTATGGTTTTTGGATCATCTTATATAAGTAAAACTATAAATGATAATGTAGATCATATATACGAAATTAAAATGAATTTCTAAGATGAAATCCATTATTTCCAAAGGTTTTTTTGAGAAAATAAAGTTTAATGAAAAGATTACACTATATACACTTTTTAATAAATTTTTAACATCATCTGTCATAATAAATCAATATAATTTAGAAGATATAAATGGATGGAGGGACACCACCTTTAGAAAACTACTTTCTCTCTTGAATGATATTTTATCAAGAATTAGTGATCATAATTTTAAAAAATATTATGCAAAAAAATTATGAACAATGAGTATTATATCTAAAAGAATAAATCTTGTTATAAATGAATAATTATTGTTTTTAAAGGACCATGAATAACTTAAAAAATACCAAGTGTAGTGTGACTATATTCAAGAAAGATGAATCAAGTCATTTGTGTAACATCCCTGGTAACTATAAAATAAGAAATTTTCATATCTATTACTATTTATAAATTAGATATTATGTTTACTAAAAAGGTGATTCTATGTATAACTGTGTACTTGACACACCATAATGGGTTTTTCAAAAATCATATGTTTCACACAAGACTGAGTTATACTGAAAAATAATACATTATTTGTATAATTATTTTAAATGATAGTTATCAACCAGCCATTTCATTAAAGGTAATGAATAGAACTAACTATATTTAAAAAAAAAATTTATTAGATTTTTTCCTTTTATATAATAAATTTTACAAGATTAAAATGAAGATAAACCTTGTTTTAATGATAAAACACTCTACATTTTTTAATGGTATTTTTACAACCTTCAGAGGAAAACCCCTTTTTAAATATAGTTTTTCCAATATTATATTCCCTATTTTAAATAATAAACTTCTTATTTGAAATCATGACATCAAATTTTACCATGGTTAAAATATTTTAATTTTTCTGATAAAATTTATATTTTAATGAATATTTAAAAATACAACATTGTAATTCAAAAAATTATTTTTTGTCTAATTTATTTTTATTGTTAGATTATCATTTGAATTGGTTTTAAAGTATATTTATATTATTTTAATCATTTAATCCAATTTTTTTCATTTTAGGTAATTTAACATTGAAATTTGATATAAACATATGTCAATCTTTTGATGGTTTTTACTTTTAAAAAACTTGTTTTTTAATTTTGACAATGGGAATTAATTTCAAATTAATTACTTAAAATTTTGTGTTTTGAATTTGGAAAAGTTGATTACCTATTTAAAATCATATGGTCCAAATTATGTAAATCATTCCCTTTTATTTTTGGACTTTATGAATAGTAACTTTATTAATTATTTTTATCTACAATAATTAAAGGGTAAATCTGGTAAATAAGGGTGAAAATGATATTATAATAATATTAAAATACCCTAACATCATCATAATACTATTGGATGAGATATGAATTACTAAGAAAAACTTTGGGATGAATATATGTCATTTTGAATCAATGTTGGCGTGATTATGACACTTATAACATTTAATTTAAATTAAAAGAAAAATATGTTTTAAACATATATCTTCTTACTAAAATTTTTTTAATATTGGTTTATATAAGTGATAGCTTTGACTATAAATAATAATTATAAGTCAAAAAATATTTTCAACATCATGGTATTTTTTTTATACTTTTTATAAATTAAATAATTAAATTTAATTATGACACGATGATGATGTAGTAATTTCATTAATTATAAAGGAATCAAATAAATGATTTCATAAATATTAAAATAAATAATATTTGACCTAATTTAGTTCATAAAATATTTTTATTGGTGAATATGACATGTTATATGACTATTAAATTGATTTTTTTGAAGATAAATCTCTTTTTAGAGTTTATTTAAATTCAATAATATGAATAGTTTAAAATTTTACTTAATTGATGTTTTATTAAAAAAGTAATTTATTAAATTATTTAAAAATACTATAAATATTTTAAAATTTCTATGTGACTATGATAATTTCTAAAAGTTCATTATGTGTCCAATTATGTGAAATTTATATCATATAAGTAAATTTAGTAACCTGTTAATGATTAAAATTTGTTACCACTTTTAAAATTTAAAGATAATAATTGAGGGTAAATTGTAAATAAGAGGTTTAAATTAAAATAAATACATGTATAAAAATTTATTATATGATAAAATTTCAAACTATCCTCATATTATATTCTACATATTTCAATTTGGAATTATTTGGATTAAGAAAAATAATTTATATATTTTTTATATTTTAATAATTTCTAAGTGTGCCCTCCCATCTCCTATAAAAAGGCACCATCTCTTCTCTAATACACTTACTTAAAAAGACATTTTCAGCCAAAATCATACCAAAAGACTTCCAATAATACCTACCCATATTATTGAGGCCATATTTCAGGAATTACACCCTTCTTAGAGGTGTTAAGGTGTTCTTAAAAGGTGATCAATCAAATAAGAGGTATCATTTGATTAAGAGTTTTACATTATTTCTTCTTCCACTTAATTTAAATATTGTTTTTATGAGATTAAATAATAACTCAAATATCATTTTTATACTTATATGTAATTATGGTAATATCTTCCCTTAAATCCACCTCTACTTCCATCAAATGGGAATGGAATTTACCGTTTGTCCGTACGAGTGAATTATCACCTCCACGAACCAATTTAGTTTTTTTCCATTACTACCCATAAAGATCAGTTATAATGATGGAATTAATATTCATATTTGATATTTGTAAAATATTAATCATTTTAAAATAATAACATTTCAATTATGTTCTTATATTCCAGACACATAAAAATAATAACATCGTTCTTGCGTATGTGTGAACTATCACCTCCACAAAGTGATGTGAATCGTTTTTATTCATAGCATAACTTGTATGATATATATATGTATATTTAAATTATTATTATGATTCTAATAATATTATTATAATCATGTAACGATAAAATAACAATTACCTTACTTATATAATGATCAATGAAAAATGAAAACATAACTCATGCGTAGGTAAGGATTACTGTCTCCATGAATATAACATTGTTCATTTTTTATAACTGTAATTAAGGATTTGATTTAAAAAGTGTGATTAATGTGTAAAATTAATGAATATTTCATGAATACAATTCTATACATGATGGAATTATGAACACATGGACTAGTGACCTCACAACCATGTTCATTTTTGACTCAAGTACCAATTATCGACAAAACATCTTATATGAACTTAAATAATTATATAATTTTTAAAAATTGGTAATAACTGATATAACATAAATAATAAACTTGAAAATTTATCTCAAGAAATTATAAATTAATATAAGTTTAACATTCAGGAATATAAATATTATACGTGATAATTCGGACTCCCGGTAAGGGACATCGTCTCAATCTCCTTTCATTGAGGCATATTATAATGTTATAAACCACCTTCTTTTATACCGTGTGCAATCAACCCCATTGAATTTTAATATAATTAAACAGTTTTCAAAAATAATATTTTTATATGAATAATTTTATTAAATTAAAAAAAGGAATATTTTTTAACAAATGTGGTGACAACTACATTTTTGTCTTCATGACCATTATTTTTCACTTAACTTAATCTATAAGACGTAATTTTTTTAAAAGAAAACTAAATACCATATTAACTTGTTAGGTTTTTTGGTATTGAAAATGGTTTTGAGAATGGATTGATTATATCAATATTGAGAAATTATATCTTATGATTGCAATGAGTAAATTTGGTTTTTTCTTTATTCATATTTTATGTGTTATCTTATGATTGCAATAAGGAAAGGTGGTTCCGTGATTAACTGAGGGTGGGTGATCCCATGACAGATCTCCAATGCATTGGGTAATGGGAAGGAGTTAAAAAATAAAGATTCTCCTAATAGATTTTGGGAATGTACTGTTATGGGTATTCCTAATATAACCATAATGGTTACACACTACCTAGTTGTGAAAGCTACAATATAAGTATGATATGGATGCCACCAGTTAACTTTATGATTTATGATTTATATGGAGTTTTTCAAGATTATTATAATTTCATGTGTTTCTAAATATTCATGGAGTAATGTTTTTTTTCAATATTTTATATCCATTAGTGAGCTTTTTGGGATAAGCCGATGTTTTTAAAACGTTTTCACAGGGTTTAAGGATGGGTAAGAGAAAGGAAGAAGTAAAGAAGATTTTTTTTCAAGAAAAATAAATCATGTTTACTTTTAAAAGTTTTATATTTTAAAATAAATGGACATAGTTATAGTGGTATTCAGATTGTATAAATTTGAGTTAATTGTGTATTAGTTATATCCTAATCCTCAAAGACTCAAAACATAAAAAGATACTCAAAATTAATTCTTGAATTAACTCAATATTATGTAATGTTTAAGGCTGGGGCATTAAACATTGAATTTTTATAGCAAATTCCAATCATTCAAAGGTTTAAAAAATTAATATCGAAGTGAGGAGACTATAAGGAAATTGAAATTTCACATAGATATAATAATTTAATTTGGGAAACTTTATGACTGAGAAGAATCTTCTATGTGTAATAAAATTGATGATGAGTATCTTTAATTTGGAAATAATATGAGAAAAATTAAAGTTACACTATCTACGTATGGAATGAATATTTATTTTTGTGAAAATTAGAACCCGTAGAACATGTTCACCTATGTTGGTGAATTATAACTTTCCATTGTGGTTATATATTAAGTGAAAATGCATTATGTTTGAAATTATTATATCAAAACCCAAATAACAATATATTGATATTATATTTGGCCCCACATAGAGTGATAAAAACACAGTAGAGCGGGGGGAGTGAATTATCAATACTAAAAATTTTGATTCACTTAAAAATATATATTGGAATTTAGTGGATTAATAATATTTTAAAATCATCTTACAATAAAATTTTAATGGATAGTTTGAAGAGATATAGTTGAAATAAATTAAATATGAGAAGAAGAATAATTTATAGTGGTTTATATCCAAAAGATACTACATACACTCTTCACACTCGAACCTATGAGTACAGATATCCACTTTCAAAAAAGGCCTTTTGTAGGTTCAAGCTAATCCTATAATGTTATAGACAAGGTAATATCTATCCCAATAATTTTATAGGATGAAATGTAACCCAATACATGTATTAAAGACTATACCCAAACCTAACTAGAATTATTATGCGAAAATTCATAACTATGGATATTTAGATTAGTGACCCAAACCAAATAATCTTTAAAGGATAAATCAAAAATAGTGTCACACTACCTTTTTATCATGTTGGAATAACTTGTTAGTACTTTTTAAGTGTCTTATAACCAATAAAGTGTCATAGTGTAGAGAAAAAAACTTCAATAAAAAAATAAAAACAATAAACTCACTGGTCATTAGGGTCATAACTGATAGTGTAGAAATATTATTTTCTAGCCTAAAAATAATGGAGGATTCATCTCAATAATTATATAATTTTACAAAAAATTATTTAAGATGATAAAGATCCATGACATAGAGTAAAAACGTGAAATATTCTACAATAAAAAAAATAAACTCATGCCATTATTGTTACCTGAATCTAGTTGCTTTAGCCTTTAAATATAGAAAATAAAAATGACTATTTTTTAATTCAAATTTCATAATCCTTCATCAAAAATAATTAACAATAATATTCACATGAATGGTTCTTTAAGTTAACCTAATACAATATGAAAATAAAAACAAACTATACGATGATAAATTCATTAGAGTAACAAATAATCATTTAAAATTTTAAAATATAATAAATTGTAATCATTAATAAATTGCATAGAAATTATTATAATCCATTAAAAACAAAATCGTTTGATATTCCATCCATTTTTAAATATTAATTTTAATTCCGTAATATTATTCAAAATAACCATACTTATTAAATAAAATAGATAATATTTTTTTAAATCAATATCCCAAGAATATAGAAGTGAAAACATCATACTAAACTAATGATTCATTTAAGACTTTTATTTAATAATAATTTATATTCTCATAAGACCCTATCTCTTAATGTAAAACATTAATACCATAAAACATATAATTTAATAGGAATTTAAATTTTTACAAGACTTGTGACTTTTAAACATTTCCATCTGTGTAATACTTAAACTTCATGGTTTAAGAATTTTGAAATGCACAAAAGTTTTACAGTAATTCATATGATTTAAACCCATTTAAGACTTTTTCCATCACATAAGATATTTTACACTGAAACATATAACATTAAAAAAAAACTAAGGGAAAAATACTTTCAATAACATAATACTTTAAAATATTCTCATAATAAATGTGTCCACCTAATTATTTTTTTTACTTTTTTAATCTTTTATACGTAGAAACTAACAAATTTTATTTATAGAACCAAAATAAACAATGTAATGAGAATGATAATAAATAATATATGATATATAATAAAAAATTTTATTCAAGTTGGTAAAGTTTCAAAAAAAAAGGTGATGGATGTAATATAGTGCGTTATTTTTTATTATCAAGACATAAATAAAATAAATACATAACGATCCACTCAACAATATTCACCATTTTTATAATTAAAAAATAGAACATAGATCCAAAATATTCTCAACCCTTTTTGTAATTGGTCTAAAAAAATTAAAAAAAATGATTAAATTATGAGCACTAAATAAATCAATCATTTCTACCAGTTTTTTATAAAAGCTATCAATTAATAAATTATTAGTCAATAACCCCCCTTTATAATAAGTCAATAATTTTTCAACTTTTATAAAATAACATTATGATATTTTTAAAATATCTTGTCTGTTAAATACTAACATATCTCAACAAATATATTATTCTAAAAGGAAATTTTTTCACCAAAAAATAATGAAGAAAAATTTATATACTTCCCCTAAGTTAAACATTCATAATGGAAAACAAGTCATGCTAAAGTTATAGAAAAACCAAAATAATATACTCAAAAATATATAATCAAGAATATTTAAATAGATTCTATTATGTTTTAGAATAAATAAAACTAACATGTTTTAAGAAGTTTATAACCGATTTAAAATGGTTTTAATTTTTAAACAAAATCCACTTAAATTAGTTTATATTAGAAAGAGATAAAAATTAAAAATAAATAATAAAGCTAAACTATTTTTAGAATTAGATAGTAAATATTCTCCTTAAATTTCACTTATATTCTCATGAAAAACTCAATTAGGGAATTAAAATTATAAAAAATTTCCAAATAATATAATGAGAAACCCTACTATATACAACCATGAAATAAACAAGGAATCAAAAAACATGTCAAGATACATAGAAATGTATAAAATTATATGAAAATAATTAAAAGTAACCATTAGAGATCACAGATTCATGTTAACTATAATTAAAATAGATTTTTCAAACCCAATATGCAAAGGGATTAACAATTAGTTTCCTGTGATTTCCAACAAAAAAATCATTAAAAATATAAAGGGTATGAATTTATTTCAGAATAATAATATAATTATATTTAAAATCTCATCTATATAAGATTATATATAATTGTATTTAATAATGAACCTTTAAAAACCTAATCTCAAAAATGATTAACATGTTTAAATCTAAAAACAAATTTTGAAATTTGTTTGGACCCAATGTTTGAACAAACCTTTTAGTGTGGTCATTTGAAAAATGACCAAAAAAACCAAATCTTAAACAAGTAAAAAAATGAAATACCATCAGTTTTTTCCTTTGATATTTTTTTTTAAAATTTTCACTAAAATTTTATTATATCTAATAAAATTTTTATGATTATTTGATCTAAAAATTTTATGAAATCTCAAGAATTCAACTAGATATTTAATCCCTATAGTAAATTTAGATAATATTTACTTAAAATTTTAAAAATTCAACTTAGAACTTGGCATTTGTTTTATAAAAATTCATGATCATCATAAATTTTTTTTGGTACATGAATCCAATTTTTTGAAAATTATTATTCTCTTTTTATGTTTTGATAATTTGGAAAAAACATTATCCTTACTTTCTCCTTCCTCATTATTCATTGAAATAATATAATTTAGGTTTTCATTATCCTATTAATGATTTGATATTTCAAAATCAACATTCTTAAACTTTTAAAGCTTTAAAATAACATATTAATTTTCTATAGTAACATTATTATGATTATGAACAACTAATTTTTTACTTATCAGCAGGTTTTTCAATTTATTAATAATATTTTTCACATATTTTATTAATTTATTAAATTTTGATCTTTAAAACTCTAGAACATTGAGAGGAATTAAAATCAAAATTAGGTCAACATTATCTATCCATGTGACATATTAAACCAAAAATTCCATCTTTAGTAAAATATTCACCCAATTAACTTTATAAATATTATTAAAAATTATATAAAGAATATTTTTTATAAAAAAATATAACCCATTCATTTTTTGTTAGAGATTATTTACTAGAGATTGAATAATCAATATAACTAAATATTTCTACTAAATATTTTTAATTATTCTTCTAATTTTTATTTTTCCATTCATTTTCATTCTTCAAATTTGGATTTTCATATGTGATGTGTCCTTTTTAAAATTCAAAACATATAATTTTAGAATTTAGAATAGCTTTACTTTTAAAATTATTCTTATACTTATTATTTTTATTTTTATTTTTATTACCTTGAATTTTTTTCATGAGACCTTGTAAAATTATTGTTTTTAATCCACATCATTAGATTTTATTAAAATAAATTTACCTGAAAATCAATGAAATGTTTATAAGATACTTGTTTTGTATACTTGAAAGAAATTACCTTCTTTCCATGAACATAATTATAAATATTTTTTAAGCTCCATATCATATTTATTTAGTGATGAAATAACATCACCCATGGTATATACATAAAAGTAATTTATTTCTTTAATAAAAACCTTCTTGGAATTCCACTTAATTGGTATAGGTCAAAATGAAATTTTCAATGGAAACATTATTATTCATGGTTTCTCCAAGAGTACACATGTTGTTTATGTTCTAAAAATACCCATAGGTGTACTTTTCAGGTTGTGATTATTGAAAATAGAGTTTAAAGGATTATCAATTTGGAATATAAAGTTATTTTGGGTTCATTTCATGATGGATCAAAGAGGTTTGGATTGGCTCTATTTCATATTAAATTAGTTCTGTAAAATATGTTTTTTTATAGTTATATTTTTTTAGTAAATTAACTAGTTTTGTACATCAAGGGAACATATTACCACAACATATTGTGTCTTTTAAAGTCTTATTAATTTAATTGTGTATGAATTCAAGGACATTAAGACTTCATTTGTATGACATTGGAGTTGGTTGGAAAATTTACAAAGGTAGAGCACATTATATTGATGATGAGCGTATGACTTGAGGATATCATATGAATTTTAGGGTGATCTATATTAATTCATGGAAACATATCAATTTTAATGTCTTATGATTAGTCTTTCAGATGACTTACATAATATGACTTTAGTAAGCATATGAATTCCACCGGAGGACTTCAAGAAGTGTTTGATTTCATTGAAAGTCTTCCAAAGGAGTGTGACACATTGTTCTATTGTATGACTCTGAGACATTATATGAAATCTAGAAGTACTTTATGAATTTTTAAACCATGATTCCTTGATAATTCATATGAATTTAAAATTCATTTGATTTATCAAGTGGTTGTTGAAAATGAAATGATATTTTCATGGAGATAATTTCAAGCATTGTGTGTACTAATCCTAATTGATTAAAATATCAAGGATTTAGTTTTAATAAATGATTAAAGTATAAATACAGTAATTTATTGATATCATGGATGTTATTTTTACCATGTGAAATACCATTTTAAAAATGGAAATGCTGACATGGATATTTCCGGGCACGGGGCAACAGATTTGTTTCAATACATAATCTCAATAAACATCATTATGAAGATTATACTCTAATATTTTAGGAGAGTTTAATGGTGTTTGAAATATAAAGAAGATTATGGATTTATTCTCAAAATAATATCTCACATTTCAACTTGATATATTTTCAAAAATTGAAATTGAAATTAAAAGTGTTGTAGGTGCAGTAAAAAATGTGCAGCATCTCTCTGCACAAAATTATAATACTTCATATTATCATAAGAGGATCAATAATTACTTTTTTATAGATATGAAGAAGTAAGATTACATAAATAGGCTGAAAATAATAATTTATTTGTGAAATATCACTAAAAACTAGTCATTATATTGGTGAGGATCCCAAGTGTTTTCACACTGGTAAAAAGAAGGATAGAAAGGAAGCGATTTATGGCCTCACTTGATGGAAAATATATTTTAAATAACGTAATATATAAATAAGTTAAGACTTATTTAAAAATCCATTATTGGTGTCGTTTACATCTATTTTAATTGAATAATACTACAAAACATAAGGATCAATGGATTCCACTATATGAGGAGAGTAGTGATATTTCTAGTTGTGTACAAATGAAAACCAAAAGGTCAAGTTTGACCATTACGAACATGTAATCAAAATTATTGACCTATATTGTGTCTAGGGTACTAAATCATTTTCATAAATTCTCTTTAGATTATACAATTTTGGTGAACCATGTAAAATTTCATGTTCCCTATATTTTTACAACATTATAACTATGAGTAAACAATATATAATGTTAATTATAAATATAAAAAATATATAATTGATGAGTTAAATATTTAATAAACATGTCCAAATTCTCCCCCCACCCGCTCAAGGTAGATACGTTGTAGGAGACCAAAAATTTGTATTATTGCCATGGGTTTCTATGGAAGTTTTACCTCTTTAAGGCAGATGGAATTAATAGCAAATAATAAGAGAACCTCTATTTGTAAAAGGCATTAACTTCTAGCAATGGGGAAATTAGGTGAAATGTTATTTTCATTCACAAGGAATGGATGTGTGTATAGATGTAATACATGGAATATCAACATTTATAGATAGTTTAGAATTAATAGATAGATATCACAGAGAGTTGTGTATTGTCTCTAAAGAAATAAATGCATTAAGGGGAACAATCAGAACTATATCTATACATAGGTGATATCATTTATAAGATATCATGTAATTTAGGAGAATATTATGAATATACATGAATTTTATTCAATGGTTTGGTAAGAAAGGATCCAAATCTTGTGGGACAATTATAAATATTCAAGAATGGTCCCAAATGAAAGAGTTGAATCATTTTTTAATTGCATGAATATTCTTATCAAATATATTTATGGTCATGGGGAAATTATTTTTTATGTTAAAGTTTTTAAATCAATCCTAAAAATAATATTATGAAATAACATTAGATATATTGTATTATTACAATAGTGTGTTAAACATTATAAAATCAAATTTATTTATACTATAATTCACTTTCTTAAATTCTCCAAAAACAATTAGGTATAGAGTTTTTTATAATTAGGTCATAACTCTTATATAAAAACCCTATATTAAAAATTGTACACTTCCACTAATTATCTATTTTTTCAACAATATGAATTTTTAAAAATGAAACATATTTTCTTTTGATGAAAGATTTCATTAAATTTCAAATTCAATTATCCATTATTCTTACTCATACTTAAACCCTATAAAAACATTCAAAAAGGTGGGATGAAACAAAAAAATCAATAAGGGACAAAAACTTAATATATCTATTAGTCCAATGAAGAAAATATACATCCATAAAAGTTTTACCTTTTCCAAAATATTCTTTAATCTTATTAGATAAATAATAAAAACATGAAAATCACACGTTCTTTTCTAAAAATGAACCTTTAAAAACCATATAATGAAAATGAAATCCTTTTATGAATCTTATAGATTTATATTCATTACATGTGTTAGAAATAACTAGATCCCTGTTAAATCTATTAGATAAACCTCCCAGATTAACTCTCTCCTTTTTACCTTTGAAGACAAATAACATTACCCAATATAATATATATATATATATATATATATATATATCAGGCTCACACTTTGAATAATATATTTCAGGCTCACCCAACATATAAGTTTTCTTGGTTTCCACAATCTTTTTATATAATTATAAAGTACTATATCATGAATAAAACATTTTATACTTGTATCTTTTCATAAAAAATCCCATGAAAAATCTTTTAAAGCCATATGCAAATCATGTTCCTAGAGGCCTTTGAATTAAGAAACTTTATAAAATCAATAAATATATTTAGGATAATTTTATATAGATTATTTTTAATGAGAAATAATATTCTCTTAGCTTCCTTGGTTCTGGGTATATTAACATACTAAAATCTAGAAATATGAATAATATGGACTCGTTTTTCATTAATTCCATCAAATCATTATTCAAAAGCATCTATATGTAATTTAATTATTTTCTTAACAATAAATAAACTCTTAATTTTTGATTTAATGATTAAATAGGTATTTCCCTAGTATAAAATCTTTACATCTCTACTGTAATGGTTTATTTCAACATCACCATCAATGATCAAATTCACAATCTTGCTTCTCTACCTAAGGTTGTTTGATCAGTTCCACATAATAACAACTTCTTAAATTATGATAACATATTTATACAGGAACCATTTATAGATATAATTATAACCTTCATGAAGTATTATTTAAATTACACTGATGTAAATCTTAGTAGTTGTTTTGGAACCATGAACTAAAAATGGATTATACCTTTCAAACTTACATTGATTTAGAGGCTGGACTTTTCAAATATCCCTATAAACTCTTGTATTTAGATAGTGGGTATCTCATTTTTCTCTAGATTAATCATATTCCAATATAACAAGGAATTTTTAAATCACCTTTTCCTATCTTATAACACCGTATTGGCATTATGGTTTTCTCTATTTGAAATTTTTGATGTTCATCCTCCCCAAACCAAATCCATCGAGGACCATATCAAAGAATGATTCAATATTTCTTTCTGTTGATTGCTTCTAATTTTTTTTTTTATATTTGATAATAATGAATTAATAAATTCCATTTTGAAGAACTGTATAAAAAGGATCCATGAGCAATTCCCCTTCAACAAGAAATCATCTATTTTGAACACCATCATCAGAGTGAGGAACGATATCTTCGACCATCATGATCTCTATAATAATTATGTACATTATTTTTCAATCATAAACTTCTATAATATATTAGTAAATATTCCTCCTCCTATAGTAAATATTTAAGTATTTTAGAATTAATTATTTACTGGTTTGATCAAATGCAACTATGATAGAGAAAATTTAGGGAATCCATAAATTGAATGTTTTGGGGTTGTCTTTAGAGATCTTTATGGGGACATCATGGGATGAATCTATATATCTGGTGGAATAATCTCATTAATCAAATAAGAAATCTAAACTTGAAAAATGTCTTTGATAAGGAAAATAACAAATATTGAAATATTTATGGCTTAAATGTAGCTCTACCTTTGCTTCCCAGGTTGTCAGAACTTGCAATATTCACCTCCCCTAGAGGATGACTGATTGATGGATAAAAATCTTGGATATAATCTCATCCATGAGATATTTTATTACACATTCATATCATGAATCTAACTCCCTTGTTGACAGCCTCTCAAATAAATGGGTGATGTCGAGTGATCTTGTTTTGTCTAATGACCTCCCTAAAGTGAATAATTTTCCTTCCAAAAGGATAGTTATAAAATTACATCCATAAAACTACTTCAGAGTTTTATTTTATAAATAAATTCTATATATCCTTTTCTCATGTTCCCATATTCTTACTAAAATACGCATAAAAATGGAAAAAATGGGTTTCTCTTGAATAATATATAAAATATTGTAATGGAATCCAAACCGCAAGTAATAGTCATGAATACGGTAAAAACCATTGAATGCATATACATTAAAATTGAAAATTCCTTTATTTCTTTTATAGAGAAATATAAATACATACATATAATGTAGGTAAAATCAATCCCTTTGAAAACCATTGCAAGAAAGTCAAAAGAGGTGTAAAATTTCCTTTAAATAAGATATATATATATATATAAATATATACATAATATATTTGAAAGAATATATAAATGGAAGAAAAAAATATAAAATAATTCTTTAAAACATTTAAAATGATATTTAAACTTAAAGTACCACTTAACTAGATTCTCGATCATTTAATATATTCAATATCTTCCACTTCTCTAAACAACCTCTTTAAATTTATATCTAAAGCCTTCCATTGATGGTTTATGATTAAACTAGGGACTATAGTTCATGGGGTATTAATGGATTTGGGTAGGTATTGGTTTATATAAAAGGCTATTGAAATTTGGAGATGAAAGGAGAGGGAGATTCCTACTAGAAGTGGTGGAGAGGTCATGGTTGTAATTTTTAAAATGAATAAAATATATTAATTACATACTCAATCCAAATGTATCCAAAATGGATATTTTTGAGTCATAGATGATATAGGGATTATATATGGCCATCTAAAATAATTTTTACATGTTTGGAGGTAATTGTAACCCTCATATCCCCAGTTTAACCCCTAGAAAACCTATTTTAACTTTAATCATTTTAAAAGATTAGTTTTATTTAAATATTAATTCTGATGAAAAATTATGTTTAACTTATTGCCGAATATTAATTCTTCTTATTGAAAATATAAAATCTGTTGTATAAAATTAAAATCAAATACATGGGTATATTAAATCTAAAATCAAACCTAAAAAACATGATGAAAATGGTTTTTAAAAAATATTTTTTATATATAAAAATGTTTTATAGAAAATTAAAGTATAAATTTCATTTAAAAGAATATAAATATTTTTTTTAATTTAAATAATTAAATTTTATAAATAATATGAAATAAAATTTTACTTTGTAAATACTTGAATAAAAAATATAGTTTTCAATAAAAATCATTATTTTTCAATATTAATTGAATAATTAAAATTTTCAGATAATTTTAAGAACATTATCCAAAGGTAATGTTATATAATTAATTCAAAAATTAACTTTATTTTATCAAATTTTAACACTAAAAATTGAATTTTTGATTTTAGATAAAAACATATAATACCTAGATCCCCAATTTGGTCAGAAATAAAGCTCTTTTCATTTTGAATTAAATATTACGTAATACTTTTTTAAATAATATAAATACATAAAATCTAATTAATGAGTGTTAATAATACATTAAAATGATTTATATTGACATTACCTAGGTTGTTACATTCTTCCCCCTTTTGAAAATTACACACTCACAATTTAGAAATGATCATGATAACAACGGATTTGACATTTTAAAATAACTTTTTTGAAATCCTAAATCATAAAAATGGTTAATAAAACATCCACTTGAAAAGAGGGAAAGGGAAATATAAATGTAATATAGAATAAAACATATTAGGTTTCAAAAAAAATAACTTTAATGGGAAGTGAAAATATAGGCATGTAGGAAAAACATAATGTATAAATAATGAAGGAGAGGGACATAGACTATTGATCATAAGAAAGTGAATGATCATGAGAAATTTAATGACTACAAAACTATAAACCAAGGAGATGTAAAAAAGGCCACCCATTCATTAAAAATGAATGTAATAGAAAAATATAGTTTTTTTCAAAATCATTTTCCTATAGTTAATGAATTCCATTACCATATAGACTAAGATCAAAAGGAAATATATTTACATAAAAATTACAATTTTATCCTTTAACCAATTTCTGCACAATATCATATATTACTAAAAATTATGAGTATTAAAGATGAACATTTCATTCTAAGAGCACTAAAATCAACTTCTATGGGATAACATAATCCAATAAAAGATAATAAGATATTACTCATATCTTTATACATTTACCAAGACCAAAATTATTAGAACAATTTAAGATAAAACCCACAAAATGAATAAGCCATCATATGATGAAATGAAAATGTAATTTTAAAATAATCAAAAATTACACCCAATGTTTAAAATAGATCAATATGAAAATATATATCCTTAAAATTTATCAAAATTTTATCGACCAAGTTTCGAAACCCAAAAATCAGAAGTAATTGACCACATATTCGTCTGTTATTAATTTAACATTTATCTGAAAAAAAACATTAGTCACTCATAAATTCATATACCAAATAATTTATATTTCATATTCATATAATTTAATGAATCATATTTTTATATTTATTATTTTGAAATATTATATGGATTAATTTTGAGACCAGGCACTGAGACAGAGTGCGATTCTAAGGCCCGATGTTCTTGGAATAAATATTTGAAATATATTAAAATAGTAAATATCACGCAAACATGGTTTTCCAGAAAAATTCATATAACCTCTAAACGGGTTCCAGGATCAAAAATTTAAGGGAACTGTTGAGTACAAAATGGTGGCCTTACCCTAGGTGAGACCTAACATTGGGAATCATGGGTTGTTTATGAAAAAGTAATATCGTACATGAAACGAACAAAATAATTTAATTAAAATTATTTTATTTCAATAATTGATTCATCGAGGTGGTTTACTTTAAAATGATCCATATTTTCCAAAATCTAGGGTTATCCTCAAAACCCCATAATTATCTAGAGATGTTGGAGAGAGAACTTCAAGATAATCCTTTCTACAGACGACGATGAAATTTTAGATAGATGATTGGCGTACACCAATCTTAATTGATCTCACCAATGATGAAAATGTACCTATTGTTCTTCACCAATGACCAATCCAAATATAGTTATGATATGTTTTTTTAATATTTTCCCATTCATGAATTTCTGTGATGAACACAAACTAATCCATGAACATATTGGCCCATGGATCGATCATTATGTAGGATGGGTTGTTTTGATGGATTGATCAGGAGTTAAATGTTTAAATTCAATTTGGTTAATTTAATATTCTAATGGATAAATACCAAGATAGACATGAAAATCAATTGAGTTTTTTCCCTTTTTATTGGTTTGTTCAATCTTCCCCCAATTCATATGTTCATCATTGCATTTTCTTCATTCTTCCCCATTCTTTGAAACATTTTGTGAACAATCAGTCATTGCGCCTTTGATTTTCGGCACAATGAACTGAAACCATAGATCCATCATCAGAATGACTTAATAGAGCTACGAAGGTGGTAGATGTAGCATATCAAATAATGATGGGTTCATATTTCCCATTCTATATAGGTAATGAAGAACAAATATGATCTATTTTTCTGAGCCAATGAAGGCTTGAATCCGGGAAATTCGGTTTTAGGGTGGAAAAACAACCTTGGATCAAGAGTTTCAAGGGGAACTGATTAACAGAATGGAAGTCAAATGATTACTCCTACAAGTTGTCGGAAGAAGAGGTGTTCCGGAAAAACATGATACACATGGTGTTTAGTCCTTGACTACACAGTGTGTGTCCTACATGGATAAACATGGTGTGTACTTTGGATAGTACACAAACACAGGGTTGTGTAAATTGGTTTCCTACATGGAATTTACTACTACACATGACATTCCCTAAAATAGGTACATGGGATACGCCGTATACTAGTACATGGGTAGGGACCCATGGGTCAATATCATGTACTGGAAGATGGTCAGAGTACTCTGGCAGACCCTGGATGCAAGGACATGTCATGTAACCATTATGGATGTTTTCTACCCATCTTCTACATGAAATGGGTTGAATGAAACAGTTTTTTAACATTGTTAGTACTCGTGGTCAAGGGTAATGACATGTTACACTACTACACACTTTATACCCCTTTCTACATGGATTGATTCTATTGTCCTCCATATATTATACAAATTTCATTAAGGTTCATTCCCTTTATTGTTTCCCGGAAGTTTGGGGTGAATTGTTTCATACTCTTAGGACTGTGACCCCTTCAGCATGAATTCCTACATAGAGTTTTTGGAATCCACCAAGAGGCCTAGAGTTGGATCCTCTATTCAAATTCATTCCCCAGGTGGTGTTATTAGAATCGAGGTGACCAACACTGCACCGACGTTGATCCTCTATGTACTGGGTTAATCTAGATTTAGTTGTTTGTAATACCCCATGGATTTGGATATGATCCACATCTATTGTGTTGTATTCTCTTCAGTTCTATCATAGTATCTATCTCCTAATAGTACCTGATGAGAAGTACACCTCAGATGTACTTTATTAGTGTTATGGTACTCAAGAGTCTATTCTCTTAGGTAAGTGCTTCATGGAATCTTCGAGACTGAATAATAGTATGTATAATATGGTGTCGGCATACCTCTAGTCTGTGTACCACAGTTTGATTATATCCATATATTCATTTTAAATGTACTGTAGATATATACCGATGTAAAACTAACTATACTTTTATTTTTTGTATTTATTTGTGGTTTTTTGGTGTGCTACTAAGTGTTGTTACACTCACTCCTTCATAGGATTTTCCCATGTGTGTCATGTCTCATACAGAAAATCAACCTTTTTGATGGTTTCCTAGGTGGACTTGGACCAAACAGTGCTTTGTGAGACCATAAATACTGAGGTGTGTTCTTGTGGATTCAGATAGTAGTCCAAGTACCTTTACTTTCTGGTTGGACTTTTGTTACAGAATCATTGTGGTGGGATTGTTTTGGAACTATTTTACATTAAAATACTTCCTATCTTACTCTAGTTAATGGATATAGATTTATGCATGAAATGGTTGCTTAATTTTTTTTTACATTTCATAATTTTTTGGGATTGGAGATGTGTATGTGTGCGTACATGCACTTAGTCTATGCCTCACATGTTAGTCATATGTGTCACGACCCGTCCTCGGGGTCCGTGTCGTGACTACCCCAAGCCCCCCTTCCATAGGCCAGGGGCTGACGACAAGCACCAAAGGCATAAATCCCGATAACTGGGAAGGAATTGCCTTTATAAAAGTAACAAAACACCACCGAGTACAAGTGGAAGTAAAATACTAAGTACAAAAAGGAAGTTCTGAAAAGTAAATGTGCCAGAATACACTCCCAATTGAAAGTACAACTACAACAGAAAGAATGTACAATATGGAAAAGCAGCTGGAAGAAGATAGAAGCAGCTCTTGGGTCGTCCTCCTCAGATCCTACCTGAAGGATAGGTACAAATAGCGCAGCTCCTGAATCGTCCACCACAGATCCTACCTGAAGGGTAGGTACAGATAGCCTCCACAATGCTCTCTCCCGTCAACCACTTCCGAGTGTTGCCTCATCATGAAGTACACCACTGGATACTATCTCGTCGTGAGATCCACCTCCGGGTACCATCCAGTCCTCGAACACTCGTCCTCTGTCTGCGCTGCCCGTCGTCTGCATCCAACACAATGAGGCGCGAGCATAGCCCGTGCAGGGGTGAGTATAACGATACTCAGTAGAGACCCCGAGACCCTTAAGGTCTCACTAAATCCAACAAGGATAACCGCAAGGAATATCTCAACAGATAAACTCAACTTAGGTACATTCCCATATATATACCCAAGTTATCAAGTAACCCATCTCAATCATGAGGAAACACAAGGATTATAGCCTCTGCTCAACCAGGATTTTATTCATGATGTCGAAACCACAGCTATTGGAGAACTCATCCTCCATCGAGTACAGTGGGCCTGCCGCTACAACCAAGCACGCCAAACTCCTCCTCTGTCGAGTTCAGAGGGCATGCCGCTACAACCAATCGCACCAGCATCCTCCATTGTGGAGTACAGTGGGCCAACCGCTACAACCAAGGGCGCCAGACTCATTGGACTGCTGTAGTAATCTACCTGTCAAGTACTGTCGGCCTGCTGCTAAAACCAAGCGCTTCCCACCATGGGTCTGCCGCTACAACCAAGCGATCCCCCTCATAGGTTCTAGAGGTACTCCTTCTGTTGAGTACCGCGGGTCTGCCACTACAACTAAGCGCTCCTCCGCCGTGGGTCTGCCGCTACAACCATGCGCTCCCCCTCCTATCCTCCATAGGTACTCCTTCTGTTGAGTACCACGGGTCTGCCTCTACTACCAAGCGCTCCTCCACCGTGGGTCTGCCGCTACAACCAAGCGCTCCCCACTGGGCTATCCGAAACACACCGAGTCGATAGATCTGTAGTCGTCAAGTCTCAGCTAGCTACTAGGTCTCTGCACTTCACTAGCTCATCACTGGGAGGGTCCGCTCCACGAGCTACTGTTCGATACTCAAAGTATAGAAAACTTCCATGAATAAGTATCTCAATGTACCGCCTCGTCATAGGGGTCTCAACACAACAGACGGCACGTCAGTCGGACGCCCGGTCTGTGAGTTACTAGCCTTTTCGTCCCAGGGGCCCGGTTGGTTTTGTGTGCAAACCAACCCGGCCGTATCTTGACTATACCCTGAACACTCATAGGGTATGCTCATAGGGACCGTTTCTCAACGTGATCACCAACGCCACTGACGGTTCGTCAAACGGACGTTCGGTCTGAAAGTTATCAGCCTTTCCGTTCCAGGGGCCCGGTTGGATTTCGGGTACAATCCAACCCAGACATTATCCAACTACATCCAAAACTCAGGAAAAACATGCCAAACGTTCCTTCTCATCAATAGGAATCAAACAAAGTCGACGACACGTCAATCGGACGTCCGGAGCTCGAGATATAAGCGTTTCCGCTCCGAGGGCCCGGTTGGTTTTGTATCCGAACCAACCCGGCCATACTCAAAGTTCTCCAAAACCTTGAGTGTAATATACCTAAACGACTGTCTCGATCTAAGGATCTCTACGCAACTAACAATGCATCGATCGGAGGTCTGTAGCCTATGGTATGGGCAACAGACCGAAAAGTCCGGAATTAGGGGGGTTTGGGCCCGGTCCGACCCGGCCTGGTACCCCCTGGGTCGGCCCTAACCGGGTCGACCCGACCAGGGTCTGGGTCCGGCCAGCTTGGGTGCGGCCCGTCCCGGCCGGGGCGCGGCCCGGCCCAGCGTTCTGGCTGGGTGGCTCGGCCCAGCGCGCTAGCCAAGTAGCCGCTCAAAGGGGGGGCCGCTCCCCTGCACGAAACTGCGGCCTCGCGTAGGGGCCGCCCCTTGCCAACAGACGCGGACGAGCATCGTGTCCCTCCTCCCTCGGTCCCGCGTGGTCGCGGGACCAGCGTCCAGCAACCGCAGCTTCAGCCGCGGCGGCTCTTCCCGGCGGCACACCGGCAGAGTGTTCTGCGGACCACCGAATGAGATCCGGTGGTCAGTTGTTCCTACGATATTCGCCAACGGCCCTCCCGGGACTAGTTCTTCACTGCGAAGACCTCAAAATGACCGTGTGGCCTGCTTCATCGTCACCCGCCGATCCGTACACCAAGAACAAAGAGAAGGTGGGTTCAGACTTGTTCTTTGGTCTGCACCCACCGCGTTAGCGGTTTTAAAAAGGCTTCCGACAAATTTTAAAAACATGACGATGATATAAATCACATAGATTTAATTGAACCAAAACCCCTACCTCAAGCATCATCAATAGAGGGTTTGTCACAGAATTGCGCATCATGGAAGAAGGAACGTCACAGAAGAAGCGTCGCTGAAGAAGGGTCGTCTCGTCACGGAGAAAGGATTCGTCACGTCGCGTCGTCGATCTATGAGGATCCGGTGTTCTTGTCGACCTTCGTCGGAGGTCGACATTCTTCGCGTTCTTTGCGTTCTTCGCATTCTTCGTCGAGGAAGATGAAGATCTTCAAGCCTCCCCTCTTTCTCCCAAACCCTATCAACACAACAAGACTAATAAAATAAGAGTTGTCTTATTTTATTAACACACAACCCAACGATTGAATTTCCAAAAGAAATGAAACGATCAATTAATGAATTAATTGTAGAGTTTAAATCGCCCAATTAATGAGGCGTTTATTAACCAGAATAAACACATGGGTTGACTTTATTAAAAGGGGGGGGGGGGTGTGGGTGTGTTACTTAATTAAAGGAGGGGGTTTAGGAAGAAAAGAAACGGTGGGGCTCGTGTGGGCCCCACCTCACAAATATCCTACCAAGTGGGTAGGATATTGTGGGTCCCACATCATCCACTTAACTTATGTTAAGCAAAATAAAATAAAAATCTGTTGCACCACTTTTATTTTATTTCTTAACTTAACCCCAAAAAGTAAAAACCACACCCGAGCAAACGCAACTCTAGAAAAGGTGTTTCTAAGCAATTACCAGCGCTACGATTCCATCGGTGCCCTCAAAATTAGATTCCGAGCACCAGTTAAAAAGTTAGAAAAACCCGCTCATTCATTCACTGAACGTACCCGAGCTAAACTTCGGAAAACGATTCCGGGCACATCGGGCCTCGGAATTAGGTGCTGTCAGAAACTGCGTTCTTGTAAAATTCCAAAGAAAATTAAAAAAAAATCCTTGAAATTTCCGGGTCTTTAAATTACTCCCACCTCATGGATTTATGTCCCCATAAAACTTGAACACAACCTAAGGATACAAAAGCGGTACTGAGCACGCATCTGAGCCTTCCGCTCCCATGTGCTCACTTGGAGGTTCCCGTACTGCCAGTGGAAGCGAACCCGAGGAATCGACCCGTCCTCATAGGATCTACTCCTATTGTTCCTCAATCCCCACTGGACCCTCCGTGAGGGTCACCCCATCGCCCAAGTCCAGATTTTCATGGTCGATGAAAAGCGAAGGGTCGAGCTCGTATCTCCTCAGTTGAGATACATGGAAGTCTTCGTGCACCTGGTGCAACTGAGGTGGGTGGGACATGCGGTAAACCACCTCACCTACCCTGCTGAGGACCTAGAAAGGCCCGTTGAACCTCGTAGATAACTTGTCGCCTCGGCCACATCTCCGTAACTCACGTCGAGGTGAGACCCATAAGGAAACGTGGCCACCAAACTCGAACTCTAGTGGTCTCCGCCCCCTGTCAGCACAAGACTTTTGCCGGCTCTGATCTGTCCTCATCTGCTCTTGGATGACTTGGACCATTCTGGTCCTACAAGAGCTGCTGAGATTTCCTCTTTCCCGATAAGAGAAATACAGTCTCATCCCCTAGATGAACCACATTTTTCGCCTAATATAGTCAATCCCGACATGGAAAATACTAATCCATACCAAGGATGACATCGTAAGGCCTCAACACTACTACCAAGAGATCCAACCATTACTATCTCCTCTAAGGGTTGAGTCACAGTGTCGGCATCAGTGTGTGGTCACTGGGTCTCCTCTAGTAGGTATCTCAAAGTGAGGGTCAATTCAATGGTTTTTAAATTAGAACCTCTTAGTAACTATATAAAGAGGGGACAGGAAGGTAAACTCTACAATAACAGTGTCTTTTATTACTGCAGCTCAAATTAAAAAGACACAAAGCATCTATAAAAAAACATCAATAGAGCTAGAAGAAACATGAACAAAAGTATCCAGGTCTGGAGCTAGTCCCGCTCCTGTCTATCTGCTCCCAGAGCTCCATGATCATAGGCATCAGCTGCCTGAAGCTGAGCTCTCCCATGTCCACCTATTCCCTGCGATTGGGGTGGACCTCCTGGTGGTGGTGGTGGAAACACCTCGAAGAGTCGTCCACCTCTAGTTGCACGACCAGATCCCCTTTCACGGTCTCCTTCTCCATGCGGTCCGCCTCGATCGAACCTCTGCCTCTCCCCGGGAGGTCCTTCGTTCATCTGCTGGTCATCTGTATGGTGGGTCGGATAGTCACGAGCCATGTGACCAACCTCACCGCAGGAGTAACACTATACACGCATGGTAAGTCATTCTCCACCCCGGGTGCCTCGCACAAACAATCCTGTGTCATGCAGTCGAACACCTGCAGGTCTAGTACTCTTGTACCTCTACGTCATCTGTCTACTGCCTACTGTAGAAGACACTGCCGCATGCCGGCTAGTGGTGGGTCCTGCTGCTGAAGACTGCTCAACAATGAAGCTCTTCACTAAGAGGGCTCGCTCCAACACCCCTGTCTATGTCAGAATGCTGTGAGAAACAACTAAAGCTCTAATATCTCACCTGAGCCCCTTATCGAAGGTTCTATCCCTGAAGAACGGGTTCCGCACCATGTCTGTGGAATAGCGCGAGAGATCAGTAAACTTCGCCGCATACTAGGCTTCTGTCATGCTGCCCTGCCAATGTTGTAGCAGCTCCTGGATGCGCACTGTTCGGAGGGTGTCTGTGACAAACTCTGAGTGAAAAATGGTCTCAAAGTCCATCCAAAGGAGAGATGCCTTGTCGTGCACCTTGAGCATCATGCTCCACCATCTGTCTGCTGCCGCGTATAGGAGGCTCACTGCAAGGACCTCCATATGGTCAGCTGGTGTCCCTACCAAACAGAAAACTCGTACAACTGCCTCTAGCCAATCCTCAGCTGCCTGAGGGTCCATCTCCCCACGGAACCTAGGCGGTCGCTGATGCTGAAACTCGTGCAGTGCACTAAGGTGACGTGCACCGTCAGCGGCTGGGGCTGGTAGCATCGGTGGATCTGCGGCTAGAGGTACCGCCGGTGCCTCTACTGTCAAAGGGCCATGTACCAAGGCCTCGTCGCTCGGTGGGCTGTCGTTATGCACATCACTCAGAACCCTAGCTGGATTCTATCGTGGGGCCATCCGGAAAACAAATAGGTGCGCCACTGTCAAATAGTATACCTGGTGAGCTGACACAAAGTAATCACAGAGAAAACTTGAAACACACATGCAATGAATGTTTTCGTGCATTAAGTCGGAAATCAGAAGTTAGGGTCCTGGTGTACGGATACGTCGGCCGCTGCACCAACACTGGACTCCCTGGACTAATAACCACACTCAATACTCTCAACACTATTGCTTCACATAGAAAAAGATCAGAGTCCTGAGTTCTGCGGTAGAACCGAACTCCTCTGATACCAATTTGTCACGACCCGTCCACGGGGCCCATGTCGTGACTACCCCAAACCCGCCTTCCATAGGCTAGGGGTTGGAGACTAGCACCAAAGGCGTAAATCCCGATAACTGGGAAGGAATTTCCTTTATAAAAGTAACAAAACACCACCGAGTACAAGTGGAAGTAAAACACTAAGTACAAAAAAAAGTGCTAAAAAGTAAATGTGCCAGAATACAAACCCAATCAAAAGTACAGCTACAACTGAAAGAAAGTGCAACAAGGACAAGCAGCTGGAAGAAGATAGAAGCAGCTCCTGGGTCATCCTTCTTGGATCCTACCTGAAGGGTAGGTACAGATAGCGCAGCTCCTGAATCATCCACCATGTATCCTACCTGAAGGGTAGGTACAAATAGCTTCCACAACGCTCTCACCCGTCAACCACCTCCGAGTGTCGCCTTAACATGAAGTCCACCACTAGATACTGTCTCGTCGTGAGGTCCACCTCCGGGTACCGTCCAGTCCTCGAACACTCAGACTCTGTCTGCGCTGCCCGTCATCTGTAACCAACACAACGAGGTGCGGGCATATCCCTCGCAGGGGTGAGTATAATGATACTCAGTAGCGACCCCGAGACCCTCAAGGTCTCACTAAATATAACAAGGATAACCGCAAAGAAGATCTCAACAGATAACCTCTACTTAGGTACATGCCCATACATATACCCAAGTTATCAAGTAACCCATCTCAATCACGAGGAAACACTAGGATTATAGACTCAGCTCAACCAGGATTTTATTCATGACATCGAAACCATGACTGCTAGAGAACTACTCCTCCATCGAGTAAAGTGGGTTTGCTGCTACAACCAAGCGCGCCGAACTCCTCCGCTGTCGAGTTCAGAGGGTCTTCCGCTACAACCAAGTGCGCCAGACTCCTCCTTTGTCGAGTACAGTGGGATTTCCACTACAACCAAGCACGCTGGACTCCTTGGACTGCTATAGTACTCCACCTGTCGAGTACTGTGGGCCTTTTTCTACAACCAAGCGCTTCCCACCATGGGTCTGACGCTACAACCAAGTGCTCCCGCTCATAGGTTCCAGAGGTACTCCTTCTGTTGAGTACCGCGAGTCTGCCGCTACAACCAAGCACTCCTCCACCGTGGGTCTGCCGCTACAACCATGCACTCCCCCTCCTAGCCTCCAGAGGTAATCCTTCTGTTGAGTACCGCGGGTCTTCCGCTACTACCATGCTCTCCTCCGTTGTGGGTCTTCCGCTACAACCAAGCGCTCCCCACTGGGCTATCTGAAACACACCGAGTCGATAGATCAGCAGTCGTCAAGTCTCATCCAGCTACTAGGTCTCTTCACTCTGCTAGCTCGTCACCGGGAGGGTCCACTCCATGAGCTTCTGGTCGATACTCTAAGTATCACAAAGTTCCACGAAGAAGTATCTCAAAGTACCACCTTGTCATAGGGTTCTCAACGCAACAGACGACGCATCAGTCGGACGCCCGGTTTGTGAGTTACTAGCCTTTTCATCCCAGGGGCCCGGTTGGTTTCGTGTGCAAACCATCCCGACCATATCTCGACTATACCCCGAACTCTCATAGTTCATGCTTATAGGGACCGCTTCTCAACGTGATCACCAACTCCACTGAAGGTTCGTCAAACGGACATCCGGTCTGGAAGTTATTACCCTTTCCTTTCTAGGGGCCCGGTTGGATTTCGGGTACAATCCAACCCGGCCAATATCCAACTACATCCAAAACTCAGGATAATCATGCCAAAAGTTTCGTCTCATCAATAGGAATCCAACAAAGTCTACGACACGTCAATCAGACATCTGGAGTTCGAGATATAAGCGTTTCCGCTCCGAGGGCCCGGTTGGTTTCATATCCGAACCAACCCGGCCATACTAAAAGTTCCTCGAAACCTTGAGTGTAATATACCAAAACGACCGTCCCGATCCAAGGATCGCTACGCAATTGATGGTGAGTCGATCGGAGGTCCGTATCCCAAGTTATGGGCAACAGACCAAAAAAGTTTGGTATTAGGGGGGTTTGGGCCCGGTCTGACCCAGCCTGGTACCCCCTGGGTCGGCCCGAACCTGGTCGACCCGAACCAGGTCCAGGTTCGGCCCGCTTGGGTGTGGCCTTGCCCGGCCTGGGAATGACCCGACCTGGAGGTCCGGCCAGGCGGGTCGGCCCGACCCGCTAGCGCTGGCCAAGCGGCCACGCAAAGGGGGGGCCGCTCCCCTGGACGAAACTGCGGCCCTGCGTGGGGGCCGCCCCATGCCAATGGACGCGGTCGAGCACCGCATCCCACCTCCCTCTGTCCCATGCGGTCGTGGGACCAGCGGCCTGCCGTCGCGGCTTCAGCCGCGATGACTCTTCCCGGCGGTGCGCCGGGCGCCGCCGTCTCCTGGCGGGCGGCCTGTGCCGGCTGCCGGCGCCGCCGTGTCAGTGAGGCACGCCGGAGGAGTGTTCCGCGGACCGCCGGACGAGCTTTGGTGGTCAGTTTTTCCTTCTGTCTTCGCCAACGGCCCTCTTGGGACCGGTTCTTCACCGTGAAGACCTCAAAACGCCTGTACGACCTGCTTCATCGTCGCCCGCCGATCCGTACACCAAGAACAAAGAGACGGTGGGTTCAGACTTTTTTGTTGGTCCACACCCACCGCATTAGAGGTTTTAAAAAGGCTTCTGAAAAATTTTAAAAACATGCCGATGATATAAATCACATAGATTTAATTGAACCAAAACCCCTACCTCAAGCGTCGTCGAGTAAGGGTTCATCGCGGAATTTCACATCGCGGAAGAAGGAACGTCACAGAAGAAGCATCACGGAAGAAGGGTCATCACGTTGTGGAGAAAGGATTCGTCACGTTGCGTCGTCGATCTCCGAGGATCCGACGTTCTTGTCGACCTTCATCAGAGGTCGGCATTCTTCGCGTTCTTCACGTTCTTCATCGAGGAAGATGAAGATCTTCAAGCCTCCCCTCTTTCTTCCAAACCCTCTCAACACAACAAGACTAATAAAATAAGAGTTGTCTTATTTTATTACGATTGAATTTCAAAAAGAAATGAAAAGATTAATTAATGAATTAATTGAGGAGTCTAAACCGCCCAATTAATGAGGCGTTTATTAACCAGAATAAATGCAAGGGTTGACTTCACTAAAAAGGGGGGGGGGGTGCGGGTGCGTTACTTAGTTAAAGGAGGGGTTTAGGAAGAAAAGAAATGGTGGGGCTCGTGTGGACCCCACCTCACAAATATCCTACCAAGTGGGTAGGATATTGTGGGCCCCACATCATCCACTTAACTTAAGTTAAGAAAAATAAAATAAAAATTGGTTGCACCACTTTTATTTTATTTCATAACATAACCCCAAAAAGTAAAAACCACACTCGAGCAAACACAACTCCGGAAAAGGTGTTTCTAAGCAATTAACGACGCTGCAATTCCATCAGTGCCCTCAGAATTCGATTCTGAGCACTGGTTCAAAAGTTAGAAAAACCCGCTCATTCGTTCACTGAACCTACCTGAGCTAAACTTCGGAAAAAGATTCTGGGCACACCAGGCCTCAGAAATAGGTGCCGTTCGAAACTGTGTTCTTGTAAAATTCCAAAGAAAATTAAGAAAAAAAATTTCCTTGAAATTTCCAGGTCTTTACAATATTCATACTTGGTGCTAGTCACCAGCCCCTGGCCTATTGAAGGCGGGCTTGGGAATTGGACACATAGTCCCAACTGGGATGGTTCATGATAGAGTGGTATTAGAGGGAGGTTGGTTCAAATTTAGGACTAGAAATCTATGATATTGGTTTGAGGAAATGTTTTATGTGTTTCATGTTTGGATTTATGTCTAGGGACTCTAGTGTTGGTGTGGCGGCCGACGTATCTATACACCAAGAATACAGTCACCTTATTTACTAATCGGTACATGATAACATCAGTTGTTGGTAAAATAATGTTATATGCATCATATGTTAATGTGTTGTGGTTTTCATATCCTTTTTGTGTCTGCTCTCCATATATACTCATTGATTTTGGTACATCTTTTTTACTTTCAGGATGACTCCTGGATGTATGCTAGCTAGGATTCAACAGTTCGAACCTGGGGATGATTCCCTTAGTGAATAGGCTTCAATACATGCACCAATTCTTAAGATATTACCTCCATATGGTGCACCAGCCATATTATCACATGTAGAGAAACACATGTTACTCGAAGTACCAGTGGATGATGAGAACAAGCTAAGTGCACTTCAATGGTTTCAGTGTAGAGACCCCTCGGGTTTTGTGGTGAGACCAAACCATAGGCAACTAAGGACTAGTTTGAGGTGGTGACTTGAGTTTTCCTTCTAGTCAGGACACCATCAGGTCAGATGGTGGACATCATGGCGAACCTTATTCATGTATCAGTAGTAAAATGGCAGAGTTTGGTTACCTAGACTAATTATTAGGTGACTCTTTCAGGGATAGAGTTTAAGCAAATATTTAGATAGGATTTCTCACTAGCTACGCTGAGGGATGTGCATATCCAGGAGATTCTTCCGCTCTAGTAGGGTATCATGTCGGGAGTTGGTTATTCATTGAGCTTTAACAACACTTCTAGGTACTCTATAGATATAGTTTGAGATTAGTAACTCAGGGATCAATCCTTAAAGAAAGTTCTTCGTAGAGACATATGATCCAGTGTTATCCCTATGTGCATTCATGCTAATGTTGGGGTGATTGAGTGAGATTTGGTGGTTGAAATCTTCATGGATAATCCGATTGAGTTGATGACTATTATTAGTTGGATAGCAGAAGCAGATACATTGATATCAGGGAGCTGACGTCAGTCTTATGGACCCAAACATTGTATTTGCTTCATTAGGATGTACTAGGATATACGATCTACAGTTCAAGGATCACAAGAAGGATCAAGTCATCCTAGAGAGAGGCAAAGAAACTCGTGTTGCAATAGGGGACATCTCAATCGAGAATATCTGACCCACCATATAGAAGATAGAAATACAATTTATGGACCACCGAGGGAGAGATAGTGATTGGAGCAGGAATATCTGTAGTTTGGCAGACATCGAAGAGGAGTTGGAAGAGAATTTGGAGGTGGTTAACATTTCGACTTCTTACCACCACCACCCCTAGGTGGTCCATGTAGGTCTTAGGAAGATGAGGGATAGTGGTAGGGATAGCTATCGGAAATCGAGTGTTATGAACCAAGGGCTCGAGGAATGTTTTGAGGTACTATCCATGTCTTAAGAACTTTAGTTGTAATACTGATAGAAACAACGGATTTTCATCTATTTCCTTCCACATATCTCATTTAGGACATAGAGATTCTGGTTGAACCGTTGACTTGAACCTTACACTTGGAGACTCTTACTATAGAAGACTAAGAGATCACACAATTTTTCTAATAGTATGATCAAATCCTTTTAGCTGAGAGTTCTGGTTGGGATCTCATAGTCATAGCATCGAGTCCTTACGACATCATTCTTGGTATGGATTGGTTATCTACAATACATTCATAGATTGAATGTTTTAGGGGAAGGGTGTGGTGTATCTGTAGTGATTGAACTAGGTTCTCCTTTTTGGTGAAAAAGAAAACCCAAGAAATTCAGGATGTACTCATGCATAGGAGGGTGAAGTTGATTACTCATCAGTTAGCTAGCCTAAAACTTGATGTAGTGGATGTTGTGAGTTCCCAATTTTATGTAGTGGTGGTGGAGTGAAACATTGTCTTTCCTGAAGATGTTCTAGGTTTACCTCCCTAATAAGAGATAGGATTCTGAATTGATCTACACCTGGTATGACACCAATATCATTACCAAAATTTTGGATGGATTTGTAGTGATTTGTAATCTGAGGGTGCAATTGGAGGACCTTTAGAGGAAGAGATTTGTTAGACCTAGTGTTTCACCCTGGGAATCACCATTTTTTTCCAAGAAAGAAATTGGAGCTTGAGTTTGTGTGTAAAATACCAATGCTTTAATTAGTTGACCATGAAGAAGAAGTATTCAATACCAAGGATCGATGACATCTTTGATCAGTTTAGAGGGGCATGATGGTTCTCAGAGATTGACCTTGGATCAGGTTATCACCAGCTATGAGTATGAGAAAAGGATATACTAACAACGACATTCATGTGTCGTTACAGTAACTGTGAGTACTTGGTGATGCTATTTTTCATGAAGAATGATGCAGTAGTGTTCAAGGGGCTCATAAACCAGATCTATTAGCCATACTTTGACTGGATCACTATAGTCTCCAGAAAATATATCCTTGTTTAAATGGCATATGAGGAGGAGCGTATTAGACACTTAAGTATGGTTTTGGATTTACTTCAAGAGAACCCTCTTTATAGAAAGCTCTCAATGTGCCAGTTCTTGATTTAGGAGGTCCAATTTCTGAGAAATTTTATCTTAGTGGATGGAGTGGTAGTGGACCCAGCCATGGTTGAGGTGGATTTAGCATGGGAGCCACCTAAGAGTGTGATAGAGGTGTGTAGATTCATTGAGTTTCCAAGCTATTACAAAATATTCATACCTGATTTTTCTAGTATATCGACACATATGATAAATTTAACTTAATAAGGGAAAAATTATATGTGGATAGATAAGTTTCAGTAAGCTTTTATGTAGTTGAGATAGAGTTTGACAAGCACCACCATATTTATATTATCGAAGGAGGGTGTCAAGTATATAGTGTTATGTGATGCATCAAGAAACATGACTGGTTGTGTTATAATATAGGGGGAAGTGGTGATTTCATATGGTTCATTCTAGTTAATAACACATGATTAGAACTACATGACCCATGATCCGGAGTTAGTAGCAATAGTATTCACTCTGTTGATGTGGTGACACTACCTGATGGGAGAGAGATTTATCTTCTAATCTGATCATAAGAGACTACACTATGTCTTTTCTCCAAAGTATAACTAGTTGAGGGAGAGTATATGGATATAGTTCTTCTAGGATTATGAATTCCAGATTTTTTACACTTCTAAGAAGTAGACTGAAGTATCATATTCTACCAGTGGGAGATTTAGTTCGCAATTACAGAACAAGTTTTTATAGCATTTATCCTTGTTTTGGTTATCCTTTGTGGATGGAGATAGAGAAACTTTCCTCCAGTCGATGGTTGTCACCCCCCCAATATTACTGAAAGTAAGGGAGGCACAACTTGAGGATACCTACTACAAAAACCCTATGTGTTCATATGTCCATAGGGCGTGCTCCAAATGGATTTTGAAATGGTCGGGAGCATGTTATTATTTTTAGAGGATGCAAGATAGTACCAGTGATGTTACGGGAGGAGTTTATGATGGAGTTTCATACTTCCACTTTGGAAAAACATCCATGTGTGGAAGAGAGATACCAATACCTCCAACATCAGTTCTGGTTGAATGGGATTAAGAAAGGAGTTCTATAGTTTGGCTATCGATGCCTTACATGTCAATTAATGAATGCTGAGAACATGGTTTCAATGGGTTTTTCTCAACCCCTTGAGGTTCTAGAATGGAAATTGCATGTAATATATATGGAATTCATGATAGGATTACCAAGTATATCCATGAAACATGATTCCATCTTAGTGATAGTTGATCAACTCACCATGTCAGCCCACTTCCCAGATATACGATAACCGAGTTTTGTAGAGACACTAGGATTCCATGATGTTCATGAGATAGTCTGACTCTATGAAGTTACATTGAAGATTGATTTCTATGTTGAGTCCACCTTACACCCTAATTTTAGAAGGGATTACAGATGGAATTTGGGACCCAGTTACACTCGAGAACATCATTTGTCCCACAAACTGATGGCCAGACTAAGAGAACCATCCAGGTTCTAGAGGACACAGTGTGAGCTTGTATGTTAGACATTGTTCTTAATTGGGATCATCACCTACCACTGGTTTATTTTTAATACAAAAAAACATCATTCTATAATAGGTATATAACTATTTGGGTCTTTTTATGGGTGAACATATAGGCCAACACTTTGCTGGATGGACCAATGTGAGTCAGCACTCATGGGGCCAGAGTTGGTGCGAGCTACTACAGAGAAGGTACAGATCATCCAGGAGTGGATGAGGACTGTATAGAGCCATCATAAGTCTAATGATGATAGGCGTGAAGTCATTTAGAGTTTGATGAAGGAGACCATGTGTTCCTATGTGTTTCACCTCAACATGGATTATGGATATTTTCGAATGAAATAAATCTATTTCCATGTTTAATTAGCCCTTTCTAGATACTCAATCAAGTTGGTGAGGTGGAACACAACTTTGATCTACACCCAAAGTTAGACCGGGTACATGATTTCTTCCATGTGTCGCATCTAGAAAGGTTCATGCAAGAACCATCATACATTATCAACTGGGGAGAGATAGACATTGAGTATGGTGTGAATTTTAATGAGTACCTAGTGGATATCAAAGATCAATATGAGATGATCCTTTGTGGAAGATTAATTCCTTTAGTACATGTCAATTAGAATATAGGGAATCTCTAGGATAGGGTTTGTGGGTAAGAGGATCAAATTCATACTCAGTACATTCATCTTTTTTAGTAGCCTTTGTTTTTTATTTTCAGGGATGCAATAGCCCAAGGTGGGGAAAATTTAATTAATAAAATTTTCCCATGTACTATTTTAAAATATTATATAGACTAAGTTTATGAAAAGGTTCTAAGAAGACATGCAATTCTGAGTTTTGGTATTCCCGGAATAAGTTTTTAATTTAATAAAAATTATTCTATTCCAATTGTTGATGCAACAATGTGGTTTACCTTTAAATAATTCCTTTTTTGTAAATCCAATATTATCCTCATAACAGTGGAATTATCTAGAGATGTTGGAGAGGAAACCTTAGTAGAATCCTTCTGATGGATGATGACTACATCTTGGATTGATGATCGGCACACAATGATCCTGATAGATCTCACCAACTATGATGATTGAACGATCATTATTCCCCATATACCAATCCAAATTAAGTTAAGATGTGTTAATTTGGTTTTCTATTTCCATGTTCTTGAATTTCATTGACGAACAAAAACCAATCCATGAACTGATTTTCCGATGAATTGATCATTATAAAGGATGGGCTATTTTATAGGATTGATCGATAGTTAAATATTGAAATTAATTTTTGATTCATTTTATCATTCTAATAGTGATGAACCAAAATTTAAATGAGCATCGATTGAGGTTCATACATGTTGATTGGATTTTCTTTCCTCCACCAGTTCATACATCCTTTATCAGGTTTCTTTGTTCTTCCCTATGCTTTGAAACCCATTATGAAAAATCAATCATTTCACCATCAATTCATGGAGCACTGACCTGAAGCCATAGATTTGACATCAGAATGATTCGAAGGATGTGTGATGGTGTTTGTGTCATTGAATCAAACAAATGAGTGTGCTGATTTTGGTTTCTTTGGTTCTAATGAAAAATTTCTATTGTTAGGTCCACAAAAATGAATACCATGAGAGGGGGGGTGAATCAAGGTATGACTACTTTAAAATTAAAGCCCATTATGATCTTGTTTCGATGTTAAGAAAAACACTCTTCTCTCTCTCTCCCTCCTGTTTCACGATATAAACAGAAAGTAAAGCAAGCACAGGACACATCAATTTTACTTGGTTCACCGCTAAGGGCTACATCTAAGGAGCATACGCTGACAGGTTGTCGGTCATACCAAATTCCACTAAACTTCACTAGTTGTGGATTAAAAGGTTTGGGCATAGTCACTCTGTCCCAGGATCACTGCCTTTACAATGTTTAGGGTTAGATCACTGCTTTCCCAAGGGTCACTCCCTGTTTCTCTCTCTCTGGCTCACTGCCGGTGGAGAGGATCACCTTTTTCATCATCCTTCGCTCACTGCTCTGGAAAGGATCCACTCACAGTTTATAGACCTGTAGGTCTCTTCATTTGCATGAATGAATGCATCTTCATCTATATGTAGATTCTTTTTTGAAGTATAATTTTCACCCATAGATGAATATCTCTTTGCACCGAAGGTATCGGGTAATCCCCCAGCTTCCACGCAGCCCTAAATCACTGCCGGAAATCAACCTTACTTGGCGCCCTTCTCTAAGGTGGAGCGAAAGTCTCAGCGCACAAGTCAACACTGGCACGCAAGTCTTTCTTAACACTTGGGCAACTCAAGCTTAAGATTCTCCAAACTTGCGCAACACACTTCCTTTGCTGCCCAAACCACCTCTGGTGCGCAACAAACAGTTGGCACACAACTTGCTTCTCTAGCGCGCAAGTCCCACTTGCGCGACACACCACCACTTGCGTGACCACCACACCTACACGACATGATCTTTTAATCTTCAAAGTGTTGAACTCCAGTGGAGAATGAAGAGGGGTGGTCCAGTATTTTCAGGCATTTGGTCACCCCTGTGCGACGACACGCAAGTCTCTCCTCGACGTGCAAGTCTCGGCACGCAGGTCTCTTCCCCTGCAAGTCACTTGCGTGAACCAATTCCAAACTCACATGAACCTCTTTCCTTTGCCATATTTTGAAGTTCTGATCCTGAAAAACAATAGGCGCCCATGTTCTCAAGCTTCCAAGGCATCGACGCACATGTCTCTTCACGACGCCCAAGTACTTGCACGACCAAACAAAATACTTGCGCGAACCTTCTTCCATTGACATATTTTGATGATCTGATCTTGGAAAACATATGGCACCCAAGTATCTTCTCTTCCAAGACCTCGGCATGCAAGTCCTTTTTCCAGAATCACTTTTCTTCATTTTGTTGATTTTGAGGCCCTAAAATTTGGCAAACACTGGATAACGGCGCCACCTTGTATCTGTTATTTTTGTACCGCCTCCATATCATCAATTCCTCTTGTCGACTTTCTTGAATCAAACATGGATCATTGACCTCATCTCTTGAACTCTAAATTCCACCATGAAATCCTCTTCGTCAACAAATTTGTACGTCGATTGTTTTCTTTGTCAACAATCACATCACAGATGTCCACTTTGTCAACAAACACAATCACCTTAAAAAATGCTTCAATGATACCTGGATGGATTTTTTCCCAACAATCTCCCCCTTTGGGTTTGTTGAAAACTCTTCCATAAAACGATACGTCGTTGATTATTCAGCCACCATTCACCTCATTGCGATTCTGATAGCAATCAAGGATTTACTCAACACATACTCTAATCCCACATGAGCAATGCTCGACGTGAGAAACAAGAGTAAATGAAAAGTTCATCAATGAATCACTTCATCTACGACATCCACTGTTGACACCAAACTGATACCAATTGTTACCAAACTAATACCAAATTTTGAAAATCTTCTTACCACATTCCAACATCTCCCTTTTTCTTTTATCACGATCCTCAGATGTTGTGATATCTATTCTTTTATCGATCACTTCTAGCATCGTCAGATTTAAAACTCTCCCCCTTTCTGTTCATAGCTTCATCCCTTGTCAGCTTCAAAACCTCTTTAGCCTTATTTCCCGTGTTGTCCAAGCTAAGTGCTGGCTAAGCACATTCAACTAGATTCAACTCCACCTATATAGATACTCCACCTATCATCTTCTCCCCATATTATTCATGATTTATCAAATTTACACACTGTCTCCCCCTTGAACAATCATTATTTTCTCCCCCTTTGTCAATGAACCCAAAGGTCACTCCTTTGTAGTCTGTAACAGAGTAGAGAACACATATTAGAACATTAGGGAAACACACATCATACCTCGGGGAGAGGGGGGTGGGGGTTCCACATCCACACTATTTTAAGTGTGGGGAATCGACTGAACTCCCAAAGCCAGTCGAACCCTCTCAAAATCTTCCTTGGGTAAGGCCTTTGTCAAGAATGTCTACAACCTATAGCTCTGTAGGCACATACTCCAACTTCATGATTCCCTACTCAACCTTCTCCTTGATAAAATGATACTTTATCTCAATGTGCTTTATACTTGAGTTATGGACGAGATTTTTACTGAGATTTATAGCACTTGAGTTATCACACTAGATTCTGATCAGAGACTTCACTTCAACTCCCATATATTCAAGCTGCTGCTTCATCCACAATAACTGTGTGCATGCTTGAGTGGCAGCAATATACTCATCATCCACGGTGCTCAACAAAATTAAATATTTCTTCTTGCTTAGCCAAAAAATACACAATCCACCAAGATAGAATGCACCTCCAGATGTTGATTTCCTATCATCGGCTGAACCGGCCCAGTCTACATCAGTATATCCCAATAACTCTGTCGGAGATTTGTTGTTATATGTCAAGCAGAAGTCTATCAAGCCCTTGATATACCGAAGTATTCTTTTCACCATGAGAATGTGACTTTCCTTGGGATTACTCTAATATCTCGCTTCTTGCCATGTGTCAAAAATAATATCAGGCCTTGTCGCGGTCAAGTACAACAAACTTCCAATCATTTGCCTGTATTCTGTGATATTAACTGTCTTGCCATCCTCATCTTTTGATAATTTCATCCGGGTAGCAACTGGAGTTTTTATCTCCTTGGAATTTTCCATGACAAACCTTCTTAACACCTCATTGGAATATTTGGATTGAGAAATAAATTTTCCATTCCTTCCTTGTGTCACCTGTAGACCAAGGAAAAATGTTAGCTTTCCAATCATTGACATTTCAAACTCATGTTTCATGAATAAATAAAATTATATGCACTGAGATTCATCTGATCCACCACATATTATGTCATCGACATAGACCAACACCATCATCATTTGATTACTATTGTTGTTGAAATAGATATTGTAATCAACTCCGCCACGCTAGAAACCAAGCTTCTTCAAGTACTGATCAAACCTTGAGTACCACGCTCTTGGTGCTTGTTTCAGCCCATACAATGTCTTCTTCAGCCAAAAAACTTTGTTCTCATCCTCATGAATGAGAAAACCATCTAGCGTCTCAATATACACCTCCTCTTCTAGAAATCCATTTATGAATGCGGATTTGAGATCCATCTAGAACACTTTGAACTTTTTTTTCACTACTATGGCCAAAAATAGTCTGATCATTTCCAGCCTTGCAACCGGTGAAAATGTCTCATCCACATCTATTCCCTCTATCTAGGAGTATCCCTTGCACACTAGCCGTGATTTTTTCCGAATCACTATGCCATCTTCATTCATCTTATTGCGATAGACCCATTTAGTCCCGATGACAATCTTATCTGCTGGCCTCAAAACAATCTCCCATGTCTGGTTCTTCTCAATATAATCAAGCTCTTCATTCATAGCCTGAACCCAGTTTTCATCTTCAGCTGCATCGGAAAAACATTCCAGCTCCACCTAAGATAAAAATGATGTTTGCTATAATGATTTCATTCATCGAGTCTGAACTGGATCTATTTGATCACCAATGATATTCTTCCTATCCATTTCAGCTTGACTCGTTGGCTTACTTGAAAACACAGACTTGACACTTTCTTGTTCATCATCAGTATCTTCTTCTGAGTCAGCCTCTGCCACTTCTTCTCCCCCTGTGTTGCTTACCTCATCATCACTTTCATCCAGGAACTGTTTACTGGGTCGTTGAGTATTCTGTTCATTTTCAACTATAGTGACATCATTGCTCTTAATGATTTTTCCTAGCCTTTTGTTGAAACATTTATATGCTTTGATTTTCCCTGAGTAGCCAAGGAATATCCCCTCATCCCCTCATGCCTCAAACTTCCTGTGCTTTTCTTTGTTGAGAATGAAACACTTACTTCCAAAGATTTGAAAGTATTTCAAAGTTGGATTCTTTCCGTACCATAGTTCATACAGAGTCTTCCCTTACTTCAGACACAACAAAGACCTGTTCGAAACATAGACCGATGTCAAAACTGCTTCCTTCCAAAATTTCTCTGGTAGGTCCTTATCAATAAGCATCGTTCTGGCCATGTTGTTGATGATCCTATTTCACCTTTCAACCACTCCATTCTATTGGGGAGTTATTACTGATGAAACTTGATTCCTTATCCCATGTTTCTCAAGATAGTTTTCAACTTGACTGTTTGTGAATTCCATACCATTATTAGTATGAAACTTCAGAATGTTCTACCCAAGCATATTTTCTAATTCCCTCCAGTAATGCTTTATGCAACTGAACACCTCAGTCTTATGGGTAATGATGAATACCCAATCCATTCTTCTATAGTCATCAATGAAAAGGACATAGTACCTTTGCCCATTTATATCTCGTGGTGAAATAGGTCCACATACATCAGCATGTACCAGTTCTAGCACTCCAGTTGATTTTTGTTCCTTTGGCCTATATGTTTTTCTGATGATTTTACCTTGTTGGAAAGCATCACACGTATGAGTGAGATCATGTGATAGTTTGGAAAGGTCTCTAGCAGAATCACACTTCACTAGATCTTCCATGGATGGTTGGCATAGATGACCAAGTCGCTTATGCCATAGCTGGTTTTCTTCCTCTCTGGATAAAAGACATGTATCTTCTTCCCCACCTACAAGATAAAGATTTACCTTTGTCCTTTTTCCCTGCAGAACAACTGCTCCATCTTTTCCTTTCACAACACACATATTCTTGGTAAATCAGATAGAATGACTAGACTCACACAGTTTATTGACACTGAGAAAGTTATGACTAAGACCCTCTACTACCAAGACATCAGCACGTTTCATTTCTTTTCCCCCAAACATGGCTTTTCTGGAGCCAACAATCTTCAGGCCTTCATCGTTTCCAAATTTGAAAACTCCTTCTTTGTCATATTTTATGCCTGTAACAAGATCCTTATTTCCTGCCATGTGTGATGTGCAACCACTATCAAAGATCCATACACCAGAACAATCTGATGCTTTAAGGGAAATCTCCGCCACCATAGCCTTCTCAATTTTCTTCTTCTTGGTCCATACTTTTTCTTTCACACTCAGCATGGATTGAGACTTCTGTTCTTTCTCATAGTATGATGGACCAGCCTTATCTTGCAAAGAAGAAAATCTGTTCTGCATTTTTAACTCACCTGTTGGTTTATTGATCTATTTCTTGCGAATGTTTTGATTCTTCTTTGGCGCACTTCTATGAATGGTCGAAGTACAATACCTAGCCATGTGCCCAAATCCTCCGCACCAAAAATAGTGTCCTTCAAAATATGTTCTGGAAAACCGTTCTCTATTTGGATGCCACAACTTTTCTTGTTCCGTTTGATATCTCTTGGCTATGGAAAACACATATTGTGAATGTCCCATCTTCCCACAACAATAACACCTGATATATGGTGCATTCCATCATGACACTTCATCCCTCTGAGTTTCCCCTTGGGATCTCTGAATATTCTGATTTTTATTTGTGCCCAAATCAATCTTCAATCTCGTGATGGGTTCTTGCGATCTCACTTCAATTTCCACAGATTTTTCTTTATGATCAATCGCTGAATCAGCCTTAACAATTGAGCTCAATTGCTTCTTCTTTCCTGCTGAAATACTGGGCTCCTATTTCATCTTTTCAGTTTTCAGAATGATCTGATTTCCTAAGAATGTATTGGGAATCAAAGGATTTTCCTGATCTTTAACTTTTCTCTGTAGACTGATAGCTTCTTCTTCAAGCTCTTCGATATGATTGACGTGATTTTTCACTTTTCTGTTTAAGCCATCGATATCCATTTTCTGTTCTTCAATCTTGAGCTTATACTCACTAACTTATTTTGAGTTATCTGGTGTTGATAACTTGAGTTTTTCAATTTCTTCCATCAACTCAGACTTCTCATCTTCCTGCTGCTGCATATAGAGTTTGGCATCACGAATAACTTTATTGGGTTTCTTCGTTTTTGGTCTCCAAACATCTATCTCTTCTAGAGTTTCTTCCAATTCAGCTTCCATATCAACTCTTCCTTCAACTTCTTCTTCCTCTTCTCCAACGTCAGTTTCTTCCTTTTCCTGAGGACTACTGACCACCGCTACCATAGCATTTTGTCTATGAGCTTTACAATTTTCAAACTCCTCAACCTCTTCATCCTTAGACTCATCTGTACGGTCTATTTCTTGTGAAAGAAGATTATTATTCTTGAAGAAATTTATCTTGAACTATAGCATCCCGCCTTTTTATCACATAAAATTTCATTACATTATACAAAACTGAGGATCTTTAAGGTTTAGTGTCTTGGAAACCAGTAACTTAATACATGAAACAAAAAAACATTATTCTTAAACATTGGAAAGGCTTCTCCTTATGTTCATCCTAGGTTCATTACTGCATCTCATAACCTGGGGACATACATCAAAAGAAAGGGTGAGCAGAAGGCCCAGAAAGGGAAATAAGAGAAACATTTTACATGTGAACTTGAGATACTTCAATAAGGTCATGAAAAGAACTTTAAGGCATGAGAAAGAAATCATGAGATATATCATAATAAAAATAACATTTTTCATAACTTGAAGATGTTCCTACATCATTTAACATAGACAATCATGAACATATCACCAAGGTCCATCCCCAAGGTGTCATTTGAAAATTACCAAGGTTATTCACCAAGATATCGTGAAAATTGTAATCTCTAGTGGTTACATCATTACCCAATGCATTGTAGCGCTATCAGGGAGCACCCTTAAATTTTCCTTTATTATCATGTGATCCAAATATATCATCATCAAAAATTTCATAAATATCCCATATATCAAAAAATAAATGGGTTTCATTTCATAATCATAACGTTTTAAAAACTTCTTTAAAGACATGATCTTTATGTCACTTTAAACCCACAAAAGGGAAAGTGGGTTTCATGTATGTAAATCCGAGAATTTAAAAATAGAACATTTAGATATATATGTGAATAACCCTATATAAATAAGATTTTTGAGTATTCACTTAATAACATGAAGTAATTTTGAGAAAAAGAGAGAGGCATTTTGAGACGAAAATTCTGCAGCACAACGACTACGTTACGGGGTTTTAGAAAACGTTGAAAAGAGAGGGGAATGGGTAAAACATTCATAAATGACCCATAAAATAGTAGAGGGATAGAATATCAAGGATATATGAACATGGTAATTAAATTTGAAAGACATACCATATGAAATGAAGAACATGAAAGGAAGACAAAAATAAGATTTCTCTTATGAACATTCGACATCTTAACGACATCACTTAAACTTCAAAAAATGAATTGACGAGATCAAATAGGGTCTATAATCATATGAACATAAAATTTCAGTATGATAGATAAATATATAATACCCCAACATAATAAAAAGGAACTTGAATGACTTGACAAGAAAGTAGAACTTTGAAAAATGAGAAGGGTGAAAGAATCCCTTAAAAATTCGGCAGCCTAACGACATCACTTAAACTTCAACAAAAATGAATTGAAGAGATCAAATAGGGTCTCTCATCATATGAAAATAAAAATTCAGTATGATAGATATAGAGATCATACCCCAACATAATAAAAAGGAACTTGCAAGACTTGACACGGAATTAGAACTTTGAAAAATGAGAAAGGTGAAAGAACCACTTAAAAATTCGGCAGCCTAACGACGCCACTTACAACCTCAAAATACTGAATTGAAGAGATCAAATGGGGTCTTTCATCATATAATCATAAAATATCAGTATGATAGATATAGAGATCATACCCCAACATAAAAAAAGGAACATTAAAGACTTGACAAGAAAATAGAACTTGAAAATTAGAATGGTGAAAGAATCTCTTAAAAATTCGGCAGCCTAACGGTGCCACTTAAACATTATTAAAATGAATCGATGAGAGAAAGAGGGGTCTCTAATAATATGAGCATGAAAAGGGAAGTAATATGAATATATAAGAACATCCTCCAAAATAAGAACATGGATCATAAAATAAATGACATAAAAGAGATTATTTGAAAAGAAAGAGAGAGGTCGGATCCCTTACCTTAAAACGTAACTCTTAAAACTCAAATGCTGGGACCTTGAGGGCTTGGGGGAACCTTGGGAGGACTCTTTGGGAGGTAATGAGACCAGAACTTCGTTGGGGAAGAGCGGGGAGTCTAATGGATGAGAGGATTGCCTGATATTTATAGGGAAAGTGAGGGGACAAGGCATTAATGGCCAAGGGACACCTCATTGGTGGTTTTGGCAAAACCATGGGCTTGACCATGGTATTTTCCCACGGTATTGGCCACCTGGGACACCTCATACCTTATCTTAATATTCACAAGTCGTCCATATTGATTACATACTTAATACATCATTTAATGATGTCATTAAACACCCGTAACTTAAAAACTGTATTTTCACTATTCATCAAAAATTCAACTTTCTTAGAAAAATCCCAAAATTTCACCTTAACCAAATATAGATGCTCTGATTTCAAAAATGAACTCCATTAAAAAAAAATTTCTAAATATTTTTAATTTAATTTTTAAATAAATACACTATTCATCGAAAATTCATTTTTTTCAAAAACATTCCCAAAAATTACCTTAACATAATATCGATGCACTGAGTTCAAAAATGAAATCCATTTTATAAAAATTATTTTCTAAATATTTTCAATTAAATTTTTAATTAAAAAACAGTATTCACCTGAAAAAAATATTACTTGACTAATAATTTATGAAACTGTTATTTAACCATTTTATTGAATCACATTACATAATCAAGGTGACTAGAATATATTAATGCTTTATTTAAGTGAAAATACTAATCCATTTGGTCACATTACTAATTCTAAGCATAAAATCACTATTCATAATTTACTATTCATCAAAAATCAAGTTGATCTTATTAGACTCTAAATTTCGTACTAAACATAATTGTTGAAGACCATTTTTCAAAAATCATTACAAATTTTTATTTATTTATGGTTTACATAAACATTTCTAAAATATCCTTTCTCTAAAATTCATCAAAAATATTCATACTATATTTATCCGGACATTTGAAAATTCATAAACTTCATCATAAGAAGAAATACCAATTTTTATTTAAAACAAAGGATTACACAAGGCAGTTACGGTCTCCTTACATAGCCCCTTATCACACCAGCATATGACTTAAGTGTAAGGTGTGCTAAGGTGAGAGAATCTGAGGGAGGCTCGACCAACATCGCACAAGTAGTAATTTATATCAGTTTGAACTTCTCGCAAAGGCGATTCCATTCTAGCCTCACACATTGAAGTTCGGCTTGGGTTTGGTCCAGAACAAAGCCCAGTGGTGCTACCTCCTTCCCAAGTTCTATTAGATGGGCTTTGCTTGATCCAAGACTACTGGGTGAGGCCATCAAATCTTCTTTCCATATTAATTAACCAAGGTCACTTGTATTTAGAGACAAATATCGAAATGTTTAGTTTCCAGCAGTCATATTGACCAATGGTCATATAACAGTCAAAACCCAAAAGTCTCATTTTAATTATACACATCTAATCCAAAGAAACAGTTTTGTTGAGTATAAAAAAAATAAAATAACACTCAAAATTAAGAAAGAGGATTTATTCAAAATTTCGGGTGGTTACAATCTTCCCCTTTAAGAAATTGCGTCCTCTCAATTTTTTAAATTGGGTTTTGAAATTTCATTGAAAGTCCCACACCAGAAAAGGGGTCATTGAAACTGTTACTTTAAAAGAAAGAAAAGGAAGTAAAAAGGTCACCCGAGTTAACCCATACTAGGATTCCATGTAGGAAAACATGGACATGGAGGAAAAAACAAAGGGTCACATTATAAGGGAGAGTGATAGAAATCCTGATTAGGAGAAAGTTGACCATGAGAAAATCCCAAACTTATGATGTATGTAAACGGTCTTTGATTACCTAGTAGGAAACATAAACCAACAACGTTTTTGTTTTACATTCCTTTTTCATAATTTTGAGGAATTCATTTACTACATAGAACAAAAACACAAGGAAATATACCTACCTTCATGTAGAGTTTCATCCTTTAATAAGTTTCTACCAAAACTAATCTTTTCTCAAAACTATGAGCATTCAAAACTACTTGGTCTCATCAAAGCACAAGAATCATCTTATAGAGAGTCACATAATCCACCAAAGATTAACTATCTATTTCTTATATATTTAAACATTATCCCAAAAACAGAAAGGGTAAGATAAAAAAACTCTTCAAAAATAAATAACCCCAGAGGAAGGGAAACTACTTTAAATCTTCAAAGTTCCACGGTACTACCCAAAGTTCATCATAGACAATTCCGTAAATAACTGTCCTTAAAAATCCTCAAAATAAACCAAACTAAGACTGAATCCAAAATACAAGAAGGATTTGATAACATAGTCTTCCAAGGTAAACTTTATCATTCATCTCCAAACAACATCAACCAATCCTAACATCTTATAACAAAAGTAACTAACCTAAACATATTTACCCCAAGATAGGTTATTCATTTACATAAGTAACCTAAATTACTATAAATCCTCCTTAAATTAATTTATTCTTCAAAATATAAGTCAACCTTTACTCCTAAAAGAAAATACCATAGTAATCTATTTACCTCGATCAAATAGGGTTCCCAAAATAGTGAACATCTTCAAAAATAATAATCATCTTTTAATCCCCTAACCATCTCGGTCATATTAATACGACAATCGTCACATTTCCTATCAAATTGATTGTTGGGACATGTTCTTCCATTCCCCGCCATTAACTATGAAAAGAAAGTACAATTAGTGTCTTAAATACTTATCCAATAATCATGAAAAGGAACTTAAAGCATAGAAGGATAACTTGTAGAAGAAAAGTATACCCTAACTTGTGATACCCTAGGTTCCAAACCAGGTTATCCATGATCATATATTCTTAAGTGAATCTTTATATTATTTTATCTTTGTTCCTTTAATAATGGTTGATACTAAGACTATGAATTTACCAAAGCATATCCCCCGGGAGTGTCGTAACCAAGAGTGCAGCAAGGCCTGTTTTCGTGTACCAGTTCCCATTCGAGTCTAGCTCAAAGTGGTGTTTTTAGGTTTTACCCCTATGTAAATCTATGCCAGAGCCACCTCTACCTGCTCGTATCCAGACAAGGATGTATTTTCTTGGCAGCCCCTTACTCAATACTCACCAAAATACAAGGAAGATTTCCTATATTTAAACTTTTCTATAGGGTTCTTCCTAAAATTTTCATATCCTAATTTCCACAAATAACTAAACCATCATTTGATACCAACTTTAGCATCCCACCGTTTTATCACATAGACTTTAATTACATTATACAAAACTGAGGATATTTAAGGTTTAGTGTCTTGGAAACCAGGAACTTAATACATGAAACAAAAAAACATTCTTCTTAAACACTTGAAAGGCTTCTCCTTATGTTCATCCTAGGTTCATTACTGCATCTCATAACCTCGGGACATACATCAAAAGAAAGGGTGAGCAGAAGGCCTAGTAAGGGAAACAAGAGAAACATTTTACATGTGAACGTGAGATACTTCAATAAGGTCATGAAAAGAACATTAAGGCATGAGAAAGAAATCATGAGATATATCATAATAAAAATAAATTTTTTTATAACTTGAAGATGTGGCTACGTCATTAAACATAGAAAATCATGAACATATCACCAATTTCCATCCCCAAGGTGTCATTTTAAAATTACCAAGGTTATTCACCAAGATATCGTGAAAATTCTAATCTCTAGTGGTTACATCATTACCCAATGCATTGGAGTGCTATCAGGGTGCACCCTTAAATTTTACTTTATTATCATGTGAGACACATATATCACCATCAAACATTTCATAAGTAACCCATATAGAATAAATGAAATGGGTTTAATTTCATAATCATAATGTTTTAAAAACTGCTTTAAAGACATGATCTTTATGTCACTTTAAACCCACGGAATGGGAAAGCGGGTTTCATGTATGTAAATCCCAGAATTTAAAAATTGAACATTTTGATATATATGTGAATAACCCTATAGAAATAAGTGATTTGAGTATTCACTTAATAACATGAAGTAATTTTGAGAAAAAGAGAGAGGCATTTTGAGACGAAAATTCTGCAGCACTACGGCTACGTTACAGGGTTTTAGAAAACGTTGAAAAGAGAGGGGACATGGGTCAAACATTCATAAATGACCCATAAAACAGTAGAGGGACAGAATATGAAGGATATTTGAACATGGTAATGAAATTTTAAAGAGATACCCTATGAAATGAAGAACATGAATGGAAGACAAAAATAAGATTTCTCTTATGAACATTCAGTAGCTTAACGACATCACTTAAACTTCAAAAAATGAATTGACGAGATCAAATAGGGTCTCTCATCATATGAACATAAAAGTTCAGTATGATAGATATAGAGATTGTACTCCAACATAATAAAAATGAACTTGAAAGACTTGACATGAAAGTTGAAATTTGAAAAATGAGAAGTGAGAAAGAATCCCTTAAAAATTCGGCAGCCTAACAACATCACATAAACTTCAACAAAAATGAATTGAGGAGATCAAATAGGGTCTCTCATCAAATGAACATAGAATTTTAGTATGATATATATAGAGATCATACCCCAACATAATAAAAATTAACTTTCAAGACTTGACATGGAATTAGAACTTTGAAAAAAGAGAAAGGTGAAAGACCACATAAAAATTCGGCAGCCTAACGACGCCACTTAAAAACATCAAAATACTGAATTAAAGAGATAAAATGGGGTCTATCATCATATGATCATAAAATATCACTATGATAGATATAGATATCATACCCCAATATAATAAAAAAAAACTTGAAAGACTTGACAAGAAAATAGAACTTGAAAACGAGAATGGTGAAAGAATCTCTTAAAAATTCGGCAGCCTAACGGCGCCACTTAAACATTATTAAAATGAATTGATGAGAGAAAGAGGGGGTATCTCATAATATGAACATGAAAAGGGAAGTATGATAAATATAGAAGAACATCCTCCAACATAAGAACATGGATAATAAAATAAATGACATAAAAGAGATTACTTGAAAAGAAAGAGAGAGGTCGGATCCTTTACCTTAAAACGCAACTCTTAAAACTCAAAGGTTGGGACTTTGAGAGCTTGGGGGCACCTTGGGAGGACTCCTTTGGAGGTAATGAGACCATAAATTTTTTGGGGAAGAGTGGGGAGTCGAATGGATGAGAGGATTGCTTGATATTTATAGGGAAATTGAGCGGGCAAGGCATTAATGGCCAAGGGACACCTCATTGGTGGTTTTGGAAAAACCATGGGCTTGGCCATGGTATTTTCCCATGGTATTGGCCACTTGCGACACCTCATACCTTATCTTACTATTCAAAAGTCGACCATATTGATTACATACTTAATACATCATTTAATGATGTCATTAAACACCAGTAACTTAAAAACTGTATTTTCACTATTCATCGAAAATTCAACTTTCTTAGAAAAATCCCAAAATTTCACCTTAACCAAATATCGATGCTCTGATTTCAAAAATAAACTCCATTTAGAAAAAAATAATTTTCTAAATATTTTTAATTTAATTTTTAAATAAATACAATATTCACCGTAAATTCATTTTTTTCAGAAAAATCCCCAAAAATTACCTTAACATAATATCGATGCTCTGAGTTCAAAAATGAAATCCATTTTATAAATATAACTTTCTAAATATTATTAATTAAATTTTTAATTAAAAAACACTATTCACATGAAAAAAATAATACTTGACTTATAATTTATGAAAACGTTATTTAACCATTTTATTGAATCACACTACTTAATCAAGGTGAATAGATTACATTAATGCTTTATTTAAGTGAGATTACTAATCCATTTGGTCACATTACTAATCCTAAGAATAACATCACTATTCATAATTTACTATTCATCAAAAATCAACTTGATCTTATTAGACTATAAATTTCGTACTGAACATAATTGTAGAAGACCATTTTTTGAAAATCATTACACATTTTTATTTATCTAGGGTTTACATAAACATTTCTAAAATATCATTTCTCTAAAATTCATCAAAAATATGCATACTATATTTATCCGGACATTTGAAAATTCATAAACTTCATCATAAGAAGAAATCCCAATTTTTATTTAAAACAAAGGATTACACAATGCAGTTACGGTCTCCTTACATAGCCCCTTATCACACCAGCGTAGGACCTAAGTGTGAGGTGTGATAAGATGAGAGAATCTGAGGGAGGCTTGGCCAACATCGCACGAGTAGTAATTTCTATCAGTTTGAACTTCTCGCAAAGGCGATTTCGTTCTACCTTCACACATTGATGTTCGTCTTGGGTTTGTTCCAGAGAAAATCCCAGTGGTGCTACCTCCTTCCCATGTTCTGTTAGATGGGCTTCGATCGGTCCAAGACTACTGGGTGAGGCCATCGAATCTTCTTTCTATATTAATTAGCCAAGGTCACTTTTATTTAGAGACAAATATCGAAATGTTTAGTTTCCAGTGGTCATATTGACCAATGGTCATATATTAGTCAAAACCCAAGTCTCATTTTAATTATACACATGTTATCCAAAGAAACCGTTTTGTTGAGTATAAAATAAAATAAAATAACACACAAAATTAGGAAAGAAGATTTATTCAAAATTTCGGGTCGTTATGTGAACTGCTTCTTCCCTTTCACATAGGCTAAAGATTTCTTCTTGGGATTTTCAACTTCATCTTCGTCATTTTCTTCTTGAATCTTTTTGGGGGCATCTTACAGTAAGATGACAAACCTTTCCAAATCGAAAGCATGCTAGTGGAAGTTTCCCTTTAAACTTTCCATTTCCTCTTTGCAGATTTGTAGAAAGGAATGACATCACCTCATCTGTCTCTTCTTCCTCCGGAGATATTCAATAGTGAGCTTCTTCATGGCCTTAAATGCCACATCTTTGGATTTCCCCTTTTCCACAGTGTTGTTATCATCATTTATCATTTCATACGCAACAAGTGTGCTGTGCAGGTTATCCAATGTCAGCTCTTTCAGATCTTTATCTTCCAAAACAGAAACGTTCAAATTGAACCGAGGTGGATGTTTTCTCAAGATACGCTTTACAATTTTAATGTCTTCGATAATCACACCAAGACCTCGCATGTCTTCTACCACATCATTTACCCTATCAAATAATTCATCAACAGACTCATTCAGGTTCATTCTCATATCTTCATACTTGTTCCACAACACTTGCAGCTTTGCCTCTCTAACGTTTGTATCCCCTTCATAAATATTCAAAAGCTTTTCCCACATGGCATGTGACGTTTTTCAGGACATCACCTTCATATATATGGGATTGGAAAGGGCTCCCCCTAAGGAATTGATTGCTTTGGCATCAGTATCCAACTCTTTATGCTCAGCTTCTGATAGTGGACCACTAGTAATATCAGCTGTGATACCATGCATAGCTGCGGAAAACACATCCATTCCCAAAGATCGGAAATAGTGCTGCATTCGATTCTTCCATATCTAAAAAGTACATCCGTCGAAGATTGGAATCCCTCTATGATTAGTGACCTCCATTGAGAGAAGAACAAATATCAACTCTTCCCTCTGATACCAATTGTTAGGTCCACAAGGTTGAATACCCTGAGAGGGGGGGGGGTGAATCAAGGTATGAATAATTTAAAATTAAAGACCATTATGATCTTGTTTCTCTGTTTTGAAAAACACTATTCTCTCTCTCTCCTGTTGCACAATATAAACAGAATGTAAAGAAACCACAAGCCACAACAATTTTACTTGGTTCACCGCTAAGGGCTATGTCCAAGGAGCATACACCGACAGGTTGTCGGTCGTACCAAATTCCACTAAACTTCACTAGTTGTGGATTACAAGGTTTGGGCACAGTCACTCTGTCCCAGGCTCACTACCTTTACAATGTATAGGGTTATCTCACTGCATTCCCAAGGGTCACTCCCGATTTCTCTCTCTCTGGCTCACTGCTGGTGGAGAGGATCACCTTCTTCCTCTTCCTTTGATCACTACTCTGGAGAGGATCCACTCGCAGATTATAGACCTGTAGGTCTCTTTATTTGAATGAATGAATGCATCTTCATCTGTATGTAGATGCTCTGTTGAAGTACAACTTTCACCCGTAGTTGAATATCTCTTTGCACCGAAGGTATCGGGAAATCCCCCAGCTTCCACGTAGCCCTAAATCACTGCCAGAAATCAACCTTACTTGGCGCCCTTCTTTAAGACGGCGTGCAAGTCTCGGCGTGCAAGTCAACACCAGCGCACAATTATTTCTTAACACTTGCACTACTCAAGCTTAAGCTTCTCCAAACTTTGGCGACACACTTCCTTTGCTACCCAAACCACCTCTGGCACGCAACAAACACTTGGCGCGCAACTTTCTTCTCTGGTGTGCAAGTCCCACTTGCAAGACACACCACCACATGAGCGACCACCACACCTGTGTGACGGGAGCTCTGAATCTTCAAAGTGTTGAACTCTAGTGAAGAATGAAGAGGGGTGGTCTAGTATTTATAGGCATTTGGTCACCCCTGCGCGACGGCACGTAAGTCTCAGCGCGCAGGTCTCTTCCCCTGTAAGTCACTTGTGCGACCCAATTCCAAACTTGTGAAAACCTCTTTACTTTTCCATATTTTGATGTTATAATCCAAAAAAACAACAGTCGTGAAAGTTCTCAAGCTTCCAAGGCATCGGTGCACAAGTCTCTTCATGGCGCGCAAATACATGCATGACCAAACATAATACTTGAGCGACCCTTCTTCCTTTTTCATATTTTGATGATATGATATTGGAAAAAAAATGGTGCATAAGATTCTTCTCTTCCAAGACCTTGGAGTGGAAGTCCCTTTTCCAGAATCACTTTTCTTCATTTTGTTGATTTTGAGGCCCTGAAATTTGGAAAACACTAGAAAAAGGCACCACCTTGTATCTGTTCTTTTTGTACCACCTCCAGATAATCCATTCCTCTTGTCGAAATTCTTGAATCAAAAATGCATTGTTGACCTCAGCTCTTGAACTCGACATTCCACCATGATATCCTCTTTGTCAACAAATTTGTACGTCGTTTGTTTGCTTTTTCAACAATCACATCACAGATTTCCACTTTGTCAACAAACACAATCACCTCAAAAAATGACTTCAATGATACCTTGAGGGATTTTTTCCCAACATATATGATCTCTTTTTCTGAGATGATTGAAGGCCCGAATCCCTTCGATTCATTATTAGGGTGGAAAATACACCATGGATATGTTGTTTCATGGTGAACTTATCACCATAACAGAAGCTGCAATATTGGTCAGTTCGGGTGGGAGGAAGAAGATGGGTTCTAGAAAAACCCAAAACACACAATGTATAGTCCTTGACTACACTGTGTGTTGCCCCTTGGATTAACTCATCATGTATAGTGGATAGTAAATTGACATGGGGTGGAGTATACGGGTTGCCTATACAGTATGTACTAACCCACACAACATGGCCTGGACCAGGTACACGGTGTAACGACCCGAAATTTTGAATAAATCTTGTTTCCTAATTTTATGTGTTATTTTATTTTATTTTTGTACTCAACAAAAATGTTTCATTTGATAACATGAGTATAATTAAAATGAGACTATTGGGTTTTGACCGTTATTTGACCATTGGTCAATATGACCGCTGTAAACTAAACGTTTCGATTATTGTCTCTAAATACAAGTAATCTTGGTTAATTAATATAGAAAGAAGATTCGATGGCCTCACCCAGTAGTCTTGGACCGATCGAAGCTCATCTAACAGAACTTGGGAAGGAGGTAGCACCACTGGGCTTTGCTCTGGACCAAACCCAAGCTGAACTTCATCGTATAAAGCTAGAACGGGATCGCCTTCACGAGAAGTTCAAACTGATAGAAATTACTACTCGTGCGATGTTGGCCGAGCCTCCCTCGGATTCTCTCACCTTAGCACACCTTACACTTAGGTCCTATGCTGGTGTGATAAGGGGCTATGTAAGGAGACCGTAACTGTCTTGTGTAATCCTTTGTTTTAAATAAAAATTTCGATTTCTTTTATGAATTTTCAAATGAATGGATAAATATAGTATGCATATTTTTGATGAATTTTAGAAAAAGGATATTTTAAAAATATTTATGTAAACCATAAATAATTAAAAATGTGTAATGATTTTCAAAAAATGGTCTTCTACAATTATGTTCAGTACGAAATTTAGAGTCTAATAAGATCAACTTGATTTTTGATGAATAGTAAATTATGAATAGTGATTTTATGATTAAGATTAATAATGTGTCCAAATGGATTAGTAATCTCACTTAAAGAATGTATTAAAATAAGCTAGGCACTTTGATTAAGTAATGTGATTCAATAAAATGGATAATAACGGTTTCATAAATTATTATTCACGTATCAGTTTTTTCGGATGAATAGTATTTTTTAATTAAAATTTTAATTAAAAATATTTAGAAAATTATTTTTATAAAATGCACTTCATTTTTGAACTCAGAGCATCGATATTATGTTAAGGTAATTTTTGGGGATTTTTCTGAAAAAAATAAATTTTCGATGAATACTGTTTTTAATTAAAAATTTAATTAAAAATATTTAAAAAATTATTTTTATAAAATGGATTTATTTTTGAAATCAGAGCATTGATATTTGGTTAAGGTGAAATTTTGGGATTATTCTGAGAAAGTCGAATTTTCGATGAATAGTGAAAATACAGTTTTTAAGTTACGGGTGTTTAATGACATCATTAAATGATGTATTAAGTTTGTAATCAATATGTTCGACTTATGAATATTAATATAAGGTATGAGGTGTCCCAAATGGCCAATACCATGGGCAAATTCTATGGTCAAGCCCATGGTTTTGCCAAAACCACTAATGAGGTGTCCCTTGGCCATTAATGCCTTGTCCCCTCACTTTCCCTATAAATACCAAGCCATCCTCTCATCCATTAGACTCCCCACTCTCCCCCAACGATGTTCTGGTCTCCTTACCTCCGAAGGAGTCTTCCCAAGGTGCCCCCAAGACCTCAATGTCCAAACCTTTGAGTTTTAAGAGTTACGTTTTAAGGTAAGGGATCTGATCTCTCTCTTTCTTTTCAAAAAAATCTCTTTTATGTAATTTATTTTATACTCCATGTTCTTATGTTAAAGGGTGTTATTTTATACTCCTCTTACTGCCCTTTTCATGTTCACATAATGAGAGATCCCCTCTTACTCTCATTATTTCGTTTTATGATGTTTTAAGTGGCGCCGTTAGGCTGCCGAAATTTTTGTAACGGATTCTTTCTCCCTTCCCATTTTTCAAGATCTATTATCATGTAAAGTGTTCCTTTTTATTATGTTGGGGTACGATCTATAAATTTATCATACTGATCTTTTATGATCATATGATGAGAGACCCCATTTTATCTCTTCAATTCAGTATTTTGAAGTTTTAAGTAGCGCCGTTAGCCTGCCGAATTTTTAAGTGGTTCTTCACCCTTCTCGTTTTGAAGTTCTACTTTCATGTCAATTCTTTCAAGTTACTTTTTTTTATGTTGGGGTATGATCTCTATATCTATCATAATATAATCTTATGTTCATATGATGAGAGACCCCATTTGATCTCTTCAATTCAGTATTTTGAAGTTTTAAGTGGCGCCGTTAGGCTGCCGAATTTTTAAGGGATTCTTTCACCCTTCTCATTTTCAAAGTTCTAATTCCATGTCAAGTCTTGAAAGTTACTTTTTATTATGTTGGGGTATGATCTCTATATCTATCATACTGATCTTTTATTTTCATATTATGAGAGACCCTATTTGACATCATGAATTCATTTTTGGTTGAAGTTTATGTAACGCTATTAGGCTGTCGAATTTTAATAAGAGAAATCTTATTTTTGTCTTCCTTTCATGTTCTTCATTTCATATGGTATATTTTCAAATTTCATTAACATGTTCTTAAATCCCTTATATTCCGTCCCTCTACTATTTTATGGGTCATTTATGATTGTTTGACCCATGTCCCCTCTCTTTTCAACGTTTTCTAAAACCCTGTAACGTAGCCGTTGTGCTGCAGAATTTTCGTCTCAAAATGTCTCTCTCTTTTTCTCAAAATTACTTCATCTTATTAAGTGAATACTCAAAGCTCTTATTTCTACAGGGTTATTCACATATATACAAAAATGTTCTATTTTAAATTATGGGATTTACATACATAAAACCCTCTCTCCCCTTCCGTGGGTTTAAAGTGACGTAAAGATCATGTCTTTAAAGCAGTTTTTAAAAAGTTATGATTATGAAATGAAACCCATTTATTTTATGCTATATGGCTTATTTATGAAATTTTTGATGATGATATATGTGGCTCACAAGATAATAAAGGAAAATTTTATGGGTGCGCCCTCATAGCGCTCCAATGCATTGGGTAATGACTTAATCTCTAGAGATGACCATTTTTAACGAAGCCTTGGTGAATAACCTTGGAAATTTTTAATGACGACTTGGTGAATAACCTTGGTAATTTTTAACGACACCTTGGGGATGGACCTTGGTGAAACGAAACGATTGTCAATATTAAATGTTTCAGCCACATCTTCATGTTATGAAAAAGTTTTATTTTTATTATGATAGGCCTCATTATTTTATTTTCATGCCTTAAAGTTCTTTTCATGACTTTATTGATGTATCTCAAGTTCATATGTAAAATGTTTCACTTGTTTCCATTGCTGGGACTTCTGCTCACCCTTTCTTTTGATGTATTTACCCAGGTTATGAGATGCAGTAATGATCCTAGGGTGAACATGAGGAGAAGCCTTTCAAGTGTTTAAGAAGAATGTTTTTTTTGTTTCATGTTTTATGTTCCTTGTTTTCAAGACACTAAACCTTAAAGATCCTCAGTTCCGTGTAATGGAATGAAAGTTATGTTATAAAAAGACAGGATTCTATAGTTGTTATCAAAGGATGGTTTAATTATTTGTGGAAATTAGGATATGAAAAATTTAGGAAGAAACCTATAGAAAAGTATAAATATAGGAAGTCTTCCTGGTATTTTGGTGAGTATTGAGTAAGGGGTTGCCAAGAAAATACATCCCTGTCTGGATACGAGCAGGTAGAGGTGGCTCTGGCACATATGTACATAGGGGTAAAACCCTAAAACACCGCTTTGAGCTAGACTCGAATGGGAATTGGTACACGACAATGGGCCTTGCTGCACTCTTGGTTACGACACTCTCGGGGGATATGCTTTGGTAAATTCATAAGCTTGGTATGAACCATTTTTAATGGAACAAAGATAAAATAAAATAAAGATTCACATAAGAATATATGATCATGGATAACCTAGATGGGAACCTAGGGGATCACAAGTTAGGGTATACTTTTCTTCTACAAGTTATCCTTATATTCTATAAGTTCCTTTTCATGATTATTGGTTAAGTATTTAAGCCTCTAATTATAAATTCTCTTCTTAGTTAATGGTGGGAAATAGAATAATGTGTCCCAATAACCAATGTGATAGGAAATGCGACTATTTCCATATTAATATGACAGAGATGATTAGGGGATTAAAAGATGATTATTAGTTTGGAAGATGTTCACTATTTTGGGGACCCTATATGATCGAAGTAAATAGATTACTATAGTATTTTCATTGAGGAGTAAGGTTGACTTATATTTTGAAGAATTTATGAATTTAAGGTGGAATTATAGTAATTTAGGTTACTTATTGGAATGATTAATCTATCTTGGGTAAAATATGTTTAGGTTAGATACTTTTGTTATAATATGTTAGGAGTGGTTGATGTTGTTTGGAGATGAACAATGAAGTTGTTTTGGAAGACTATGTTATCAAATCCTTCTTGTATTTGGGTTTCAATCTTAGTTTAGTTTATTTTGAGGAATTTTAAGGACCATTATTTATGTAATGGTCTATGATGAACTTTGGGTAGTACCATGGAACTTTGAAGATTTAAAAGTAGTTTCCCTTCCTATGGGATTCTTTCTTTTTGAAGAGTTGTTTTACCTTAAACATTCTGTTTTTGGGATAATGTTTAAAGATAGAAGAAATAGATAGTTAATCTTTTGTGGATTATGTGATTCTTTAGAAGATGATTCTTGTGCTTTTTATGAGAACAAGTGTTTTTGAATTCTCATCATTTGGAGAAAAGATTAGTTTTTGTAGAGACTTATTAAAGGATGAAACTCTACTTGAAGGTAGGTATATTTTATTATGTTTTTGTTCTATGTAGTAAATGAATTCCTCAAAATTATGAAAAGGAACATAAAACAAAAATGTTGTCAGTTTACGTTTCCTACTAGGTAATCAAAGACCGTTTACACACATCATAGGTTTGGGATTTTCTTATGGTCAACTTTATCCTAATCATGTTTTCTATCACTCTCCCTCGGAACTTGACCCTTTGTTTTTCTTCCATGTCCATGTTTTCCTATATGGAATCCTAGTGTGGGTTATCTCGGGTGGCCTTTGTACTTCCCTTTCTTTATTTTAAAGTAATAATTTTACTGACTCCTTTTCCGATGTGGGACTTTCAATGAAATTTCAAAACCCAATTTTAAAAATTGCGAGGACGCAATTTCTTAAGGGGGGAAGATTGTAACGACCTGAAATTTTGAATAAATCTTGTTTCCTAATTTTATGTGTTATTTTATTTTATTTTTGTACTCAACAAAAATGTTTCATTTGATAACATGAGTATAATTAAAATGGGACTGTTGGGTTTTGAACGTTATTTAACCATTGGTCAATATGACCGCTGTAAACTAAACGTTTCGATTATTGTCTCTAAATACAAGTAATATTGGTTAATTAATATAGAAAGAAGATTCGATGGCCTCACCCAGTAGTCTTGGACCGATCAAAGCTCATCTAACAGAACTTGGGATGGAGGTAGCACCACTGGGCTTTGCTCTGGACCAAACCCAAGCTGGACTTCATCTTATAAAGCTAGAACGGGATCGCCTTCGCGAGAAGTTCAAACTGATAGAAATTACTACTCGTGTGATGTTGGCCGAGCCTCCCTCAGATTATCTCACCTTAGCACACCTTACACTTAGGTCCTATGCTGGTGTGATAAGGGGCTATGTAAGGAGACCGTAACTGTCTTGTGTAATCCTTTGTTTTAAATAAAAATTTCGATTTCTTTTATGAATTTCCAAATGACTGGATAAATATAGTATGCATTTTTTTGATGAATTTTAGAAAAAGGATATTTTAAAAATGTTTATGTAAACCTTAAATAATTAAAAATGTGTAATGATTTTCAAAAAATGGTCTTCTACAATTATGTTCAGTATGAAATTTAGAGTCTAATAAGATGAACTTGATTTTTGATTAATAATAAATTATGAATAGTGATTTTATTATTAGGATTAATAATGTGTCCAAATGGATTAGTAATCTCACATAAAGAATGTATTAAAATAAGCTAGGCACTCTGATTAAGTAATGTGATTCAATAAAATGGTTAAATAACGGTTTCATAAATTATTATTCAAGTATTAGTTTTTTCAGATGAATAGTGTTTTTTAATTAAAATGTTAATTAAAAATATTTAGAAAATTATTTTTATAAAATGGACTTCATTTTTGAACTCAGAGCATCGATATTATGTTAAGGTTATTTTTGGGGATTTTTCTGAAAAAAATAAATTTTCGATGAATAGTGTTTTTAATTAAAAATTTAATTAAAAATATTTAAAAAATTATTTTTATAAAATGGATTTCATTTTTGAAATCAAGGCATTCATATTTGGTTAAGGTGAAATTTTGGGATTATTTAGAGAAAGTTGAATTTTTGATGAATAGTGAAAATACAGTTTTTAAGTTACGGGTGTTTTATGACATCATTAAATGATGTATTAAGTATGTAATCAATATGGTCGACTTATGAATAGTAAGATAAGGTATGAGGTGTCCCAAGTGGCCAATACCATGGGAAAATACAATGGGCAAGCCCATGGGTTTTCCAAAACCACTAATGAGGTGTCCCTTGGCCATTAATGCCTTGTCCCCTCACTTTCCCTATAAATACCAAGCCATCCTCTCATCCATTCGACTCCCCACTCTCCCCCAACGAATTTAGGGTCTCATTACCTCCAAAGGAGTCCTCCCAAGGTGCCCCCAAGCCCTCAAGGTCCAAACCTTTGAGTTTTAATAGTTACATTTTAAGGTAAGGGATCCGATCTCTCTCTTTCTTTTTGAAGAAATCTCTTTTATGTAATTTCTTTTATGCTCCATGTTCTTATGTTAAAAGGTGTTCTTTTATACTCCTCTTACTGCCATTTTCATGTTCACATATTGAGAGATCCCCTCTTACTCTCATTATTTCGTTTTATGATGTTTTAAGTGGCGCCGTTAGGCAGTCGAAATTTTTGTAACGGATTATTTCTCCCTTCTCTGTTTTCAAGATCTATTATCATGTAAAGTATTTCAAGTTCCTTTTTATTATGTTGAGGGTATGATCTCTAAATTTTTCATACTGATATTTTATGATCACATGATGAGATACCCCATTTTATCTCTTCAATTCAGTATTTTGAAGTTTTAAGTAGCGCCGTTAGGCTGCCGAATTTTTAAGTGGTTCTTCACCCTTCACGTTTTGAAGTTCTACTTTCATGTCAATTATTTCAAGTTCCTTTTTGTTATGTTGGGGTATGATATCTATATCTATCATACTGGACTCTTATGTTCATATGATGAGAGACCCCATTTGATCTCTTCAATTCAGTATTTTGAAGTTTTAAGTGGTGCTGTTAGGCTGCCGAATTTTTAAGGGATTCTTTCACCCTTCTCTTTTTTAAAGTTCTAATTCAATGTCAAGTCTTGCAAGTTCTTTTTTATTATGTTGGGGTATGATCTATATATCTATCATACTGATCTTTTATGTTCATATGACGAGAGGCCCTATTTGACATCATCAATTCATTTTTGGTTGAAGTTTATGTAACGCTATTGGGCTGCCGAATTTTCATAAGAGAAATCTTATTTTTGTCTTCCTTTCATGTTCTTCATTTCATATGGTATATTTTCAAATTTCATTACCATGTTCTTAAATCCCTTATATTCTGTCCCTCTACTATTTTATGGGTCATTTATGATTGTTTGGCCCATGTCCCCTCTCTTTTCAACATTTTCTAAAACCCTGTAACGTAGCCGTTGTGCTGTAGAATTTTCATCTCAAAATGTCTCTCTCTTTTTCTCAAAATTACATCATGTTATTAAGTGAATACTCAAATCTCTTATTTCTACAGGGTTATTCACATATATACAAAAATGTTCTATTCTAAAATCTGGGATTTACATACATAAAACCCGCTCTCCCCTTCTGTGGGTTTAAAGTGACGTAAAGATCATGTCTTTAAAGCAGTTTTTAAAACGTTATGATTATGAAATGAAACCCATTTATTTTATACTATATGGGTTATTTATGAAATGTTTGATGATGATATATGTGTCTCACATGATAATAAAGGCAAATTTAAGGGTGCGCCCTGATAGCGCTCCAATGCATTGGGTAAAGACTTAATCTCTAGAGATGACCATTTTTAACGATGCCTTGGTGAATAACCTTGGAAATTTTTAACGACGCCTTGGTGAATAACCTTGGTAATTTTTAACGACACCTTGGGGATGGACCTTGGTGAAACGAAACGATTGTCAATATTAAATGTTGCAGCCACATCTTCAAGTTATGAAAAAGTTTTATTTTTATTATGATATGCCTCATGATTTCATTTTCATGCCTTAAAGTTCTTTTCATGACTTTATTGATGTATCTCAAGTTCATATGTAAAATGTTTCACTTGTTTCCCTTGCTGGGCCTTCTTCTCACCCTTTCTTTTGATGTATTTCCCCAGGTTATTAGATGCAGTAATGAGCTTAGGGTGAACATGAGGAGAATCCTTTCAAGTGTTTAAGAAGAATGTTTTTTTTGTTTCATGTTTTATGTTCCTTGTTTCCAAGACACTAAAACTTAAAGATCCTTAGTTATGTGTAATGGAATTAAAGTTATGTTATAAAAAGACAGGATTCTATACACGGGCTACCCCATGTACTGGTATATGGGAAGGGACACATGGGTCAACACCATGTAGAGGCACATGGCTGGAGTACATGGGAAGAACCCAGATGAAAGGGAATGGTGTGTAACCATTATTTATGTCATGTACCCCTCTATTATATGACATTGGTTGAATGAAAGGTACCATTCTAAACGGGCTGCACCTAGGGTCAAAGAACATAGCCTATTCCACTACTGCATGTCGTTTACCCCTATCTATATGGATTGATTCTCTTTTCCTCCATATTTTTGACATGTTTCATTAGGCTTAATTCCCTTTATCATTTCCTTAATGGTTGGTGCGAATCATTTAATAATCCTTGGGCCATGATCCCTTTAGTAGGACATCCTGGATAATGTTGTTATAATCCCCCAAGAGGCCTAGATTGGGATCATCTGTTCATCTTCATACCCTATGTTGAGTTATTAGTATTGGCATGACCAACACTATGAAAGTGTTGATCCTCTACTTAGTGGGTTAATCTAGATTGAGTTGTTGGTATCACCCTATGGCCCGATTTGTGAACCTCATTTATTTTATTGTATTCTCTTGAGATCTATCAGTGTATCTCTCTCCGGAAAGTACCCGATGATAAGTACCTTTCAAAAGGACATCATTGGTGCAATTTGACTTAGAAGTGTGTTCATCCAGGTGAGTGATTTTTGCAATCTTTGTGCTGGAGTTTTAGGTTTTATACTATATTGGTAGATAACCTTTAGACAGTTTGTCTTAGTTTGAGTATATCGTGATATTTTTGTTATATGTACTATAGATATACACCTGTGTAGACATAACTGTACTTTCCATTGTTGTATTACTTTCTGGTTTCGAGGTTCTCTATTGAGTATTATTATACTCACCCCATCACGGGATTTTACTACATGTGTCATGTCTTGGGCATATAATCGTCCTTTTGATGGAGTGTTAGGAGGACCAGGACCAGACAATGATTTGTGTGATCGGATAGACTGATGTATGTTCCTATAGATTTAGACAATAGTCCCAATACCTTTACTTTTAGGTTGGTCTTGTGTCACCGTCTCTTTGTGGTGTTATTGTGTTTGGACCTGTTTTTGTTTACATTAATTTCTATCATACTATGGTTGTGGGATATAGATGTATTAAGGCATTTTTTGTTTAGTTGTTTTTACATTTCATCATTTTGTGGGTATGAAGATGTAGGAATGTGTACATGTACTTAGGAAATTCCTCTTGTGTTAGTGATATGCATGTTTGGTGATAGACACTAGACCATGGCCTACTAGAGGTGGGATTATAAAGTCAAGGAACAAGCCCCACTCAGATGGGTCATGACATATAATCTCTAAAATATTATAACCATTTCCATAAATAACTGTAATAACAAAAAAATCCATATAAAAATTATATATGCTTTAAAAATATAACTTAACCTTTATTCATCAAATAAAATATCAAAATATTATATTTACCTTAACAATAAAATGTTACCCAAAATTATAGTGATATTCTTCTAAAATAAAATTAATAACTTAATCACCAAACCAATTTTTAATCCCATTGGTATCTATATGATAAAACATATATTCAAAAAATAAACTTAATCTTTATCTACAAAATTTTTTAAGTAATAATACTGTCGTACTAAAAAATATATCACATAGTCCAGTGATGTTCATTGTACCCTTGTTAACTTTCGGTCCTAGTTTCAAGCCCAGTGGCCTTGGTGGATGTAAGAAGTTGTATCCTGGCATACAAGTTATCTTTTTTTAAACAATGTTAACGTAAATCCAATATTGATACCAAAAGTTATGTCACATCCTTATTAGACATTCACCGTTATCCTATAACATTCCCAGAAATATGTTGATAATAATCAAATCAACTTATGACATCTATGGTTTTCTATATAAAATAGTTTTGTACAGAATCACAAAATATTAATTCACTATTATCATTAAATACATATTATTCCAAAAGTTTATTTATCCCTTAATAAAATGTACTTATAATATCACTTTTCTACTAAATCGCTATTCAAAATTATCAATTCAATCCAACACATGTTTTTAAATATTGAAAACAAAACCTACAACAGAATAACCCTTATGTGTTTTATGATCCTCGTAATATTTATAATATAATAAAATATCATTTGTAAAATATCACTACGTCATAATTATAAAAAAATCAATACATGAACAAATAATTTATTTAACATTATTCCTAAACCTTTAACCATTCATTGACATATTATTCCTTAATATTTCCATTCAATATTGTAAAATATTAATCAATTAAATTTTGATTTTAAATTAACAATTTATGAAATACTATTAAAACAATTCATAGATTTGAAATATTGATTACCATTCATTCCAGTGAATGGGTTTCGTTAACGAAATGGTCCTCGTCCTCATCCCCAAAATCAAGAATCCTCAGGTGATCCCTAATTTTAGACCTATTAGCCTCTGCAATGTTTCTTATAAGATCTTCTCAAAAATCCTTGTCAATCAGCTGCATCCTTGGCTTCCTGATATTATCACTGAAAACTAGAGCGCCTTCGTGGAGAAGTGGATGATTACGGATAATGCAATTGTGGATCATGAAGTGTTCCACTCTATGAAAACATGATCCACTACGAAAAGAGGAACCATGGCATGGAAACTAGATATGACCAAAGCCTATGATAAAGTGGAATGGTAGTTCCTTAGAGCTATGATGCTGAGAATGGGATTTTTCACTAAATGGACAGAAATTTCATTGCACTGCATCTCGACCGTCTCCTTTAGAATCAAGGTCAATGGGGATCTCACCATAGGATTCACCACAACCCGAGGCTTGCGACAGGGAGACCCTCTCTCCCCTTTTCTCTTCATTTTGGTGGATGATGTTTTCTCTAACCTTATTTCTAGGGCTGCATCCTCTTAGTCTATTCACGGTGAAAAGGTCTACCGTGAGAGTCCACAAGTGTCAAATATCTTCTTTTTTGATGAATGACTACTCTTCTCTAGAGCCACTGTTAATGAATGTCAGGTGATAAGCCAAGCGATCCAGAAATATGAGCGAGCGTCTGGATAGTCTGTTAACAACGACAAATCAGAAATCTCATTCAGCGTAGGGGTACCCTCTGCCAAGAGAGCTAAGCTTTGTGCATCTGAAAGCCTCCATTTGGTCGATAAACACCACAAGTATCTCAGACTACCTACAATTATTGGCTGGTCTAAAAAAGAAATCTACGCAGCTCTGGTGGACAGGATTGAGAACAAATTCAAGGATGGACCCAAAAAAGAATCTCTAAAGCTGGAAAAGGAACCCTTATTAACGCTATCATTCAGTCTATCCCCATATACTTTATGTCAATGTTTATGCTCTCGGAAGCCATCATCAACCTGATCCATTCAGTTACTGCCAACTTCTAGTGGGGGAAAAATGATGGTAGAAATTGACCCCACTGTTTGGCATGGGAGAAACTCTGCAAACCCTAGTCAGAGGGAGGGATGGGATTCTGGAATATTCTGTTGTTCAATGATGCACTGTTGGACAATTAAGGATGGCGTCTTCTTAACCTTCCATCATCATTATGTGTGCGGGTACTCCGTGCCAAGTACTTTCCCCAAACGGACTTCCGGGGCTCCTTTCTTGGACCCCGCCCTAGCTTCCTCTGGAGAATTATTTGGGGGCCCCGAAATCTCCTGAAAAAAGGATTGGGCTGGAGGATTGGAAATGGATCATCCATCAACATCTAGACCGATCCCTGGATTTTCGATAAGGATGGTGTATGGGACAAATCCCCCGCTCAACCAGGTCTTGAAGACGCCACTGTCAACTGCCTCTTTTCAGACCAGGGCCCAGGATGGTGTGTGGAAATGATCCAGGAATGGTTTAATGAAAGAGACCAAATAATTATTCTAAGCATCCCCTAGGTTTCCGATGCCGACATCGACCATCTTTTTTATACCAATGATTCTTCAGGCGAGTTCACGGTGAGACATGGGTACAGATTGGCTCTTGGCATTCACTCTCGCGACCGAGATGAGGGACCATGTAAAGTGCTTTGGAAGCTCAATTACCCCCAAACTATTCGCCAGTTTTGGTGGCAGGTGTGTACGGGAACCCTCCCTAACATGAGCCTCCTTGTTTACCGATATATGGACAGTGCTGAATACTGCCCTTTTTTCCTGAATATTCCTGAAACCCCTTGGCACTCTGTCTTTCATTGCCCGGGAGACAAGGAAATTTGGAATAAATGGGACTCAGCTTCAGATGATCCATTAAACATTGCATCTGACCTCCCCAATCATCTAATTCATTGGTGTTCCTCTCTTTAATCGTCTGATGCAAGCTGTCATTGCACCCTGGCCTGGATCATTTGGGTTTGGCATAACGATTCGGTTTTCAACCATGCTCATCAGCCTTCCGAGTTCTAGATTGAACGAGCCACTTCATGGATTGAGGGTTGGAAGGACCGCAACGGAAACTTTATGCCAGGCGTTTCCCCCTCCTGTTCCCCTCACTAGATCCCCCCTAAGTAAGGGAGTCTTAAGCTTAACGTGGACGCTTCTCTCCCCAAGGATTGGCCTGCTGCTCTCGGCCTCCTGGCTTGAAATCATTTGGGGCAGATCATTGCCGCAAAATATGAACCACATCATGCCTTCTGGGAACCTTTAGTTGCTAAGAACTATGCCATTCTGGCAGGAATGATGCTCGCTGTGGAGCATGGATGGGCTGATATCATCATCGAGTCTGAATTCCTTTCGGTTATCAATTCTATTAACCACGATGACGCCGAACTCCAGGCCATTGGCTTTATCGTTAGAAGGATCTGCTCGCTACATCAAGGCTTCTATTAATGCACCTTCTACTTTACTAAAAGGGAATGAAACAATGAGGCCCATCATCTGGCGGCCTCAGGCCCCTTCGATGTCAAAAAACTATGGCTAGAAAATTTCCCTTCTTGGCTCTGCTTATATACGACTAATGATATTCACCAGTAATATAATCATCTTTCCTAAAAAAATGTTATCAGAATACCAAAACAATATTCCAGGTTATTCTAATTATTTCATCCATTCATATTTTTTTCATATCTCTATTTAAATGGATGTTGAAAGAGATATAAATTTGTAAATAATCATGGGTTTTAAACATAAGGTTTTGATACATCCTCCTTAACTTATTTCTTATAGTACCTTAGGATTTGGTTTGAAATGAAATTTTTTAATAAGGCCTAGAATATAGTGACCCATAATTTGCATAAATAAATATATATTACATTTTATCAGATGAAAATTCATTATATAACATAACGATCCATGTCATAATCATATAGGTATAGAGCCTTTTGAAACATAGATAAAAAATCAATAAATTAGTAAAAGATCTACATAATCTCCCACTAATTTCTTATTAATTATCAACATTATTATACATATCGTACTTCAAACCACTCTTCATAACTTATGGAAAAGGAAAAATAAGAATGGGTGAGCTCTGATACTTAGTACGGGTAATCAAGGTAGATAATAATAATCACTTAAACACAAAAAAGCATAAGGGTATAAGAACATGATGTTAACATTTGAAAGCTATACCCTTCATATCATGGATCATAATTTTTAGTGATGGAACAATCCTTTAATGTTTATAAGACATGAATGATAATAGAATCAAATAGAAAGAGAAATGAGAGAATAAAATTGGCATAAGAACTATATTTATATAATATACAAAAGAATAAAAAATAATTTCCTTAATAGTCAAGGCTCAGTACCAATAAAATAATAATGAATTGGATTCATTCCTTATTTTATTTTATTATTCAATGTTCATTCCCAAGACTATCATAGTGTAAAGAGTCGCTTACTAAACTTGTCTGGCTCCCCTTTCCAGTCTTTTTAATCTCATTAGATATACATCTTTAACAAATTAATTATAGGGATATATAATTTCAAGACCACAAATCACATTCTGAAAATCATAAATATGTGTGACTCAAGATCATAAAATTTTAATCATATCATAACCCATGAAAAATAATTGGGTTTCATAAATAATTCACCATCGAACAAACCCTGAAAAACAAATGGGTTTCATTAACATCTATTCAATTCATCGTAGAATAACCCATGGAAAATGATATATTTTCATAAAAATCATTACATCATAATCATAAACCATCCAAATAAAGAATTAGAATTATATCATTGGAACACATCCCTTATAAATATTAGGTAACATCAAAGGGTGTCATCTTAGATGAAAAATTATTTTATAAGATCTCATAGAGAATTTCTTAAAGAAAATACACTTTTCATTTTGAAGTAACATATTTAAAATACGGAATATTATAAAATATTAAAGAAAAAAGTTTCTCAGAAATAAACCTTTGAAAATTTTAAATTATGTTTTAAATCATTTATTGGTCATGACAGTAGAAAATTTCATTCATTCTCTATATGTTAAACAAAAACCTTCCTTTCAAACTTTTTTTAAAAAATTAAAAAAATACCTCATTTAGAAAATAATAGGAAGATTCATTGGAAACATTTTTATAGTGAGTATTTTTTTTCAAATGTATTTTAAATAGTATTAGGTTATTATTAAATAATTTTTGAAAACATTAACATGGGAGAAATATGATTTTTGACCGAATAGTAAAACATTGTCGGTTTCCTTAAAAATTACTTTGATATATTGAGTGATTAAAGTAAGGAAAATGATAATAAAATATTTACACTATATAAAACCACAGTATAAAACAATTATTTGATTTATTATAAAATTATCATATAATTTCCTCAATGGAAATTCATGCTTGGATAATCCTGATTAAAATTGTATTAAACCATAAATCCCTTAACCAATTTGGTAACTTTTGATTCATAAGTCACATGTAATAATAACATCAAATGAAACATTAATTATTATTAACGTAATGAGAATCATGTCATAACATATCTAATGGGTATTATATACACCTCACAGAGGAATAAATAGTTGCATATGGAATATGTCTCATGAAAATTTAAGTGAGATGAGAAACCCCTTACCTCAAGTTCCACATAATATTATTTATCTCTATCCTAATTTATAATAAACAAAAAATTATTATAATTATATAAAATAATATTTTACATACCTATAATATTATATATTATCCTATTATATCATTTTAACACACAGTTTTTATTAATTACTTATTAAAATAGTCATTTTAATGTGTTAACAGCTTCTTTTTTCATGAAAAGTTCAGCCTTTTACTTTTATCATATTTCATCATAACCAGAATTTTAATAATAATAGAAATATCATACATATTCATTAAATATATTGATACATAGTAATCCAAAAATTATATATATTGAAAAATGAGTTACAAAGTATATGTAGACGATAAGCCGTATGCAAGAAAGAAATTTGTTTTAAATTTTCGATAAAATGAATGAAAAAGGTAAATATTAATTCAAAATTATATAATCCTTAAAATAAAATTAATATAGTATATATTCATTAAATCTACACTTTTTACCATCCATGTAATGTTGAATCAAAAAATTAATTGCATCGCTTAGTGGAGGTGGTAATCCACACGTACACATGAGTGATGTTATTGTTTTCCAAGGGATTAAAAGGTAAGAAGTTATATATGATTTTAGAATTCATGAATCATAAAAATATCATAAATATCATATAAAAATATTAAGCCCATAATAATAACTATCCATGAAATATGGTGATGTAAAATTAATTATATCACTCTGTGCAGGTGATGGTCTAAACATACACATCGGTGATACTTTCACTTTCCATTTGATAGAAAAGAGGGTGGATAATGGTGGTTTTAGGAGAAAAATAAAATTCTATTATCTATAGGATACATAATTTTATATTTTATGTTGAATATAATATATTTATAATATTTATAAGAATAAATAAATTAAAAGAGGTTGGTAATATGATTACCTATTATTCAGGAGACCTCATTTATATCATTTCCTAATGACCGTTGAAATTATATTTTAATAAGGAAAAAAAAATTAGTTTGAGTTAGGTAAGTATATAGGAAACTTTTATAGAGTTTTAAAAACAAATATGGATCATAGTGGTGTAACCAGAAGAGAAATGGGTGTTCTTTTATTAGGGATGGAAAGGTCACCATTGAAATTAAAAAAAGATAAAAATATAATTAGGAAATGGTCAATAAAAATGATTCCAAAAGGATATTGATTTGAGAGTGTCTATGTTAAAATTTTCATCAACCTAAAAATAATATATAGGTTTTGGTTTTATTTGAAACCTTATAAATTTTATTGACCTCTTTCTTAACCAATTTTAACCTTAAACATAGTAATAAATTTTTCAATATTATATTGTTATGATTTTACTAATAAGTTGAAAATTGGATAATAAATGGATATGGGATAAAATTATTTTCCACATATTATCCAAATTCTACACTTTCATGATTTTTAGGATTTTAAAATAATTTCATAAAGTATTATTTTCATATAATAAAACTAATCTCATTTTTTGAAACTATTAATTTAATTTTCAATTAAAGACAACATGATAGTAAAGAAATTATAATATAAATATTTAACACATCCCTAAAATGTTATATTTATTTAAAATATTCATGGAAAACAATAATTCATCCATATTATATTAATTTAAAAATTTCTAAAATCATTTAATTTATTTTTATATTAGATGAATAAATACTATGTTGGTGTTGCATAAGTATTTAAGGTATTTATTAAAAAAATAAAAAAATATAAATAAACTAATATCATAAAAAATTATTTATATTTAAAATAAACATTTTCAATGAATCTTATACTCTGTTTATCCTCATATAAAAATTTCGGAGATATTAAAATAAAAAAAATGATATTAAGTATTTGTTCTTTTCTTAAATTAATATAAATATCATAATCAATGAAATATGTCACAAAGAGACCTTATATTAAAGAAATTTATTGATATTTCAAAAATAAACTCATGCAATAGGATACTTTATAGTGTTATACAAATTATAAATCCATATCTCAATGTTTTAACCATATTGTACTTGTTTTACCCTTATCATGGTGACAGAAATGTTCTACAGTTACTATAAATATAAAAAAATAGATATATTTCATAAATTTGATCATACCAATTAAAAATATGGAATCAACTATTCAAGATTCATTTTATAAAATTAGTAGATTGTTTTTTAGGGTAAGCTTGCAAAACATGATGAAAACCATTTTTCATAAAAAATACATTTTAAGCATAAAATCATATGTATAATAATATCTCATTCCCAAAAAAACATTACATGAATTTTAAAAAATTATATAATATATAATTAAAAAATTATGAAAATCCTTCACCAATAGTTATTAATTTAATTTATTAATATAAAAACAAATTGTGAACATAAAAACAATTTTTTTAAAAAAACATCTATTTTTATTAAAAAAGATTTTTTATTTTTTATCTAACCAATTGATAAAAAATGAATTCAGTTTTTTCATTTATAAAACAATATATTTAGTTTTCATTATTTTTATTCACTATGTTAATGACTAGTTTATAATATTATACTATATTATAGTTCATTTAGACTTGGGATTGTGTTCATCATAAGCTATTAAAAAAAATTATATAAGGAGAAATATATAATAAAATCATAAGGTGTTTCATTATAACCCAGTTAAAATTAATTTCACCATTGAAACTATGTTACTCTAAGAGAAAAATGAGGATACTTATGATTCATCACATCCTCAGGTTCCAAAGTAGCTTCAGAAAATTTCTTATTCCCCCAGAGTACTTTAACTAGGTGAGTTGTCTAATTCTGTAGAACATTGTCTCTATGATCCATGAATTGTAACATTTTTTATTCATATTAAATATCATGATCTGGTGGTATGACCTATGATTTTAATAAATTTCAGGGATCAAATATCTACTTTCTTAAGAAAGACACATGGAACATATCATGAACTTGAGAGTAGTTTGGTGGAAGCGTCAAATGATATGCTACCATCCCTACTAGATTAATAATATCAAATGTTACACTACTAGAAAAACAGGTATTTGCGACGGGTCATTTGCGACGGTTGCCCGTCACAAATGGCCCATTGCTGAAAACGGCGTCGCAACAACCCTTATTTGCGACGTGCCCGTCGCTAAAAACTTTTTTTGCGACGGGTATTATTCCCGTCGCAAATAGTCTCCGTATATTTGTAAAAAACTTTCAAAATAGTTTTTGCGACGGGCCCGTCGCAAAAACCTATTTTTTTAAAAAAATAAAAAACTATTAATAAATACTATTTGCGACGGGTCCCATCGCAAATACTATTTAAAAAAAACTATTAATAAATATAATAATAATACTATTTGCGACGGGCATAGTATCCCGTCGCAAATACTATAAAAAAAATAAAAAAAATAAATTATTAATAAATTATTTTAATTAATATAATAATAATCCAATTATAATTCAAAAATAAAAAATAATAAAATATTAATAAATGATTTTAATTAATATAATAATAGAATTATAATTCACAAATAAAAATAATAAATTATTTTAATTAATATAATAATAATAGAATTATAATTAAAAAATAAAAAATAATATAGAATATTAATAAATGATTTAATTAATATAATAATATTATAATTATAATTCATAAATAAAAAAAATATTAATAAGTTATTTTAATTAATATAAAAATAATAGAATTATTTTACATTCAAATATTAAAATAATTCAAGTATTACAAAAAAATATAATTAAATTATAATATTATAAAATTTTAATATATATATATAATTTAATATTATAAAATATAAATAATATAATTATTCATATTATTGTTATTTAAAAATATAATATTATTAATATTTTATAATGAGACATAAACTACGAATAGAAAAAAAAATCATATTTTGATTTCACAAATTTTATAACATAAATATAAACTCTAATCTGAAGGAGGGGGAGGAGGTGGGGGATCTGCAGATGGCGGTGGAGGAAACTCCATCCCTAAAGCATGAGTGAGTCGGCGCATGTACTCCATCTGCTCCTGATGCTGCTGCTGCCACCGACTCGTCTGCTCCTCGTACAACTGCTGCTGGCGTTGACGGTCCTCCTCATGCTGCTGACGCATCTGCTCATGCTTCTGTCGAAGACTCTCTATCAGTGCAGTTTGAGATCGCAACTGATCCTCATACTGTGTAGTAGAAGAAGATGCACGAGCTCCTCTCGAGCTGGACGCCGACATCGCAACACTGCCATAATAATTTCCGGGAGCCAGTCGAGAGCCGATACCAACTACCCGGCCCTTCTCGAAGGCATACTGATAATTATTACTAATTATTGGTAATTATTACTAATTATTACTAATTATTACTAATTATTGGTAATTATTAATAATTATTACTAATTATTACTAATTATTACCAATTATTGGTAATTATTACTAATTATTGGTAATTATTACTAATTATTACCAATTATTGGTAATTATTGGTAATTAATACTAATTATTGGTAATTATTACTAATTATTGGTAATTATTACTAATTATTTGAAATTATTACTAATTATTCGTAATTATTATTAATTATTACTAATTATTCCTAATTATTGTTAATTATTACTAATTATTGGTAATTATTACTAATTATTACTAATTATTACTAATTATTACTAATTATTGGTAATTATTACTAATTTTTACTTATTATTACTAATTATTGGTAATTATTGGTAATTATTGGTAATTATTGGTAATTATTACTAATTAATACTAATTATTGGTAATTATTGGTAATTATTGGTAATTATTGGTAATTATTACTAATTAATACTAATTATTGGTAATTATTGGTAATTATTACTAATTATTGATAATTATTACTAATTATTATTAATTATTACTAATTATTACTAATTATTACTAATTATTACTAATTATTATTAATTATTGGTAATTATTACTAATTATTTGTAATTATTACTAATTATTGGTAATCATTACTAATTATTACGAATTATTACGAATTATTACCAATTAATGGTAATTATTACGAATTATTACCAATTATTGGTAATTATTGGTAATTAATACTAATTATTGATAATTATTACTAATTATTGATAATTATTGGTAATTATTACTAAGTATTGGTAATTATTACTAAGTATTGGTAATTATTACTAATTATTGGTAATTATTGGTAATTATTGATAATTATTGGTAATTATTCCTAATTATTACTAATTATTGGTAATTATTATTTATTATTAGTAATTATTGATAATTATTAATAATTATTACTTATTATTGGTAATTATTACTAATTATTGGTAAGTATTACTAATTATTGGTAATTATTACTAATTATTGGTAATTATTACTAATTATTGGTAATTATTATTAATTATTGGTAATTATTACTAATTATTGGTAATTATTACGAATTATTGGTATTTATTACGAATTATTGGTAATTATTACGAATTATTGGTAATTAGTACTAATTATTGGTAATTAGTAAGAATTATTACTAATTATTATTAATTATTGATAATTATTGATAATTATTACTAATTATTACTAATTATTGTTAATTATTACCAATTATTACTAATTATTGTTAATTATTACTAATTATTGGTAATTATTGGTAATTATTGGTAATTATTCCTAATTATTCCTAATTATTCCTAATTATTCCTAATTATTCATAATTATTCCTAATTATTCATAATTATTCCTAATTATTCCTAATTATTCCTAATTATTCCTAATTATTCATAATTATTCCTAATTAGTTCTAATTATTCCTAATTATTTCTAATTATTCCTAATTATTCCTAATTATTACTAATTATTACTAATTATTACTAATTATTGCTAATTATTGGTAATTATTGGTTATTATTGATAATTATTGATAATTACTGGTAATTATTCCTAATTATTACTAATTAGTGGTAATTATTAATAATTATTACTAATTATTAGTAATTATTACTAATTATTGATAATTATTAATAATTATTACTTATTATTGGTAATTATTACTAATTATTGGTAAGTATTACTAATTATTGGTAATTATTACTAATTATTGTTAATTATTACTAATTATTACTAATTATAGATAATTATTACTAATTATTGATATTTATTACTAATTATTGGTAATTATTACTAATTATTGGTAATTATTCCTAATTATTGCTAATTATTGTTAATTGTTCCTAATTAGTAGTAATTAAATGAATAATTACCAATAATTAAGAATAATTACCAATAATTACGAATAATAACATTATCAGTATATTTTGTTATTAATATTAAAATAATATAATTTTTTAATTTATATACAATTCTCCTTTCATCTGTCTGTTTTCTATCTCCACATACAAATAATACATGTGGAGATAGCAAACACACAGATGAAAAGAGAATTGTATATATATAAAAAATTATATTATTTTAATATTAATAATAAAATATACTAATAATATAATAATGTTATTATTCCTAATTATTGGTATTTATTACTAAATATTAATATTTATTCTTAATTATTTGTAATTATTACTAATTATTCCTAATTACCATTTAAATATTAACAATGAATACGAATAATTTAAATTTATTAAGTAACAAAACTATGTAAACATAATTAAATTACAACTAATTAAGAATAATTAAAACTAATAAAAAATTAAAAATAAATATTAAATTAAAATGATCATAAATACCTTGAAAATTGATCTGCTCTGATCGTTATTCGAAACTTTAATATCAACTCCGAAGGAAAAAATTAAACTTCAGAAAAACTAAACTTTAGAAATAAAACTTTGAGAGAAGAAGAAGAGGAAATTTGAGAATGATTTGAAAAAAACGGATGGGGGTATTTATAGGTTAGATTATTTGCGACGGGTACCGTCGCAAATACCTTAGCCATCATTTATTACGGTCAACGGGTAAATAGTTATTTGCGACGGGTCTCGTCGCAAATAACCACCTGCCGACATACTATTTGCGACGGGGGAATATTCCCGTCGCAAATATCTTTTACCGCCGCCGGTTATTTGCGACAGGAATATTCCCCCGTCGCAAATAAGTTTCCCGTGATTTGGCGCGTAAACCGCGCCAGTCCTTTTGCGACGGGGAATGCTATCCCGTCGCAAAAGGCTACTTATTTGCGACGGGAAAATAACCTCGTCGCAAATAAGTTTTTAACAGGACTATTTGCGACGGGATTTATTCCCGTCGCAAATAACCCGTCACAAATGCCCATTTTTCCCGTAGTGTTATAATATATCTATGGATCATAATTACCTTATTTATAAATCTCAGCACCAAATTTAATGGATAAATTCATATAAATACCTTCTTAACATCTTCCAATTTCGTATTTTTCTAATTATTTTCTGCATTTATTATCTATCAACTCTGAGGTACCTTGATAAAATATTTAATAGCTCTGACTTTATATACCATTTCCTAGGCTAGCTCATGTGAAAATAGAATTCATTCCCTATGTTTATCCCAACACATTTTCATTCTACACTTATTTCTATAAAGGTCCTCATAAAAATCTATCTTAATTCTCGAGTGAAGCTATTGTTGTAAGAAATGTTGACTAGAGGAAGGTGTTGATCCCAAATACCTTTAAAATCCATAGAACATGATCTTAACATATCCAATAGGTTCGAAATGGTTCTCTCAAACATACCATCTATCTAAGTATGATATAAATTACTGAAACTAAAATATGTATCCAGATCTTGATAAAGACTACACCAAACATTGAGGAAAACCTCGGATCCCTATTAGATAAAATAGAATGAGGTACTCAATGAAACCATACCACTTAAATAATTATATTATTTAAAGATAATCAAGTGATAAATATTCACTAATAAAAATTTAGTGTTCTAAATATGTAAGGATAATGGCTACAATCTAAATAGAATTATGTACTTTAGAAATTTGGGGGATTCTAATGATAAAATCCATGGAAATATTTTCTCATTTTCATTTAGTTATGGGTAATGGTTGTAACATCCCACTAGAATTATGTTTCTCAACCTCAAATAGTTGAAATACCATGAATTGAGAAATATAATCTGAAATGTTTCTTCTTATGTGGTCCCAACCGAAATACCTTTTTATATCCCTATGCATCTCCATACTTACAGGATGAAAATATAAGGATAAAAAATTAGCTTCAACCAATAACAACTTCTTGAATTCTAGTACTGATGGGACACATAAAATTTTCAGAACATTATAACTAAATCATAATCAAGGTCGAACTGAGGATAATTTCTGACCTTCTCTCTTAGTTCCATATCATCCTTTTATACCACTATAATCCTCACATGGATAGATGGTTGAAAACTAATTTGATATATCACTACAAAAAAATGACTCATACCAACAGAAATGTAGTGATAGATAATATATATGTTGGTAAAAATGAGCAATTCCAATAGATATTACGTTTCATTGGTATTGATTTTAAGCACCAACAGTTATTTTTACCAACAGATCTATATTTTGGCATCAATCATTTAACACCAACAAATCTTTTACCAATATTTAAATCTATTACTTTATCATACTATTACCAACATTTTTTTACGAAAACGTAAATCTATTATTAATAATAACTATTACCAAAAAATCATTTATCATCAATAAAATCTATTACAATAAACCATTCAATGATAATAACCAATTAAAAGAAACCAATTTTGTTTATATTGATTATTATTTTTATGGCCAAAGTAAATATTTAAGGTCTTATTAAAAATATATCATTAATTGATTTTAATTTTCAATTATCTCTAAGTGTCAATAGTGATTAAATTTTATAATTATTTTAATTTAATTAACATTCAAATATTATATATAAAAAATTAAAATCATTATGATATTTGAATTTTATAAAAATAATAAATATAAACATGATAATCAATAAAAAGTTAATAATAATAATTGAAATATAAGTAATAAATAATTGATGTATAACATAATTGACATTTATAAACATAATTGACATTTTATTTTATAATATAAAACAAATATATTAATTTTTTTAAAATTTAATATTTATTGTAAAATAATAAATTAACTAATTAGTAACATATTGAAATTTTATTTTTTTGTCATATTTTATCATGTATTTAATTTTATTATATATTATATATATTTAATTTTACAAAATTATTATTTGTTTTCAATCCATGCTGCTTATGCGATAATCTTTAATTCACCCCACGCGCACGCTCGATCTCCCGTGTTCCTGAATATTCACCGTGAGGGTTTTGTCCGCTTCAATCCACCCCAAGCAACATTGAAATAATCTTCTTCCAATTCCATCCATGCTTTGGTGAGTGGCACTGACTCCCTTTCTTCTCCTCCAATACGTACACATGAAACCTTATCGTTTCCCCTTCTTCTCCCCGCAAACAGCACCAAATTCTTCTTCTAATTTCCATGAGTTCAGCATCCCCTCTCCCATAAGCTATCTGGAACCCTAATCTTCCATCATATCCTCACCTCTCCCATGAACAATTATTAACTCGACCTTCCTCTATTGTATTCAACCCACCAAATTGAATGTCTTGAAACCCTAATCAGTCGGCTTCCTGTAATTAACTTCTGGAAAGGTATGGTTGATTACAAAACCATCCCTTTACCTTGAAAAGATTTCCCTCTCAAACTTTCCTCCTTCAGTTAGTCCCAATTCCCTCAAACCCCTCATAATGCCTGATATGTTTGTAGCTGATGGTTTATTTTTTTCCGATATAGATCCAAATAAGTTTTTTTCTAGGGTTTCTGTATAATTCAAGATGTCTGCCTCATCAATCCACAACCAAAAGGATACCAGAAGCGATGCTAATAAGGTCATGGTGTTCTGACCAGCCAATTCCATGACCCATGTCCATGATAAGGGTACCCAAAATTTACCTTTACACCTATTTGAGGCTTGGAAATTCATTTTAACTTTTTTTTATTTCACGACATACGAACACATTAGGGTTTCACATGTCTGGATTTACCATTGAAGGGTTCATGTTGTTCAAATCATCAACTAAACCCACATTCTAGTGTTGTAGGTGCCTTCAATGCCGAAATTTCATTGCATCACTTAAACCCACATCCTTCCCCCAAATCCCTCCACCGTATTTGATTTTTTCTTCTTAATGTTTTTCTTTATCATTTTTTTAATTCTATACTAACCATGCACATTTTCTTAAATTGTTAATTGTATTTCTTTTTTTTGTATTTTCACTAAATGTTATCTATCATTGTTCTTTGATCATTAAATTCACACATCAACAGTTCACAAAATATCATTGTTCTTTTCTTCACAAGATGAAATTTCTTTTTGGTTTGATTTTTGATCTTTGTCCATTTATGTGTTTGTTCTTGTGAGTCCCGTTGGATTTTTTAAATTATGATTTTCTATAGGCTATAGGTTTATTACATTAAAATTTTCTTAGCATTGGTACTGGTGATGTTATTGCATGACCTTACCTATATGTTTTCATTCATTTGGAAATAACCATAGATTCTTTCAAATCATAGATTTGATTTATATGAAATAGGGTTTTGGTAAATTACATGTGTTTTTTAGTTCTTTTAATATGTTGTCTCAACACTAACTGGTTGAGCCACATTCAAAGTAGGGGTCCTCCACTAAAGCTACACCCTCTAAATACTTCTGCATCAACTACCTTGGATAGATGGAGATCCCAAATGGGACCAAATAAAAAACCTGAAATAAATTTAATACAAACAAGTAAACATAATAGTTGGCTCAATTGGACTCTTCTTGAAAGCACAATCTGAAATATATCAATTTCACCTCATATTCATGTACAATATGGCTCCATTGGTATAATAACGCAACATAAAAACTCTTTTGATATGCATGTGGATGTATTGTTTTTTGTTGTATCCAGATAGGGTTTCTTCCTAGAATTTACTGAGATAACTCTTATAAGATAGTCACTAGAGACGTTGGAATATAAGGAATAATAAGATTATATTTTTTAATGCAATTGAGGTATATTATATTTCTTTGAATTCATTTAAAATTCATAATTCTTATGTTTTTTTGAGAAATAGAATGTTTTATACAAATTTTCATTAACTTTTTTAATAAATAGAATGGTTTATTCCACTACTATTAATTAAAGAGGAAAAAACAAAACAACATTCCCATTAATTCACCTTAAACTCATGAAAATTTCATCTTAACATTTAACAAACCAAACACTATAATTTTTTAACCAAACAACTCCTGAGTAGTTTTCAGAAATTTCAACCCTTTTTTTGAATACTTTTTAAAAGACTACCACAGGGCGCAACCACTAGGCTGTGCCCATGGGGATAAATTCCAGCACTTATTTCAACCTATTATTTACTTAAAATGGTTTAAAATTCATTATGATCATAAATAAATCATTACCAAGTCTTATAATAATTCTAACATAGTATTTAAACGCATGTCAAAGTTTTAATACATAGTAGGTTTCATGTTTTGCACAACGGGGATCATGTTACTTTCAATAACCAATAAACACCCCTTCTAAGTAGATTTCATAAATTCAAACACTTATTACAACTAATTATTTGTTAAAATAAATTAAAATTCAATATGATCATCAAGAAAACATTACCACGACTTTGAATAACTATAAAATGTTAAATAGTGACATTAATGCATTGTCATGTAGTAGTGTTATTTAACAAGTATGAAGTGGGTTACAAAAATATGATAACCCCTATGATTTTTCCTACAAGGTATCATTTTTATAGGTATAAAGTGTTACCCTTATGTAGTGGACCCCACACTCCCCTTCTGAATGTATGTTCCTAATTTAAAACCCTGTTATCATTCTGTTTTAATGATTTTAAAAAATTACTTATTTTAAAACCTATTAAAAAAATGACTGATGTTTTCCCACACAAAAGGTTCTTTCCTTACACCACCTATTCCCCACATTACAATGACATTGGTTTAATCTTGTATTACTTATACCGTCACAGTGCCATTTGGAATATGATTATACCTTATGAATTGTAATAGAAGTAATATTTCTTACTACCCCTATATAGAGGTGAATATGTTCAGTTAGGGAATAATGAAACGGAACTATGAAAGAGATGCTGATGTGGGATACCAAAAAACTCTAGTTGTGATGATTATAATAAATCAGAGAAAACCAAAAATAAGCACTTGAGCTTTAAGTGTAGATAGAACAAATACTGATGAAATGTACAACTAAATATGTGATATCTGCTACCTAACCTAAAAGTAAAATCCTATTAGAAATGATGCTGCTGAAGACCAACTATGAAGGACCGATGTATGTTGGTGAGCATTAAGGTCTCTATTCTATCATAGTATGAAATCATCAAAATGGTGAAACATCAATTTAAAAGAAAACATGATATGTTTCTCAATATGATATATCATTAGGTATATAAAACAAGGTGTATGCATTGAGAGATAATCATCATTGCACTCTATACTAGCGGTGTCCAGTATGGTGCTAGTATGGCACTACATTAGGGTTTTGGTATGGCATGGAATGATTAGTTGACTCTTGATAATCAAGGTTGGCAGGGTCCATCATCATTGTTACCACCTTTAGGTAGATTGAAATTCATAACACACTACTTTATATCTTGAACAAAAAATTGATGATTCTTGGAGCACATTGACAAAGATATCCTTCTTTAACCTTAGGGGATTTACAACCTCTCTGGATTCCAAGGTAATTTTGTGCTTGAAGTTTTAATTCATGATATATTACAATATAGATCTAATTCTATAGCTCTAACATCAATTCAATACCTGAATTTAACACCATCAATGAATCAAAACTTTTAATTTTATTGATCTTTAGTCCTGTAGGGCTAAGTTATTTTACTATTGGCTTTTAAATAATTATATTTTCCTTTTGACTGAGTTTTCTTTGGTTTATCATGGATTTTGACTCTTTAATTTTGAATAAACACTTTTTAATTTCCATTTTATCTATTTTAATCCTTTAGTTTTCATTTTAAACGATTTTTAATTTCATTTTTAACTTTATTTTTTCTAATTTGGTTTCATTTAATGAAGATTTTTTACTGATTTGAGTCTTCTATTTAACTTTTGTAATACTTTTTCCACCTTTAAATATATATCCAGGAAATTATGATCAGATCCTTCATGTTGAATTTTCGACTTATCTTATATACTCATTTGATTCGAAGAGTTAATTATTTGACACTTTAAAAGGATATGGGTGAATGATAATGAAATAACACACTGATATAGTGGTCACCATGACTTTAATATCATATATTTTTTATGAGTTTCTCTCAACTAAATATTTCATTTTCAGGCTGTTCAAAAAGAAGACCCTTTTTAAGGTCACTATGCATTCACAATAAGTTAAACTACTGCTATTTGGTTTTAGGTATGAAAATTAAGCTACCCATATCAATTTTATTTCTAATTATAGTTGTTTTATATTCTTTCCCTAACTATCTTCATTTTTTATTACTTATGTAATTCTTATTCTATAATGGAAAGTATAAAAAATGATCGATCCTATGTTAGCTTCTTATGCAATAAAATTAGATTGTGATCATGGGTTATATATAACCATAATGAGAGGTTCTTCTGAAAGGAAACACTTTCTAGGCCATTATGCATTCACAAGAATTGAAACTACTTCTACTTGGTTTGAGGTATGAAAAATGAGTTTCCTGAACAATTGTATTTCTAATTTTCGTTTTTATTATTTCCCTCAATCTCTTTATTTTTTAACTTGTGTAATTATTATTCTGTAATTTCAAGAATGAAGTCAGATTCTCATGAGCTCTTCAACAAAAGAATTTGTTTGTTTGGACACATAAAGAAGATGTAATTATCTTTTATGAGGTTTTTTTCTGCGCTTTTCTATGTTATTTTAGAGATTTGGAATTATATATATCTACACTAAACTTATGTATGTTCTGTATGTATGTATAAAAATGTCCAGGATATCTATATTTATAGTAAAATGTGCAAACTCCACTATACATGTCACATTATCCTTTTTAATACATAATCATCAATCCAGCCTTGATGTCCTTTTAAGGTGTTTTCACAACTTTTAGATCATGAGAAAATTTCTACACATAAAATTATATGGATGTCTCTATTATAGTATATAAAATTATGCCTCGAGGATAGAATTTTCTCCCGCTGTCTCATGGTTAACATCAGGGTAATGAGTTGAAGAGTGATTTCCCCATATTATAACATTCTTAACATCTGAAACGTCAGCACCCAGTCTCCCAGAGATCTAACCCAGTTCACGGTTATGATATAGTATAGTAAAACATGTAATCATTTTTTCAGGGATATATGGTGAAAATTCTTAAGGATCAGTTCATTAGTATTTTCATGATTAACAACAACTACAACCTTGCAGTTTGGTACGACAACGTTTCAATAAAAGAAGGTAAATTGATACATTTTTTGACATCACATCTTTCCTTTCCATGCCTTACTTACTAGGTAATTAACTAACCATAACGTAAATTTTTACTCCCTTTCATGCCTTATCCACATCAGTTGTAGTAACAACACCCTTCAGTAGTGGGAAGGCAGCATCCATCAACTCCATTTTCACCCCATTCAATGACCTTGATGAAATATTAATATCAAGCACATGGACCATCATCAGATGGTCTACACCCAGCATCATCCCTCTTGAAATAATGGGGAAAAGAGCATAACCAATTTAGCCTGCAGCTATGGGAGGATGTCTAAAGCCCTAGATGTGTTGATAAGAAATCCATGAGAAGTATATCCCTTAGGGTTCACTGCTTCGTGAGCCACAAAGTCAACGTGCACCATGTCAGTTACAGCAATGGATAGGGGTAGAAAACCCTGCAGGTACATCCACCGTATATTTTTTATAGATGTTACAAGTTTCACACATTATAGATGTTGTTATAAGTGAATAATACATCAAAATCAAAATTGTATGCATCTAGTTTCCAGTTTTGAATATTAAGTTATTGGGTTTAAATTTCCAATTTTAAATATCATGTTCTTGAATTTGAAGATGACTTTTTTGATTCTTATATTTCAAATTTGAATATCATATTTATGATCTTGAATCTTGAGTTCATCTAATCTTGTTTATTGCATTTCAAATTTTTATTGAATGTTTTTTATTGTAAATATGAAGCCTCCAATATCAAGATTTACAAATAGAAGTACCTAGATTCCAATTACGGGTACTAATTTCTAGATTCTACTATCAATTTTCTGATACTGTATCATATTTTCAATTCTGGTTTTTAATTTTATAGTTTTATCAAATTTGTACATGGTATCAAAAATTTCATCTCCAAAACTTATGAAATTTTCGGTCTATGATATTGTTAGATTTATATCTTGAAATTTTAAGACTTTATAATTCATTTTTGATTGAATCTCATTTTCATTTATGATGGAGATACTATAACATGTTTATATTTTTAGTTAATGTAACTCTTAATTGAAATTAGGGTCATTATCAATGGTTTGTGGCCATAAGTTATGTGTCACTATTAATTGAAATTAGTGATTGTGATTTTTTTATTGCAGGTTTTGCATGGTGGACCTGATGTTAGAGGTTGATAGAGTGATGCAATTGGAGGGGGATTTGAGTCAATGGAAATACCTACTGTCACCAAATTCTTGAGATGTCAATAGGGATGATAAAAAATGCTCACTATGAAAGTCATTTTTTATACCTCTTTATATTTTGGTTTAAATTCATGTAGATATTTTTCATTTATTTGAGTTGGAGTTGGCTCGGTGGTCCAGGGACATGGATGAGTTGCTTGTCCCTGGTGTGGCACAGATGATCTGGATCTGGTTCACTGGTCTTGGGTTATAGATGGCTATCTGGTGATCGCTGGTCCTTGCTGTGGCATGGATGTATGGTGCTGGCATGGGTGGTGGATGGGTCATCGTGGGGTGGGTGTGTGTTTTGGGGGGATGAATTTTGTATTGAAGGGTGTGATGGATCTGATAGGGGATGGATTTTTCATTGATTCTCTTTTTATTAAATTTCATTATTAATATAATTAATTTTTTTCTTCTAATCTTCAACATGTGTCAAAATTTTCTTTCTTTTTGATAATTAAAACAGTTGAATTATATATGATAAAATAATAAATATAATATGAATTTTAACTGGAAATAAAAATATATAATTTTTATTCAAATGTAATTTATAAACTAATATTATATGTTGGTAATATTATTACCAACAAAAAAATTTGTCATTACAATCTGTTGCTAAACATTTTAACCAACATATATATTATCTGTTGGTATTATTATAATTACAATAGAATGATTTTATCTATCACAAAAACATTTAGTGATAGAGTTTTTACCAACAGTTTAGTGACAGGGACACATATGTTGGTAAAACGTTTTACCAACAGAAAAAGTACTTTGACCAACATATGCACCCCTGTTGGAAAAAGTGAAATATTTTGTAGTGAATATATGATTTCTTATATTTCTTCAAGATTTCAAGATCCATCCTTTTAAAATCTATAAGCATTAGATCTTTTGTGATCCTCTGCATATATAGGATATAATGACCATTTTGAATCAAAGCATCAACCACCTTGTTCTCTTTCCTAGGGTGGTAATGTATTGAGTAGTCATAGGGTATAATCAACTAAATTAATATTCAATGACAAAAAAATCATATATTTTTTGGTGAATATAATTTTTAAAATTTTATTATCAGTATATATATCACATTATCCAGAAATATAATTTGTTTATATCTTTATTGTATGAATTAGCATAGCTAACACCAAATCAGTAGTTGGGTTACTTTTCTCACGAACCTTTCATTAGCATGAAGAAAAATCTATCACCATATCATTTTATAAGAGGATTCATCCTAGTACCTTCTTCAATGAATCAATATAGAGAAAAACCCAATGTTCCATATAGGGCAATGTAAGCATAGGAGTGATGACTAATCTTCTCTTTAGTTCTTTGAAATTTTCATTACATTCATATATCCAAAGGAACACATCTCCCTTCCGAGTTAACATAGTGTGTGGATTGGACAACCATAAGAAAGATTTCACAAAACATCTATAATACCCATCCCAACTAGGAAAACTAAGGATATAAATCACCATAGTTGGTCTAGTCCAATATTTAACAACTTCTTTCATTGATGGATTCATAGGTATACCCTCGCTTGAGATTTTATGCCCCAAAATAAAACTTTATGTTTCTAAAATTAACAATTGGTAAATTTTTCCTACAGATTATCCTTCCTTATAATCCTCATTATAGCCCTATTGTGATATTCATTCTATTATTTCTCTTTAAATATATATCAATATCATCTTTAAAGACAACCAAAAACTGATCAATATAATCTCTAAAACCATATTCATCAAATCCATGAAGATAACAATGGATTCTTTAAGACCAAATGGAATATCTATAAATTTATAGTTTCCATACCTTTTACAAAATGATATCTTATATATTTCCTCCTACTATACCCTTTTAACCACAACCAAAACCACAATAAAAATTTTTATTAAGGAAAGACTGACCCCCTGATGAAGTGGGGTCCAAGGATGAAAGGATCAAGAGGGTGTATAAATGTGGAGACCAAGAGAATCCCCAATAATAATGGGTAGGGGATACTATCTCTTGATTATGATCATATAAATTTCTTTAAAATAATTGTAATGTTTCATCGATCCAACTTTATTCTTAACAAAAATAATAGATGCACCCCATGGTGAAGTGCATAGATGAATAAATCCCTTATCAAGATTCTCATGGAGTTACTTATTTACCACTTTTTACTCAATTGGGGATATTCTATATAGAGTGTTCAATATAGCTGTAGCAATAGGTATGATTTATGTTTTAAACTCAACATTAAGATTTCAAGAAAATCTAATAAACTCTTACAGAAAACATCAAAAAAATATCATTGAATTTCTATATCATTGATGTTTATGTTCTCCCCATCTATATATGATATAAAAGACTTTCTAATAGTAATTAAGATCCATAAATCGGAATTATTTCTCTTTAGAAGTTCATGTTCATTCTCGATTGATTTAAAATCATAATAAAATCATTCTTATGATGTTTTAAATTATAAAAAATTATTTTCAATCTTTGAAACCTTGGGATTAAAATTGGTTATCCACGATCATCATCTATTAAAATACATTATAATGGAACATAATTAAAATTTGAGTTAACCCAGACTTATCCCATGAGAGTGTCAAAAAAAGGTGCACAGTAAGGGAACACCCATTATGCACCTTGTTAATATATAAAAAACCAACTCTTTTCAAGGTTTTTACCCCTTTATTCATCTATTCCAAAACCATATCCACTTATAGTATCTAGATAATGATTATTTACTGGTAAAACCACACTCTTTTCCTTACTATAACATAGGATGTTCACTTATACATAGGATTATCCTAAGAGTTCCAACTAATGTTTTCTCATCCTAGTTTTAAAAGGTAACTAGACCAATCTCCAATACCAAATATATCAACTTATACTTTCCATAAATAGATATTACATCTTATTATATGAATATTCATTACATAACATTATGATCCATGCTATAATAGTATAGTTATAGATCAATTGTAATCTTGGATACATAATCAATATGTTCATAAGAGATCTACATGATCTCCCAATAATTTCTTCTTAAGTAGAACCCTTATTAGGAATATCATACTTAAAACCTTTTTTAATTACCTGGGGAAATGAAACATATGAAATGGTGGGATTTTATGTTTTTTAAGGTCAAACAAGTGATATCGTATTGATCACTTAAACATAACATGAGCGTAAGTGTGTGATAATATGAGATTGACAATTAAAAACCATACCCTACATATAAAAGATCATAATTTTGAGGCATTACATAAAGATTTTTTGTTTGTAAGATATTATTCATAATGGAATCAATAGACGTGAGCCATAAGAGTTTTACATCAACATAGTACATATTTTTTTCATACACATAAGAAAATAAAATCACTTCATTAGTAGTCAAGTGTCATTACAAAAAACTATTATAGTGGATTAATTTCACTCCAAATTCTATATTATTAGTCATAGTTCACTCTCAAGACTATCATAGTGGTACATTTCCATTAGTGAATTAGGTTCACTCCCCATTCTAGTCCTATTTATTTCATGATATATATAAAATTACCCAATGCATTAGAAAAATATATATTTATTCTCCCACCCATCACATAATAAAAATAATATACATTTTTACTAAAAGATCATAAAGAATTCATCATATCATAACCATTGAAAGATAAATGGGTTTCATAAATACTTTATCTTTTCATATCACATGGAAAGGAATTTGGTTTCATAAATGGTTCATCAATTCATCATAGAATAACCCATTAAAAAGGAATTAATTTCATAAATATCTTTTCATCATAATTATAAAACATAAAGTGAAATAATGTGGATGGTATCAATTGATAATATCCCCATTAAATATTATTTAACATAAAAGGATGTCATATTAGATGAAAATTATCTTCTAAATATCACTTGGAACATTTTTGGAATAAAATACCCTTTAAACATTGAAATCGAATATTTAAAATCAAACAATTTCCCAAATATTAAAGAAAAATATTTATTTGAAAATAAAGTAGGAAATTTGTAAATTAAATTTCAAATAATTGACTCTTCTTGATAGTATGAAATTTTATTTTTGTTTTATTAGTTAAATAAAAACATTCCACTCACACTTTTAGAAAAACATCAAAAATACGATGTTCAGAATAAGATAGGAGGATTCTATTGAATTTTTTTTATAAAAATTCATAAGTGATTAAAAATGAATTTAAAAAATAATAGGATATTAGTATAATATTTATGAAAACCTTCATTAAAAATAAAGATATGTGAGAAAAATTATTATTCCCTTAATAATGAAACATAGTCTGTTTTCATTAAAAACATTCTTTCAATATATTTTGTACATAAAGTGAGGAAAATGAAAGGTAATCATATAGTATTTGTAAATAAATAAAGGGAAAATTTAAGGGATTTATCATATAATTATTATATAATTTTCTCAATGCAAATTCAAGTATAACAATCCTAATTAATATTATATTGAAACATAAACCTCATACCACTTTGGTAACTTTTGATTCATTGTCCTCATGTATCAAAAATATAAAATGAAACATTAAATATCATTAAAATAAGGATAATAATGATATAAAATTTCAATGGTTTATTATATTAACAAAAAAAATGAAACAATAGGTTAATATTACATATATCTTAGAGAAATTAAAGTGAGATGAGAAACCTCTTACCTCAAGTACCACTTTATTTGAAAGTAATCTATCCTTGTTTATAATAAGTTAAAATTTATTATAATCCAATAAAATAATCATTTATATTAATATAATATCATATATTATATCTCTATAAAATTTAAATACCCAATTATTAATAAATCATAGTGAAAATTATAATTTTTAGGAGTTAAATTTTTTTATGTGAATTTCGGTTCGGTAGTTCTTGTCATCATACTTTTACCATTTCAAATCATCTCTAAAAGAATAATAATGATATAAATATCATATATATTAATTATATATATATATAGATATATTAATCCATAAATGGTAGATATAGTAAAATTAATTACACTAGAAATGGAGATGGTAAGTCATATGCACACGTGAATGTTGTTTTCAATTTCTGACGGATGGAATGAAATAAAGGTAATGATGAAATACAATTATATAATTATTATTATATCATAGATATTATATATATTTGTTAAATATATCCTTCATACTATCCATTTAATGTGTAATTTAAAAACTAATCACTTCACTTCATGGTGGTGGTCGTACACACTCACAATCAAGTGATGTTATCATTTTGCAACAAATTGGATGGTAAGAAGGAAGATATGATAGTATAATTTCAAAATAAAAATTATATAATATATATAATATTTTAATATTAACCACATAATAATATCCAACCATTAAATATGGTGAGGTAAAATCAATCGTATCTCTACATGAAGACGGTAGTCCACACATACGCATGGGTGATACTTTAAATTCTTATTTGATGGGAAAGATGGTGGATAATGGTGGAATTGTGATTAGAATAAAATTTTAATAAATTGAGGAAATTAAATTTATTATTTTATGATGAATTTACCATATTCATAAGTGGTATAGAAATAAATAAATTGAAATAGGTTGGGTAATATGCTACCTCCTCTTCAGGATACCTCCTTTAGATCCTTTCATAAGGATCCCTGTAATGGTCATATAAGAAAACCATAGCATATAATTTGTTTATAGAGAAGGTTATTAGATAATTGTATATTTTTTGGTCAATCTAGATATCTAAATGTGGTGTAAAGAAAATAGAACGAGTTTCCTTTTATAAGGGAAGAAAATGACACACATAGAATTATAAAAAATATTAAAATATAATTAATTCGTTCTGAAGAACAATTTTTCAAAATTGATATATATTAAAATTAAAATAATATAAGTTAAAAATATATTCATAAAATTAAATTTAAATATGGTTTTCTATCATATTAAACCATTAATTTTTATTAACAACATAGTTGACAAATTTTAACATTAATTGTGATAACAGCTTTTTTAATATTAAAGGGTTATAGTTTTACTTATATGGTAAAAATTTGATCATATATGAAAAGGTATATAATTTTATACCATATATTATCCACCATGCCATATTTTAATATTTTTATTATTTTTGAATAATTTAATAAAATATTATTTTCATAAAATATCATTAATTTCATTTTCTCTGATATTCATTTAACATGTCTTTAAGGAAAACATGAAAGAAATTTAATTAGAATATAAAACATTACCACATCTATAATATGTTATATTTATCTAAAAAATTAATGGATCCCAATAATTTGCTCATATTATTTTACTTTATGTTTTTTTAAATCATTTATTTTATTTTTCTATTAATTGAGTAAATACTTTATCGGCGCTGCATGAGAATTTAAGTTAATTGTTAAATTAATAAAAAAAATAAATAAATTAATATGATAAAAAATTAATTTATATTTGAAATAAATATTTTCAATAGAACATGCCCTCTTTTTATCCATATACAAATAATTTAAAGATATTGAATTTTATAGAGGTATATTTTTTATTTATTCTTTTCTTAAATTAATATAAATTTCATAATAATAGAAATATGGACCCAATTAACCACATATTCAAATATTAAATGGAAATTTCTAAAACCCAGTCATCCAATTGTATAAATTCAAGTGTTATAGAGTTTTGAAATCCTTATCCCAAAGTTTTAAAACTATTTTACCTAGTTTACACATGTTGGGGTGACAGAACTTTACTATGATTACTATTTATATAGACAAAACATAAATGGGGCCCATTTACCATATATGATACTCCTAATTCCAAATATTTAATTAATTATTTGATATTAAATTTCTATAACTGGAATAAATTTATTTCAAAACAGGGTTGAAAAATGTTATAAAAACTATTTGTTAGAAAAATTCATTATAAGAATGAAATATGATTTATATTCTTATCTCAAGACTAGAAAAAAAATAGATTAATGTTTAAAAATTATATTGAATATATAATATATAAATTTAATTCCCATCATTCATCAATTTTGATTAATTTTTTTTATTAAGAAAAAAACATACCATGTGCATAAAAGTAGTTTTTTTTTAAAAACATATATCTTACTTTGAAATGATATTAAATTTCATTTATAATCAATTGATAACAAATGAATTACTTTTATACATATATAAACCAAAAAACCAAAATTATTTTATTCCAACAAATTGCACCATATTATACTACTATATTATAACAGAATACTATATTATAGTTTATTTAGACCCCGGGATTGATGTATCGTAAGCTATAGAATATATTTTTTAAGAGTAATATATCATAAAATATTAGGGGGTTATATGGATCCTATGATTATAAAATAAACAGATAATGAAAGAAATATATTAAATACTAAAAGATCGTCCTCTTTTACATCTAAATAGTGTACTGGTATCCCTTATTCAGAATCATCAATTATAAAAACTCAATAGATTCCCATATGATATTTCCCAAGAAACGTAAGATGAGAATGTTGATTTTTCACAACATTTTTCAATGTATCCCATGGTCTATCATAATAACAAATAATATATTAGCATTTAGGTACATTATAAAGTTTTTTTCTCAGAAGTTGAATTTTTTTAAAATTATTCGTGTAACTTGATAAATATTTTACAATTATCATTGAAAGTGGATCATCCTGTAGAGAAATGATATTTGTGTTTGATTCTTATCAATACATATTATAATAGATATTGACCCAGATAAAATAAATTTGGGAGTCAATAACCAATAATTTCATTAATGATATTAGAGTGAACATATAAATAAATTTTAAATGTCTTACTTTATGACACCCTTCTTTTTAATCTATGATAACTTAGGTTTACCTAGGTCATCCTTGGACATAATTCAATTTTAAGACCTTAAATTTAAATAATTAATAATAGTTTATATAAAACATGTGAATTAATCTAAAAATAACCACCAAGAGTGTCTAGGAAGGTATATAGTCTTAGGAAAACTTATTGTGCACTATGTGATGATCAATTTCATAATAAATCTTCCCCATTCAGATTTATTACCCCTAAGTGAATCTATTTGATATCTTCAAAACATTATAGTATCTAGAAAATGATGTAATTTCTAGGAAAACCACAAAATATTAGTTTACGAAACATATAAATAATATACTATTCATTGATTTATTAATATATAATGGTATCTAGAAAACATAAATTATCCCAATTTTCAGCATCCTAACCAATAAATATTTCTAAACTTGTTCTCTGATACCAAATATATGGACTTTGATATAATCATTACATTATCTTGTATACTTTCACTAGAATTTACATTATTACATTCCCAAAGATATTTTAGGTTTAACATTTTAGATAATTTGGTCGTATCTCTTAAATAACAAACCCATATATTATAAAGTGGATACTTCTACTCAGTATCCATTTTTTTCATAATATAAAACTTGTAAAATGAAAATTGTTTTTTTTTCATGAAAAATATTTATGACGTTAAAAATTATTTCTTCTTTGTTCCTACTCATCCATAAACACAATAAAAAACATTTAAAAATGTTGGATTAGTAAAAAATGTTCATTAAAGGACATAAAAGTAAGATATCCATTAATCCAATGAAAAACATGAAAACCCATAAATGTTTTACCTTCATCACAATATTTTTTTGACTATATTGAATCAATTAAAATCACCTGAAAAACATAATTTTTTTCTAAAAGAAAATGTTTATAAATCATAAAAATAATATAGAAACCCTTCGAGGAAACATAAAGAATTATATTCATAACTAAATTTAGAAATAAATAATTCCTAGATAAATCCATATGAGAAAACACCCATGATAACTCCCTCTTTATTTCATTTTATGAAATTGAACATTACCCATTGAATTGGAGAGATATACAGGATCACCTGTTCTAGAAACTATATTGGGCTCAACCATCATATAAACTGTATCGGGATCACCAACCATATAAGCTGAATCAAGCTCACCCATATTCATCTATAATGATTAAGTACCACGTCATGATTGAAAAAAAATTATCTTGCATATTTTCATCATAAACCCCATGAAAAACGGTTTTAAAATTTTATGTAAATCAGTTTCGGATATTGAAATAAACTTTCAATTTAAAACACTATTTTCAAAAATGAAATAACAAGTGAAAATAGAATTATGGTTTTTCATTAAATAATATATGAATTATTTTTAACAGATCCAAACATCAAATAATTATTTTGGAAGTGGGAAAACTCCATTGGTGTTTAATAAGTTAAAATAAAACATTTATTTTTCATTTTTTAAGGAAAATAAAAAATGTTATGTATAAAATACAAGAAAAGTCTCTTTTTGATAAAATTTGAATAATAATGAAAAAAAGACATGAAATACCTTTATAATTCATTTATGTACATATAATTAAATCAAAAAAATTATTTCAAGAATATGGACATGGAAGGAAAATATATTGAAAATAAATCTTTAAAACATTAGAAATTTAGTTTTAGTTTGATGTGCCTCTTAACTTGGCTCTAACTCTTCGTTTATGTTCTTTATCTTTTTATTCTTCAAACAGTCTATTTAAATACATAACTAAATCCTTCCTTTGATGTTTTTATGAATTACACTATGGCTCTAGGTCATGGTGAGGGATTTTAGGAAGGGATTTTTATAGGGATTGGTTTAACAAAAAGACTCTTCATGTATGGATATCTGATGATAGAGGTATCCTTTTATAAGTGGTGGATATGACACACCTATAATTTTCAAAAATAATAAAATTTATTAATGTAAAACATCAGATAAAAAGCTTGAAATAGAAAATATAAGAAGATTATATTAGATAGGGTCAATATATGTTCATCTAACAGAATTTTGACAAGTGTTTAGGTTATTTAAACTAGTATCTCTTCAATTTAACACCCTGATAAACATGTTTTAACCATGAACTTGGTAACAAATTTTATTGTTTTTACTATTCATTATGACTACAAATTAAGTTGAAATGATTTCATAATATTAATTATTCCGATTAAAATTATTGAATCCATTTTATACAATTTATTTATCATAAGTGGAAGAATTAAATTTAAAATTAAACCCCCAAGATCGTCAAATAATGGGTTTTTGGAAAATATATTTTTAGTATAAAAATATTTTTATACCAAATTAAAGTATAATATTCATTATAAAGAGTAAAATAATATTTTTTTATAATAAAAATGAACTACTAAAATATTAAATCTAATAAAAAAATATAATTTTACATTGTAAACACTTGAAAATAAAATATTGTTTCCAATAAAAATCAGTTTTACCACAATTAATTGAAAAATTAAACATTTCTAAAAAATTTAAGAAATAATATTATGATAATTTTGACATGAGGAATTAAAAAATTAAGTTCGTTTTATAAATTCAAATTCTATAATTTAGACATATATTTTAAATAAAACCATATAATGCATGGAAACCCACTTTGGTGAGTACTAATGTTTTTTTCTTTTTGACTGAAATTTACCTAATATGATTATAATATATATTATCCCATAACTAGAAAATTAATCTATGGATATGGTTTGGAACAATGTCAATGGTCTATTTACATGGGTTTCCAAAACTGTGGCTACAAGACCCATTTCACTATGTCTTCCCTAATTCCATAGTTTAAAACCTAGAAATAGGTCATCTATACCCACAGTTTAAATTGTGGTTATTTCTTGATACATCCATGATTTAACTGTGGAAATTGGACCCAAAGACCATGTTTAATACATTGGTAGTAGGTCCTCTGCAGCTATAGTTTATAATGTGGTTATTCCATAATATAGCCATGGTTTAAAAGTGGTAATTATAGCTTAAAAACATAGTTAAAATGGAGAAAGTATTTCATCTATATACATATCCTTACCCATGGATTTTTCTTGATACCGAAATGGTTTAACCATGGAAATTTGAAGATACTTACATTATTAAATCCACAGGTCTATCCTATATATTCCATAAAAAAACTATCACATGAACATCCAAATTCCTAAAACTCAAGCTGTTGAAGGTTACAACATCACATAGATCCTAGATTTTGCTTCTCCTAAAATAGGAGCAACAATTTGTTAATGCTACCAAACACACTAACGCACAGTATAAATGGATCCAAACCATTCATATTTTACCTAATCGACCCACTAATATGATGCATTCTCTTTTTAGGGTCTTCTTTGGCTTTTTATCATCCCCAAAAGACTATTAGATGAGTACAACTGGGGATTGAATCCTCTTTGATCCATCTTCATATCATTTTCATGGAAACTGGGACTCTACGTATGTTTTCATACGACATTTATCAAATTGTCTTGGAATATAAATCCATACACACATTAAAAACTTTGACACTAAAGTAGAAATCTCTCTTCCATGTCTGATTATCAGATTCAGGTATATAGTATTGTCACTACTGGTGGGAGTTTCATTTAACTGCAAAATAACTTTTTTTTAGAAATTGAGGATTATGGTTTTAAAAAAACTATGCATTTCATGTCAAAATTATGTATTCAAATACCTAATGTGAATTCATCATTGTGGTGTTACTCCTAATACCCCCACTTATTCATGTGATTAAGATAATCATTAAATTGAAAATTCACATTAACATGATCACAATGTAGATTTAATACAACAATATACACATAAATGATCAACATAAATAAAAAAAAATTAAATTAAAAGTATTTGGGTTTTAAATAATTTACATTAAAAGATAACATGTAAAATATATCAAATAATACATTCTAAATAAATTTCAAAGAATACATCTATAATGTAATATTTTATCTTCAAACAACATGAACATAACTATTTCCCAAAATACAATAAATTATCATAAGAAAAATATCCATAAAAAAGGAACATTTTAGTGGAATAAAATATAAATCAAATGAATAAATATATTTAGGGGTAAAAGTAGGATGACTACACTAATACAAATAAATCAAAAATAACATATTTCTCTAATCTTTCAAAATAACTTTTTCAACATCTTGAAGAAAGGTGTAAATCAAACATGGATGATGAAAAAAATTAAATGAAATAAAGAAATATAATAATTTTTTAATTATGAAATGAATTCAATATTTTGTGTTGTAATATATTTTAATCATTGCATCATGACTCTAAATCCATGGTAATATTTATATTAAAATATTTACATGATGTTTTACAATAAATAATAGATCTTCATTTATATTCACATTCAATCAAAAACTTTTGATGAATGTCAAACTAATAACAAAGTGACTAATATAAAAAAAATTTAACATTGGAAACACCTAAGTTCCACAATTGGGGTTATGATAACATAAATAATTCAAAAAATAAAATAATCTAGTAAAAAATATGAAACTTTTTTAATATGTTATTTCCAAATCTAACTTTTAATACCAAGATTGTCAGACAAAGTTAAACAGTTTGATTGTTTTTTTGGCTAATTGGAATGAAAATAAATAATTTTGTTTTTTCAGTGCTGGTAGGGATCAATAAATAATATCATAAAAAAATAAAAAAAATACACTTCACACTTAACTATATGTGATTATATGAAAAACATATAAAAATAATTGAAAATGAAAATAAAAATAAACACATTAGTGTGATTCATTTTTTATCACTTCATGTGATTTTTAATACTAAAGGAAAATTATGTTTCATTATCAAAATCAAAATAATATCCTTCTTAACATACATAGTTTCCTTAAAAACACATGTAACAAATTTTTCCATCATATAAAATTAGTTAATTTTTTTAATATTGTTAAAAATTTTAAAAAATAAAAGATATATATAATTGTTTTCTTTATTAAAATATTTTTCACTCTATTTACATATCTAAATAATATATTTTTAATAAAAGTTTGAAATAATATAAAAAATATAATGGAAAAATGAAAATAAAGAAACTAAATAATAATTTAAAAAATATATGTTGTGGAAATATTAGAGTTATTTTTTCAGCCATATATACAATTTTAAGCCATGTGATTCACATAATCAACCTGTAATAATTCCACTAAAAGAAAGATGTAAAAAAGGAAACATTGTATATGAAGTAACATGAATACTTACCAATTATTTAAGAAATAATAAATATGTAACATTATCTAATACAAAAAAATACCACCAATCCAAAAAAACATTACTGTCTAACAACCTATCACAATGTAGTATTTTTTATGGGAACCAAAATATAGCTCTTAAAACAAATCAAGAAATTTATTATAAATATAAGAAAACTAATCATTAATAACTGGGGATATAATGGGATCTGATCATCAAGAATTTGCGATATTAGGGTTTTGGGAGTTTGAGGATGGGCTATAGTACCTTCACATAATATTCATGCTAGGGTAGAACCATGGCTTATATAGTACACAAAGTTCTGACACTGCATACATCTTCATCTTCCAAACCCACACAACCATTCATTATATTTTATTTCACATTCCTAAACACCAAAATGGTGGTGGGGATAGATTGGGGGATACATTTCAATTCCTTTAATAGTATATTCACTATAATGTTTGGGATCCATGAATTTTACAACTTTATGCTTACTCATTATTGGAGTATCTTATAAAAATGTTGAAAAATATATAAGATTAAATAAAAATATATAGTTAGAATCATTGAACATTACTCTATATCATTCTAATCTATTATACCAATATCTATAATTTATAAAAATTTAAAAAAATAGGCAAATATAAAGCCTCTCACAAGTGTCAAGGTGCTTCTATTTATGAGGCATCGTATGGTCGATCAATCTTCAGCCAGTCAGCAGCTCCAAAAACATATCTTCAATGTTATACACATCGTCTCTTCTAAGTAATGTATCCCATCATTGTATACCTAAACCCCATTTCACTAAACATGCAATGTCTCTACTTTTATTTTAAATATAATTTTTTTTAGAATAGTTTAATTAAAAAATAAAGTAATTTGGAAGGTTAATTTTTGAAAAGAATGTTAGAAAAATATAAAATTACAATTAATATGGTTAAATATAACAAATTATGTGTACAAGTTTCACTGACTAAATAAAATATTTTCGTGGGATTTCCAAAAAATCATTCCTTAAATTTTAAAAAATGATGATTTCTGTGTAAGAATGGTATACAATAAATTATAATTTTTATTATTCCCATATTTTTATTTAATATTAGATGAATCTTATTAAAAAAAGGTAAGCTAGATGATTTTGTATTTAAGATTATGTTAATGAATATTTTTACTTGAATATAATAAAAAAGTATTAATCCCTTAATCATGCACATATATTGAACTTATATATTCATTTTCTTTCTAACATAACATAAAATAAAAATTATAAAAAAAATTATGTCATTAATGTAAATCTATTGATTTCACATAAAGAGGAGTTTCCAATGTCACCAAATATAAATATCAATCTTCAGAAATAAAATATTTAGATTTGTTCCTTGTGTAGATGACTAAAATAATATTTCTAATAGCATAAATCTAATTTAATGCGTTGTTAAATAATCCTAGTTGTACAATTTTCCAGTTTTAGAAGTTTTTATGTCAGATGATTCAAAAATTCCACAAAATTTTATTAATGGTTTAGTCAACACACCTCCCACCATAAAATAACTATAGTAAAATTAAGTAAATAAGAAATCACTTCATTATCAAAGATAGTGGCATTCAAACCTTTTAATTTTAATATATTCTTGATATCTATCCAAAATCAACATGAATTCTATATGGATAGAAGATAAGTATATATTGACTTATCCTTGAGAATATCCATAAAGGATAATTTATAATCAATAAGTTTTTATGAAGGAAGTTAATATAAGTTATATTGAGTAGACGTAATATTATAAATATGTTCACTATATAAAAAATGTGTTTGGAAAAATATATAATTTTAAATTAGTTTTTTTGGAAGTGAAAATTAATTAATGGAATTAAGATTTATATGGTTTTAAATATATATAGTAACAAATACATCTTAAATATATTAAAATTTTTTATCTTTCTATAATTTTGAGATGTGATCAATATAGCTTAACAAAATTAATAATTATAAAAAATAATAATTTAAAAATGCTTAAAATAATGTAGTCAACATATTTATTATGTTGATTGAGAATATTTTTTTTGAAATTTAGTTAAAGAATAAGTAAACTACAACTGAAGGAAAAACATTTTTAAAATTAAAGGAGTATAATTGAAGAAATAATAAATTGCATTGGAAAATTGATAGAGTTTTAATTAAAAATATAGTTCATTTTTAATATTTAAAATAAAAAATAAAATCTATAGAGAATTAATAGATATAATGAAAATGCGTACTTGTGTAAGATCATAATAAAATAGATATAGAGTAACATAACATATTGATGTTCTCCAATGGTTGAAAATATCTCCTACTATTCATCATCCATTTCAGGCCCATAGTTTATGAAAATCTATAAGACGCATTAATTATAATTACAACATTTTAGTATCATACCCTACATATCCCCAATATCCAAAAGGGTTTTTGATAAATGATTTTTGACTTAAGTAATAAATCTAATTTTCTGAAGAAAAAAAATTGAATGAAGGGAACCTCAAATGTGTTTTTTCACATCATCAATTTCGGTTTTAAATGTTGTATTTTGATATTTCAACACTAATATGTAGTTTTTTTATTGTAAGGCAATCAACTCAATTAGAAACCCAAACCTATCAATTTTCTATATCATATAGATTTACATTTTTATACATTTTATAAAAAGTTTAATATAATATTTAATATAGATGATATCAGAGATTTACTTGATTATTAATATCATAAATCTCTAAGGTAGACTTTTATTTGAATTACATGGCCTATTTTCTAAAAATAATGATGGATACATATTCATTATCATCATTACCTAATAGTTTCACTCGTAATATGTAAAAATAAATGTTTTAGTTTTTTATATCATTGAATTTTTTACAAAAAAATAGATATGTTTTCATGGAACAAAACATTCATGAAATATAGTATGATCCACAAAAAAACATATCATAATTCAATTAAAAAATATATAATTATTTCTAGAATATTTTGAATGTAATATCTATATTTATTGTAATCTTTTATTTAAAATAATAACAATCAATACAGTTTGCACCATTAAAATATTATGTCTATAAACTGCAATATAGTATGCACCACAAAAATCTTATGACTGAATTTTTGAAACATCCAAATATTTTCATAATTTTTTGAATGTATTATTTTTATTAGTTTTATTTACTGTAATTTATATTTATAGTAATCTATAATCAGTGATATTATCTAAGTACATTAAAATGATTAATTATTTGGAATGAGGAATACCTATCTTTTATCTATATCAAGGGAAAATCAAACCCTAATTATGTGTATGATGTTATATGAAAAAATATACACAAAAAATGTGTATAAATTTATATGAAAAAATATTAAAAAGTAAGAATCGTAGTAATGGAATATGTTGTGTTATTTATCCAACAAGAAACTACCCACGGTTTGTATTACATGTTAAATAATAGAGAGTAAATATTTTAAAACGTATTTTGATAAAAAATTAAAAGTGCTTTGATAAAATAGAAACAAAGTTTTTCATTTTTACATATATGAAAAAATAGGTACCTATTTAAAAAAAAGGTACTAAAGTTATTGAAATTTTTAAAGGTGAATTTTTTTATTTTAATGGTACTAAAATTATAGGTACCTATTTTTTATCTTTTGAAACTACTAAAATTTTAAATAGTATAAACTATGATCAAACAGAAAGAGTTATGTACATAATATGATGTAAAATAGAATTATAATATAAAAGGTTTTGAATTATTGCTTCAAATTATTTTTTCCAACAAATTCAGAAGTTCCTAGTTACATGAAATTCAATAATTATATCAGGAAAATATTTAAACGATTCATCTATTTTATGATATAATTATTTAAAAATGGATCAATTCTCATATGTTATCTTCCATAGTTTCCTATGTATCTCACTTTATCCACATGATCTTAGGTTGATCTTGATACTGGCATATCATAATTCATTAAATATATTACTTCTTCTGAAAACATATTGTAATCATTTAATTTCTTCTGGATTCCATGTGTTTTCTAAATAAGGTTATACAAGAATTTTTAGAGGTACACAATCTTTGTATTTATATCATTTTTCATTCTCAATTAATTTAAAAAAAATCATTCCTCATATTTATTTTAGTTTCAGAAACATCTTAATTGTAGTTAATTAGTTGATGCTCCATTTTATACCATATATTATAATATGGAAATTGATTTCAAAAGTGATCATAAAAATTCATACTTTTTTTTGTTGTAAATATTTATTCAATAAAAATATATGTTTATCATTTTATTTTAGACCTTAATAATGAGTTATCTATTTTGTTTGAATTTAAATATTATTAGTGTTATGATAGGTTCAAGGGAAAACATATTTGTGCCTAGGCTCTCGAGTTTAATTTTCTTTCCATTAGAAACAATATTATTATATGTTCTGAAAATTTGATTTAATGGGATATGTTGACACAAATGTTAAAGTTACCATTTGATTGATTTTCTTTTCAATCCTTGTTTATAATGATCATTACAATGTTATTTAAATATTTTTATCTTCTTATCTTAAACAGTTCTAGTTGAAGCTCATTTCATATCTTAGATTATGTAATATGGTTGAATCCATTTAAATTCATAATATATATTATTATTTTCTTTCATATTAATTTTATTTAATAATGTTAATTTATCAATAACGTACTTTGTTAATATAGAAATTTTTATTTTATTATGTTTAAATTTTTAGTTAAGACATGATCCCATGGTCAGTATAATGAATGGATGTTAAACCATATTTCATATACAAAGTGGTATACAAAGATTCTATAAATGCATAATTCACTTTAATATTAATGAACATTACGTTTCGATATAAGTATTGTTCAATAAAATAAATAGAAGGAATACCACATTTTGATTGACACCACTTTAGTGTTTTATTATAAAAAAATTATATTCATAATGAAAGAAATTTTGATATATATATTTATATATATAACATATATATTTAGATATATATATATATATATGTATATAATAAAAGAAATTCGATAGTGTACATCTCTCTAAATACTTCACTTATACAATTCATAAAATATAATGTATGAATATGTTTTATTTTTTAAATAAATCATTCATATTTTATTTTTTATTAATTATTTAAATTTAATTGTTCAAGAAAGGTTTTGATGTAATTTGATTTGATATTTTTATGATTTAATACTATTTTTCATATTTTACTGTATTATATTTTAGGTTCAAATAATGTGACTTTTGAAAGTACAATCCCAACATCTAATGGGGAAACATGAATATTATATGATTATATTGATAAAAATTATACACTACAAACTCAAACATTAATTTCTTTTAATATTAGATTTGCTTCATAACATATTGATTTCTACAATTTTCCATAATTTAGAACATGTTTAGTAGACATATCTATAAATTTGAATATTATTTTCTAAATATATTATTAACCAATTCAGTTAATTCACCACATGAGATACATTTTAAATTTTAATTTTTTTGATGACTTTATGAGGTTTCCTTTTTTTCTAAGATAATCCACACAATAGTAAACTTACAAATTTGTATAATTAATCTGATAAAATGTGGTAATATTGTTGAAATTCCACATAAATAATTTCTAAATTATGACTAACTATTTTCATTATAGATAAAAAATGTATTTTATTTATTATAAAAATCACATTATTTGTTTTATATATTTGTATTATACTATCTATTATAACAACTAAAATTTATAGAAAGTGTTTTCAGGTTTCTCTATGTTTTCATGTTCAATTTTATTCTAATTTAATTTCTTTGTATTTTTCTATTCTTTCTTATTTTACATATACCAATATTCATGTTCATATTCAATAGTGTTTGATGTGGGGAAACTGTATTTTTCAATTCCTAACTTTAACCACGGTTTCCAATGACCATATTTTCACTGACTATATTTCTAATTATACAATTAATTATGATCATGTTTCCATCCAATAAATAGCCTTATATACTTTTCTAAGATCAATCATCTAATTTATTCACTTATTCCCCGACATGTTTATACCTTTTTTATTTTTTATAAATATGTCCATATTTAGGATAAAGGTTATGATCTTCAAGGAAATCACGAGGATAAATATTATATGTTCATGGAATCTTGATATAATTATGTGTTTAATCTAATTTTAATTTCAATACATATTTTTATTATATTATTTTCAAATTTATTAATTTCATTATGGTGTATTAATATTCTTCCATATTAAATTATATTACGGATTGTTTTAGATCAATGATTCTTAAAAAACAAGATATCAATTACAATTTATTTATTAAAGTGAAATAAATACAAATATATCATGGTGTTACATGGGAAGTGGTTAAACCAAGATATTATAATAAAATATTTGTTACTATCATTATATCCACGTGTTTAAGTGGATCTGTGGTCTAAGATCTTGATTCAAACATTGATGTAAGGCTGTGTATATTTAGGAGTTGGGATAAATATATACTTCCATGCATGTAATATACCTAAAAGGATAAAAAGAACATGGTTGACATATTAAAAATACATTACACTAATGAGTAACTTATAGTGAATCTTATTCATTAAAGTATAGAAACAAATATCTCTACATGGAAAAATAATAATTTCGTTAATACATAACATTGATTTAATTACACAAATTATTCATATATGAGTATCAAATTTATTTTTTCATACACAAAAATATATATGTTTTTTGTTATGAATGTTGGTATATTTTAAATTGGATTACAGTATGAGAAACATTTATATAATTCAACACATAGGCATAATTTTAAAAAAATATTAAAATATATGATAATGTGTATGTATTTTATTATTTCTAGAAGCATAATAATAAGCATTGCAAACTTGAAAATGGTTATATATTACAATATATGTGTGAGTATGAGAAGGCATATGCACTAAAAATGTGAAAATGTGTATTATTTATGTTATGGTGTATGAATTAGTGTAATAATGACCATAAACATATGTATATGAAGGTAAATAATAAATTTTCAATATAATAATAATCTAAATAAAATTTATTTTTTATGAATTATATAATATTCTGTTTTTATTTTAATTAAATATTATTTTATTTGAAATTATATATGTATTATAATATTTTTATTATCATGTCTATAAACATAATCATTCGAATATACAATTTTAATTGGATAATTATATTGTATTTCTGTAAGTGCTTAAGAATAAGAACAATAATAATCACTATCAACTTCAAAATGTGTGTATTTCAGTAATTTTATAATAATTATCATGATCATAGGGATAGACATAAGAATATGTATGTATGTATTCAATATTTGTATCTGTATGAGCATAGGAAAATGTAGAAGTACTTTCTTGGAAATATATATTATAGTATTATAGTAATCTTATATTAAAATTGAATAATAAGAAAAAGAACTATAAAAATGTGTATATTTCAATATCTATTGGAATGTATAAATTATAGTATTTTAAAAATGTATATCTTTTAGTATTTGTGTAAGAATAATTTGAATCATAACCAAAGAAAATTTAATATTGAAAAAAAATGTTTATATGACATTATTTGTGTTAGTATTTTTATATTACAATTATCATCTTATTTTTTATGCTTTATATTATCCTAATATGTTAGTTTTGATTATAATTTTTTAGATTATACATGAATATTATCTATGGTTGACAAAATTTATATTCATGTGTGTGAATCTTGAAGAAATTATATATAAGGAAATAAAAATATAAAAGAATTTATAGTGTTCCCACTGTTTAGGCTCTAAAAAAGACGTAATATTTTGAAAAAGTCATTACATATATAAATATAAACTTGTTATGTACAATTTTTGAAATAAATTAATGAACTATAAATCCTTGGCGCATAACACAAGGGTTCTTTCCAATCAAGATAACTAAAATCATAAATTCTACAACTCTTTTGTTGTAACATGATGTTCTAATAACATCATGCACCAAGTAAGAATTAAAAGATACCATAAAAGTAATTATTATGGTAAGATATATGAAAAATATATAAGAAAATATGAGTATAAAAAACAATACTAACTTTAATAGTAAAATTATTTCTAAAAGTCCATGAACATACCTTCATGAATTGTAAAATATTAAAAACATTCTATGTACTTCCATATTGTGTTTTTTAATTAGACATAGTTAACAATATTGTTTTCATATTTAGTAAAGGGGGTTTCATCTATCTATAAAAATAATATATATATTATGTAAATTAAATTTCATGAAAATTTAATATAATATGCACTTTTAGTTTTTGATAATTCATAAAGAATGAAATTGACTTTAACACAAGCAAGCCACATGTATATTAATATAAAATACAATATATAATACTATGTATAAAATAAAGTAATTTCAATATTTGTACATGGTAATGAAATTTAATCTTAAAAGTTGTGTCAAAAAGTCTTATTTAGATAGTCATTTATACAGGAATGTAAAATTAAAATTTCAATAAAATATAAATTGTAAAATTAATTTTTGTATAAACTATGATATAAATAACAATATAAAAATTATTTTCATATCATGATAAATAATGAAAAAGGAAATTGTGTTCAAAACTATCAAATAACATGTATATTAATATAAAGTACAATATAAATGACATGTGTAGGATGTAGTTATTGTTAATGTAGAAATATCATGTATATTAAGTGATATGAATTGCATCTACAATGATTATAAATTGTAAATTCATGCATAAATAGCATGCGTATGGAGAAAATGAGACTCTATATATATTAAATAAATTAAACTAAATGAATATTCATTGTAAGATAGATTAATATATGAATGTATAGAACTATTAACCTTAAAGTGCAATATATATGTATAAAAAAATAAAAGTACGTATATTTGAAAGTTCCATATATATTTATATATTTTTAGTATACTGTAAGAAATGAATAATATTAAATAAGAAATATAAAGAAACGTAACATTAAGTTGGATATAAATGAAGAAAAATTAATATAATTATGTAAAATTTATAAAAATTAAAGTGATTTATACATGTATTGTCATCACCTTTTTTTGATGTGGTAGTAAAAACTTGTCCTAGTGAGGAAAGATGAAGACTCGGTTAGGGTTAATTGACATTGTAGTAAAATAAAATGGGAAATGATTGAAACCTTCAGGGTGATAAATATTAAGAATTAAGAGATAATTCACATCCTGATTTTAAAATTTTGTCTACCAAGATATAAAGGTACTAAGAACAAGTATGTTTTTTACAATGGAGAGTTCTTATGAAATATAAATGAAAACATAGTAAGGAAATAAATGAATGAATAGGAGAGTGATTCAAAAAATACCATGACTTCAAATTCATTAAAAAAAATTGAGGTTGTGAGAAGATTATGGAATTGGATATTGGGATTATAAGTTACTTTGATCCATATTTTCTAGTGAGATAGAGGAGATAATAGGTATAAAAAACCCTAGTTTAAATGGGGATTAGAAAGGGAGGCAAGAGATTTTAGGGAGGGTGGGTGGCCACATTGAAGTCATGTCATAGGAGGAAGATCATGAGGATTTGGGGAGGCCATGATGGAGTTTTATCGATAGGGAAGTGGGGATGCTGCATCAGAACTACATCTTCAGGGAGGTCCGATGCATGGAGGTGGAGAGGCTGCATCAAAGATATGTTGGTAGGGAGGTGGGAAGTCTATGTTAGAACCACATTGGTGGGGATATGGCCTAGCAACATCATAGGTGCATTGGAGGTGAAGGATATTAGAAAGAATATCTATTGAGGCTAGGAAGAAAATTATGATATCATCTATGGAAGAGGTGGTCTTTATTGTTAGGGATTTAGTAGAGGGATCATCTTGGAGGGATCTAAATGTATGTGTATCACCACGGTTTCAAATAAAACATGGTATTAGAGAACCTGTTGACATTTTTTTAATAAACTACGGCAACATGCGTTTGGAAATAGGGTGTTTTCTAGATGTGTCTATAAAATATAATTAATGAAAATTAATAAGACATGAAAATGATTTATCTCAACATTACCTAGGTTGGTAGAAAAATAACACTCATATTTCTTTCAATATGGGGAATAATGACAATATGAAAATTCCAAAAGAAGAACCTTGGGAGACAAAATTCATATGAATAAAAATGTTTTAATAAAATGAGAACCTAATGATACAAAGTTGATAAAATATTGTCATTTATTCAATATAATATCAAAATAGGAAAAGGTAAGTTCAAGGGAAAACTACCAATTTCTTGTTTCTAGTGTGTAAAAGTTATGTATCTTACTACTAGGTGTCCTGAGAGATTACAAGATGATAATGTGTATGAAGAACCAAAAGTAAAACCATTTAAAAGTGGAAATAATAAGTTTAAATTGAATAATAAATCCTTCAAAGAATTATCCTTATATCTATTGAATAATTAATTCTCATCAAACATATTTTTTCCAATGTGGAACCTAAAAAATATGAAGTGGCTACTAGAGATTAATATTCGATCAATTTTATACATGAGAAGATATCTAAATTGAAAGGAACCCAATATTGGAAGTTGTTTTAAGACCATGAGAGAAGAATTTGCTTACAACTGAATGGGTATTGTGAAACAAACTTAATGAATAGGATAGGGTGAATCAAAAAAGTCATGATTAGTTTGCAAATGATATTCCAAAATACGAGGAATTTATGTGGATTAAACATTTTCACTATTAGCATAGTTAAAAACCATAAGATTATATTTGGATATTTTAGTGAAAAGTAGATTTATATTTTATCAAATTTTTGTAAAACTATATATCATAAATAGAGTTACTGAATAATAGATTCAAATATAAAAATAATATGGGTTTCTTATTGATAAAGATAAAAACAAATATACTAGCTGAAGAATAAATTGTATAGATTAAATCAAGCACAATGGCCTAAAAATTATTGATTTTCATTATCTAGAGAATCAAATATTTTAGAGAGGTGGATTTTATCATAATCACTACATTAAGAAAGAAAATAATTGAAAGAGTGTGGGGTTCATTTTTGTGAATGACATAATTTATGATGAATTAAATGATGAATAATGCAAGCTGTTTTTTTATTATAAGATATGATAATTTGAAATATCATTTATTTGGGAGATAAAATAATTCGTTGTCTTTTATTTAGTTCAAGGGAATAAATTCAATGTTGTTTCTCAAACAAAATATTCCAAAGAGATCCTCAAAGGGTTTGATATGGATGTTTTAAGGGTAATGATGACTCTAGTGGAGACTGTAATGAAATTATTAAAGCTTGAGGATAGGAAATAGGGTGCTGTGACACTATGTAGGTAATTCATTATGAGTTTTTTATATTTTATATCCGCTTTATTGATAATAATTTTTATACTTGACAAGTTTCTCACTACCGAATATACCCTAATGAAAGTAACATACAATATGTGAAAATAATACTTTGATATATCAATCACATAGTGGGGTTTAGATATTTTATTTTAGTAGTAATTAGTATATATGTATGTAGATTGGGTAGGTTCATTAGATAAATGACATTCAACTTTTATAACTTTATTATATATTGGAATTCCATTTATCTTTTTTCTAAGAAAGAAAAAATAGGATACCTATTTAAGAATGAAAGATGTTGAATATGTTGGATAAACTCATTTTTTTACTAATTTGATACGCATGAGGTAAAATAATGAATATATAATGTTGGATGTGACCTAGAATATTTCTATAAATGTTACAAATTTAGTTCCATAAACCATAGAAATAATCATATTCATCATTCATGAATAAAACCCATCAAGAACAAATATAAATTTATCAAGGAGAAGGTTTAAAAAGGAGTTGAAAGGTTAGAGTATGTGTACACTAAAGAAACAATTATGGATATATTGACTAAGTATCAAACTGGTATTTATTTTTAAAGGCATCAATTGGCTCTTGAAAACCAGCTGAATCCCTCTAACTAGATGAGTTAGACCACAACCCCCCATTCCCCTTGGAAATTTATATTTGAGTAACATATTTTTTTATCTCTGGTAATTATTATGTGAAATTTAGATTTTATCATATAAACATTCATAGTAGTGTTTTTTGGGTACATTAGAAAAGGGGGGAAAGTGGTCACTAACTCTATATAAAAGGGTGATATGTGAATGTGTGTTTAGGAATAGGGGAGAGAAATGTTTTGTAATGGAAGAGACCGATGTCTTTTTATCTAAAGGACATTTTCATTAAATTTTATTTCTTACATCGATCAATGATCAAGTGATCTTAAAATTATTGATAGTGAACCATCTGTAAAAACATTAAAGAAAGTAAGATTAGTTTTTTATATTATGGTCAGATATAGATTTTTTTGAAATGTGTTTTACTGAAGTTGTGGAATCATAAGGTTAAAGCGTGTTGTAGTTTTCAATAATCCCATGGGATATTGTTAGAAAAAATCCATAAGTTGTGTTTCTATTTTTTTTATGTTGAAAATTAAGTAAAATAAATCTTCAATGTTCTGTATGTAATTTTATATAGTTTATTTCTTAATAGTTGTAATACGTTTGGATTAGAACTATTTTGGTTTGAATAATTTCTATAAAATCTAGTTCTTTTGTATCTATTATATTTTTTTGGATAATTTATGAAATAATACTGCATAGGAATATATGAAGATAACGGTTTATGACTATAAAATCATACGATGTGAATTTCATATGACTTAAGGTACCATAAGATAATAAGTATGGTGTGATATGTGATAGTTAGTAATAGAATTAAGGTTAATAACTATATTTAAACCAATATATTATTTTATCTCAAGCTCTAAAATTGGGAGAGTCCTTCATGAAAAATCCACTTTTATTTTTCAAACTCTAAAATTCCTAGAAAAACATTATCATTTTATTATCCTTTTCAACTTTAACCTTATGTGGAATTGACTTTTTAGAATTATCCACTAGGGTAAATGTATTACCTGGTGTTTTTCATAAATTTTATAACCAACTCCACTATAATTTGTAGAATGGTTATACATTATTTCATACCATATCCATATTATCCTCATATTCCTCACATATTTTCATGAACCTTTATATCATCACTTTTAGATAACCTCCCATGAATTTTGATCTCTTCTTGTAAAAACAATTATTTCCCTTTATCATTAGCATTTTTTATTCTTTTTATAACCTTATATCCATTTCCAACTGATTTGGAAAAATATTCTTTTACCCCCTCATGATATACTAAAATTTCATGGAGTTTTCACAAGGATTATTCATAACTTTTTTGTTACATTTTTTAGGAAATACTTTCTACTATTCCTATATAATGTCTTTAATTAATATAATCATCAATTTTCTCTCAAAGATAAATTCCCTTTTCATATTCATGTTACTTCCTTTTATTTTGTTCACTATGACCTATTTGTAGTGATATATAGTGTGGACCATTTCCAATAGTAGAAGAAGATGGATATGGGAGTGAAATAATTTTTAGATTTTATTTTAGACTTTTTGAGAGTTCTTTTTTAGCTTTCTAATTTTACTAAAACCCATTCTCCCCTTATTTTTCTCTTAATGAAAATTCATATTTTTTCCTACATACTTTTATCTCTATTACAGATACCTTTTTCCATCATCATGTGACTGGTGTTTAGTTGGTATACAGCTACACCCATCATAATTATGACCAAAGAAGTTTTAATAATCCTATAAATTCTAAAAGATCATGAATATGTTATTGGTGAAAAATATTTTCATATTCTCTAAAGCTTGATACTACGTATTAGGACTTGTCTATGACATACCATATATTTAATAAACATTAGTTTATGATTTATATTATAAATAAAATATAAATAAAATACCAAAAGAATATGGGGTATGGTTTCATCATGTAATTGGATACATAGAATAATAACTTGAAACATGGGTACAACAATATTATTAAAACTCCAAAACATGCCCATATATTCCCTCAATTCTTCTAATACTTCATAAGATAACATGGGGAAATACATAATAAAGGGTTGTACTATAATTCCTAGTAAGTGAATAATCAAATAAAAAATGATTAAAATAATATATGTTATTCAAGAGTTGTATCAAGGTGACATAAAAGGGGTGATAATCTTAAAACATTACATAAAAGTGTGATATTAAAAGATTAAATCAAGGTATCATAGGGATGTGGAACCAACATAAAACCGGAAATCATTACCATAAGTCAAGGATAACCACTGAGACATCATAACTTAGTTTTATTAGAATAATATTCCATTTACCATAAATGGAATATATTGATAAAAAACATTACCAATGTAATTGGAGGGATATATAATTTTGGGCCCACCCATCATATTCATACCATGAACATGTATTAGTATGCCACATAGATAATACAATGTAAGATTGATTTTCATCACTTTTAATCCAATTATAATGGATTTTGAGTTATATACATGGAATTACCACTTTAATAAAGGATACATATGTCTAGGTGAATACCCTTGAGTGAAAATGGGGATGGGTGTTCACTACACAAATATTTGTAATGGAAAAATCATCATATAATTTCATCACCATAACTAGTGTATATAACGATTCATGAAAGGTTTTAATGAGTGTGAAATGTAGTATCTAATTAATATAAAATAACATGGATAGTAAAATGGATGTTTAATTACATATTCCAACATGATTAATTGGAAATAAAATTGCATAATAAAAAGTTAGTGCATGAATAAATAAGAGGATAGAATCATATTGTTTCAACATTGTAATGGATTATGTAAAGGTTATAATGGTTGGGAATAAATTATATATCATTCGTATAAAATAAGTGGGACATTTAATTCATATTTATAAATACATTAAAATGTAATAATTTTATATTCAAAAGTGTAAATACCAAGAAGGTTCTTGAATGGAAAAGAAAAGAGAGATCCCTTACCTTGAGAGGGCACTTATAAATGTTTGGTAGGATATTTCTAAGAGATTGGGGACACCTTTTGAGGGGTTTAGAGAGGGATAGGGAGAGTTAATTCATGATTAATGGATTTTAAGAAGAAATTAGTGGTGTATGGATTTGTATTTATAGAAAAATATAGTGGAATTTGTTTTAATTTACAAATATAGGATTTGGACTCTATCTAATAAAATAAGAAAAATAAAAAAAATCCCTAGATTATTTCCATGGTTTCATCAAAATAAGATATGTTTTTAATATTTTATATGGTCAAGAACCTAACATATTAAAATAATACCATTGGTGATGTGGAAGTGAGTCATGTTCGTAAAAAACTTGTTTTTAAAACCATAAAATAAAATATAGGTTTTGAAGGCTTCGTTAAGTGTTTATGAAATTAAACAAATAACATGAATTAAATATTATTTTTAAACGGGAAATCTATATATGGCATTTTATTCCATTTATGAGATTTATTACAACACTTTTAGGCTATTATTATGTCATAACATAGACCACATGTTTATAGCGTATTTAATTTTAACCAATTATTTGAATGTATCAGAAAATTTTGAAAAAATAACCATTGGAAAATTCTAACAATGTGATTTCAAAAATAATAAATATTTTAACAAAATTATTCTTTAAATATTAGAATTTACACTTTTTAATCTGTTTTACCATTTATTGAAAAATATCATGTTTTATAATAATAACACTTTTTATCATTATAAATATTATATTGGACTTCATTAAATTATATTATAATTCATATATAAATAAATATTATTTAATAAGAATATTATATGAAAATAGAATTCATTTCAAAATTGTGTGTTCTAATTAAAACAATATATTTTCTGAAAATACAATTTTGGTTTCTTTTTACTATAATCTTATTTTCATCAATTAAAATATAATTGTATATATAAATTAATAATGAAAAGGTGAAATATAATTATTGTTTTATTTAAAATAAAAAATTACCAATTCATACTTCTAGAGTCTAGATACATAACACCTTATTACACTTGTGCACGCCCTAAGGGTAAGGTGTGTGATGGTTGTGCTTTCTTCAGGTGGTTATAATAATATAGCTTGGGTTGTGAAATATACATGCTCAAACTTATCCCATAGGTGGGTTTTTTCATATTTTAGTTGATGAATTTCATTTTGTCCTTTTTAATGGAAAATAAACATGATTCTATATCTATTATAATCACTAATAAATGATATTAATAGGGTATGGTCCTATTGGTCTAGGTCATAGTTTCAACAATCTGTGTAGATTAAACTTTATCATATCCCATAATATATACTAATTTTAATTTTTTGTAAAATGACTATATTATAAATGGTTAACATATTTTTTGGTATTTTAAATCCAACCAGATATTTTTTATAATGGTCCAATATAACCAAATTAGTGCCTATGATTACTATAACTACATCACTTAATAATGAATAAATAAATTCCAAAAGGTAATTTCATTTAATAATGTTTGGTTTGTCACATTCATACCTTGTTTATAAATTTAACCCTCCAAATTTTATTTCACATACTAATACATATGAGGGTACTTTTGTTTCATCACCTATTATAGTTCTCATTTTCTTACTTAAACTTTTTATTCCACCATAACACTTTGACTAGGTGATTTTTCTTGTTTCCTAGAACATTTTCTCTATGATCTAAGATCTTCACTATCTTCTCTTTGTATGAATGATCATTATCTAAGGGTACCACCTTTGGATTTAATATATGAGAGGGGTATAGTATGTAATTACTTAAGAAGAATAAATGGATTACATTATGTAATTTGGACAGGTTATGTGGGAGATATAGTAAATAAGATATATCTCTTGCGATCAAGGATCTCAAAGGGGACAATGTGTCTTGGACTAATATTTATATTATTCCCAAACCACATCAATTTCTTCCATGGATATATATGAAGGAATGACTTATCTCTAACCTCATACTCTAGTTCACAATCATTATTGTCTTTATATATTTTATATAAACTTTTTGTGGATTTCATATGATGTTGGATGGTTTGAAACATCTATGTCATTTCGTGGATATAATTAAGTCCCTTAAGCTTCTATTATCCAACTTCATCTCAACATGTTGGATTCTGACACTTCTTTCCATATAGATCCTCATAAGGTTCCATTTGAATTATAGAATGGAAATTATTATTATATTACAACTACACTATTGGATGGTATTAATCCCAAAATACTTCGATATCCTTTGTACATGATATCAATATATCTCCTAGAGTTTGAATGGTTCTTTCAAACTGAACATCTGTCTGTTGGTGATAAGAAGTACTAAAACTCAGCTCTATATCCAATGCTTACTGAAGGTTTCTCCGGAATATATAGCAAAAACTAAGATATCGATCATATACAATTGAGAGTATAACTCCATAAATTCTTACCACTTCCCATATGTATATCTTAGAAAGCAGGTTGGTAGATAAATATTATTTGATATAAATGAAATGCAATGATTTTTAAGGCGATAAACTACCACATAAGTGGAATTATTTCATTTAGATGTCCTGGGGTCCCTTCAATAAAATCCCAGGATATGTTTCCCCATTTGAATAAGAGTATAGTAAATGGTTCAATCATAATATTGGAATTTTATTAATCATCTTTGAATTTTTGACACAAAATTTATCAAGATAAAAATTCTATAATATCTCTATTTATGTTATAGTGATCTTCACATTGATAATTTAGAGAAATTATATCTATAGGGAGAATTGTAATATACATTTGGATTATAAAATACTTAATTATATATTTACACAAAATAATCTCAATATTCAACAATTATGGTTGTTATATTTGATAAAGGATTATTATTTTTTAATCCATTACCATCCTAGGACGTTCGAAAAAGTTGAAGATACATTGAGTGGAAAGGATCCTGTAACCCTGTCCATGATGAGGATTAAAAGTGATCCAATATTTTTGGACATGAAAAGTATGAACATGGGAATCATAAAAGGGACTTCATCCATATTACTCAAATAATTCTGCTTCCATTTGATTTTAAGATGATCAATGAGGCTAAACAATATGAGGAGAAGCTACAAAAAAATCTAAAAAATATTCTGAAGTTCAACTTTGATAAATATAGAATCATAATGTTTGGAAAACAGATATATATCCCATTAAAAATGCATACCCAAAATAGGGTAATATTAGTATAGATATATTGATTAGCCTCTTCTTTAACACTTTAATGAACTCCTCATTTTTATCATTCCATAAATACTTCACAGCATTATAGATTAATTTGGTTAGTGGGAATGAAAACTGTGAAATATTTATAGAAAATAAATGATATTACCTAGCTAATCCAATGAAACTATTGATCTCAAACATAGATGTTGGTATAGTCCAACCTTAGATTTATTCTATTTTTTAAGGAAAAAAATATCTCATTTTATGGTGATAAAATTCATCAATATTTTTTATTTATATAGGTTATTGATATATTAAGAACTCAACCTCAAATTTAGTAGAAAGAACAATCCATTATTTGATTAATATATTCTTTCACAGTGAGAATGTAATTAAATATGATCATTTCCATTGTCTTGATATTGTTAACTAGATATGATTTCTAATAATTAAATAATATCCATTTCTCAGGATGATGATTCCAAATGAGATCTATCCTTATTATTACACATTTATATAATTTTAGTGTGATTCGTGATGTTAAAGATGAAGTACATCTCCCATTAATTTTTTGATTTTTTTAAAGGATGTCGATCAATACCCATAATTCCATAAAATTCCACTATTGGGAGTTTCACAATGTTCACTCGGAAGTTCATCATGAAATTATAAATAAGGTATAATTTATATAATTTGGTTGAAATAATTTCCCCATTTTTCATTCTCACTAGTATATATACTTACATGTTTTTAGGTGGTGTTGTAATAGTTCTACTAAACTTTCTTAATATGATATAATTCATAGAACTATGGATGATAAGACTTCCTTTCACTATTTTATTCTTGGTCGAATCATTTACTTCCTCAAAAATAAACTTAGAGGTAAGAATTTTCAAAATGTTTAAAACATAAATGGGAAACTATATGTATATAAGGGATAAATCATAAATAAAAAATATCTTTTAACCTATAAATTTATAGGATTAATTCTTTGTTTCCATGGTCTTATTCCTAACATAAAATTTCATGGGTATTTTTTCCCTTAATAATGGTTTATAACAATCGTTAAAATTTAATAAATCATATCCCTTAGGAGTTTCAAACTAGTTGATTAATACATGGTCCTTTTTAAACACTTGGTGATTATTGATTTAATACCCAATGCACCCTTTTCGTGGTTATTACCCTAAGGTATAAGTTTTCAAGATCCAAAACCCACTTGTACTATCTAGATAAGAGTATTATTTCATTTAAAACTATTAATATATAATTTAAACTAATTTAGGGATGTTTTACTATGTTTTTCCTTATCTATAATGATTTCATAAATTGTTTATAATCCTAATCCCCATAAATAAATATACCTTTCTCTGATGCCAATTAAGAAATCCTATATAATTAATAAATAATAATTAAGTATTTATAACATAAAGATACACTTAATACAATATTATAATATCATGATTCTTAATGTATTTGGTTAATTGGATATATAGAACAAGAATATTAAACATGGGTACAACAATATTATTTAAAACTCTGAAACATTCCATTATTTTCCCTTGATTCTTCTATTATTTCAAGAGATAACATGGGGATGTACATAAGAAAGGGGTAATCTATAAATCCCAATAAATAAATAATCAAATGATAACATCATCAAATTAAAACATGTTATTAAAGAGGCATTCCAAGGTGATATAAGGGGTTAAAATCATAAACATTAACATCAAAGCATTATATAAGATAATAACATCAAGGCAACATAGGTATGTGGAAACAACATATAAAATGACATTGTATGAATAAGTCAAGGATAACCATTGAGAAATCATAACAAACTATTCTAAAGATAACATAACATGCACCATACCTTGTATCTCATGAGATAAAAATATTACCCAATTCATTTTAGGTCTATATAATTTCAGGCTCACCCGTGACATTTATATCATGTACAAGCATTAGTGTGCCATATATAAAATAAGAACAAATATAATCAGTTTTAATCACAATATAAAGGAGTGTGGGTTAGATAAATATAATTCCCCAATCAATAAAATATAGTTTTATCTAGGTGAATACCCTTGACTAAAAAAGGGGATGGTTATTCACTATACCAGTGTTTTCCATGGGAAAAACGCCAGAACTTTCTTGACAACATAATATAAGTACATAATGATTCATGGACTTGATTAATGAGAGTGAAATGTCGTATACAATTACATATATAATATAAGTTAAATAAATTGTATGTGTAAAAACACATTCCAATATGAATAATTAGAAACCAAATGGAATAATATAAAGGAACTACTTTAATAAATAGGAGGAAAGAATCTTCTTATTTAAGCATAGTACTAACGTAGGTAATGCTTATTAGGAGAGGGGATGAATGATCTATCATTAATATATGATAAATTTTATGGTAAAGGGATAATTATAATTATATTTAAATATAATAAATTTATATTAAAAAGGATAAATATCAAGAATGTGTTTGAATGGAAAATAAAAGATAGAGACCACTTTCCTTGAGAGGGTGATTCTAAAAACATGGGAGGATCATTTTATGAAATTGGGGAAACACTTATAGGGATTTAGAGAGGTTTGGAGATATTAGATTCATGATAAAAGGGTTTTAGTAAATAATAGTGGTATACTAGGTGGGTATTTATAGGCAAAGAGAGGGTAATACTTTATTAATTATCAAACATATGTTATGAACTTGATATGATAAATTAATGGAAACCAAAAAATATCGCATGGTTTCTGCCCATGGTTTCAGAAAGAGTGGGTTTGTTTTAAATATTGTACAAGTTCAAGAACCTAACATTTAAAATAATAGCATAGGTATTGTGGAACTGAGTCATGACTATAAAGAATTGATTTTAAAACCTTAAAATATAATATAGATTTTGGAGGACTCATTAAGGTTTTATGAAATTAATAAAATAACTTCAAAGAAAACTGATTTTAAAGGGGAGACATATATTTTATCCTCTATTCTATTTATAGATTTTATTACATAACTTTTGGTCTATTATGATTTCAAAATATATATCATATATTTATTTCATATTTAATATTTAACCAGAAATTTATTTGTCTCAAAAATTAATGAAAAACCCACCATTGGATAATTTATATGTGATTATTTTAAAAATGATATTTTTTTATAAAAATAATTATCTAAATATAGTAATTTACTATTTAAAATAAAAATCCCCATTCACTGAAAAATACTTGTTTTTATGATAATAACAATTTTCCAACCTAAAAAACATTATAATGGACATCATTAAATTATATTATCATTTGTATATAAGTAAATACTATTTAATAAAAATATTATATTGAGATAAATTCTTTTATAAAATTATTTAATTTATCAAAATGTTTGTCTTAATTAAAATTGTATATTTTTCCAAAATACAATTTTTTGTTTCTTCATACCAAAATAAAATTTTCACAAATTCTTATATAAATTAATATACAAAGTAATAATGAAAAGGGGTAAATATAATCATTATTTTATAAATAAAGGAAAATAGGAAAATTCATAATAAAATTTTCTTGATTTATTACCCCTTATTACACCAGCATACATTCTAAGGGTAAGGTATACGATGGTGGTGTTTTCAAGGGGTGGTTTGGTGAACAAGGTTTTTGTTGTGATCTCGATAAGCTTGAACTTTTCCGATATTTTTTTTTTCAGGTTTTAGATGTTAAATTTCATCTTGGGATTTGTTAATAGAAACTCCCAATGATTTAATCTCCCTTGAAATCTCTAATAAATGGGATCCATAGGGTTCAATGCAACTAATTGAGTCTATCACTTCTTTTATCTGTGTCAATTATAATTTATCATAACCATTAATATTTATATTAATCTTAATGGTCACTATAAAATTAATATAATATCAATTGTTAAGATGATCAAATTTATTTAAATTAAACGTGATATATTTTAAAAAAATCTAAAATTACCAAAGTTGTGTGGTATTTTCAGTAACTACATAACTTAACCTGTAGTTTATTCACTCAAAAAAGGAATTTCATTTATATAATTTTTGGTTGGTAAATCCTCCCTTATCTACCCCCTTACTATAGTTCATTTAAATTCTCAAGAGAGAGAAAAATTATACTAAAACTCAATTAATATATACCTAAATCTATAGTGTAACTAGTAATATCTAATAAACCACCCTATTTTTCTTATTTATTTTATATATCCAGATTTAATTAAATTCTATTTTTATTGGAAACACAACCCTTTTTTGATATTCTTAGTGGGTTTATTTTATTGGATATCTTAACATCCACCCTGGATGTATTGGTGGACCTTTTTGAATTTTTTTCCATACTAACATACCAAAATTTATATTTAATACTTGAATTAGTAAATAATACTACATTAGTACAAATGGATCCATATAGAATTTGATTTTCCTTTATAAAAAAGTTTATTGTAAGTCAATCATGGGAAGATTCCAAACTTTTAAATTTCAACTCAATTTTGAGATACATAATATTGAGGGAGTTCTTATAATCCTTATATTATATTAAACATTCTTCCCAATTCTTATTTAAGATATTATTGGCTTCTTTAAAAAAAATTATCTCTTTCACAGAGTTATCAAACTTCTTTAATTTTTTTGACCTCCATCTACGCATCTTAAACATTGATTATGGATTTGTATAATTTTTAAAATTCATGGATATATTTTAAAAATATTATTTTATATGAAAATTTCCCAAAAATATACCTTTTTAATTATTCTTCAACTAAGGAAAATATTTTATTACTAATTGATATAAATTATTCCTTCACCTATATAAGGCCAATGAGAGAAATTCACTTTCAAATATTCTTAATTTTTTCATTGTCTGTTTCATCAACTAACACTTATAGTTGTTAAATTTTATCAAACAATTCCTTATTAATAATAAATATATTGATGACAAATACTATAATAACATTTTTATATAACCCTTAACTTTAGTGAAGAGGTAATAAAAGTTATTCATGGACTCATCTTCTGTACACTCTCCACAACATGAACGTTTTTCTACAAAAAGATCACTTTAAATTAATTTGGTAGATAAACAATTATCCATTTGAGAAACTTCAATTAGTATTTTAACCCTGTTTTCCTTAGAGTATTTTTTATAATTATTTTCCAATTGTTTATTCTTGATATTAATTTTTTTTGAAACCACTATTTCCAAATTGGTAGGGATGGAAATTGGATTCTAAATTTATGTTACTGATGAATATTTATCAAATGAGTAATTCATGTTATTTTGATAAAACAAATTGGGTCTGAATTTTATATCCAATAAGAGGATACCAGGTTATCTCAGATACCAATGGAAGTGTCTAAATTTGGAGGATCAGTGAGAGGAGGAGGGTAAATTAGTGATCTATTTTTAAAACATTCCCCCATTAATTTAACCTCTTAAACCGATTAATTTCTCAATACACTCTTTATGTTTCTCTCAACAAAAAATTAATAATGAAGAAAATAAAACACACAAAAACTAACTGGTTTTTTTATAAGGTCATATCCTTAAGCATTACATAATTTTGAGTTTATTAATTATCTTACATATGAGAATGTTTTTTGGCTTATAGTTTTATAGAATTAGGCCATAACTCATACATAAAAACATTGAAATAAGAAGTGGAAATTTGTTATTGGTATCTATTTTTTCCATAATAAAAAATTTTAAAATAAATCCTGATTTACTTTCATGGAAAATCTCTATGAATTTCAACTTGAACTATTCCTTTCTCTTACCATCCTTAAACCCCATGAAAAACATTTTTAAAAAATGAGATAAGAACAAAATCTTAGTAAGGGATATAAAAATAAAGGAATCTTTTAGTTCCATAAAAACATGAAAACCTATGAAATATTAACCTTTATATAAATATTATTTTAGTGAAATAAATAAAAAAATCATGATAAAATACACACAATATTTACTAAAATAAATCATTTAATTATAAAATAAATTAATTGAAACTCATTTTCAGTGACTTGGAAAATCATATTCATAAAACCCTTCAAAAACCCTTTTAATTGGAATAACCATACTAAATACTTCAAATATAATCATTACCCAAATAATTATATATCTTTAATAGGTCTCACCCTTTGTATAAGCTATATCAGTTTCACTCATGATCCATAATGGGTCTCAACCCTTTGTATAAGCTATATTACGCTTACTCGTTTCTTATGAGAGATAATGGGGATCAACCCTTTATATAAGATATATCATCCTCACTCATGAGCTATAATGGTTATAAAATCCTTGTATAAGATATATCAAGCTCACATTTTTGACATAAATCTCAATTACCATATCATGAACAAAACACCTTCATCATAAAAACCTATGAAAAACTGTATTAAGCCCTTATGAAAATCACTTTTAGATAAAAAATAACCATTTATTTTAAAACCCCATTTTCAATACTACAATACCCAAAAAATATAAAGATTTATTTTTTACATAAGAAAAAATGAAATATTGAAAAGGAATCAAAAAATAAAATAATGTATATAATGGTTGAAAAGTCATTATCTCCATGTACATTAAGAATAGAACATTTCTTTTTTTCATTCGTCAAAAAATTACGTATGAAACATGTAAAAAGATTCTTTTCGGAAGCATTTGAAAATAAAGTAAATAGAGAAATAAAATGTAAATTTTAAATATTTTCTTCCCATATAAATTTATTAATAAAATTATTCTAAAAACATGGACGTGGTAGAGAAATAGTTGCAGGGGAAATGTTAATAGATGATTCTTTTAAAAAGATAAGTCCCTTATCAGTTGAGAAACAACTGAACTGTAAATCCCGTTAAAGAATAACATTAAATATCATTAAATATAAATATAATAGATACATTCATGATATAATATGTCAAAGGGGTAGTATACACAACACATAATGTAGTGTAGGTTTATAAAATCAAAATATTCCTCAATCAAATGAAATCGAGATGAAGTTCTTTACCTTAAGTTTGATTCATCACATGTGTCATTATCTTCCTGAATAATAAACTTGTGTTAATTGTTTAATTGATTTATAACCATTATAAATTTTATTATTAATTTTATTTCACTTATTAACATGTGATATTCAATTACATAATCAATTAATTTTAAGTTAAATGTTTTGACCATATTTGGTTTATGATTTAAGATAAATTTGGAAGGTCGAATTATGGTCAAAGTGTCATTATTTTAAAATATAAAGATTAATAATCATAAAATAATTATCATATTTATAAATAAAATAAAATTATAAATCCAATCATGGAATATGGTTATAAAAATTAAATAACATTGCGATCATTGATACAGTAGATTGTAAGTACGCATGAGTAACCTTTACATTTTTCAATGACTTTTATGGAATGAAGGTAAGTAAAATTTATCTTTACATAATTATAATTTTAAAATAATTACCATAATAGCTTATTTTAAATACTTATATATATCATTATTATGATTTTTAAGTGAAAAAAATAATCACATTGCTTTGAGGTGATGGTAGTCTACACGTCCTCAAGCGATGTTATCACTTTTTCAGTGAGCGAAAACGTAAGAATGAAAATGTTATATTATAATTTAAAAATTATATATATGAAATTAATATCACATTATATTTTTTATATCACATATATTAATTATCTATATACTTATTACCATCCATGTAACGCGTTAGTGAAAATGAATCACATCGCTTCATGTGATGGTAGTCCATCGTACACATGAACGGCATTGTCACATCCCTTACGTATTAGAGTATAAAAATGTTATATACGATATAATAAATATATAGTTATAATTATATTATAAATATCATATATAAATGTTATATCCATCATTATACCCAACTATGATAGGTGGTAATGGAAACACGAATGACATCATTTCGTGAGGCAGTAGTTTGTTGAACACATGAATGATGATTTTGCAACCCATTTGATGGAAGTGTGTATTGTTGTAGGTAGAGTACTTAATTAAACAAAATAAAATTATATTATATATATAATTAATTTATTCTATAATAATTTTATAATTATAATTTAAGAGAGAGGGGAAATAAATAAAACAAAAATACTGGTTGATTAATGCTACCTCCTCTTCATGTATATCCTTTTGGTTTTCCCGAAATTCCTTCCTTGGTTGGATTTATGCCCAAAATAATTATTCTAGGATGATATTAAGGAATTTTAAAAGTTTTTTTGGTTTTTATTGGTGGAAAAATTTTGTTTTTAAGGTGTAAAAAGAGGGGGATAGGTGGTAGCCTTTTATAAGTGAGCGAGTGGCACACTTTCAATTTGTTTGAAAGAGTGAGTTCTATGCATGGTTTTTCATATAAATAGGACCCAATAATGGAAAGATATAATATAATGTATAAGGTCAAAATATATTAATAAAATGGTTGATGTAAAATTTTATAGTTTATTTGGACACTTATGTTTAATGTTTAACCACTAAGTAAACTCATTTTAAACCTAATCGTTGTAATTAATTTTTATTGTTTTCTATAATCACTTACATAAAAAATTATGTTTTAATTATTAAAAATTATAAATTAATATTATTTAAAATATGGAATAAATTTTTAATGATTCAATTCACATAATTGGAAATTTTTAATTTAATATTAAGCTCAAAGATTCTGATAGACAAATAGTTTTTAATAAGAGTATTTTTAGAAAAAAAAGATTATTCTATATTACTTCTATGAATAATAATAATCATTGTATGGAAATAAATGAATAATTGCTAATATTTATTATATATATTTCATTTAAAAAATTTCCATAAATTAATATTCTAAATAATTATAAACGTGAAATATTATGCATTTTAAAACAGGTTTTTGAAAAATCTGATTTTTAAATCAAGATACAAATTTATATTAAGAGCAATATAAATTTTATTATAATGTAATTAAATATATTAAATATAACTAAATAATACTTAGGTTTCTTTATAAATTATTCAAATCATATTTATACTATTAAATTATGTAATTTTTTAAAAATGAATGACTTTTACAAAAATCAGCATGTTTCACTATTCAATGAAAAATCCATATTTAAAAAGTCCCAAAAAATACCCCGAATTAAATTTAGATATTCAAATTCCAAAAATGAATTTTTATTTTTTAAAAAAATTTATAATTGTTTCAAAATTTAGTTTGAAAATGGGTGTGCTAGAAAATGGTGACAGAAAATGTTTTTGAAGAAAAAAATATAGTTTAATGCGTAAAACTGGAGTTGTTTTTATCAATTTTCTAGAAAACTCATAGGATTAATTTTAAATATTATATTTAATATTTAATATATAAAATTAACTAATATAAACCAAAAATAGAAATTTATTAAATTTATTGGTATAAAAACACTTTTGCGTATTAAAATACTTTTTAGAAAAAGATTTCCTACTATTTTAAAAAGGGTTCTATTTTCATTTCAAATTTATTGGAAATAAAATAATTCAATTTATATACTTTTTTAAACCATTTTTTTATAATTCATTTAATATTGTTCATACCCTCAATTTTAATGGCTAGGTGATAACTATAATAATACTAATAATAAAAATGTGTTTTGTTTAAACTCAGTATTGCATGTCATGCAAGTTAAGATGAGTGTTGTGTGTAATGAAATATGAACATAGTTTTTCATGAAAATTAAGATAAACTCAATTTTCATGTTTTCTATACTATCAAATGTGATTTTATTATTTTTAAAATCATTATATGTGAGATTTTTTCAAGGTTGAAGATTGATAGATTACTCCTTGCCTGGATTGGTTAAACTCCCCAACCATAAGTTATTCCACTTATTACACAAAAAGTGACATAACATAGTCTCCCAAAATTCATATAATAAATCCCATCATATGTTTTAGCATCCCATTGGAGTGTATTTATACTACATCACATAGTTCCATGATCCACTCAAGTTATTTTAATTTTACATACCATAATCATCGAAATCAAATTGAATGCCTCACACAGTTAGTGAATGACTCGTTTGACAAACCATCAAGTAGGATTTTAATTTCACCATTATGGAATAAAACATTTCATAATTTGACTACTTCACATTATCATGCATAAGACCTTAGTTTATTTCCTTTTATGATATATTTATGTCATTGTACTCCTTATTCTCTTTATTAAATAAAAATAGGCTTTCAATTATGAATATTTTATTAGGTTCACCATAATTGACCTAAATTTGTTTTTTCAAGTAACAATAGTGTTAAAGAAAACTCTTCTAATTTTCCTTATTATATTTTTATATTTACAAAAAATTATAAATATTTTCCATATTTGATTTGAAATATTTTTAATCCTATAAAACATGAGATATTAAAATAATTGAAACTTATTTTAAATCTTGGTGAAGTATTAATTAAAATCCTTGTCTAGACTCTAAATATTTAATTTTTTTATTCTCTAAAAAATAAGTGTATTTAAATATGTTGAAATATTAATACATGTGTTCATTGACTCATCTAATGAAACATGGAAATTTTCTTTGAATCATAGAACTCATCTCAATATTGTTATTTATTCATCATCTAAACTTGAATCATAATCATTTGGGATTTTCATGATTTTAAAACCAATGAATATCAGGTCTTTAGCATCTTCTGATTTTTCTTTCCCAATTCTTTAGAATGTTAAATCTTAATGTCATATATTACATTATCTCCGTGATCATAGAATTTCACTAAGTAAATAACTCATATGGAGTGCACATTTTACTTTTATGTGGAGTCTAATAACTCTTATGAAATATTCAAATGAAATTTTCCTAGTTGGAATTAATTGTATATATATTTAATTACTCTTGTGAAGATCCATAATCACTTATACATGGATTGTATGACTTATACAAAATTTAAAAATAACATGTACATAGTTTATAATCACTAAAAAAGATTTATTATTCTCGTGGATTACTAATAATAAATTCTAAATGACTCATACACAAATTTCTCTATGGGTAGTGATGTGAACAAAGGTTTTAGTACATAAATATTACTCTATTTTAAAATAATATTCAATAAATAACATGACAATCCATGCCATAACTGTAACAGTTTAGTGTATTTGGAAAGTAAATTCATGAATATATTATTTCTGTAATTTATTCATTATATCTCATAAATTTATTCAAAAAATTTACCCATTATTACATAACCTTCTGAAAACCATTCTTTATATCCTAGGGAAATGAAAAATAAGAATGGATGAGCTCTGATGCTCAGTAAGTGTAAACAACGTAGATATAAATCGATGATCATATGCAAGTATAAGATAAAGGTGTTCGAGTATGATCATAAATTAGGAATCTCATAAATAATTTATCATGGATCATAATCCTGAATCAAGATATAAATATTTCGCATTTAAATCCTATGAATCATAATAGTGAGATATCTTCAATAATCAATCATTAACCATAAGTTCAAATAATGATCAAAAAACCATCATAACTATATGGAACCATCAAATTCATATAAAAAATTCCACATATCAATGTTAAATAATGAGACCATAAAATCATAGTGGTGTAGTAATCAATTACTACATCCCATATAATAATGTAGCAAGAATCACCACCTATTTCCCATAGTGTACAATGCATCCCTACTAGTTTCCTATAGTTAATCGAGTAGGTCAACTTGTTTCCCATAATTATCTCATGAGGTATAAATAATTATATAATTTATTGTAAATTAATTTGATATATATTTTTTCCATAAGATTATAAAACATTCACTATATCATCATAACATTACCCATGGAAATGAAACAAGTTTCATAAACATTTCATCATTTCATCATAGCATAAACCATTACAAATAAATGGGTTTCATAAAAATCTCACTATCATAATAATAATACATCTATAAAAATAATAATTATGGTATCATTGGATCATATCCATAGTAAATCAAAGTTAACATCAAATGATGTTATCATAGTTAAAAATTCTATTAAAAGATAACTGGATTATTTGTTATAAAAAATAAACTTTTTATTTTAAAATAAATCATTTTATATAAATTATTTATAAAAAAATTAAGGAAATATTTTTTTTTTGAAAATAAACATGGAAAATTGTAAAGTAGTCTTCAAAAACATTGACCATTCATGACTTCAAGAAATTTTTTTCTTGTCATGTTTGTTAAAATAAATATTATGTTCACATTTTTGTTGAAAATTCAAAATAACCTCGTTCAAAAAATTACAGAAGGATTCCTTTGAAAAAATTTTATAGAAATTTAACCATGGGTAAAAACTAATTTCAAAAATCAATATAATATATTCAAAATCATTATTAATATTAATTTAGAAAACCTAAATATTGGAGAAAAATATTTTCTGACTAAAAGAAGAGAAATAAGGTTATCGTTTCTTAAAAACTTTTTTTATACTATTATGAATTTCCAAGAGAGAAAAATGGTACTAAAACATAAAAATTTAAGAAATAAATATAGGAGAATAAAAATTAAATGGATTTATCATATATAGTTTATATAATTTTCTAAATATAAATTTAACCATAAACAATCTTGTTTAAAATGTGATTAAAGGGAGAGGGATAAATTTTTGGGAGGAGATCAACAATGATGCAAATGGAATCTAGGGATTCCCTTGATCAATGTTCTCCCCCATTTTATTGGTTCTTATCTTTTTCTGAAAAAACCAACACAATGAGAAACCTATATTCCAAGGACTACACTAATGAATTTGGAACCCGCGATTTCGAATGGAAGATTCAACATGATCAAAGATCTGAAACTTGATGAAGTAAAGTTGGATTTGCCATCATTCAAGGATTCATTCAATAGAAGAATTATTCATAAGTGAAAATCGTCTCATGTTGAATCAAATCCTTGAGATATGTTTGAAATATTGGAAATGGGGAAAAAAATTAGATCAAGTGACCCGTTACCCCTAACGTTGAGATGCCTTGGAAACTTGATGACCTTGTTCATCGAATCTCGATTCTCCTGGGATTCTTATTTTAGAGGTTTTCATCTCTTGGTAGAGGTATCTTAACCTATCACTTTAATTCAGAAGATTCAAAGATTCTATCATAGAGCACAAGATTTCTATTCTTGAATCCACAATGAATTCATATCCATTAATTTTAAATAGAATTTAATGTCTATGGGGAAAGGAATGCCTTATATTAGTTTTTGATTCACCTTCATCGAATCAATTGGGTCTTCTGGCACATGAAGATTCTACACAACATTTTTATGGTAACAAAATATGTCTTAATAAAGAAACCGATCAGGTGGGTTTTGTCATTTTTCATGGATAATTGTGGAGATTGATCTTAATTACACCAAAATTGAAGATGTTACTCTATTTACTCATACCGATTATATATTTATTTTTATTAAATGTGAAAAAATACCTATTTTCTTGTGATGTATGTATAATTATTTCCAACACTATTGATACATGTTGGAGGAAATATTTCTATGAAAGTTGTGGGATGAATGGTCATTCTTTTAGTAAATGTCACTGAAATGAAAAGGGGAAGGTTTCTGCTATCATAAATCCTCTACCTCAAGAATATAATGTGCTTGGGAGGTTCAAGATGTTAAAATGGGTTGATGTGCGATTCTTGTTCAACTCAATTCTCTGAAAACTAATTTAAAGGATAAAGATACCATACTATATGATATTCCCCTAATTGGAGAGTGTAGTCTCCCTTCTATGACATAGAATGATCTCAATGAGGTGGATACACCAATGGATTAGTAATATATTGAAGGATTGATATATTCTCAATAGATGGGTTCTCGGTCTGGATCAGCTGTGAAGACTCCTTATTCCCTCCCTTTTATGGATTAACTTACTAGTGATGTGGAGAACAAAGAGTATAATGACTGTTTATTTTATTTGGATAAAGGTGAAAGTAAGGTTCATGCCATAATTAATAAACACTTACGGGCTGAAAAAAACCCGGTTAACTCCAAGAGTCATAGTGTAAGCATGAAATTATATTTTCTTCAGGAAGGGGCTTTGAATGAAATAAATCCTCCACCCCTCAAAGTATAGAGACCCAAGAATTTTCTAAAAGTGTTTTAGAGGTTCCTAAAAGTAGTATCACTCTTGATATTCTTAAATTTATTTAGGAATCCAATTATTATAAGCTCAAAAACTCCTTTGGAAGTCATAGAGTATTTGAATTTTATGAAAATCAGAAGCATAAGTTGGGTGGAAATTGAACTATCTTGGGTGGTGACAAGGTTGAGAGCTGTGATTCAATGAGAAAATGTAATAAAACCTTAGTGGATGAAGAAGGATTCCAATTTTTAATGCATCAAAAATCAAAAATCCATGAGTCTCTATCTCATTTACATGATCCATATATTTTGATCCATATACAAGATGATTCTCTAGGATGAAAGTCTCTATAGGTTTCCCCTATATGGATTGAGAACCCAACGGGAAGGAGTGCTGATGACACTGGGAAGGTAAATTGGTTATATCCACCCTATTTAAACAATCTAATAAGGATTATTATATATCATTTCGAAAGGCCTCAGATGAGGAATATCAGATTGCACGGATGAAAACATGAATATTTTTACCCCATAAGATCAGTTGGGGTAAATTCTCATTGCAATCATCAGCATGGAAGTGATAAATCTGTATTTAACTCATCTTTAAGTCACCTTCTAATTAATGGAGCTATGGGAATTTGGTTCCAATTATTATAATGCATTGTAGAAGATGTTATCCATTAATTTTAAAGATTGACCCAGATCTAATACAGAAATGGAATTATATGATTTTTCATAGAAATTTAGTATATAATCTACTCAATGTATCACCTAAATTCGCATCAGATGATGAGTTTTTATCCCCAAAGGGGCTAAGACATGGTAGTGTGGTTGATACCCAAAAATAAAAGGGAGGTATCATAGAAAAGTTTGGTCTAGAATGACTTGAATGTTTTATTCTTTTTTTTAATTTATTATTCACTATATGCATTATTTACTTGATTCCCTCTTTCAGTATATATATTTATTTTATTAATAAATGTTGGGGTCATGGTCTTGGTTTTTTTCAAGACCATGTATAAGTTGTTTGCATAAAATTGGATTGAGACATAAATCTCTTACCTAATGTCTTGTATTTATTCGTACACATTCAAACCTCTGGTATAGAAAGTAATAATTTATTATAAATATATTTATAACCATACATATATTTATAATACCATATATTTTTTATTTATAACATTTTATCACCCGTTTATTAATAATTACATATTAAAATCACTATTCTAGATGATAACTGTTTTTTCTTTCATTAATGTTTTGGTTTGGTAGTCCAAATATTTGTAATTTTATCATATTTCAATAATATCTTTAATTTTATTCCTATCATAAATTTCATAAATAATAATTATTTACACATTTTTAACCATTCATATAAGCTGGTGATGAAAAATTAATTACATCACTTTCTGGAGACGGTAGTTCGTACGTACAAACTTGTGATGTTTCCAATTTTTAATGGATCAAATAAAATAAATATAAATAACAATTAACCTTTTAAAAACCATAATAATATCATATATATCATATATATTAAAAAAATACATCATTATAATAAAAAAAAATTATGCGGTGGTGGAAAATTAAATGCATCGCTTCTTAGAGGTTTCAGTCCACACATACACTCGAGAAATGTATTATTTTCCCATATGATGGAAAGGATGTGGATAGTTGTTGTTCCATCACCAAAATATAAATTAAGTATATTATAAATGAAAAATTCTTCATTTCTAATGGATAATTTAAATTTTAGATTAGGTAAAAGAAGAAATAAAATTGAAATTACACAGTTAAGAGTGATACAACTTTACTGACAAACAACTTTTAGCTTATAACTTAAGCATTGAATGGACGGTATTTCGGAAATCAAATAAGATCTAGGACATGTGTAAGAAAAATAAGAATGTATTATGAATGGTCTTTGTGGATCTATAATTTTAAAAATTTGTGAGTAATGGAGGATAAGAGGTACCCTTTTATAAGTGATGGGATAAACACTCTTTGAATTACATAATTTTTTAAATTAATATAAATTAATTTTTCTATAAAATTGGAAAATTAATATATTTAAAATATAAGATGAGTAGGAGTCTAAATTATCTCATCCAATAAAATTGATATAGGTTTAGGTGATATTTTTATCCTTATCTCTATAATTTATCCTCTTGTTAACCCTTTTGACAATAACCACAGTATCAATGTTTTTACCCTTTATGATTCAAGAATGTTACCATAAAAATAAAATTGTACTATAAATGCTTAATGGTGTGTATTTTCAATCATATCACATTCAATCGGATGAATATATGATTTGTGTGAACTTTATATCATTTAATAAAATATTATTTATTATAAAATATCATTAATTTTATTATTTGAACTATTAATTTAATTTGACATTAATTTAATCATCATTGTAGTGTAATTAGAATATAAATTTTAAATAATTGATATTATTTGAAATTTATCTATAACATTATCAGAACCCATTAATTCATCAAACTTGTATTACTTTTAAAATATTTAATATAATTTGGTATATTTTTATATTAATTGAATAAATACACTATCTATGTTTCATAATAATTTAAGTTAATTATTCAACCACTAAAAAATAAAAATACAAATTATTATAAAAAAACAAAAATTTATAATTCTGATAAAAAAATTTAATTGAAGATAAACTCGTTTTATCATTATTAAAAAAAATTAGATATATAAAGTCAAGAGAGTGACATTTTATATTTATCCATTACTTAAATTAATATAAAGGACATAATCCATGAAAAATGTAACCAAGTAGACATATTTTAAAAAACATGGATGATATTGGTCGAACTAAACTCATATAATTGGATAAATTCATGTTTTAGGGAAATTTTAAATCCGTTCCCAAATCATTATCCATGTTTTACCTATTTTAACCCTATAGAGGTGAATTTTTTTTACTAAGGTTTCCATTCATAATGAAGAATAATAAAATGGGTCTATTTAACAAATATGAGCCTTAGTATTTTAAATAAAGGATCCATTTTTCTTGGATTCAATTACTACAATTGGAACAAGTTCATTTTACAATAAGTGTGAAAAATGCAATAACACTGTTTTTAGACTAATGCATATTTTAACATAAATGTGGTTTCATTATTATTTAATGACCTTTAAAAATTTTAGATGAATATTAAAACATTTTATTAGATATATTATCTTTTCAATTCATTAAAATCATACATCATTATAGATGGCTCTAATTTATTTAAATAATAACACATTGTGCATATAAAACTATTTTTGAGAAAAATATCTCTATTTTCCTAAAAAAATTATTTTTAGTTATAAACAATTGATAACTAGTGAACTTATTTTATTCATATGTAAAAAATATTTTTTTATAATTAATTATTCCCTATTAATACCCACTAATCAAATATCTATGTGAAAATTTTCACAATAAATAAAAACATTTCTATAGTATAACACAGCTTGTTAAAACTATGTGTTACATGTAAATAAAGATATAAAATTAACAAAATTTACATGTAAATAAATATATAATAAAATATAAGGATGTTAAATTTTATCTCCCATATAAACATTTCTCCCTAGAAACTTTTTCTCTAAAATATAAATAACTAAGTATATTTAGAACTCATCACATCCTCAGGTTCCCACTTAGCTTACCCTAATTTATTTTTATGCTAAAAAAACAATAACCAAGTTAGTGGTATTATTTCATAAAACCATCACTCTACAGTCCAATATATATACCGCATGTTTTTCATATGAAGATAAAGCACAAAAATATTAAAACTTTTAATATAGTAGAAGTTAATGATCAGGTATATACTTCCTTGGGTGAGATACATGGAACACATCATGAACTTGAGTGAGATTTGGTGTAAGTTAAAAAAGATATGCTACCATCCCAATTTGATATGTTCTGAACCAACCTAGGTGACTTCACGAATCACCCGAGTTAGGCCATTACACATGCCAAAGCACATTCTTGGTCACCAAGGGTTATAGAAAAACATATGGCATATCCAACTAGCACTTGGGAGTAGTTTCTCCACTGGTGAATAGGAATAACCTAGCCATAAAATGGGATGGTCACACCTATAATTTGAGTAAACAGTAGTATAAAAATTGATACCATAGACCAAAATAAACATTATAATAAAATATTCCACAATAGGACATACAAATGTATCTAAAAAAACCCAAACTCAAAGGAAGGGGGTAAATTAAAAAATAAAGACAAAGTATAACCCAATGGTATCAAAAGTACAACAAATAATCAACATGAGTCCATCCATGTGAGACCACATATCATCCTAAAAACATATGATGAAGAAACTCAAGAAGAGTCACCTAGGAAGATTATGCCCTTTCCCTTACATTCTTCCTACAAAATAAAATATACAAATGAAAAATAATGATCATGTATCATGTGAGGAACGAAGACCAGTAGGATACCATCATGAATCTATCTAAGGATTTTAAAATACAAACCAAAAACCTAGTTTGAAAACATTTTAAAAACTATGAAATTTTGAAAACAAACCAGTTTTAAATGAACCTTAAAAACCCCTTTGGTTTTCCACTTCATGAAAAGTATGGTTTTCCAAAACTATTTATATACATGGATCAAATAAATAAAAAAGTTCACAATTCAAAACATACTCAACATTATCAAAAATTCATAAGGGTGAGCATAAACATTAATATAATTAGACAATTTGAGTGGAAAATGAACAAAGGGATACAATTCATATCTGTACAACGAAATGGAATTAATCAAATGAAGTAACAATATAAAAAATATTACATGATTAATGTGCACCTCAGTATATAACTATCAGGAATATCATGAGTTGGTAAACAATTATATTTGACAGCTTTGCAATGGAAGCTCATATGGAGATTCTTGGTCTCAACTCCAATAGCTCACATTGTCTCTTGATAACCAATATGGAAGCTCAAATGGTCTTTAAAACTAGAGGATCAATAATTACCTTGGAGAAAAATGGATTCTTTCATGGTCCTCCATTTCGAGTTCCACATGGTTCCTCAAAAAAAACTTCTCACTCATGTCCCCCAATTAACCCATGTGATACTCCATTCAATGAAATCCAAAAACAGGTTCCCATATCAATCAATTTATAATACAATCCATTTTACAAGAAAAACATTCCCAGTTTTATCAAAAAACTTTTTCCATGATAAAACCCTTCTTAAAAACACATTATAAATCCATTTAAAATAACAAAACCTATTTTTTCCATTTTATCAAACACTTGGTGGGCATATGAGCCACACCCTTTGGGAATACCCCCACTTTAAACAGTAAAATTTCCTTATAAATCAGTGAAACACATCACAAAAATAATTATCCCAATGAATAAATCATATAAATGAAAATTTAAACATAAAAAAGATCATTATAAATATAATGGTATACCATGGAATACTCTCTTAAATATAGACATATACCTAATATTTGTTGTAAATACCATCACCCTTAACAAAGACCCCCTGTCCCAATTGGTATAACCGAGACTTACACACCTAAGACATAACAAATAATACCAAAACCCACTAATTAAAGTCCCTAAATTCATCCAACACCACCCCGGGGGATCTAAAAATCCATAAAGAAGGAATAATAAGGATTAATGAGGGGAAAGAAGGAATAAATTAAGATGAAATCTTTAACATCCCAAGAAAATAAAGAATATAACAATATCATATTTATTAATATTTTTGAATTAAATATTAATTTTAATTTATAGTGGATTATTTGTATGAAAGTGTACTCAACACACAACAACAGGTTTCTCTGAAATCTTATGTTGTACACAACATTGATTTATACTAAAAAATTATATAGTAATATTATTATTTTAAATGGTAGTTAATGCCTAGTCTTTATATTAGCGGGAATGAACATAACTAACCATATTATGATTAAACATGTTTTTCAAATGTTTTTACATTTATCTAATAAAATACAGAGTCTTAAAATTGAAATGGATCCAATTTTAAGCATAAATACACAAATATTTTTTTAAAAGTTCATTTACCACCTTTTGATGGCGAACCCTTTTTAAATATTGTTTTTTTCACTTTTATATGTTCTATTTGAAAAAAAATCAAAATTCTTCTATAGAATCAGGACTTGAAAATTTAATTTGGATTAATTTTTGGTATTTTTTTGATAAAGATCACTTTTTTAATGAATTGTTAAAAATACTGCATTTTAAGTCAAATATGTCTCTTAATATAATTTATTTATATAGTTAGATTGTTATTTTAATTGGTTTTAAAGTTTAATTAGATTATATTTTTATCATTGAATCTAATTTTGATCATTGGAAGTAATTTTTATTTGAAATTGGATATAAACACATGTCAATATTTTGGTAGTTTTTACTTCTTAAAAACAAACTTTTTGGTTTTTACAATAGAAATTAATTTTAAATTAATTTCTGAAACTGATGTGTTTTTAATTCAGAAAAATGGATTCCATTTTTGGAATCAGGAGGTCCAATTTTTTTTAAATAGATAGCTTTTATTTTTTGACATTATGAATAGTAACTTCAGTAAATATTTTATTTACCATTGTTAAATGGTAAATATGGTAAATAAAGGTAAAAAATAATATTATTATAATATTAAATTATCCTAACACATGTTCTAACCCAGTTGGATGAGATATATTCGACCATGGGAATCCTTTTGTATATTTTTGGATATAATGGATCCACTTCTGTGTGAAAATTACATTTAATTACTTTTAATATAAAGTTAAGGAAAATATAACCCTAACATGTATCTTTTACTTAAAAAAATTATATAGGGTTATATAAGTGATATATTTTACTATAAATAGTCATTAGAAATATAAAAAAAATTCCTACATAATGGTATATTATTTATAATTTTTATACATCAAATAAATAAATATATTTATGACACAATGATGATGTAGTGATTACCTTATTAATGAATGATTTAAATAAATTAGATTATAAATATCAAAATAAATTTATTTTGAAACTTTTTATGATATCCATTAATTGTATGGATGATAATGACTTTTTATATATAAATTAATGAAGTTTTTTATAATGAATCAAGTTATTATGGATTTTTATAAAGTTATTATATGAATAGTATAAAAATTGACCTAAATGAGTTTTTAAAATAATTAATATTTTATTAAATGATAAAATAGTCCTAAAAATCTACTACTCAACCACATGACTTATATAATGTTTAAAATGTTTTTAATTATCCATTTTTGGGACTCTTTTCATTTTATAGTTACTATAGTAATCAAATATTTTGAAAATACTTGAAGACATGGTAAGAGTCAAATTATTTAATTAAGGGTTAAAACTAAAAGATAAAATTATTTTTATGACCTAAACTTGTATAAAACCCATTACCTAAGAGTATTTCTACCCATATGAATCTTATTTTATAAATATATCACTTTGGTTTTATTAAAATTCTAAAATCAATTAATAGAAAAATAATACTTTCAAACTTTCCTAAAGTGCCCCTCCTCCCTCTTATAAAAGTACACCACCTCTAACCCATTACTAACACCTATCAAGCCCTATGGCTCATCCAAAATCTGCTCCAATAATCTCCCAACATTCCTCCATTCTTTATAGAATCCTTACCCTAGGAATAAGTAAATTCAAGAAATCCCTTTGGCTCAAATCAAAAGAAGTGACCTGATTTGAGGTAATGTCTTCCCTCGAGTTCATTTCCACTATTCTTTCCTTATCCACTCCCTATGATATTCTTATTCTTTGTTTATATAAAAAAATAAGTACAATTAATATATTAGGTTTTTTTATTATAATTATTCTTACTAAACTTACAGACACCTCCGTATAATGGGTATAGAACGTACTATTTCTATGGACGGCGAACTACTACCTCATGAAATGATGATTGTTCAATATTATCCTACCACCTACTATGGTGGCCATTATAACAGAACTATAATTATATAGGATATATATGTTATTTATTTTATCTCTATACTTCATTAATTCTCATTTATAACTTACATTTATGCTTTTTATGTTGTATAAATACGATAATTTCATTTCAGGATGTGTGGACTATCTCCCCCTCAAAGTGATATGACTCATTCATTCTATACATGGAATGTATAAAGGAAGGAATTAATGAATTTATGTAACATATATAGCATATATATTATACTGTAATTTTAATATACCTATGTACCATTTAGTTTTCAGTCCTTTTAGTATGAAATAGAAATGAAAGTAGTGTTCATGAATACGTACGACTTATCGTCTCCATGAATGGTGCATTTCATTTCTTATATCCAAATGTCATTGACTATTTTAAATACATATATACTATATATATATGATATCTAAATTATGAATATCCTTCTTTAAATAATGTAATTTTGACCACAAGTACGACTTGTAATTGTAACAAGTTCATTTTTACTCAAGTACCGAACATTGAAAAAATTACGAATACAAACTTGAATAATTAAATGATTATTATAGCAAGGTAATAAGTTATATAGAAAATAAAAAAATTGCAAATGTTTCTGAAGCAAGTATAAATTAACTAAATTTTGTTATTAAAGAATAATGAGTAACATACATGATGATTCAGACTCAAGGTAAGGGACTTGGTCTCAATATTATTTCATTGAGGCATGTTTTGATAAAGTACACCTACTAATTTTACACAGTGTTTAATAACCCCATTGAAGTTTACTTTCATTCAAAATGAATATTTTTTCTACAAATAGTTTTACTAAATGACAAGAAGGAATTTTTTTAACATATGTAGCGAGAATGATCTCTCTGCCACCGTAATCGTTATTTGGATTCCTCTATAAGCCTTAATGTTTTTAAAAGGAAAAAAGAAACCCCTTTTTTCCATGTTTGGGTTTTTTAGTATTGAAAATGTTTTTTGAAATGGATTGAGTATTTCAATGTCTTGAAATGATTTCTTGTGATTTAAAATGAAACGTTATTAGTGAAATTTTGATATTTTCAATATTTTATGTGTTATGATTATGTAATAGTACATGGACATTCAACTAGTGTTTAAGTGATAAAAAAGGATGGGTGGTTTTGTGATAATCCAAGGATGGGTGGTTACATCATAAACTCCAATTCATTGGGTATGGAAGTTGGTCGTATGGCTATTCCATTTTTAAGATTGATTTGTGGAAGTTGACCATATGTTTATTCCATTTAAGAATGATAATGTCCCAATTAAACATTTCATATGATATGTGTGAATTCTATGGGTTTATGGTAATATTTTGGTTATAAAAGGGTTGGAAATGAGATTTTATTCATTGAAGAGTATTTACTACTTCATAAAGGTGAAAAGTATTCCTTATTAAAAAGTATTCATGGTTTTCATGTTGTTTTGAAAAACTAGCATTTTTCCTTCATCTTGTATCCCTCATTGACACTTTTATGCTCATCCCAGGTTTTGAAATGTTTTTTATAGAATTTATAGGTGAATTGAGTCAAGCATGGGATCAAAGAAAAGTTGGGATGTTTATCCATGAAACAAAATCGTGTTCTTTTTTAAAAGATTTTATTTTATATATAGTAAGTAGAAATGACAACTTTGTAATAATAAAGTTTCTATCTATAAGTTATGGCCTAATTCTCAAAAACTGTAAACCTGAAAATATCCTCAATGTGACTTATTAACTTAATTCAATATTATATAATTTTTAAGGATGTGTCCTTATAATTGGTATCATAGATCGGTTTTGATAACATTAGGAGTTAGGATATTGTTAAATTAATATCCCTAAACTAATTTATGGTACGATTGAAATGATATAAATTTTTTAGATTACCATGTTTCTTCTTCTAAGATATGCTTGTTCAGAATGGTTTTCTGAAGAGGAAATAGGGAAGCAATGCTGGGAAGGCAAATAGTGGGGAATAACCTTCCAAATCATTATCCTCATATGGTTGGAATCAGAAATGAATAGTTTCCTACAATAATGGAACAATTGAATCAGGCTATAAATGGTGGTGGTATCCATGTATGAGATCAACTATATCAACCCCAGAGGAACATGTCTATAGGGGATCGTTTCATGAGGCAACATCCCGCATCATTCAGAGGATCATCTAACCATGTTAAAGATGAAGGATGGATCAAAGAACTGGAAAAGAATTTCAATGTCATGAGTTTTATAGAAAATCAAAAGGTTAGTATTATTTTTTATCATTTTGAAGGGGAAAAAGATCAGTGGTGGTCGATGGTTAAAAAAACAAGTATTGTGAAGAGATTGGTGATCATGGTTCGGACGAATTCAAATATATGTTTCGTGAGAAATATTTTCCTAAGGAAGTTCAACTAAGGAAGGAAATAAACTCTTGGAATTTTGGTAGGAGGATGACTCAGTGGCTGCTTATGAGGGAATGTTCACTCGACTGGAATGATACACTCTATATTTCATCGGAGGTCTTGATAGTAAGATAAATTAATTTTACTTGGGACTAAATCTGTGATATCAAAAAGCATTAGCCTCTATTGAATTAAAAATTTGTGAGAAACTTTTCAGATGTTATGATAATTTACAAATGGAGTTTTATAATGATCAGGTGTTCTAAGAGAGAAATAAAAAGAAGAAGTCCAGTTGGCAGGAAAATGGAAGGAATTCATCAAAGAAGCTTGAAGTTAAGAAAATTAAATTTCCAACTTGTGAGATGTATGGAAAAAAGCATCCTAGAGAATGTTTATAAAAGTCTGGGAAGTGCATCTGATGTGGTAAGACTAGTCATATTGCTCATAATTGTAAGGAAGATGACCAGGAGGGTAATAGAAAGATATCGGTAAGATAGTTTAGTTACAATGAGTTTGGTCATTATGTCGATGTGTGTCCAAAGTTGATTACCCATGGTGGAAACCAGTTAGATCAATAGCAGAAGGGTGAAGAAAAATATTTTTCTACTATAATGGTTGTTGTGGGACCATCAAATGAAGTGGTATGAGGTACTTTTTTGTTTTTTCAAATTATTCCAATGTGTTGTTTGATTCAGGATCTAAACATTATTTTGTTGCTGAGAATGTTTTGTTAAAATATGGAATTCCACCTCAAGAAATGAATCTAGAACTTATGTTAAAAACACATGGGGGAAATGGTGAGGTAAAAAGAAATTATAAGAATATTCTTATCCTTATTTGTGGAGATAATTTACCAGAATATCATGTTTTTTTACTCTAGTAGATTTTGATGTTATTTTAGGAATGGATTGGCTTTCTGTTTACCATGTTATGATTGACTATAGAGCTAATGAGGTTTCTTTTCAGAAAGACCTTCAGTTTGTGTACAAGAATGAACCATTATCTCTAATAACATATTTGGAAGCTAAGAAACTAGTGAAATATAAAAATGAATTTTACCTTTCACATATCGTTGGAAACAAAGGAACTAATCATATTAATGATGTTCTAGTAGTAGATGTGTATCATTTTTTTACTAATGAGTTACTGGTATTATACCTGATCGGGAAGTTGAATTTACTGTTGACTTAGTTTCTATTGCTAATCTAATTTGAAAAACCCTTTATTGAATGGCTCAAAATTGAACTTTTATAGTTAAAGAAACAATTTCAGCAGTTTTTAGATAAATGTTTCATTTAACCTAGCACATCACTGTGGGATGCTCCAGTCTTGTTTGTTAAAAAGAAATATGGTTCAATGAGACTTTTCATTTATTATTGATCCATGTATAATATCACTATTAAGAACAAGTATCATTTTCCTCATATATATGATTTGTTTGATCAGCTCTATGGATCCCATAAATTTGCAATGATTGAATTGAGGTCAGGGTACCATCAGTTGAATGTAAAGGAAGCAGACATCCCAAAGACCATGTTTCATAATAGAAATGGACATTATGAATTTTTAGTTATTTTTGGTAAACCAATTCACCTACTGTATTCATGGATCTTATGAATATAATTTTCTTTGAATTCTTGTATAAGATTGTGGTTGTGTTTGTTAATGACATTTTGGTATATTCCAAATGTAAAGAGGAACATGAAATTCATTTAAGGGTTGTCAAGAAAAACTTAAAAGAAAAGGTATTATATGGGAAATTCAGAAAGTATGAGTTTTGGTTTGTAGAAAATTTCATTCATTGGTCACATTGTTTCAAAAAATGGCATAATTGTTGATCCTTCTAAAACAAAAGTTGTTGGAGAATGTCCAAGACCCAAAAATATAATGTTGATTCGTTGTTTTCGTTGCTTGGTATGATATTACTGCAGCATTTTTGATTAATTTACACAGTTATCTAGCTCACTGACTAAGTTAACTTGAAAAGGTGTTAAGTTCATCTGGACAAAAGAATGTGATGATTGTTTTCTGGAATTGAAAATAAGATTTGTGAATGCTCCAATTTTTGTATTACTTTCCAGAGATGGATAATTATTTATCTATAATGACGATTTTTTTAAAGGACTTGGTTGTGTCCTAATTCATAATTATTAGTTAATTTCTTATTATTCATGTCAGTTGAAACCTCATGAGTTAAATTAACCTTTGCATTATTTGAAATTAGATACTATTTTTTTGTTTAAAAATTTGGTGGCATCATAGGAATGGTGTAAATGTGAAATATATATTGACCAAAAAAGTTTTAAGTATATATTCATTCAGCAAGAATTGAAAATGAGACAGAGGAGATGGTTGGAATTAAACAAGGATTCTGATTGCACGACTCATTACCATCTCTGAAAATCAAATAAAAAGGATAATGTTTTGATTCAAAAAAGTAATGCTACATTAAACATGTTATGTTTGGAACAAGATCATTTGATTAATTATTTGATAAAATTTGGAATAAAATCTTTGGTGCGATAAATTCCTTGGTTTTGTTTCAGGTGTCATTGAAATCATCTCTATCAGACATAATTAAGAAAGCCCAGAAGGAAGATCGTGAGTTTCAGAAAAAGATAGAGTTGGTTTAGAAGGGTATGTTTCTAGACTTTAACATTGATAATGATTTTATTTTGAGATTTGGGAAGAGGTTATTTGTGCCTTGTGATTCACAGTTGAAGAAGGATTTGTTATTTGAAGCTCATAGTTCTCTGTTTTTAGTTCATCCCTCTAGTACTAAGATGTATAGAGATATTCAGGAGTATTACGGGTGGGATGGAATGAAAAGAGATATTGCTGACCTTACTGTGAATTGTTTGACTTGTCAATAGGTTAAATCATAGTGGTAGTTACCTAAAGGTATTCTTTATCCTTTACCAGTGCCAAACTAAAAATCGTAAAATATATCCATGGACCTCATTGTGGAATTAACAAAGACATATCGAGGTAATAATGCAATCGGGGTTATCGTTGATTGATTGACTAAATCTACTCATTTCCTTCCAATTTGAGATACTTTGTCTCTAGATCAACATTCTCGGTTGTATGTTAAAGAAATAAGGAGGTTTAATGGATTTCCCCTCTCCATTGTATCTGATCGTGATCCCAGGTTTACTTATAAGTTTTTTAAAGGACTTCAAAAGTCATTGGGTAGTGAATTAAATTTTAGTACAACTTTTCGTCCTCAATAAGATGGGAAGTCAGAATGAATAATTCATACATTGGAAGATATGCTACATGATTTACCAATGGATTACTAGGGAAGTTGAGACCAACATGTTTCTTTGTTTGATTTCTATTATAATAGCAGTTTTCATTCAAGTATACAGATGGCACCAATTGAGGCATTATATGGAAAACAGTGTTGAAATCCATATTTTTAAGATGAAGTGGGTCAATGGATGTTGGTGGGGCCAGAATTGGTAAAAGAGATGGTAGAAAAAATTCAGTTGATTCATAAGCACATGAGAACATTTCAGAGCAGACAGAAAGGTTATATGGATAACCGGAGGAAGGATCTTTCTTTTTATGTAGGTGATCATGTCTTTCTCAATGTTTCACCATAGAAAAGTGTGATGTGTTTTCTTTAGAAAGTAAAGTTTAGCCTGAGGTTCATTAGACCCTATGAAAATTTGGAGAAACATGGATCATTTTCCTAATGAGTGACTTTACCTCCATGTTTGTCCTAGGTAAATTTTTTTTTTCATGATTCAATGTTGAGAAAGTGTATTCCATCCATCCCATGTTTTGAGTCCTGAGGTAGTTTAGTTGAAATATGATCTTTCCTATGAAGAACAACCAGTCCATATTCATGACCATAGAGACAAGGTTTTATAGAATATGGTGATTTATTAGGTTATGGTTTTTTGGAAAACCCATATGGTTGAAGAGGAAACATGGGAATCTAAATATTCTCTAATGGATAAATAACCAAACTTATTTGATAATTAAATAAAATTGTGAGGAAGAAATTTTCAAAAGGGGGAAGTATGTAACATCCTGAGTAAATAAATAATATGACATTATCATATTTATTAATATTTTTGAATTAAATATTAATTATACATTAAAGGGTATGCTATGTTTGATTGCATACTCAACACGCAACAATGGGTTTCTCTGAAATCTTACGTTACACACAACCATGACTTATACTGAAAAATAAAATAACATTATTAATATTTTAAATGGTAGTTAATGCCAAGCTATTGTATTGGAGGGAATGAATAAAACTAACCATATTATGACTTAACATGTTTGTTAAATATTTTTACATTTATCCAATAAATATTTTTGGCTTATAATGGGATGAATCCAGTTTTAAGCATAAATACTCTAATATTTTTTTAAATAGTCGTTTACTACCTTTTGATGGAGAAATATTTTAAAATATAGTTTTTGTCACTTTTATATGATCTATTTGAAAAAATAAACTTCTTATATAGAATTGTAATGTAAAAATTTTCTTTGGATAAATTTTGGGTATTTTTCTGATAAAGTTCATTTTTTTAATGAATAGTGAAAAATACTACATTTTATGTCAAAACATTCTTTTAATCTAATTTATTTATATATAATTATATTATCAGTTTAATTTTTTTAAAAGTTTAATTAGATTAAATTTTTATCATTTAATCCAATATTTTTCCTTGGAAGTAATTTTATCTTTAAATTGGATATAAACACATCTCAATCTTTCAGTAGTTTTTAATTCTTAAAAGCACTCTTTTTGGTTTTGACAAGGGAATTAATTTTAAATTAATTTATGAAACTTATTTTTTTTTAATTTAGAAAAATGTATTCCGTATTTGGAATCATAAGGTCCATATTTTTTAAACAGTTACCTTTTATTTTTAGACATTATGAAGAGTAACTTCAACAAATATTTTATTTCTCATGTTTGAAAGGTAAATCTGGTAAATAAGGTTAAAAAATAATATTATACTAATATTAAATTACCCTAACACAAGTTCTAGCCCTATTTTATGAGATATATTTAACCATGGTCATCCTTGTGTCAATTTTAGGACCCCATGGAGCCACATGTGTTTGAAAATGATATTTAATTACTTTTAATTTAATGTTAAGGAAAATATGAGCTAAACATGTATCTTTTACTAAAACAATTTTTATATGGGGTTATAAAAGTGATATATTCTACTATAAATAGTCATTATAAATATAAAAATATTTCATACATCATGGTATTTTATTTATAATTTTTATACAACAAATAAATAAATATATTTATGGCACAATGATGATGTAATGACTACCTTATTAATGAATTATTTAAATGAATGAGATTATAAATATTAAAATAAATTTATTTTGAAACTTTTTATGCCATCCAAAATTTTTATCAATTCTTATGACTTGTTATATTTTAATTAATGATGTTTTTAGAATGAATCATGTTGTTAAGTATTTTTAAAAAGTCTCGATGTGAATAGTATTAAAATTTACATAAATGAGTTTTTAAAATAATTAAAATTTTATAAAATAATAAAATAATCATAAAAATATAATATTAGGAAAAATGAAATATATTATGTTTAAATATTCATCAATGATCCATTTGGGGTCTCTTTTAATTTTATAGTAACTATAGTAACAGTTTATTATGAAAAGAAAAAAAAGCATGATAAAAGTTAATTTATTTAACTAAGGGTTAAAACTAAAAGATAAGGTTAATTTTATGAACTAAATTTGTCTAAATCCCATTTTATGATAGGATTTAAACCTATACCCATATGAGCTTAAAGATATATCACGTTTTTGTTATTATAATTCTAAAATCAATTAATAAAAAAATTATACTTTCAAACATTCCTAAAGTGCCACTCCTCCGTCTTATAAAAGGAACCCAACTCTAACCCATTACTCATGCCTCTCAAGACCCTTGTCTCATCCAAAATCATTTCCAAAAAGCACCCAACATTTTTTCCTTCCTTCTAAAGGCCTTCCCCTAGGCATAATAAAATTCATGAAATCGCATTGGCTCAAATCAAAAGAAGTTACCCGATTTCAGGTAACGTCTTCTTTCAAGTTCATTTCCACTATTTTTTCCTTCTCCACTCCCTATGATATTATTATTAATTGTTTATATAATAACATTAGTATCCTAAATATATTCGGTTATTTTTATGAGAATTATTCTGACTGCACTTAAACAAACCTCTGTCTAATGGGTATAGAACATACTGTTTCTGTCGACGACAAACTACTACCTCACAAAACGATGATTGTTTAATATGATCCTACCACCTCATATGGTGGAAATTATGATAGAAGCCTAATTGTATATGATATATATAATATCTATATAATATCTATTTTTATTTAGTTCTCATTTATAACATACTGTTATGCTTTTCATGTGGTATAAAAATGATAATTTCATTTGAGGATGTGCGGACTACCGCCCCCTCAAAGTGATATAACTTGTTCATGATATACGTGGAATGTATAAATGATTAAATTAATGAAATTATGTAAAATATATAAAATAGTTATTATATTTTAAATATAATATACCTATGTATCATTTATTTTTCAATCCATTAAATAAAAAATAGAAATGAAAGTAGCATTCATGCGTACATACAACTTACCGTCTCCATGAGAGGTGAATTTCATTTATTATATCCAAATTTTATGGAATATTATAAATACATATATAATGGATATATATGATATATATGATATCTAAATAATTAATATAATTCTTGAAATAATTTACTTTTAACCACATAAACAATTTGAAATTATAACAAGTTTATTTTTCACTCAAGTACCGAACATCGACAAAATGACCGATTTGAACTTTAATAGTTAGATGATTTTTATAGAAAATTAATAAGTTATTTAAAAGGAACAAAAAACTTGAAAATTTTTATGAATAAAGTATAAGTTAAATTAATTTTATTATTTAGGAAGAAAAAGAAACATACGTGATGATTCAGACTCAAGGTAAGGGACTTCGTCTTGATCTCCTTTCTTTGAGGCATGTTTTGATAATGTACACCTATTTTTTTTAAAAAGTGTATAATAAACCCTTTTGACTTTTAATTTCATTCAAGAAGAATTTTTTTTCTATAAATCATTTTACGAAAGGACAAAAAGTAATGTTATTAATGTCTGCGTCGACAATGACCACTCTATTGACGTAATCATTATTTGGATTCATCTATAAGCCTTAATGTTTTTAAAAGGAAAAAAATAAATCCATAATTTTCCATTATTAGGTGTTTTTGTATTGAAAATGGTTTTGGAAATGGATTGAGTGTTTAAATATCCTGAAAATATTTCTTATTATTGAAAATGAATTTTTTTTACTAAAATGTTGATAGTTGCAGATTTTTTTGTGTTATGATTATATAATGGTACTTAGAAATTTGAAGAGTAGTTATGTGATAAACCAATTAACGGGTGGTTCCATGATAAACCAAGGATGGTTAGTTATGTTATAACCTCTAATGTATTGGGTATTGAAGTTGGTTGTTTGTTTATTCCATTTGTAATATTTATTTGTGGAAGTCGACTATATGGTTAAACCATTTATGTGTGATTATGTCCCAAATATACATTTTATATGTTATTTGTTCTTTCTATGGGGTTTATAGTAATAGTTTGGTTAGAAAAGGGTAAGAAATGAGATTTTATTCAGGGAAGAGTATTTACTACTTCAGAAATGCGAAAATTATTACTTATTAAAAAGTATTCATGGTTTATATGTTGTTTTGAAAAATGAAAAATTTCCATATTTGTGTATCCCTTACTGATCGTTTTATGCTCATCCCATGTTTTGAAATGTTTTTCATAGGATTTAAAAGTGAATAGAGTCAAGTATGGGATCAATGAAAAGATGGTATATTTAAACATGAAACGATACCATGTTCTTTTTTAAAAGTTTTAATTTTATGGATAGTGAGTAGAAGTGTCTAATTTGCAATAATAAAGTTGTTATGTATATTTTATGGCCTAAATATCTAAATCTCTAAAACTGAAAAGATCCTCAATGTGAATTATTAGTTTAATTCAATATTATGTAATGTTTAAGGTTGGGTCCTTATAAAATTGACTTCACTTAAGCCAAACCACCAATATATCAACTAAAACCCCGCCAAGGAAGGAGGAGGAGAGCTCTTTGGAAAAGGGAGAAGAGATACACATCTGGATTAAGAAAAAATCACAAAAAATTATGAAATAAATAGGGGAAAGGGGTAAATTCAAATTTTTTAATGAGTTTGATAGGGTTGCATGGTTTGGATGCATATTTAGGTATATCATTTTCCAACCAATCAAGTTACACTGTCAACACAAAATAAATTTCATATTTTTCTTTGGGGTGTTTTACTGTTATAAAAACCATGTTCAAATTGTACATGTCAAAAAACTATATCACCCCTCACATGGTTGTTGTTTGGTTTAGACAAACTATGTGATAATAGCGATCCTTGGACTTTCTCCCCAAAAACTCTCACTTTCAACCCCTTTTACTCTATAACTCCAAGAACACACTCAAGTATAAATAAAACTAAAATTTTATCATATTAGTGATCTAATGGATGTCACAATCCACCGCACCATTCCACTTTATTTCCCAAAAAAACATTTAGTGTTTTTAGTAAAAAATATTTGAGGTCATTGTTCCCTCACACAACCTTCCCACTCCCATGTCACATGATTATCACTTCCACACTACCATAGTACACAGACCAATGGGATCACCTTTATATAGATCACCTTGTTATGAATATCCATGACATTAACAAGATTCTTCACATTAGTGAAATTATGATCTACCTCTAAATCTTCCCACTCTAACCCATGACATGGGTTTGGTTGGTATCTCTTTATTTTGGAGATGTGGAAAAAATCATGAATCATATTCATCCATAGTGGAAACTCTATTTGGTTTTCTACCTTTCCTAGAGGCTCCATAATATGAAATGTTTTGATATAATATGGTTCCAGCTTCCCCTACCTTCCCAAAAAGTGATTATCCTTCCAAACTGATACCCATAAGAACACCGAATCTTCCACATAAAACTCCAAAGGAAGATGTGGATGGTTGGAATATGACTTATGGTGTCTCTGATATGCCTCTAAAAAATTCTAAATTAGTGAAACTATCTCTATTTAATCCTATACATGGTTTGTTCTAACCAAGGAATTCAAACCCACCTCATCCTAGTGAAATAGGGATTGGAACAATCACCCATGTAACACCTAAAATATGGTCATCTTGATCAAATCCTGATTGCTATAATTATATGAAAACACAACCAATGGTAGGTCCCTTTCTCATGAACCACCAAAATCAATCACACCGACCCATATCATATCATCAAGAATTTGGATTGTCCTCTCAGACTCGACATCTATATGTGGGTGATATGTGGTGATCAAGCTCAACTATATTCCCAATGACTCATAGAGTTGCATCCAAAAGTTATATGTAAAATTGTAATCCTAGACGAACACTATCATTGAGTGAAATATATTAACCCATAGCCTCTTGAACATATAGTCAACTGAGGTACTCTACCTTCATAGAATCTCTAATAGGATTAAAATGTTCTAATTTCATCAAAAGATCAATAATCACACATATGTAATCTTTCCCACTTTTAGTATGAGGTTAACTAATAACAAAAAACTATCATGATCATGTACCCCTCCACACTTGAATGGGATCTTCCTTAAATAGTCAAAATGGACTCTGATTCTCATTTTTGATCCTATAAAAATTCAAACATCTAGAAACAAAGTCTATCATGGAAAATCTCATCACGGGCCACCAATTCATGCCTCTAAAGGTAAAAAAACATCTTGGTCTCTTTAGGGTGAATAACCCAACTAGAATAGTGTTCTTCTTGAATCACTTCAAGACGGAGTCTCTATATAACTACTAGCCATATTCAAAAGAGAAGAGAACCATCAAAATATTGAGACCAATCATCCAAGGTCTTCCCACCATATAAAGTTCTTCTAATATACTATCACATGAGGTCAAATACCTACTCAATCCTCACCTGATAAGTGTGAGAGGGAGTAACCTACACAATGTCCAAAAATAAATTCCCTCTTTCCTCCTATAAATTTAGACTCAGATTAATAAACAAACTAATAAAACCCCACTCATTTGTTGATTCCCAAACATCCTACCCAAGAATCTTCCTTCCCAATGTATCTTCTTCTACATTTCCCTTCCCATGTGTGTACATGATCTCAAAGTAAAAAGTATAATGGAATTATACCCAGTTTCATTATCAGTGGTTTAGGTCCCTATATTTTAAAATATAATTCTATCTCTTTTTATCTGAATTCACAATAAAATGATCCTTGAATAGGTAATGTCATAACATATTCAATGCATTCTTAACAGTGGCCAATTAGAATTCATTAATGGGATAATTTAGGCCATGTGGGAACTGCTACAGTGTTCCATAGCTCACCACATGATCATCCTACATTATAACACACCCTATACTCACACGAAAACCATCACAGTAAATATTATAATCTCTCCTAATCCTAGGAATAATCAGAATAAGAACATATGCCAAACGGGTCTGCAATTGCTGGAAATCACTCTAGAGCTTTTCATCCCACTAAAACCTCACCCATTTCCGGGTTAATGCTTTCAAGGGAGAATATAGCCTATATAATTCATACAGAAGTTATTTATAATACCATTCCAAGCCTATAAATATGTAGATCTCAAACATATTCTTGGGATTCTTCGAAGACATTATAGTTAAAACGTTCTCTGGATCCACTGAAACTCCTTCCTCAGAAATCACATGACCTAAAATATTTACATGATGAATCCAAAACTAGCACTTTAGAAATTTTGAATATAGATGATTTTCTCTAAAAACACCAAAAAAATCCTCAAAATTGTCATTATTCTCCTCATCTATATTGGAATATTCCTATATGTCATATACAATCATGACCATAAAGGTGTTAAAAAGAAATAAAATATCTTGTTCATTAGCACCATGAAAATAGCCGAGGAATTGGAAGAACAAATGGAATAACCAATTGATTTAAATTTCTATACAAAATTATAAAAGACGTATTTAGAAAATATTCTTTTCAGTCACTCAAATGGTGGTACCCATATCTTAGGTCTACTTTCAAAAACCAACGGGCCCCTCTAAGATGGTCAAATAAATCATAAATTTTAGGTAATGGATACTTAATCTTTATTATATCCTAGTTTATTATATAGTAGTATATGAAAATATAGAGGCTACCATACACCTTATTTGAAAATAGCACTGACAAATACCATGGTGACATGTTGTGGTCAATTGAAACATTTCTCTAATGATCCCCTTTCTAAACATTCAACTCCATCATCTCGATTTGTTCCATCCAATAAGATGGAAAATAAATCTAGCCCATCATATAGAGAAGATAGATAGTAATATTAACTACTCAATGGGGTGAAAATTATGAGAAATCCTCTGAAAAAACATCTAGGTACCAATCCATGAAATCTATAAGTTCACCTAAATAATGCTACTCAATAGCCTCAACAAACAACATGGAAAGCGGGAATGAGTACCACCCCAACTCAAGAGAAATAGGTTCATTACTCTCTGAATGTGGATCCCACTCACCTAGAAATACGTGATTGATCCAATAAAGAGTAAGTAACTAGACCCTAGTAAGATAACAGTTGACCAATAACTTAAAAATGGTTATCTAATCTATTCTGAAAATTAGGTTGAACACATCAAAGTCCAAAATAAGGAAGTCTCAAACATACTCTTCACTTGCTACCAAAACACGACACTCTGGGCACTTAATACCTTCATCATTCTTCTTAACCAATAGTGTTTGCAGTTCTATAATATAATTCATCAACTCAGACCACATTTTCGAAGAATCAACCATCTTAATTGAAATGAAAATGTGGGATGCACCTATGTAAACAAAATTGATTCCAAAAACGATGCAATAAAAAACATACCTCTAACGATGGATGGCAAGGGATATTAGTCCTTTGGCATGAACTGTGCTACATGGAGACACCATAGATTCGACCCACCCTAATTATTCATCCATTTTTGGGATTCACCCTTATCACGAGGATGAGATCCTCCTCCCTTGGAATCCTCTGACTACACCTAGGTGCCTTTTAGGAAAGAGGATCCCACACTAATCCCACATAAATCCGACAAATATAAGCATTGGGTATGCTCTAACTTCCCACACTAGTGGAACATACTTGGAGTCTATGATCACTGAGTTCTAGGGTTTCTAGTCTTCCCACACTAATAATAGATATTAATTTATGCCTTATAGAACCTACATGAACAGGTACTAATGATTGATATAAACTCTTTCCACTACCTCCCTAAGAATCATCCCACATCATCTTCTACCCTAATGAAGAACTTTGGCTACCAAACATAGAAGGAACACTACATAGACCTATTGTTTCATTCTAATCTACCTCTACAATCACTACCTTTTCAACCATCTATTAATAAATTAGTAGACACATAATAATAGGCATATATCAAATATCTGCACTTAATCTCATCTTAATACCCTGATCCCTAAGGTAATCATTCATGAAGAGATACATAGAAATATTAACTGACTTAGTAAATATAGTGGTATACACCATCACTGAATGATATCATTAATCTAGATTTAGAAACTCATGGGAAATTTTCTCAATCAATGTATCTAGGTAGTATTTCCCATTAAACACCACTTTGAATCTTGTACATGTGATATCCTCATGATTTCCTGAGGGAACCGTCGATTCCAACCACTTTCTACCCAGTCCTTCTAGCATGCATTCAACAAATCCCACTTTAGAGGTGACAGTGGTCCTCAAAAACTTGACGACTCACTAAATATAATCCAACCACTACTCAGGCTCATTGGGTCCAATTTCACCACATAACATCAGTGGATTATGCCTCAAAAACTCTTGATCATGGTCTAAATCCCAATATTCCTCAAGACCACCCACTTAACCCACAGTTTGGATTATATGAATCACCAAATCATCAAATCTGGATCAATGGGAGGGTTTTACTTTAAGTTACTCTCCATTACACCCTCTCTATTCCTAGATGAGGCTAATCTGGGAGGCATTGTCTATAAGATTCAATACATAGTCTCCATCAAGAACAATCCAACATCAAACCACAAAAAAAGTAACAAAAGAAAACCACTAACATGGGCATCAGGAGAAACTTAAATAGCAATGAGAAAAAACAAAATATAAAAACCCATAACGAGGTTAAAACCATAACTAAACCCTAGAACACCAATGGTAACTCATGTTTTGACATAAAAAAGAGCTATCTAACCACTCATGTATTCCTACATCCAATGTCCCTATGTTCATAGCTCTGAATTTCTCCTGACAAATAAAATAAAAAAGGGATATAATAAAATTTTATAATGAACCAACCTCAGAGAACCTCACCCTTCAACTGAGTTGTCCAACCACATGGCATGATGTGCGTTCCAGATTGCCATGGTATAGAAACAAGCACCATGAAATACCAACTAGAACATGGGAATGTTTTCACCACTAGTGAACCAGAATAACGCTCCCATAAAACAATGTGTCCAAACCTATTATTAGAGTTAATATTATATGATAAATATATACCATAGACTGAAATATACATTACATTACAAACATTCCCTGACAAAAAAACACATGGTACATCATAAAAACAACCCAAACTAAAATGAAAGGGGTAAATTTCAAAAAATTGTCCCATGTACAACCCAATGGGCACAAAATACCAAATATGACTCCACAATAGTCCATCCCTATGAAACAAAGTCTCCTCTTGGAAACACCAGATGATGGAAATCAAGAAGATTCATCTTGAAACATGGTTCCCTTCCCCTTACTTGTGTCCTAAAAAATGAAATATATAAACCCCCAAATGGACCATGTAGGGTATGAGAATAAAATCCCAATAGGGTAACACCATGAATCTATTTAATGATTTTACCCATGAAAACCAATAAAATTGTTTAAAAAAATTTCAAAACTAAAACACTTTGAAAACATACCATTTTAATATCAACATCTAAAATCCATTTGGTTTTCCATTTTAAAAGAAATCATGGTTTTCCAAAACAATTTTTAAACATGGCTTGAATAAATAAACAAGTCCACAAGGAAAACATACTCAATATAACCAAAACGGAATAAGGATGAGCATAAACATCAACATCATGTTACCATATAAATGGAAAATTAACTTATGCGAGTAGTACATATCATCACATAAAAATGGAACTAATATAATAAAAATAGAATATAAACAATATGGAATGATTAATGAGAAGATATATATCCAACCATTAGGATTGTTGTGAGTGAGTAAACAAGTATACTATCAATATATGCAATGAAAGCTCACAGGGTCTTCCTTGGGGCAAAATCCAAGAGGTTACATGGTATCTTGGTAACCAACATAGATAATCACATTGTATTCCTACCAAAATTCTCATTCAAACCCTTTTAAAAAATGGAGACATGCATAGTCCCCCCTCCAAGAGATCACACGGTACCTCAAACAAACATCTCACTCACACCCTAGTTAAACCGTGTGCTACTCCATTCCAACACATCTTTAAACAAGTGACCATATAAATCATGTTATAACCCAAGCTATTTTGGAAATAAAAATGAAACTAATTTTTTCAAAACACCTTTTAAAGATAAAACCGATCTCTAAACAACTTTAGAAATCCATTTAAGGTCACAAAACCTCTTGGTTATATTTTATCAAATATATAGTGAGAATAAAAGATGCACCCATTTTTTAAACCACAATTTTAACTCAAAAATTTCAAATCAATCAATTAGAAACCAGAAACATGGAATTTGAGGAAGAATAAAACATATAAATGGAAATTTAGACATAAAAATACAAATGTGATTAGAAATTTAAAGTTTTTCTATGGAAAATTACATTAAATAGAGACACCTACCACCGATTTGGTCCAAAGCTCATCTCTCTTAACAAAGACTTCCCTAAAGTGGTAGAACTAAGACTCACACACCTAATCCATAAGAAATAAAACCAAAAACCCCCATTACAACCCCAAAATTCATCCAAAACCTAACCTAGGATTCCATAACTTCATAAAGATAGAAATAATGCTTGATTAGGGTAAAGAAGGAAGAAATCAAGAATAAATTGACTTAACTCAAGAAAAAATATGAATAATACAAGATAAAATCAACCACGGATGGGGGAGAGATCCATGGATAATGGGGGGGATCTTCACATGTGGAAGGAAGGAAAAAAGAATCCCCAAACCTTTTTAAAATGATAGAGGAAAAATGGTAAGTGTATCATTTTTAATGAGATTGACAGGGTCATAATGTTTGGTCGCACGGTTAGGAAAACCATATGGGTGAAACAGTCAACCCAAATAAGCCCCATAGTTTTATCTGGGATTTTATATAATTTGAAAACACCTATTAAAACCTTAAAAAACTGAAATATGAAAAACTACAGCACCCATCGCATATTTACTGCATGGTTTAGGCAAACTGTGCACTAACTGTGGTCCCAATTACGTCTCCCTAAAAACTCTCAGTTTTGACTCCCAACACCAGAGAACTCAAATAACACACTCAAGGATAAATAATACATAAAATTACTAATGAGCCAGTTTATGTCACATTATCAGGAATATCACAGGTGTTGATATATCTTGTCCTCAACTACCCTTCTTTACGAACCAAATTACCTATTTCTAAGGGTATATTCATAGGAATAACTTGTCACCAACATTTTAATCTAGATATCACCAAATATTATTATCATAACATTTTTACCAATTATGAGATACCCTTATAGACTGTGGAATTTTTTTAAACTTCTCTTACGTCTCCTTATCTTACTCAAGTCCTAATAGTTATCTTTCTCTAACTTCATCCCAACATGATGGGGTTTTTTACATTTTATCATTGAGTGATTCATAAGTATCCATTTTTATTCTTTAGTAAAATATATTATTTTATGAAAATTAGAATATAGAAATGTGTTTATCCCAATCACCCTTAAAATACATTGAGAAAAATCTCAACACGTATTCTACAGTTTGAATTATCCTTTTATACTGAGTATCTTTCTATGGATGACATGTGACACTAAACCTTAACTCTATATCCAAATACTTCTAAATATATCTATATAAATTTTTTGTAAACCTAAAATCTCAATCATATTCAATTGAGTCATACATTATGAAATATCACTACTTAATTTATATTCTATAAATATGACCAAGGGAGAAATATTCTCTGATTGTACTGAAATGTGATAATTTTATAAGATGGTTTATAAAAACACCAAATAAAATTATTCTCATTAGATGTTTTTCTTAGTCCTATGATGAAATCAATGGTAATGTTTTTCCATTTCTATTCTGGTATAGGTAATGGTTGTAATATTCCCTTATAATTGTATCTCCCATTCTTAATTTTCTTAACTTACAAGGAATTATTATATTCACTCTATAATATCTCTTTTCATGTTATCCCACCTGAAATATTGATTTAGATATATATATATATGAATAATTCCTTGATGAGTAGAGAATGATAAACAATAAGCTTCTTGTAATAGTTCCTTCTTCAATTCTTGTATTTACAAAACTCATAATATATTCTTGAACCCTATTATACCCTCACAATCATGGTTGGACTCAGGAACATTTATGACCTTCTTTTACAATTCCATGTTTTCTTTCTTCACCACTTTAATACTCACATGGATATATGGTAATACATTCATCAGTGAAATATATGATTTCTCTGGAAGGAAGAGAGATGGAGGACCATCTCTCTCTCGAACCGTGGTCGATTCGAGGTTTCTCTTCCCCGATTGCTGGTTTTTAATCTCTTGGATTCTATTTTACTTGTTCCTCAGCACTTCAATTCCCATCTTTTCTCTATTTTCAGGAGCAATGGAAGTGATGCGCAGTGAGATGAAGGCATATCGAATGAAAAAATTAAACCGGTTTCATTTCTTGATGCGCTAAAAGGCACAGATCTTAGCTCTGAAACCTTGAGGAAATCATCTTTTCACAAGAAATTAAGGGATAGTCGACTCGTGGTGGAGGCAGATCCGGAGGCGTTGAAGCAACGATCTCAAATCTGTAAGGTCTCAGTTTTTGGGTGCATTTATTATCTGAAGGGAGACAATCCATGGATGAACATGGATCTCAAACTGATAATCTCGCATGTTTGGGGCTTTAACGACTGGAACCTCGTTCGAATTGGATGCGGGTACTTCCATGTTCTTTTAATCTCACATGAGGAGATTGACCGCGTCTGGAGAATCGGTAACATCCATTTGAAACTAGGGACTCTTCGCATATCTGAATGGGATTTCTCTTTCAACCCTCACACCCATAAGAACACGGCGGCGTAGATCTGGGAGCATTTACATGGTATGAATTTTTTCTTCTAGCACCCAAAAACTCTAAATGATATCGCCTTGTGCATCGGCACCCCATTGAAGATCGACCACTGAACGATCAATGCTAAGCTTGGTTTGTACGCACGGGTGATGGTGGATGTCAACCTTGGGAACAAACTTCCGGATTCAATTTCTTTTAAAGCAAATGATTATAAAGCGGAGGTTATTCTGGAATACGAGTGTCATCCCCCCTTCAATGATCTCTACAAGATAGTTGGTCCATCCCTCAAAAATTTCCGGGTGACGAAGAGTCATGTGAGGGCTAATGATGATCAAACTAAGGAAGACAGGTGGACTCAGGTGAGACAGAAGAATAAGGCTCCACCCATCGCCTCAGGGATGCAAGATAATATCACGAAAAAGGCTGAAAGATGGGTAAAGAAGATATCACCTATTAGGGAAACCCCTAGCATTAAGTGGTCTGATTTGGCCGAGGAGGAAGAGACTGAGGATGTGGATGCTGTGCTGAAGTCCGTGATTGAGACTATGGTGCGGGACGTCCTCGAGCAACCTATGATTTCATCTGAAGGTTCTGACTCAGGCCAATGCATTTTGGGCATGGACCAGCAGGTTGTCGCTCATGGTTTGGCTACTAGGAAGGACCTCACTGTCATGGAGATCACAATCAGGCAGTGCCTTCACTCTGATGAGGTTATGTCTTTGGGTGTTGGTCTCCAGGCAGTGGCACATATGGACGGTCCTATGGTTGAAAATTCTGATTTCATTCTCAGAGAAGAGATTCAACATATAGTGTGAGTCATTCTTGCTCAGTCGAGAATGGATTTCCATCATGACTCTTCGGGTTGGGGAATTCATACTGAGAACTAGGTGGAATCACATGAGATTGTAGGTATGCAGATCAATAGTGTCGTGGCACTATGAAGCCCATGGGTGCGGCTGAAGGTATTCTTTCAGCTTCCATTTTCCCAGAGAATTTTGTTGCTATTAATGAAGGTGATTACCAACCTATTTCCCAAATTATTGACACTGATTCCTCTAATACAGTGGGTTCACAACCCACTGACACAACCGTTGATAAGGATTTTACTAGTGCTGTGGGTTTTCAACCCACTGCCAAGGCTGCTGACAAAGAAAATTCTAGTGCAGTGGGTATTCAGCCTATTGATGAAGACCATGATCCTTTAAAGGTCCCTGTCCCTCTTGCTCATCCTGTGACCAATGAAATTCTAAGCACCCCCAAGGTGACAGGCTTATCTCAGTAGACAGTGACAGTGGGCTCCATAGCCACTGTGACAGTTTCCTCAAGCACCCCTGAAACCCTCCCACCTAATTTGCCTCTAAAAGATTGCAAGACACCTCCGCATGGGACCACAATCTCTTTAGAAAAAAATAAAGGTAATGAAGATAAAATTGTATCTAATGTCTCTTCTAGTTCTCCTAAGGTTAAATAGGGTAAGCAATCCACTCCAACAGCATCTCATGAACCCAAAAGTTCATCAAGAAAGAAGGGCTCGGGTGGAGCAAAAAAAGGGTCTTCCAACTCCAAACGCAGGTTTAGATGAATTGCTTATTTTGGAATTGTTAGGGTATATCCAACTCTGACACCATTATTGTTTTTAAAAGATTTATTTTAACTCATAAACCAAAATTATTATCTATTTCTGAGCCTAAAATTAATTTCTCTATGAAATATTTACACTTGTGCTCTTTTGATTATAATTTCCTTGGCACCTGCAAGGAAGGAACTTCCACTGAAACCCTTTGGGTTTTTTTATCACTCACACTTGAAATCTGTTAATGTTGTCCCATAATTGGATCAAATGTTTACTTGTGAGTTTTCCTTTGCTGGAATTCATAATTTATGCACTATGATTTATGCTAGGAATAGATACCAAGATTGAAGATCCCTTTGGGGTGACCTCTATTCTCTCTCTAGATCTATGCAGGATCTTTGGATTGTGCTTGGTTATTTTAATTCTATTCTCTTTCCAAGTGAAAATATTTTACCGTCACATTCCCCTATCTCAACTAGAGAATTTAAAATGTCCATTGAGGATTGTGAACTTATTGAAATCAATCTCACTGGTGCCAAGTAATCTTGGTATTGAAAATGCCTCAATAGGGTTATGGCTAGTAAATTGGACAGGGCCTTCAGAAATTTTATTGCTGTTGACAAAAGGATTTCTATCTCTAGAATCACCCTTCTTAAGACTAACTCTGATCATCATCCCATTCTAGTTAGCCTAACCTCCAAGGGCTTAAAATATCCCATCCCTTTTAAATTTTACAATGTTTGGGCTGCGGGCCCAGACTACTCCAACATGATAAAAGCTTTTTGGGATGGCATGAGACAACAAGATGATGCTTTTGCTTGCATTTCTAAGATAAAAATTCTAAAACAACATCTCAAAGGTTGGTGTTTTTCTAAATCAAAACAACTTGATACTGACATCTCCTCTTTGGAAAATGACCTTATTAGTATTCAAATCTCCAATACCTACTCTGATTTTTCTCTTGACCCCCAAGCTGAAATAACTACTTCTTTAAATCTTAACTCCCTTATGAAGCTCAAAGATAATATGCGAAAGAAAATATTCAAAACAAAATGGCTCTCAGATGGGGAAAGGAATACTAAATTATATAACTCACTCCAAATAATCAGGAAAACCTCTAGGACCCTTGCCTTGCTTAGATTGCAAGCACTCTTCTTGACACTGAGGATGCCATTGCTAATCAGTTGTTGATTATTTCCACAATTTTTTCAATGTTCAAGAGATTAGTAAGGAGATACTCCCTAAAATCATCCCTAATATGGTTACTACTAATGACAATGATCATCGCTTAAGCATACCTATGGAACATGAGATCAAGGACACTGTGTTCAGTCTCAACCCTAATAGTGCCCCGGGGCCTGATAGTTTCAACAATGGTTTCTTTCAACAGTACTGGGATCTCATCCATGTGAATGTTTGTAAGATGGTTATTTACGTTTTCTCCAATGGTTTTCTTCCTCATGGGATAAATTCTCAATTTCTTACTCTTATTCCCAAAGTGGACAATGCTGATGAGATTCATCTATTCCGGCCTATTTCCCTGATTAACACGATATACAAAATCATTTCCAAAATCCTTGCTAACATACTCTCCTCTATTTCCAAAAAAAATTGTCTCTTGGAATCAATTTGGATTTATCAAGGGTAGAAATATTCAAGATTGTATCTACCTTGCTTCCAAATGCGCTAATATGCTGAATAAAGTTGTTAGAGCTGGTAGTGTGGCCATTAAGATTTACATCATGAAAGATTTTGAGACCATGTATTGGGGATTTATTCTAAATTTCCTCAAGATATTTGGATTTAATGATTCTTTTATTACCCTGATTCGCACCTTAATCAATTTGGATTCCATCTCTGTGGTGGTCAATGTGTCACCTAAAGGATTTTTTAAATGCACCAAGGGAGTTAGGAAAGGTGATTCGCTTTCTGCCATCCTCTTTGCTATTGGGGAAGATTACATAAGTAGAAGTCCTACGAGCCTGGTGGCCCAAAACAAGATTAAGCCCATTCAGGACTCTATAAACTTAAACATTCCCTCTATCCTTTTATATGTTGATGATATTATTTTGTTCATAAAAGGTGATAAAAGGAACATCCAAAACCTCAAAAATTCCCTGGATCATTATGAAGATGTTTTGGGCCAAGTGATTAGTTGGAGAAAATCAGTTGTTTTCTTTGGAAAGTACTTTCCCCCAACAGAAAAAGGCATGTTATTAATTTTTTAGGAATCAAAGAAGGCTCTTTCCCCTTCACTTACCTGGGTGTTCCTATCCTTTGGGGAAGACCTAAATCCAGCTATTTTAACAACATTAGGGATCAAATCATCAAACAACTTTCATCTTGGAAGGGTAAATCTCTTTCAATGGTTGGCAGGGTTTGTCTTGTTAAGTCTACATTTGTTTCCAAGATGGTCTACTCGATGATGGTTTACAAATGGCCTGTCAGTCTTCTCAAGAAAACCAACACCTACATTAAAATTTTTGTTTGGTCTGGTAGTATGGTTGAGTGGAAATTTGTCACCATACCTTGGGTCATGTGTTTTAAACCCCTAGACAAGGGTGTCCTTGGTATTAAGAATATTAAACTTTTTAATGACGCTCTCCAGGCTAAGCTGTATTGGAATCTGATTCATAATGGCTCTAAATCCTTGGACTTCCTCAAGAAAAGATTTGTTACCAGACTTCGAAATGATAACTTGGGGTACATTTCTTCTTCCATATGGACATCCATCCGGCATTCTTTCCTTATCATCATGAACAATTCTAGATGGATGGTTAGTGTGAATTCCTCTCTGAATTTCTAGATGTAAAACTGGACCGGTGTCCCTCTAATCTCCATTCTGACTTCCACCACTACTTCTGGAAACACTGACTCCACTATTAGGGATGTTGTTAACTCCCATAACATCTACCTTCTAGATCAAATTATTCACATTGTTGATAATTACTCCTTTACTAACATGGATGATTTCCTCATTTGGTAACCTGCCTTTAATGGAGTCCACGATTCAAAAAGATTTTACCAAAACAATTTCACCAATTCTGTCTCTAATTTTTCTTCACTGAATGCTTTTAACAAACCTCGGATTAAGCACTCCAGACTTACTCATATTTGGTTTATCTCCCATAATAGTGTCCCAATAGAAGTGTGTCTTCAATCATTTGGGATTTCTCTTTGTTTGAGATGTCATCTATGCAATCTACATTATGAGGATACTAATCATTTGTTCTTGTATTGTGCTACAGCTGCAGCTCTTTGGAATTATACTCTTGATATTTTTGGTTACATATGGTATTTTCCTGCTAATATCATCTCTCAATTGCATCTTTGTGTTAATTGGGGCTCTTCTAAGAAATTCATGAATCTCTTTCTGACTGCGGTGACGAAGATCCTGCATGGAATTTGGTATGATATAAATAATTTTATTCATAATAATTGCTCATTCATTCTCCATACAGGTAAAATGCATATTCTCATTGCCATAAAGGATTCTTCCACTCTTCATAAAGATCATTGGGACAACTCTGTTGGTGACTTTGAGATCCTTCGACGTCTCCGGATTGAGGGATCATATAGGCAACATCGGCGCACCATTGAGGTCTTCCGGTAGGCTCCACTTCCAGGATGGATCAAAGTGAATATTGATGGTGCCTCTAGAGGAAATTTGGGTCCATCAAGTTGCAGTTCCATCTTCAGAGACTTTCATGGAAGATTCCTTGGCTGCTTATTTGGTGGGTGTGGTGCGACCTCATCTTTGGAAGCGGAAATGTTGGGAGTGATTCATGCGGTGGATTTTGTAAAGAAAATGGGTTGGAACCAGTTGTGGATTGATTGTGAATAGACCAATTTTGTTCAAGCTATCTAGAAAGGAGTGGTTAACCATGCATGGTCGCTCACATCTCGATGGATGAAACTTCTTGCTTCACTCATGGATCTCAACTACATTGCCACACATGTTTTCTGTGAAGCGAACATGGTTGCCGATAGTCTCGCCAATAAGGGGTTCAATCAGGATGTTACCTGGCTGGATTATTTGCCTGAAGAATTGCTCCCCTTTTTTCCATAAGGACTGTAATAAGGTTCCATTTTTCATAATTTTGTAATCCTTTTCCTCTTTTGATCAATAAAATGTTCCTTGGTATTTGACTGAGGAACCACCTTTAAAAAAAGATATGATTTCTCTGTTTTCCATAGGATTTTATGTTTGATTTTCTAAAAATACATAAGTGTTGGATATCTTTCAATCCTCATCATGGAAAACCTATAGTTGTCATTCTGAGGCAAAGGATCACTCACCTTGTTTTCCCTTATGAATTGGTAATCTATTGAATATTCATAATCATTAGTCAGTTACCACAATCTTATCTAGAGTATATTTAAATCTTCCTATTTAAATATATACATAAAACATTTATAATCTGTATATATGTCACATATTTCATTATAAATATATTTCCTTTACATAAACAATGAAAATTATACCCCTAAAAACTTTGAATCATGAGTTTGGTAATTTATCTTATGTATTTTCAATTTCAAAGAGGCATATTCTATAACTATATCATTTTTCCTGATTACACATTCCATTGCCTTCTTTGACGCATCACTATAGATCACAAGCCATTATCCACTATAGGGTTATGTGAGAATAGGTACATTGGACAACATTATATTGATCAACTTGAAGTTATATTCACATATGACTATCCAAAATAACTTTACTTCCTTTCAACCCAACATGGGGAGTTGATTAGATAGTTGTTATAGATATCTCACATAGCATCGATAATATCCATCCAACCTAATAAAACTAAAAAATAGTAATTGTGGTTAGTTTTGGACATTACTCAATAACTTTGTTCTTTTTAGGACACAATAAAATACCCTAACATTGGGTTATATGACCTAAGAAAGAAACTTTCTTAAGAAAAAAAATTCATACTTGGTAAATTTATCTGAAAACCTAACCTTCTTTAAGGATCTTTAGATCAATTATTAAATGATAATCATTCTATTTCTTACTCTTTAAATATATAATAATTTCATTTACAAATACTACCCTAAAAAATCAACATAATATCTAAAGATACTAGTTATTAAATCCATGAAGATAGTTGGGGAATTAGTAAGTCTAAATGGAACCACTATAAATTCATAATTCTCATACCTCATATAGAAATTCGTTTTGGGTATATCACGCTTCTTAACCCTCAATTAATGATATCCATACTGAAGTTAAATCTTATAAAAGTATTGACCCCCTTGTAATTCATTAAATAAATAATCAATATGGGGTAGAGGGTAATTTTTTTTATAGTTGTCCTATTAAGTTCCCAATAATCAAGGAAAAGTGTCATTGGCCTATATTTATTCTTAAATAAAATTGGGGTACCACAAAGTGATGCACTTGGGTGTATAAATACCTTGTTAATATTCTCATTGAGTTTCGTATTAAATTATTATTTCTCAACTGAGGCCATTCTATAAGGATATGTTTAAATAAGTGTAGAACTAGGTAAAAATTATATTGAAAAATAAACATAAAGACTTCTAGGAAGACTAGGAAACTATTAGAAAAATGCATCAAAAAAATCCCATGAAATAGGAATATTCTCAATTTTGAGTTTCTCCCCAAAAATTTTGATTGATATAATTCATAGATAAGAATTTAGACCCACCAAATTGAAGTAATATCCATTAGAATTTTATATTCATCCTCACACTAATAAATGAAAATAATTTCATTTGGAAAATTAAATTTGACTTCAATTCCTTGGAAATTGATATAGGATCTATATAAATAATGAAATACATGCCTAACATAACATGATATTTAACTAGAGGATAAATCATAATATTTTCATAAAGAACATTACCATAAACATTAATCTAGGTGTAACTACAAACTTGAGATGTGATCCTCTTAATATTAGTAGTATTCACTACTAACTAGATATATAGTTGTTTAGATGGTAATGCAATCCCCTTTGAAAATTCCTTCTATATAAGAGTATGGTATAATATATAATCAAATAATAAATTATCCATTCTAGAGTGGATGATAAGTGTACCTATCACTATGTCAATATCATAACCCACCTTAGTAGTAATTATCACATGAGATGTCCCTTTCTCTTTTGGATTAATAGTCTGTTGAAATTGATCATCATGATACCTATTTAATTTGTTAACTATTTGTAAGAATGATCATACTTCTTGTATTGGAAGAATTAGAATATTGAGAGTGAATTAGTTGTAATCTTCGTTGACTCTATTTCATTAACTTCCCTGTTCACTATCTTTCAACATTCCTAGGCTTTATTATTATCCTTTCTATATCTAAATCACATCCAAATTCTATTCAATCAATTTCCTTGATGTTTCTTCCCACATTTCTATCTTTTAAATGGATGGTATTTCTTTGTACCATGTTATTTATTCATGCTTTCATGAGACTCCATATTTCTTTTCTTATAAAAACCTTGGGAATGGTGGCACAATCTAATTTCTATTTAAAATTTGAGGTCACATAAAATGATGTCTTTATAGCTACTAATATCACTTATAGGTAACTCCTCTCAGGTACATTGTTTTAATCCACCAAATAATTGATCATGTTTTCTTTCAAGGAAAATGTATAAATGAGAATCATACATTACAAGTGCTATAATTTTTTCCTCATAAGTACCAATTTATTAAAAATATTTCTATTTAAGTTCAATGAAATCCTTATACATTATTTTATGTAAAATATTTGTAATGTAAATATAAAAAATATCCTCTTAAACTATTCCCATTACAAGGAGTTAATTTCTTATGATTTCCATATATTCATAATAATATTCCACCTTTGAACTGTTTTACCTTCCAAATGATAAATGGTTGGGATATATTTTTTAATGTTTTGAGAACTGGAGAGCAGAAAACATTTTCTCATTTATACTGATCCATCACTCAGAAACTAGTGAATTAGTTCACTAACTAAAAAAGGTGGATGTTTCCTCATGAAATACCCAGCAGTGCATTGTTCCCTCCTTTTCTCATTTTTAACCATGGCATGATTCATAACTTGAGAATGTTGTATAAGAATAACAATAATATTTTTCATTCCAAATCCAATAGAATTTATTTTCTAATATTGAAAAACATTGCATATTTAGTCACATTCAGAATTAACATGGTCCATTTAGGTTCCATCCATTGTCTAAAACTAAAACACGTAGTGCAAGAAAAAAAGTAAAAGTGAGAAACCTCATATAATGAAAAATCATTTATAGTATTTCTTATTCATGATAACTTTTTTTATCTATGTCACCTTAAGTTTAAACTAGGACAACCTTGGTCACTATCTATTCAAATCCTTCATATTAGTTTATATAATAAATTTGAATTAACCTAAGAATATCCCTCAAGAGTTTCAAACCAAGTGTACAGCAATGGGACACTCACTATGAACTAAAATGATGTATAAGATATACTCAATCAACTATTTTTAGGGATGTTACCCCTGGATGCATCTCTTACAAAATCAAATCCACTTATAGTATCTAGATAGGGATGTATTGCTAAGAAAACCACATAATCTCAATCTTACAAAAACATATGATATCATTCTACACATAGACTTATCCCCATGGTATTTACCAATTTTCACTAATCCTATCCTTTAAATATTGACTTAATCTCATTTTGATACTAATTAATATTGACCAAGAATTTTCTATATAAAGTTTTCATTATTTAAGATTATTATTAAATACATAACACTATCATCCATGCTATAACCATAAAGGTTTACTGACATTTGAGACTAGATATGTAAACATATTATTTAGGTATATTCATCATAACTATTATGATGTTCTTCTCATTTAGTAAATTTATTGACATAACCTACATAAATAATTTCTTTGTAACCTTGGGATTAGAAACAAAACAAAGGGTGAGGATGTATGATCAGTAAGGGTAAATAATGGAGATATCAATCAATGATCATATGTATGAATAAAATAACAATATAGGTATGATATTGTGATCATAACGTAAAAATTTCATACCAAATTTATCATAGATCATAATCATGAATTGTGACATAAATCTTTATCATTTGTAATAATTTAATAATAACTGTGAGTAATCGTCACTAATCAATCATGAACCACGAGTTCATGTCATATAAATAAGAACATATCATAAAAATATGACTCTATTATAGATATAGAAACTTAGTCATATATTAATGTTAACTACCAGGATAATCAAATCACATAGGATCCAGTATCAACACATATTTTTTCCATATCATAATAGATAAAATAGCACTACATGTTTCCTATAGTATAACAATAATCCCTACATGTTTCCCATAGTGAATTAATTACATCAACTTGTTTCCCATAATTATGTAATGAGACATAAATCTTTACCCAATTAATTTGGGGGATATATAATTATGGTCCCACCTATCACAAAATGAAATCCATGTATATTTGTTCCATAATATCATAGATCATAAATCATATCACCGTAACATCATCTATATAAATGAAATGGGTTTCATAAACATTGCCTCATTTACTCATATCATAACCTATAGAAAATAAATGGGTTTCATAAAAATATAATCATAATAACTATAAACAATCTAGAGAAATAATAATGATGGAATCATTGGATCTTGTACCTAGAAAGTAATAATTAAAATCGAAGGGAATTATTAAAGATGAAAAATCATTTGAAAGATCACTGGAATATTTCTTGAGGAAAATACACTTTTTATTTTAAAATAAATTATTTACAATAAAAAATTTATAAATTATTTTGTAAATAATTTTCTCTGAAGAGAAACTTAGAAAATTGTAAGGTAATCTTCAAAAAATTGTTCTTTTATGACGATATGAAATTCCATTCATGTAGTGTATATTAAAATAAATATTTCATTCACATTTTCAGTATGAAATTAAAAAAATAACTCATTCATAAAATGATTGGAAGATTCATTTGGTAAATTTTTATATAAATTCAAACATTGGAAAAAAATTCATTTAACAATAATTGAATGATATTAAAACATTATTTAAAACTTTTTATAAAATATATATATGGAAGAAATTTATTTTACGGTTGAAAGAAGAGAAATAACATTAGCTTTTCTTAAAAATATTTTCTATACCATTTTGAGTTGTAAAGAGAAAAAATGTTACTAAAAACTAAAATATTTATAAATAAACATATAATCAAAAAATGGAATAGATTTATCACATAATTATTATATAATTTCTTGAATGGAAATTTAATCATAAACAACCATGATTAAAATGGGATTGAGATATAAATCCCTTAACTCAAGTTTCATCTTGTTTTGTATGAGATAAAACTTAATTTATAATAATTATAGGTTTATTATAAACATATTTTATAATTATTCTATATATTATTTACATATTTCATTTTATCACTTTTTTATTAACAATTATATATAAAAATAATTGTTCTAGATGAAAACTAATTCGTTTTTCATTCATTTTTTGGTTCAGAATTCCTTGTCCATAAACTTTGATCATGGTTCCAAAATCTCAAAAATTTTAATCATGTAATTATTTTAATATGTAATAATTATACACTCTTTTATAACTATTCATATAATGTGGTGATGAAAAATGAATTACCTCACATCATCGAGATGGTCGTCTGTACGTACGTACGAGTGATTTTTCCATTTCACGATGGATGGAATGTAACAATGTTAAATAATAATACACAATTATAGAACCATAATAATATCATATGTATCATGTATATTCCATAATACCATCATTGTAACCACAAATGTAAATTTGTTATGAAAAATGAAACACATCAGTTCGTGGCGGTGATAGTCCACACGTATGCACAAGCGATGTTTTCTTTTCCCATGTGATAAAAAAGAGGTGAATAATGGTTGTTCCATAATAACAATAATTAATTATTTTTTATATAATTAATTAATTATTTATAATGGATACCATAAATTTTACTTCAAGTAGATAAATAAATAAAATTGAAAGTACTAGATTAAGAGTTATGGTTCATTATTGAGAAACCACTTTTATCTTACACCTTACGACTTGAATGGATAGTCTACTGATAATAAAATAAGATATAGTAAATAATGAAGGAATATAATAAGTTATTCTGGAAGTTATTATCTAGATATAAGGGTTAAATATTTTGAGGAAGAGAGGAGAAGAGGAACCCTTTTATAAGTTAGGGGAAGGGATCTTTTAAATTACTTAAAGTACTAAATTAATATTAATTAATATTCATATCAAAACTTCACCAAATGGATATATTTATAATATAGGATATGTATGATTATAAATTATCTAATAAAAGAAAATTTACTCAATTTTAGGGGAATTTTTCACCCTTTTCTCTTTATTTTGATACTTGTTAACCATTTTAACAACTACAACAATATTAATGTTTTTACTCTTTAAGTGTCAATAATGTTATCATAAAAATACAATTCATCCATTCATATACCACGTTTTTTATTTTAAACCATATCTTATTCACTAGAAAAAAGTTAATATTTTTATTAATTTTAAATAATTTAGTGAAATATTTATTGTTACAAAATGCCATTATTGTCATTTTGGAAATATTCATTAAATTTGAATTTAATGTCATTAAGATAATAATGTGATTTGAATATGAAATAATAAAACATAAAAATTATTTTATATTTATCTAAAAAATTCATGTAGCACAATTATTCACCAAAATTTTAATACTTTTAATATTTTTTAAATCATTTATTTTAGTTTTCAATTAATTGAATAAATATTGTGTTAGCATTCTGTAAGAATTTAAGGTAATTATTCAATCACTAAAAATTAAAAATAAATTACTAAGACAAAAAAATCATTCATCTTTCAATTAAAAATTTATAATGAAACAGAAACTCTTTTTATCCTTATAAAAATATATTATATAAATTAACTTCAACAGATTGACATTTTGTATATACCCTTTTCTTTAAATAATATGAAGGACATAATAAAAGATAAATCAAACCAAGTGGACATATTTTCAAAAAATATATGATAATTATTGAAATAAACTCATCCAATCAGATAAAGTCAAGTGTTAGAGAAATTTTAAAGCATTATCCCAATGCTTTAACCATGTTTTACCCATTTTTCCCTTACTGAGGTGACAAATATTTAAAAGGTTATTTCCCATAACAAACAAAAATAAAATAGTATTATTTTAAAATTTTAAACCCCTTTATTATAAATATGGTATCCTAATTTCATGATTCAATTCCTATAAGTTTCATAAATTCATTTTACAATAAGTCTGCAAAAACAACAAACCTATTTTTTGAAAAATGAAAATTTTAGCATAAAAATGGATTTATTTTTATTACATGATTAGTAAAAAACATTAGATGAATATTAAAACATTTAATTGAATATATTATCTTTTAATTTCATTAAAATAATTCATCGATCTATATTAATATATTTTATCTAAATAAAAACACATTATGCTCATAAAAACTATTTTTCTGCAAAAAAAATATCTATTTACCTTCAAACACTTTTATATTCATTTCTAATAATTTGATATCATATGAATTTATTTATATATATGTGAAAATTAATTATTTATTAATTTATTTATCCATATTCATACCTTTTAATCCAATGACTTGGTGATAACTGTTACATTAAATAATAATATTTCAATAGTATAACATGGTTCATTTAAACTTGTGTTGCATGCAAAGTTATCTATATAAGAAATAATATTTATTTATAGAAAACTATAACATAAAATATCAGGTTTTTACACATGTAAATGAATCATATGATGAGTATTATACTTATTTATATTTTCAATAGCCACTTGAAATTATAAATTTTATATAATTAATCTCATAGCCTTCAATATCCCCATTGGCTAGCTTCTAAAATTTATAAAAACTATTTTGGATAGTTCTTTTCATCCAATATGTAACATCCCATTCCAAATGAATATGAAAATAGAAGCCAGACCTTCCACTACATGGCCTCTAGCGTCTATCCACATACACTAGAGGCTGCTGACTAGCACTGAGGGTCTAAAGATTGTACGGTGGGGAGACTATACGCTAGTGAACAAAGTACCACAACATTTTATCAATAAATAAATAACATAAAATATAGGAATAAGTTATAAATTAAATACATGGTAGTGTAATAATAATATTAACTAAATAATAGGTGTCCAAATCCTATATACTTTAATAAATTATTGTCTAGATGATGATACATAAACTGAAACTATAAATATAGAACCAGAAACATGAAATAGTGGAGAACATCAATAAGAAAAGAAAACAAATCCCAGAGGGTGATCTCCTTGAGCATCCGGAGCTCCATATCAATCCCTTTCACATAACTCCTAGGAACAATCATGATAGTACCAGTAATAATCCATGTTCCTATGAATATGATATCTTCTCAAATACCCCAGTGAAATGGAAGCCCATGCAGGGTGTGAGATATACTCAGTAGGCCACCAAAAATAGTGATTATAACTAAATAAAATCTGTGAATATAAGATACAGAAGTGTGAATGAATAAATAATAATAATAAATACAAAACAAATAAATAACAATTGGATGAGGTTCCAATAGGTTACCTGGACAACTCTGCCAACTTTTTAATAGGTCGAAATGATAGTATGTTGAAAAACGATATATATAGTAATGATATATATGTATTTATATATATATATTAAACTTATATATTGTATCCACATATATAAACTAAGTATGTGTGGACATAAATGGAAATATACCTATAATACTAGGTGTTTCCTAGACTGAGGCGTAACCCATCCATCCCTTACCAGTCCAAACAATCCTATATGATCAAGAAAATGGTACAAGCCCTAGATATCACAATTAATGAGACACTTTATTCTCATTTATAGAGGTGGTTGGTGTATTGTAATATCATCATCTGAAAAAAGATATGTGGTGCTCATATCCACCATCCAAATAGTGTCAATGGTGTGAGACATCGTATTCAACACCCGATGTAAGGGAGAGTGAAACATCATGATCAACAAGTCCCTTAACCATCATATCACAACCAATATCAATGAAATATTAATATTAATAATAAGTCATTACCTCTTAAGATAATCCAAAATCCCAATATAACAAAGGGCATCACATTTATTATAATTCACATAAGACATTCTTAATTAAATATAGTAAGAAGCATGGTTGTACCACCCCATTAAATTCAATTTAAATTAAACAATTTAATTTAAAAAATTTGTCTCATTTATCAAATAATGGAAATTTATAATCAAGAGTTTCAAACCCACTTACAAGGAAGTTCATACCGCTTTATTCAATCTATTTAAGAATATCATTTGAGGCCATGTACTAATCATTACACATATCTATAAATAACATATTATTCCTATGAAACCCCAATACCATAAGGACAATAAATATTTAAATCATTAATCACCACTTTTTAGTTTATAAGAAAGTACACAAATACTGGGGTGTTTTATTATAAAACATGAAATTGTTAATGAAAAAAAATATCTCTCAACCAAGAATAACATTTACGATTCATAACTCAATTCACCGAAACATACAATTTAGAATGATACCAAACATAGAAAATAAATTTCATGGTTAAACTAGCACTTAGGATGTTCTATTATCAACTAGGCAATTTCCAGAAAGGGTCAATTCTATTTAAAATCCAAGAAAAATTCTTATAAGTTAGTTTTATCTTTTAAATAATTATATAAAGACAGAAAAAACACTTGGTATGCCCAAATGGGTGCCTATAAAAGAGGTATACATCCTCTAAATACATATATTGCCACAACAAAACTAATGCATCATGTGTATAATAATTTGAAATGAGGAACTCATTTTTTAGGGTGACTCATGGAAGATGATGATTCAAAAAACAATAAAAATATTTATAAATAAAATGAAACTTGGGGAATCGGTATAGACTTCCTAACTTATACTATGGATGCTTCACTCATCCAATATAGGGGCATAATTAGGTCTAGTTTGTAAGAAATAAATGGAAGATACATTCATCCAGAATAAAGGGATAATGAGCTCTCACTAAAAATATTGAAATAGATAGGAGGAGAAACCATGAAAGCAAATGATAGGGTTTTTTACCATTCCTATGTGGATCCAATGTGATTGGTGGGGTTCAAATCAGATTTCTTATCCATGAGATATCTTAATGAAAATATTGAGAGGAGGAGGAAGATAAAAGAGAGAAAGATAGAATCCACTTCTATAATAGAGAAGAAAAAAAGGATTAGATATTAATTTCATTAAGGTAATTTTATTAATTTCTCCCAAAAAATAGTTGGTGCGCGTTTTGGCCACATGGTTTTCCAAATCATGTGAAAATCATTCTCTCTTCACTATCTATGTAGGGAACTTGCATTGTTAGGATGCATGGTTTCCCTAACCATGTAAAAATCATGGAAAATCATACCGTCCAATATGATTAAAATCTCATAAATTTATGAATCTTGATTCACACATTTACAAGAAAACTGTGTGACCCCTGCATCTTAAAAATTACCTCATACGGTTACCCCGCAAGGTCGGTACTAACCATTCTATAATAATATGGCCTACCCTTTTCCCATTTTTTAGAACTCTAGTCTCCATGAAATCTTTGGATGGTCTGGGATCCTTCCTTAGGTTATAGAACATGTTTAACATGATGTAAACAAGGATTTAAAATTAAAAAAAAGTCATACATTTCTGAAAAATAAGGGTCATTACAACCTTACCACCTTTGAACTTCTCATCCCCCAGAATCCATAGGGAAATAATTAAAATAAAACCAAAAATTAAAGGTTTGTGAAGTCTTATTAAATTGGTCACATTGAATTTCCAAATTCCCAATTCACCTACATGAATTACTGAATTGTATGGATCTTAGGCCATCAAAACCTGATTCAAAGATCATTTTCTGACTGAAACATTAAAATAGTGCATACCCAAGCCCATTTATATAGAGACATGATCACAAATTCATCTCCATAAATATCTGAATGATGGTTCTCTACACCACAGTTTTTGACAGAAAAAGGGTCTAATTATAATCCATGATAATTGCTCCATCATAATTGCATAAAAAGAATGCCCTATCATTCTAACAATTCTCTTGGTGTGATTTTGAACTGGTCAAATGGTTGATTCCCCACAAACCTCATTTATCTATGTTAAGCTAGATTTTCATGAAAATACGAAACTTCCAGTACTATAATCATCTCCTCCATATTATGTGTAATAAAATGGTTCTTCACCTATTGTATTCTTTAAGACAAAATAAAATTAGTTAATCCACCTCTAGATGAATATTCACAAAATACTTGACTTAGATGACTAGAATATTACATCCTAATACATGAAGCCTTCCTCATTAGAATTTCACATTACACTTGAGCATGTAGAATAAAGATCATTTCTGGATTTTGGTGACAATTTTATCCCAATATCCATTTATGTTTTTATGCCTCAACATGAACATGGGTTTATAACCGATCCAATATACTTTAATCACTGATCTCAAAACATCTCCATCGATACCGACTATGGTTTGGGGTAACCTCGAAACCATCCTCTATAATTTGAGGAGATCATACAAGATAGTCTATACTAAATCATTTAAAAGTGAGATATTGGTGCACAATTTAGATGCCCACATGTCAAGAACATTAACTAAGACAAAAGGTATCAAATTCAAGAACCATATGATGTTCATGAGCGTGACCAAGGCATTCTTACATGGGAACTAAAGTATCAATTTGGACTAACCATTCCTATTTAAACAATAATGTTTCAAAAGTTTAACTCTCATAGAGTTTACTTGACATTCCCAATTAAATTTATATTTTTAGCACGGCGTATAACATATACTCTCTCAATGTACCTGAACAACATCAATGTTGGGGACATGATTGTTATAAAAACAAGGGAACACTAAGAGGATATTTAATATTATCAAGAAAATTTGACACAATTATATTATATCCAATATAAAGTATTATGTGGATTCACACCAAATGTACTCCAACTATCAAGAAGAAGAGAAGTTGAATCACTACTAGTCTACTTCTCCTAGAAGAAGTTTTTTTTCACCAACCAATGCATCCTAACTAGCTGATCACAATACCTTTACCACCTGAGACATCCTATGATCACTAAAACATTACCTATAAATTCCATACATGACCTAAAAGTGTTTATAAAGAGTTGCGTACATAAAAAACCACATCAACGTCATGATGTTGATAAATCACTAACATGTTACAAGAATCTCAAGCCTCATAGGAATTTGATTTTTTTTTTACAATTTTCATATGGACTTCCTTGATTGTTTCATGTATTTTTGGAAGGACATGCATTCAAAATAACTGACATAATGCTTCCAACTATAGGAGTGTTATGTTCATCAAAATAAGAGATAGACTAGCCATTCATAAACATAGTTGATCAAATTCATCTTAAACACGTGTGTGAAACTTCCTCAAGTCCTGACCACATACGTCATAGTATTTGAACTTAAATCCAAAACCAACTTGATCATCACGTCAAAACAATCGGTCCTCTTGGAAATTTATCCCAGGAATTGGGATGAATTTTATTTGATTAACAGCCAAGTCACTTTTCAATTGAGATGACCCAATGACATACTCAATGGCATAAGGATCAATGATTCCACCAAAATCAACTGGTGATATATATCATTTGGAAACTCAATAGGTACCACATAAATAAACACACACTACCCCCAAGGTTTCAGAATAGGGATGGTAAATCTTCAATACTATACATTATTTTACTACGCTATTCATAGTGTCCATACAAGACAGTTAATCTTGATATTTAATACTCCATACGACCATTAAACATTATGAAAATGCTCATGTCATCCATCACTGATGGAGAAGAGAGAGTCATGTGACATGATAAGTGGCTGAACATCCCCTAGGTATGTCTAACCTTCTATTAATGTGAATTACATGATGATCAAACCTATAACAAGTTCAAGGATACCACATCTCCCCATGCAAGAAAGGTTTTTATTCATAATCTAAGAGTCCTACTAGGGACAACGACACTCTAATGGTACCATACATAAAAAATCTCATTGCATTTAGCAAGGCATTTAATATGGTGATACCTACCTCGAGTTAGCCCCTTAAAAAATAATAAGCATGAACCCTATCACTAGGTCATGCCAAAAATATTTCACTAGGCCCTACACCTATAATTGAATACATTACTAAAAGGAACAAACACCTATACAAAATTCTTCAGTTTCTATTCCAAGAAAATCAAAGAAATTTTTAAATTACCATTAAACAAGGGTTTATACTAAGGATACCACCTAAGGAACCATTACAGGTTATTAAAATGATTCGCATTCAGTATTTAAACATTTAAAATATTTCATTCAGAAAATCAAGTACCAATTATAATACAAAAGCATTGGGCACCTAATTTAACTAACTCATCAAGGAAACCAAGTAAGTATTATCAAAAGTACCCTTTAAACATTTATAATTTATTGAAATCACATAATAATTAAGAAATTTATTATATAAATTCTTTTAAATTGACAAGATGACCTTCATGGGTCCTACTAAGACAACTTGGGATCATCAAAATGTAACCCAATAGCAGTTGCTTAATTTTTGATGTCTCAAAACACACATGGTCGATTATCTCATAAGAGACATTCCCTAACTAAACCACTTGGGTTAGTTGTTCATTTAAAACTTTAATCATACATATCATCATTATCATGTGATATATTCACAACACATTATAGAGGAATCTGTCAATATTTTAAAATTTCAAATCACTCTTAAGGAGATCTTTTCTGATAAGCATAATTATAATAATTGGCCTACTAGGGTTGAGAAATGTAAGAGATCCATAAGAAAAAACTAATTTCAAGTCAAAATTAAATATATTTTACATTTATAACCATGTTAAAATATCTCATGGTCATATATAAATATTTTATTGTATGGGTTGTCATCTCTAAATCTATATAGTACCCATACACTTTACATACTACACAGCAAACCCCATTAAATAAAAATAAATTCACTATAAAAATTAAACTTTAGTAGAATTTTCATTTGAATAAAGGTATCTAGATATATATAAAGATAAAAATATTATTTGAATACATGGGTTAACTTTCCCAAATTTATAATGTGCCCATACACCTTACAACTAAAAACTAGATCCTATTTAATCAAAACCAATATGTTCATCCCATGAAACCAATTATATATAAAAATAATAACCAGGAATGTTATCATAAGTATTTATTACATAGGAACATGTGAATTATCAGAGAATCATATTACACAAGAATGAAATTCTAAATAATTAAGCAGCATGATATATAAATAACTAATCATTGTAGCATATTAACATGCTAAATAATCACCCAAGAATTATATATATTCAATCATGTTAATGAAATTAATAAAAAGGTCAAAAACAAATAATATCACAAATATACATAATATGGTAAATAACATCAAGGATGATAATCACACAAGGCACATCATCACAATAAGTTGGCGGCCTGCAAATACAACTACATGGACTAATATATGTATGGAAAGTGAATCTCTATGTTACTATAATGATTAACATAATTCAATTTACTTATTTTACTATTATAAGGGAAAATAAAATAAATTTCATAAATTAATAAGTAGTGAAAATCACACCAATCACTCAAGGTAAAATCCGAATCAACTAGAACAATGAGCGACATGAACAACAATTTCATCCATGGCCACTTGTACAATTACCCATGGGTGGGTTACCACTCCTAGATATAGCTATTTACAAAGAGCTAACACATTCTGAGTCTCTGGTCTACCAAACCAAAATAGTAAGATAATGTAAAAAAATAACTTTGATACCACGTTGTATGATTCATGCCTGACTAACTATGAAACCAGTAGTCGTATCAATCACCACATGGACTTAGGTACGCCTCCCCATACATCGGAGGATTCCAACTAGAAGCAATGGTCAAATGATGGTGTAGTGGGGATACTATACCCTCGTGAGCAGAGTAGAATATCGGTATGTCATGAAAAAAATACATGACAACTGTGGAATAAGTAATAAATGAAAGATAGAACAATAGAATAATAATATAAAATACATAAGAGATGGCCAAATTCCATATAAGATAATTAATGTTTTTCAAGATAATGATACATAAACTGGAATAGTAGATATACATAAGGAAACATGAAATAGTGAAGTACATGAACAAGAAAATAATAAAAAACCCCAGTGGAGATCTCATTGAGAATACTTAGCTCGGTCTCAGCCCCTTACAAATTACTCCCATGTACAAGCATAACGAAGAATGTAATAATCCATTATACTATGAACATGAGATCTACTCAGGTACCCCAGTACAATGGAGACCTAAGTAGGGTGTGAGATATACTCAATAGGCCACAAACAATGATTTCTATAGTTAAATCGAGTCTATGAATGTATGGTACAACACTCTATAGGTATAAATAATAATAAATGATAATGAATAAATAAATACCATTCAGATCACTTTCTAATAGGAAACCTAGCCGACAATACCTGCTTTGGAATAGGCCATAATGATATTATGATTAGTAACTATATATATATAATGATTTATATATATAGTATATTTCTATACTGTATTCACCTATATTGACTAAGTACATATAAATGTAAGTAGACTTATACCTGGAATACAAGGAGATGGTTAAACTAGGGCGTAACGCAATCATCCATGACCAGCATAAATGAGGCTATACTCTCGAGAAAATGGTAAGATCCCCAAATCTCATAATGAATGAGAGAAATCACGCTCAGCACTCGAGATGGTGGATGTTTTGACATTCTGTCACTAGAAACAGGGGATGTAGTGTATCATGTCCAATATCTAGCTTGTGTCAATAGTGTTAGACTCTATGTGCAACACCTAATGTAAGGGATATTGAAATATCATGTTTAACAAGTCCATTATCCATCTTATCACATCCAATATTTATGGAAGGTTAATATTAATAATAAGGCATTAGCTCTTAAGATATTCCATTTTCCCAATATAACCTAGGGTCTCACATTTATTAGAATTTACATTAGCCATAATTATTTAAATATAGTAAGAGGGGTAGTTATACCACCAATTTAAATTAAATTTAATTTAAATCATTCAATTTAAACAAGCCATCTCATTTCTCAAGCCATAAAAATTTATAATCAATTCTTTCCAACCCATTTATAATGTGATTGGTCTTTGAAAGAATTGATCACAAGGAAGGTCATTCCCCCTTATTCAATCCATTTGAGAATATAATTTGATTCCATGTTCCATGAATTCCACATATCTATAAAAAACTTAAATTCATAGGAAAACACGAATTCCGTAATTCCATGAATTATTTCAATCACTAATTACCAATTTTTAGTTTAGAAGACAATGCACCACATCTGAGGGGTTTTATTATAACACATGACATTTTTAATTAACAAAATCATTTTTCTCAACCAAGCAACACATTCAAGAGGAATAACTTAATTCACCAAAATAAACATTTAATAAATCTTTGAAACCTAGAAAATAAATGTCATGGTTAACCTAGAACTTTGAAGGTGCGTTTATCAAATAGTAAATTACATGAAAGGGGAAATTTCATTTACAATCCATGGGGAACTCTTAAAAGGAATTACATCCTTTAATATAATTATATAAAATATTAAAATACAATTTTCCAAACCAAGGGGGTTTCCGAAATTGAGTTATATATCCTCTAACTACATAACAAGGCTCAATAGTAGTAATACATCATGTATATAACAATTTAAAGTGAAGAAATAATTTTTTAGGGAAATGTATTGAAAAGGATGAAATTAAAAACAAAAATATTTATAAATCAATAGAAACTTGGGAAAATATTTATAAACAAGATACCTTATATCATGGATGCTTCACTCATCCAATATCAAGGATTGAATAGGTCCATTTTGAAATAAATCAAATAAATTTTCATCCAGCATAAAAATAGGGCAAATGAGCTCTCACTTAAAATAGTGAAAACATGGTAAGAGAAACCATGAAAGGAAGAAAGATGATTTGAGATCTTATATATGTGGATCCAATGTGACTGATGACATTCAAATTGGAGTCTAGATCCATGTGATATATTAAGGATTATATTGAGAGGATGAGGAATATATGGTAGAGAAAGGGAGAATCCACCATTGGAAAAGTGTGGAAAAAAAGAGAGTTTAGATATTAGGTTCATAAAGTAAATTTTATAAATTTTCTCCAGAAAATAGAAGGTGAACGGTTTGGCCAAAGTGTGCACAGACTATTCTACCTTCGCTATCTAAAGAGGGACCCTGCACAGTTACGATGCATGGTTTCCCTAACCTTATAAAACCTTGAAAAATCTCAATACCCAAGATGTCTATAATCTCACATGGTCGTTTACCTCAGGTCGTATGATTACTGACAAACTATGTGGCCTCATCTACTCAAACATTTCCCCATACAGTAACCCTATATGGCTAGTACTAAAATTGGAGTAACTGTGCGGCCTATACTTTTTCCATTTTCTTGATCTCTAGACTCCAAAAAACCCCAAACACTCTTATAAAATTCTATAGGTTGTATTTCATGTTTACCAAGATTTAAAAAATATTTTTAAACTAAAAAACAAATGATTTTTACCATCATGAAAATATGGGTCATGACATAACAACACATGTCATTTATTTACCTAAATATTAGTCCCAAAATTATTATATATAAAAGGGATTCTCCTTGATCCTGTCAAGTAGAAAAAAAATCAAATTCTCATTTTCTATTTATGATGGTAGAAACTCGCTCAACTCTTCACAACTTCCCAAAACATATTGATTTCTCCTTATTAATATAACAATATTCATTATTTGAAATAAATACAATGTTCACCTTCGCTCTTAAATATATCCAGGTGAATTTGTTGGAAATACCATTAATCCTATTGATAAATAAGTGTTATTCAATGAACTATTTTATTCTCCATATTATTGATAATAAATAAAATGAATATAAGGTTTTGGATCTCACTCAACTTCAACCATTCTCCTTGATTCTCAAAACAATTCATCTCCATATTTTATCAATATTTTTTTACCTCATCATATTTTGAGAGATTGATAACACCAACTAATTCCCCCAATTAGAATTTAGTCAACCAACAATATGTCAACATGGTCTATCTTGGTGTAAAAAACAAAATATATTTTTCCAAGACATCAAGTCCATCCATCAACCAATCAATCATATGATACCATTCTTAATTTTACATTTTATAGGCTATTTGAATAGATTTTTCAATACATAGTGTTTCATTCACTCATCAAGAAAGCATATCAAAAAAATTCACATACACGACAGATAACTCCACCTAAATCCTAGTTTTTCATTAACCAATACTCCCTCTTTGTAAAATTATTTTATAAAATCAATAAATGGATTGAAAGTGTGATAGGGATTCCACAATCCAACATTTCTCTTGGTGTTTTCCGAAATCCAAATTTGTATTTACATACCTATAGTATCCATGTACTTATGTTTTATCCACCTTAATTGATAATCCTCACTATATATTGATCATGGAAGATTAACCATTCTATGGTGGACTTCTTTATCTTGTTGTATATATTTATTTAAACACTTCTTATCTCACTCTGTAGCTTTTCTACATCAATTCCATACATGTTAGTAAAAACACAAAAGGTTAATATAATAACGAGGTGGTTTTCATTTGAATTTAATAATATCAAAAAAGGTTGATAACTATCCCTCAACCAATATCATATATTATTTCCAAATTTTTCATTGGGATACACTACATGAAACTGGAAGTAATCCCACACCACTATTGTAGTACCCCTAGTTTTGGGTACATAACCCCCTTTCCCCACGTTTTGTTAATTTGTGTGTCTTTGATTGGGTTTACATAAAATAGAGAGTTTCTATAATATAGAGTGTTTCCATAAAGTGGAGTGTTTCTATAATTTTTTGTGTTTCCATAAAGGGTGTTTTTTCCATAAAGTGGGGTGTTTCCAAATTGTGGGGTGTTTCCATAAAATTGGGTGTTTCCATATAGTGTGTTGTTTCCATAAAATGGGGTGTTTACATAAATTGTGATGTTTCCAGAAAAAGGGGTAAAATTGAAGGATGGATGAATTTGGGGGGGGGGGTTTAAGGAGTGTTGGGAATAAAAGTAAGGTTTCATGATCTATACACAGTTGTCACAAACTATGTGGTTAAATCTTGCACAGAGGTCAAATCTAGATCCTATTTTCTAGGACCTTACACATTTTTGTTCTATTTATTTCGTTTCCACCTCAAAACGCCCCTAATTATATATTAATCTCCCTATATGTCTGGAGAACCCTACCCACATGTTTTTAAGCCATTCTGGATCCTTCTATTGGTTATTTCAAGTCCGGTTCTTGAGGTATGTCACCATTCTTTACAGATTTTTCATGTTTTCTTTGATCTTCTTAGATCTACTTCTCCAATATCCATTTTTTCTCATATATGAACCTATATTGGGTATATTTAGGTTTTTTTATGCCAATTATTTCAATTTTGAGTCATGTTCTTACTAGTATAAGAGATATAAATCCTCTCTTGGAGAATCAACATGTTTCCTTATGCGTTCTTCGTCTGTTGTTAATGTTTCGTCAAAACCATCAAGGTAGGAGGCTTCTATCAAGACTCCTCTCACTATAATTGATTGTATTAGAATCAAATTGGTTTATTTATTGTGAAATTTGTGTAAAAATATTTATTTGTGATGATTTATGGTTTTTGTAAAATTACATGATCTTGGTGAATAGTTGTGCAAAGGGGGTTTAGTTTCATGATTTTAAAATGATGATTTTAAATTATAAATTTTCTAGATTTACTAAATGGTTGATGAAAAAGATATTTTCAATATAAATGTTTTTTTAATAAAAATGGAGTTTATTGAAATGGTTTCGCATTGAAATGGTTTTGACAGTAATGATTTTCAATAAAAAGTTGTTTTTATTGAAAGGGTTGTTTTGGCATGATCATTGGGAATATGTGGTGTGTGTTCATGTTTCATATATGGGGCATGTTTGAAATATGACCTTCTACTTGGTGCTAAAGGTTTAATGGAACATGGGAATTTCATACATGGGGCTTGTATGAAATATGGATTTTTGATCAGTGCCAAAGGGTTAATGGAATATGGGAAACAATTACCTTGTGACGACTTGATAGATCAATGAGAAAGCACTCATGAGTGTGGTACTGTCATAATGTATCATGCGTGGTTGGAATGGTTGGGTATGACAATAATGGTATATTTTGGAATGGTTGTAATGATTGTTTAGCTATTTTTCTAGAAAAATATCTTGACGAGAAAGAATGGTTTCAATTGCACTTGTATGCATTGGTAATGACTGGTTTTGGATACTTGTTTATATTTAGTTATAAACTATTTTATATAATTTGTTCTAACTCTTTTATCTTAGTGGCGTGAGTAGGGAATTCATTGGGAAAATCCTACTGAGTTTTATACTCACCCATATTTTGGAATATTGGTTCTTTTGTAGATGTTATCCTCCAGGACAGGGGTAATGGTAATGTTTCAAATGTGTTTACCACTACCTCATGATGTAGGGTTTTTCGATGATTTTGGAGCTTGGAGCATGTGGATCATGGTGTATTTATGCCTTTGGGGAGTCTTGTGTTGTTTATCCACTGTGTACTCCGATACTTGTTTATCCTTCCGTTGTTTCTTACTTTGATGTGGTTTTGAGTGCATGAAGTTGTTGAGTTGTCTTTCATTTGTTCATGCATCATATAGTGAATTTTTTGTTATGTTTGGTAGGTTTATTGGTTTATTTCCTAAAGTTTAAATCATCCCCCACTTGTATTTGAAACCCTTCGGCATTTATTTCCAGCCTTTAGCATCTTGGGGATGTCACTTAAGGCCTAGTAACGACTTGTTATACTCTCAAGAAAATGGGAATTGGTGAGTAATTACAAATGGTATCAGCTTGTTCAGTTCATGCCTAACAATTAGTCTTCGATGTTCCTAGTTTTGGAGATGAAATCCCTTCTTATCTATTCATTGGGTGGGAATCTTAGAAAGGAGTAGGATTATCAGAACATGAAATATATAGCATAAAAGGATGTAGCTAACCCTATTATGTTGAACACCATGTTACTAGGGAATTGGGTAAATAAGTGTTTGGAGACACTTCTAGGATTTTTAAATCTCATTGCCTTGGGTTTAGCCAATGACACGAGCATGCCATGCATTATAGAGGAATGAATTCCCACTAGGATTGCATACATCATTTTGAGAAATTATCATTTTTGAAAAGTATGTAATTAGTTTTTAGATGAAAGATATTGAAAAAGTGAATGATTATTATATTTTGAAAATTGTTTAATTTTCAATATCATGTGAAGTGGTATCAAAAATACTTTGACATGGGAAAAGGATGATTTGGAAAACAATTTTGTGATGGTCATTGTGATAGAATTTGAAATTCTAAACCAACTGTTGCTAGAGAGTGATATTAACAGAGTTTGTTGTTATTTTAGAAAATGGAACCTACTAGGCGTCGTCAAAACCAACCTGAAGAAGCTGAGGAGAATGTGGTTGAACCTGAACCACGTGTGAACCAAGAGCTGGTTCAGAGTATTTTCTATGCTTTTCAAGCTATGGACACAGGGAACTAGAGGAATGAGCCACAATAAGTAGATCATACCATCCAATTTATGAAGCAGAATCGACCTAATTTTTTGGGTGATTCCAAACCTGAGAAGCTGGAGGTGTGGTTATGTAGGATGAATTGTGTCTTTGACTTCATCAGCACACCAGTAGAGCTAAATGTCAAACTGGTGACGTATATTATTGAGGATCTTTCACATTAGTGGAGGGATTTAGCGGTGCAAGCTAAATTTTATGAAGAACTTAAATGGGAGGATTTTGAGGAATTTTTCATCAAAAAATTCTATCCTAACACATTCAAGATCTAGAAAATGATAAAATTCTTCAGTATGAAACAATAGAGTCTATCTTTCATAGAGTAAGTGGCTAAGTTCATGAACTTAGTATGATTTGCACCAGAAGTCGTGGCAAGTGCCTCTTTGAAGGCACACATCTTCGAATTAGGGCTACGATAGGAGATTCGATCAAAGATTGTATTATTTTGTATTACAGTCTATATAGAGATGGTGAATAGAGAGACTGTGGTAGAACTTGATATCTTGGGATATATGAGAGGAGGCATGATGATACCTACAAGAAATGGTGGGAACTCAACCACTGGGAACCAGAGGAAAAGGGACACCTATTTCAATGGTGCAATTGGAAATCAAAACCTAGCGGCTAGATCAGTAAACCTTTTTCCATGACCCCAGAGCATGGTAGGTTGTTTTCAAGGTGGTTAGCTTGACCACATAAAGTGAGATTTTAGGGAACAACCTAGATAATGTCAAAATTATAAGAAGATGGGACATCTTCAGCGCTATTGTCGCAGTGCTCCAAGGTCAGGTACTCGAGAAACTTCTCAACTATCGCAAGCATCATATGCTTCGACTGGCGAGGATAGTAAAATCAGTCTCATCAGCAGAGTAGAGATATCCATGGTGATTCTAGAAATACCATGACTCCTCAACCAGGTGAACCTCAGCAAGGAAACAAGGAGAACAATATAGTGAAGATGAAATTGAATGGAGATGAGTAGATGATTGTCAATGATCAAGATGGACCATACACATTGAGAGGTATGATTATTTTTAATTATACCTTTGTTAAAGTGTTGTTTGATACTGCTGCATCACATTCCTTCATTTCTTCTCATGTTGTTTACTTTTTATGATTGAAACTGGAAATGATGCCTTCTATTTTGAAACTGCAAACTCCTCTTTGTGAAAGAGAATGTCAAGCCTTTGTTTTTAGAGAATGTTCTATAACTGTTGATGGAGTCGAGTTAAAATTGGACTTCTCAAGGTTGGATATTGATTTCTATGATGTAATCCTGGGTATGGATTGGCTGACAATGTTCAAGGCTCAAATCTACTATTATAAGAGAAAAGTTTGTTTCATGACTAAGGATGGCATCGAGAATCTCTTTAGAGGAGAGAGGATTATAAAGAAAGGTGAAAAGAGCTTTTTAGAACCAATGGTGGGAACAATATCTTACCAATTGGATGTGTTGACTTTGGAATCAATGGAATAGATGGAGTAAAATAGATTTCCATCTCTTGTTGATCAATTTCCAGATGTTTTTCCCAATAACTTCTCAGGGTTACCACCTCTATGGGAAGTGCAGTTTACAATTGATCTCTTTCTGGGGACTAGTCCTATTTCCCTTCCATATTACAAGATGGCACCAATAGAGTTAAAATAATTGAATGTGTAGTTATATGAGTTGGAAGTCAAGGGTTTCATTTGACCAAGTACACCTCCATGGGAAGCACCAGTTTTGTTCAAGAAGAAGTCAGATGGAACTCTTCATCTGTGTGTGGATTATCATAATCTTAACCATGTTACAATAAAGAATAGTTATCCACTTCCACGCATTGATGATCTATTCGATCAATTAAGGGGAGCTCAGTGGTTCTTCAAGATTGACTTGCAATTAGGATATCACTAATTGAGAGTTCGGAAAGAGGATATTCAAAGACAACATTCTGAAGTAAATATGGACACTATGTATATGTAGTCATGGATTTCAGTCTAACTAATGCACCAGTAGTATTCATGGCATTAATGAATCAGATATTTCAAAAATATCTGGATTCGTTTGTTTTGGTGTTTATGGATGACATTTTGGTCTATACAAAGACAAGGGTTGATTAAGAGGTGAACCTGGAAATAGTGTTACTAATATTGAGAGAACATCATTTGTATGCCAAATTTTTAAAATTAGATTTTTGGATATTGGAAGCACATTTCCTTGGCCATGTCATAAGGTGTTTCTATTGATCACGAAAAGATATGAGCCATTATCTATTGGCAACCATTAAATAATGTGTTTGAGATACAAATTTTTCTTAGTCTAGTTGGTTACTACCGACACTTTGTGTGTGATTTCTCATGAATAGCTTCACTAATGACACCTATAACAAAGAAGAATGCTCTATTCCAATGGATGGATGAATGTCAGAAGTCTTTACAGGAACTGAAAGTTCAGCTATCATTGGCACCAATCTTAATCTTTCCAGAATCAAGACAGGGTTGTGTGGTGTATTGTGATGCTTCAGGATCAGGATTGGGAGGTGTTCTCATGCAAAGAGATCATGTGGTTGCTTATGGTTCAAGGCAGTTGAGGGTTCATGAGAACAATTTCCCAACACATGATTTGGAGTTAGCTATAGTTGTCCATTCATTGAAAACATGGAGACATTATCTCTTTGGTGATAAATGTTCTGTGTTTATGGATCGAAAACTCTTGAAACACATTTTCTCAAAGAGAAATTTGAATCTGAGGCAAAGAATATGGATTGAGTATCTCCAAAAGTTTGACTTTGACTTGATATACTCACTAGGGAAAGGAAATTCGGTAGCAGATGCATTGAGTAGAAAGTCATTTGCTCAGTTGGCGAAATAAGCTTCAGATGAATAGTAGTCGATTTCAATCTTAGCTGACATGCATGTGGAATGTGAATACTGAGTTGATGTTGCAGTTTTCATTTCTGCTACGCTTGTTCCAGATTAAGTAAAAAATATTAAAGAGGTATTAACATGAGATGTAGAATGTCAAAACTCAATGGTGGGGAGACTATTGATGGTTGGAAACCTGATGGGGGTTTAGTTGTGTGTTTTAGAGATCAGATGGATATACCTATGTTTTGTCAAGAACAACTCCTTCATTATTACCACCATTCAAGATGGTTTATACATCCAAGTACATAGAAGATGAATAAAGTGTTGAAGGCGCAGTTTTGGTGGACTGTCATGAAAATAAAGGTGGTCGAGTTCATCTCGCGGTTCTTAACTTGTCAGCAGGTTAAATCAGAGCATCAAAGATCCGCTGGTATGTTACAATCTTTTCCCATACCAGTCTGGAAATGGGATCAAATTGCAATGGATTTTTTACAGATATTCCAAGAATGGTCTGGAAACATGATTCCATTTGGGTGATACTATATCGTCTAACCAAGTTGGCCCCTTTCATCCCAATTTGTGTGTAACGCCCCGACCCCAGTTACCCAGAGTCGGTGCATTATTTAAATACATTGGCATGATTACAAGGAATCAAGTCCTGAAGGAACGATCAGTTTATCAGTCTTGTAAAATAGATTACATACATGAATGTTACGTTACACTTCATAATATACAAAACAACATAAATAATCCTTTATGAACGCTATTATTCCCTTGCCTTAACACTTTATATCAATCACAAAACACTTCTTGGAATCCTGGGAAAAATAAAACATAGAAAGGGGTGAGCTCAAATGCTCATTAAGGGTAAGAAATACAGCAGAAACTTTTATAAATAAGCATAAACATTTAAGGCAGTGTATAACTAAAACAAAAGCCTTTGAAACTTGAACTTTAGCATAATATGGCAAAAATAAAATGAAATAATTCCATTTACTTATTCACATGGATATTCTAGTAGTCAAATAATCACAAGAAATATCAATAACCACTTTCATAATGATGGAATGCATAATGCCAGACTATCATAACCACGTAGCCAATGCCTCGTTCCATGACTACAAATAATATTTTGTCAAGGCCTCGTGCCAGGACACTAGTTTGTCTCATGAGACCTACCGATGCAATTTATTTAGAAGATACTTACGTTTAAAATTGCAAATTTATACTCTAGTGTTTTTCTGAAAACATTATGCAAGATTCTGAAAATAAAATAACTAATTCTGAGACTTCTTAACTAATTACAGGACATGATGGGTCCACGCCCAATCCCTTATTGTCTACCACACTCGAGAGTCGGGTTTTCTAAAAACAATTTTAAGCTTGCGTTAAATATGTATACATTTGCACTAGATTTTTATATATTTGAGAAAAATATCTCATTTTCATGAAAACATTTAAAAGTAACACAATTTGGAAAAGAAGTAATTTAAAGACATTTTTGAATCAAAGTGTCCCATACCACTTTGAATCTTTTGAAAGGAATTAACATTTTAAAAACATTTATGTCCATATAAATAAATCCTTAAAAACAATTTTGAAGATATGGACATTAATGAGAATGATTTAGAAGAATAAATATTTAAAACATTTCAAATGATGTTTCAGTAAAAATTCCCTAAAATAATTCCTTTTAAACTCTTTCATAAAACATGGACATGGATAATAAATATGTCCCAGTAGATACTTACGTAAAAACAACCTCAGATAATAAAGAGATTGTGAAATTAACACTTACCAATTTTGTATGTTACGAAAAATACACCCCATGAAAGAGGTATCATAAAATGAATATGTAAATACACATAAATTAAAGTATATTACACAAAGAATACAATTATGGGCATTACATACACCACACAAAAGGTAATAGTGGCAATATGGCATGAATCTCATGGGAATAAGGAGTGAGATGAAAACCCCTTACTTTGCGCTTTCCTTTAGTCGAGGGTACATTTAACCTCTTGTACGAAAATCATAGTATGTTATTAAATTATACCAGAACAATATTAATATTTATAATATCATACGGGATTCATTTATGACTTTATACTACCCATTTAATAATAATTTCCATGTTAAATTAACATTTCAGGTAATAATCACTTTCTTTATCGTACGTGTTTTAACTTGTTACTCTTGATTGTATCACTTAGATCATGATTTAAATAATTCCAGAATATAAAACATGATAAATATATCATATATATTTAGAATATAAATTTGTATAAGAGACATATATATGAAATGGAAAACACCATTTATGGAGACGATAGTCCGTACGTACGCATAAACGTTGTTTATGTTTTCATATAGTATTGAACAAAAGTAAGTGAATAATATATATGTAAGTACATAAATACTTATATATATAAATATATATATATGTAGTAGAATTATTATGTAATATATTACATACTTATTAGTAATATATATTTTTATAATCGTCGATGAATGGTGAACTTGGAAATGGACCTCACTGCGTCGTGCAGACGGTAATCCGTACGTATGCACGAGCGAAAATATCATTCTTTTGATATTAAAATAATATATAATTGGATGTTATATCATATATACAGAATACTTATAATTTTATATTTATTATTTACATCAAATACACATCATTATTATACCCATCCAAATAATAATGTATTGAATAACAATTACACCACAACGTGGAGACGGTAAGCCGTACGTACACACGTATGGTGACATGTCATTCAAAGGATGGATAGAATAATGAATATGGTTTTACCATATTTATAATAAAATAATAATATATAGGAGATACTGGATTTATTATTTTAGAATATAAATAACAAAGAAACAAGAAGTTTAATAATAAAGGAACTTGAAAGAGGGTGGTGAAAATATTACCACTTCTTCAGGTTATTCATTTTGATTTGATCAAAAGGGCTCCTTAGGTTGGATTTATGATCAAACTAAGGCCTCTAGGGTGAAGTGAGGGAAGTTGAGAGAGTATTTGGGTAGGTTTTGTTCAAACTAAAAGGCTTTGAAGGTGTTAATAATTGGTTAGAAGTTTAGTCATTTTATAAGGGGGAGGAGGGGCTCTTTAGGAAAAACTTAAATTATTAATTTATAATAAAATCATATTCGGTTTCTAATGGCTCCAAAGTGGATTATTCAAAGTCTAAGATGGGTATGGACCGTAATACTTTCAACCAATAGATTTTAGACAGGTTTGGGTCATTATATTAACCTTATCTTTTAGTTTCAACTCTTGGTTAATTAGTTTAACACTTACCATGTCACATTGTATTTTTATAATATATAGTTAATAAACGTACTATATATATCCAAGAGACCCCAAAGTGGTCCATTAATGATACACCAATAATGATATATGTTCTTTGGCCGAACCTTAGGTTTTTAGGAATAGAATATAAATTAATAATATAATATTTGTTTTAAAAACACATTTATGATAATTTTGACACTACTCTATAATTGATTTTTATTTAAGTATTAACAACCTTATTAATTCAATCAAATTTCATTTAAGTAATAATAAATGTCATATTAACCAATAAAATTCGTGTATGTCATTAAAACTTTCAAATTATATTTATTTTGACATTTATAGTACCAATTATTTGATTCTTTCATTAATAAAAAAAATACTGCATCATTATTGTGTCATATATATTTTTACTTTTTCAATGTCTAAAAATTATAAATAAAATATCATTATGTAGAAAATAGTTTTAGATTTCTAATGAATATTTATAATAGAAAATATAACATATATAACCCCATGTAAAAATTGTTTTTTAAAAAGATATATGCTTATTTAATATTTGTATTTATTTTAACTTAATTAATATAAAGTGTCATTATCACTTACAAATGGCTCCATGGGGTCCCAAAAATTGACCCAAATATGCCCATGGTCGGACATGTATCCACCAATAAGAATAGGACACGTTTTAGGGTAATTTATTAATATTATAATATTATGTTTTAACCCTTATTTACCGGATTTACCCTTTAACCATGGTAAATAAAATATTTACCGAGGTAATTATTCAAAATGACTAAAAATAAAAGTTACCTATTTACACAATTTGGACATCCTGATTCCAAATATGGAATCCATTTTTCCAAATTTAAAACACAGAAGTGGCAGAAATTATTTTAAAATTAATTCTCGCTGTAACACCCCAGGTAAATAAAGAATATGAAATTTTCATATTTATCCAAATTTTGAATAAAATATTAATATTACTCTAAATGGAACTCTATGCACGATGGCGTACCCAATACACAACAACGAGTTTCTTTGAAATCTTACGTTGCATTATAATAATAAAATAATTTTATTTTAAATGGTAGTTAACACCTAGCCGTTGTAATGACAGTAATGAACAGAACTAACTAAAAAATGATTATATATGTTTGTCAAATATTTTTACTTTTTACGATAAATGTTAGTGGATTAAAAATGCGAATGAATCTAATTTTATGGGTAAACAATCTAATATTCTTTAAAAGGTCGATTATCCGCCTTTTGATGGCGAACCTCTTTTAAAACCACTTTTGGAAAATTTTATGTGTTATATTTGACAAAATAAAATTCTTATTTAGAATCGGGACATCAAAATTTACTTTGTGTAAATTTTTGGTATTTTTCTGATAAAGTTAATTTTTTAATGAATAGTGAAAAATGATGTATTTTAATTCAAAACCCCTTTTTAATCTAATCTATTAATATGATTAGATTATATTTTGAATTGGTTTTAAATTGAAATTAGAATATATTTCTACCATTTAATCCAATGGTGGTCATTGGAATTAATTTCACTTTGAAATTGTCCTTAAAATAGTGTTAATCTTTTAATAGATATTGGTTCTTAAAAACACGCTATTTGTTTTGACAATGGGAATTAATTATTAAATTAATTAATTCAACTTATATGTGTTGAATTTTGTAAAATAGACATTATTTTTGAATTCATAATATCAAATATATCTTAGGGTGAAGTTTTGATTTTTTTCTGAAAATCATCAATTTTTAATGAATAGTGAAACCACTAAGTGGTACTTAAAAAACTGATTTTTTCATTTAAATGAACTTTTACCACATCTGTGATTTGATTTTCATAAATCCTACATACATGGTTGTCATTAGGAAGTAAAATGTTGTTCAATGAGATTAAAATAATTTTTTGGTGAATAGTAACTTTTAAGTTTTTAATCGCGATTAGAGATAATTAGTGTAATTTAAGGTAAAAATAATGTTTTAATAATATGAAATGACCATAACACATGTCCTACCTTTATTGTATGATTCATGGACAACTGAGACAATCCATGGGTCAACTTGGGGACCCCATGGAGCCACTTTGATTGGAAAATGACATTAATAACTTTTTATTTAAAGTTAAAATTAAAATGTCACAAACATGTATTGTTTTACTAAAGCAATTTTTACATGGCCTTATACAAGTCATATTTTTTACTATAAATATTTATTAGAAAGATAAAAATATTTCCTACATCATTATATTTTTTTTATAATTTTTAGAGATTAAATAAATTAAATTATTTATGAAACCATGATGATGCAGCGCTTACCTTATTATTTAACGATTTAAATAAAATGAAACGATAATGTAAAATCTAACACCTAAAATTGTCATAAAACTATTTTATGGGTGGATTTAGAACTCATATCACCTTATCCTAGAAATATATAATTTTTGGACCATTAAAATCCGAAAATAATTTTATAATAAAGTCAAAGTTTATAACTTTCCAAGAGTGCCCCTCGTCTCCTCTTATAAAAGGCCCCCACCTCTACCACCTTACCCATACCTCTCAAGCCTTTTCCTCGGCCAACCCATGACCATTTAATCTCTCCACATCCCTCTATTCATATTTTAATCCTCACCTTTGGTCAGAATCCTTTCCAAGGAAGCCTTTGAGCTCAAATCAAAAAGAGTTACCCGATTTAAAAGGTAATGTCTTCCCTTGTGTTCTTTTGTTTTATTTTGCTTCTCCAACCCTCTAAACTCTTTTTATTCCTTTCTTTTCTAACAAAAACAGTATATTAAATATACTAGGATGTTTTTATGTGAATTATGCAAGCTACAATTACACACACCTTCATCTAATGGTTAAAGAACATACTGTTTCTGTGGATGGCGAATTACTGCCTCATGAAACGATGATTGTTCAATATTCTTTTAACACCTTCAAAGGTAGCCATTAAGATGTGACTATATTTATATATGATATATAATATGATTATGTTTTCCTTAAACTTATTTATTTTTTATTTATGTAATACCTTTATGGTTTTCATTATGGGTAACGTGATATCTCTATTTTAGGATGTGCAGACTACCACCCCCGTAAAGTGATTTGATTCGTTAATGCCATATGTGGGACGTATAAAGGATGGAACTAATGGTATTACATATTATATACTACTGTAATTATAATATACCTTCATATCATTATTATTTAATTCCATTTAATAAAAAAAAGATAAATGAAAGTAGCTTTCATGCGTACGTACGGCTTACCGTCTCCATGAACGGTACATTTCATTTCTTATCTCCAAATTTTATGTACTATTATAAGTACAAATATAAAATGAATATATATGTAATATATTACATCTAAATGATGGATATCATTATGTAATTATAATATATATATATCTCTCTCATTTAGTTTTAATTCCATTAATATGACAAAGAAATGAAAGTAGCGTTCATGCGTACGTACAGCCTACCATCTCCATGAACGGTGCATTTCATTTTTTATCTCCAAATGTTATGGAATAGTATAAAATTAATATATACTGGATATATATGATATTTAAATCATTTATAATATTCTGGAGATGATGTACCTATAGCTTCATGGAAAATTCTTTTCCAACAAGCTCAATTTTGACTCATGTACCGAACATCGACAAAAACGTTTGATATGAACTCACATTATTAACCCATTATTATAGAATTTTAATATGTGATATGAGCTGAATAATAATTTTTAAAGTAGTTCCTTAATCAATTATAAATTTACCAAAGTTAATTATTCAGGAATATGAAGAAACGAACAAGACAAGTCGGACTTGAGGTAAGGGCTCCTACCCCTCTCTTTTTAAGTACACTCTTTTAGGTAATTCCTTTTAAGCTCATATTTCTTATGATTGGGATGTTCTTTTATAATACTCTTACTATAAGTTTTATGTTCATATGATTAGGGAAACTATTTTTTCTCATCAATCCACTTTGGAAGTTTTGAGTGGCGCTGTTAGGCTGCCGCATTTTCGTAAGAGATCTAACCTCTCTCTTTCTTTTTAAGTACTCTCATTCATGTCACTTATTTTAAGATACTCTTTGTTATATTGTGGGATGTTATTTTTTATTCCTATTTATGTAAATTTTATGTTAATATTATGATAGAACCTATTTGATCTTATCAACCCATTTTTGGAAGTTTAAAGTGACACCGTTAGGCTGCCGAGTTTTCGTAAGGTATTTTTCATCTCACTTTTATTCCCGTGACATTTATGCTACGTTTGCCACCATTTCCTTTGAGTGGTGTATGTAATACCCATTATTCTAATCTTTGTGTAATATAATTTTGTTTATGAGTATTCACATCAATGTTTTATAGTCCTTTCATGGGGTGTACGTTTCAAAAGTTACCTTAGTCAGTAAGGGAATCTTTCACCCTCCTCTTGTTAAAAGAATTATTTTCTAATAACTTTCAGTTTACATCTTATTATATTGGGATATGTTCTTATATATCCTTATTGATTCAAATTTTATGACCAAGTGATGAGATACCATTCTCTCTCTCATCGACTAATTTTCTGAATTTTGATGTGACGACGTTAGGCTGTCGAATTTTTACAAGGGGACGTCTTAACACAATTTCAATTTCTTTGGGTTCAACTTGTACTTATTGAACATGTCATCCTATGAATTTGTGTGAATTTCCTCTGATTGTTTCACACTTAATATCCACTTATATTGGGTGTATTTTTATTTCTCACACATAATTATGTGATAGATTTATCCTTAATTTAAGGATACCATCTTTATAATGGATTTCATCTCAATTTACATTTCCATTGAGACTTCATTGTTGTTATGCACCAATTCACTCTTATATGGTGTGTGTACAGTCATTTGACATATTATATCATGAATCCCTTTGTACTCATGATATTATAACGTTATGATTAAATGTTATTCCACAATTATTTGTATTCAAGAGTCTCTCATTTTGTTAAAAACTTTTTAACATAAATATCATTTTAATTGTTTTAAAGATTTATTATTCTAAATCTTTATCTTTAAAGTCCATGTTTTCAAAATATTTTTCAGTATTTATTTATATGGACATTAATGATTTAAAATTATAATTCCATTAAAAGATTCTAGTGTTATGGGACAATTTGATTCAAAAATCTCTTTTAAATGGTTTTTGAAAATGGATTGATTAATTCAATATCTTGGAATTAATTATTGTGATTTAAAATGAAATGTTTTTTTTTGAAATGTGTATATTTGAAATATTTTATGTGTAATTATGGTACTTGGGCATTTTACAGGTGGTTACCTGATAAACCATATGACGGGTGGTGCCGTGAATACCAGGACGAGTGGTTACGCTATAACCTTCAATGCATTGGGTATGGTTGTCGGTCGTATGGCTATTCCATTATGTATGTGTGGAAGTCGACCGTATGGTTATTCCATTTAAGTATGTTTATGTCCCAAGTTACCTTTATATGTTATGTGTTCTTTATATGGGTTTTATGGTAATCTTTTGGTCACAAAATGGTAAGTAATGATATTTTATTCAGTGAAGAGATTTTACTAATTCATAAAGGTGAAAAGTATTACATTGATAAAGTATACATGGTTAACTTGTTGTTTTGAAAAACTAGCAGTTTTCCTTCTTTGTGTGTCCTTTAATGGGCTTTTTATGCTCATCCCAAGTTTTTGAAATGTTTTCCACAGGACTTAATGATGAATATGGTCAAGGATGGGATCAAGGAAAGACATGCTATCAAAAACATGGAACTAGACATGTTTCTTTTTAAGTGTTTTTTTATTTTATGGAAACTTAGTAGAAGTGTCTACTATGTAATCTTTTAATATTTAATAGTTATGACCTAATTCTCTAAAACTCTAAACCTGAAAAGATCCTATATGTTAATTATTCATTTAATTCATGATTAAGTAATGTTTAAGGCTGGGGCCTTATAGTTGGTATCAGAGGTCGGTTTAGATAACTTTATAGGTTAGGGTATTCCTTAAGCTAAAGTGACATTACCATAATGGTTAGGATTTTAGAAAAAGTCCTAGTTTTAGATAAAGTGAATGAGTAATTATGTCTTAGTTATTATCTTCCTCATTATTAAATAATGGTTTTGTTGATATACTCACACTGACCTTTTCGGTTTTAGTAAATGGTTGGATCAAGCAGGCACCAAAGTAACAGTGGATGTGAAAGAAATTGTGACTGTTTTCTGAGCGAGCAACTAAATGATATGGGAGCTACAATTAGAACTCTTGTGTCTATCCTCAACCAACTATTTGTAGTCATGATTGACCACCTAAACCATGGTGATTTCTATAAGGCATCATTCAAGCGAGAAACAAATCCCTATGGAACTACAAGTAATAATCATTAAGGTAAGTGTGTTGAAAAACATATGTGTCAAAGATGTGGAAAGAAACACCTAGGAAAATGTTTCAAATGGGAAGAAATATGCTATAGATGTGGAAATGAAGGTCATAAAGCAAGAACCGTCCATGGAAAAAGGAAGCATCCAGTTGACTTAAGGAAAGGGAAAGAAGTTCTTTCTGAGGGATCAATTGAATGTATTAAATGTGGTGTGCATGGTCATTATGAAAACACGTGTCCTATGAAGAAGTCTCTAGAATGGGATCACCAAGATCGTACAAATGTTCGTTTACCAATACCTAATTCCATTCCGATTGAGGATGAAGAAACTGACAATAACCAATCCAAGGTATGGATTATTTCTTAACATTTGTTTTCCTATTTTGGAATCTTAGGATATGATTCATGATTTTTTTGTAGGAAAGAAGTATTTCAGAATAAGTTGGAAAGGAATGGTTAATGAATCATGAAGAATGTTGAATGAGTAAGAAGTCAACATATAAGGGCTTCAAGAGTTATGGTGAAATTCTTAAGAGTATTAAGTCTCTTTTGATGATGGGGTTACATTAGAAGACTTTTTATTGTATGTGTAACACTGATGTTTGATATTTGAAAATTTTATTCAAGGAATATTTATCCGTTCTTTTGTGGACATAGTTATAAATAACCATTTGGGTTTATATGATCCTTACTTTTGAGGTAATTATGGGTTACTATATGATATGATCGAATACAAAAGGCATGAGATACACTTGAGGTTAAATTATGTTATGGTTATTTTTTTGAAGATTTTATCTCTTTTTGGGGAATTGTTTGAGAATTATATAGTTTTGGAAAAAGGACAACACGCAGACCGTGTGACAACCCGTCGCGTCAGACAAAGCTGTGGGAATCGAACCCACAACCAATGTGCGACTGGTATTTATCGCCTACCAATGGACTACGTGAAGTCTCTGGTTAGTTTGACTAATTATTTTTAGTTAGATTATTTTATGAATCAAGAGTAAGTTGATTTTGGGTTATCTATGGAAATTATTGACCTATCATGGAGGATATATTATTAGGTTAATTACTTTTCAACACGAGACTTTAAGAGAAACTGATGTTATTTGGAGATAAATGTTAATTTGTACCTTAGAAGAATATGTGATTAAATCCATAAAATATTTGGGTTTCAATCTTAGTTTGGTTTAAATTCAAGAATTTTATGGACAACTGTTTATTGAATGGTCTTTGTTGAACTTTGGATAAAGTTTGACAAATTTTGGAGATTAAGAGTAGTGTTTCTTTTTATAAAGGATTATCCTTTTTGGGGATTATCTATTCTTGTTCTAACAATTTTGGTTTTGGTTAAGGTCTAAAGACATGGGGAATATATAGTTCTCTTTTGTGGATTAGGTGATTCACTAAAAGTTGATTATAGTGCTCTTAATGTGAACAAGTCATCCTAAATACTCGTCTTTTGGAGAAAATATGAGTTCGTGTAAGAAATCTAGTAAAAGTTGAAAGTAAACATGACAAGTAAGTATGTTTCCTTATGTTTTAGTTAATCTCATAAATACATTCCTCAATGAAAAGTAACTTAAAACAAAAATGTTGTCTGTTAATTTTTACTATTGGGGAATCAAATACCATTTAACCCATCACAAGTTTGTGATTTTCTGGTGGTTAACTTTCCCCTAAACATGTTTTCTATCACTCTCCCTCGGAACATGACCCTTTGTTTTCTCCCCCATGTCCATGTTTTCCTACATGGAATCCTAGTATGGGTTAACTCGGGTGACCTTTGTACTTCTCTTTCTTTATTTTAAACTGATAGTTTTACTTACTCTTGTTCCGATTTGGGATTTTCAATGAAGTTTCCAAGTCCAATTTTTAAAATTGTGAGGACACAATTCCCAAAAGGGGTAAAGGATGTAACACCCCAGGTAAATAAAGAATATGAAATTTTCATATTTATCCAACTTTTGAATAAAATATTATTATTACTCTAAAAGTAACGCTATGCTCGATGGCGTACCCAATACACAACAACGAGTTTCTTTGAAATCTTACGTTGCACTCTAATAATAAAATAATTTCATTTTAAATGTTAGTTAACACCTAGCCGTTGTAATGACGGTAATGAACAGAACTAACTACAAAATGATTATATATGTTTTTCAAATATTTTTACTTTTTACGATAAATTTTAGAGGATTAAAAATGCGAATGAATCCAATTTTATGCGTAAACATTCTAATATTCTTTAAAAGGTTGATTACCGCCTTTTAATGGGGAACCTATTTTAAATACACTTTTTGAAACTTTTATGTGTTATATTTGACAAAATAAAATTCTTCTTTAGAATTGGGACATCAAAATTTACTTTGTATAAATTTTTGGTATTTTTGCGATAACGTTCATTTTTAATGAATAGTGAAAAATGTTGTATTTTAATTCAAAACCTATTTTTAATCTAATCTATCATTATTATTAGATTATCTTTTGAATTGGTTTTAAGGTAAAATTAGAATATATTTTTACCAATTAATCCAATGGTGGTCATTGGAATTAATTTCACTTTTAAATTGGACTTAAACTAGTGTTAATCTTTTAATAGATATTTGTTCTTAAAATCATGCTATTTGTTTTGACAACGAGAATTAATTATTAAATTAATTAATGAAAATTATATGTGTTGAATTTTGTAAAATAGGCATAATTTTTGAATTCAGAATATCAAATATATCTTAGGGTGAAGTTTTGTTTTTTTTCTGAAAAACGTAAATTTTAATGAATAGTGAAACCACTTAGTGGTACTTAAAAAACAGATTTTTCGTTTAAATGAATTTTTACCACTTCTGTGATTTGATTTTCATAAATCTGACATACATGGTTGTCATTAGGAAGTAAAATGTGGTTCAATGAGATTAAAATAATTTTTGGTGAATAGTAGCTTTTACGTTTTTAATCGCGATTAGAGGTAATTACTGTAATTTAAGGTAAAAATAATGTTTTAATAATATTAAATGACCTTAACACATGTACTAACCTTATTGGATGAGTCATGGAAAACCAAGACAATCCATGGGTCAACTTCTGGACCCCATGGAGCCACTTTGGTTGGAAAATGAAATTAATAACTTTTTATTAAAAGTTAAAATTAAAATGTCACAAACATGTATTGTTTTACTAAATCAATTTTTACATGGAATTATACAAGTCATATTTTTTACTATAAATATTCATTAAAAGATAAAAATATTTACTACATAATGATAGTTTTTTTATAATTTTTAGACATTAAATAAATTAAATTATTTATGACACGATGATGATGCAGTGATTATCTCATTATTTAACGATTTAAATAAAATGAAAAGATAATGTAAAATCTAAGACCTAAACTTGTCAAAAACCTATTGGATGGGTGGATTTAGAACTAATATAACCTTATCCTTGAAATATATAATTTTGTGACGTTTAAAATCTGAAAATAATTTTATAATAAAGTAAAGGTTTATAACTTTCCAAGAGTGCCCCTCGTCTCCTCTTATAAAAGGCCCCCACCTCTACCACCTTACCCACAACTCTCAAGCATTTGTCTCGTCCAACACATGACCATTTCATCTCTCCACATACCTCTCTTCATCATTTAATCCTCACCTTTGGGCAGAATCCTTTCCAAAGAATCCTTTGAGCTCAATTCAAAAAGAGTTACCCGATTTAAAAGGTAATGTCTTCCCTTGTGTTCTTTTGTTTTATTTTGCTTCTCCAACCCTCTAAACTATTTTTATTCCTTTATTTTCTAATAAAATAGTATATTAAATATACTAGGATGTTTTTATGTAAAGTATACAAGCTAAAATTACACACACCTTTGTCTAATGGTTAAAGAACATATTGTTTCTGTGGATGGCGAATTACTGCCTCACGAAACGATGATTGTTCAATATTATTTTAACACCTTCAAAGGTGGCCATTAAGATGTGACTATATTTATATATGATATATAATATGTTCATGTTTTCCTTAAACTTCTGTATTTTTCATTTATGGAATACTTTTGTGGTTTCCATTATGGGTAACACGATATCTTCATTTTAGGAAGTGCGGACTACCGCCCCCTCAAAGTGATTTGATTCGTTAATGCCATATGTGGGACGTATAAAGGATGAAATTAATGGTATTACATATTTTATACTAATGTAATTATAGTATAACTTTATATCATTATTATTTAATTCCATTTAATACAAAAAAAGAGAAATGAAAGTTGCGTTCATGCGTACATACGGCTTACCGTCTCCATGAACGGTACATTTCATTTCTTATCTCCAAATTTTATGTATTATTACAAGTACAAATATATAATGAATATATATGTAATATATTAAATCTAAATGATGGATATCATTCTGTAATTATAATATAGATATATATCTCATTTAGTTTTAATTCCATTAATATGACAAAGAAATGAAAGTAGCGTTCATGCGTACGTACGGCCTACCGTCTCCATGAACGGTGCATTTCATTTTTTATCTCCAAATGTTATGGAATAGTACAAAATGAATATATACCGAATATATATGATATTTAAATAATTTATATTATTCTGGAGATGGTGTACCTATAGCTTCATGGAAAATTCTTTTCCAACATGCTCAATTTTGACCCATGTACCGAACATCGACAAAAATGTTTGATATGAACTCACATTATTAACCGATTATTATAACATTTAAAATATGTGATATTAACTGAATAATAATTTTTAAAGGAGGTCCGTAAGCAATTATAAACTTACCAAAGTTTATTATTCAGGAATATGAAGAAATGAACAAGACAAGTCGGACTTGAGGTAAGGGCTCCTACCCCTCTCTTTTTAAGTACACTCTTTTATGTCATTCCTTTTAAGCTCATATTTCTTATGATTGGGATGTTATTTTATAATAATCGTACTGTAAATTTTATGTTCATATGATTAGAGAACCCATTTTCTCCCATCAATCCATTTTGGAAGTTTTGAGTGGCGTCGTTAGGCTGTCGAATTTTCGTAAGAGATCTAACCTCTCTCTTTCTTTTTAAGTACTCTCCTTCATGTCACTTCTTTTAAGATCCTCTTTGTTATATTGTGGGATGTTATTTTATATTCATATTTCTGTAAATTTTATTTTAATATGATGATATAACCTATTTGATCTTATCAACCCATTTTTGGAAGTTTAAAGTTGCACCGTTAGGCTGCCGAGTTTTCGTAAGGGATTTTTCATCTCACTTTTATTCCCGTGACATTTATGCTACATTTTCCACCATTTACTTTGAGTGGTGTATGTACTACCCATTATTCTAATATTTTTGTAATATAATTTTGTTTATGAGTATTCACATCAATGTTTTATAGTCATTCTTTCATGGGGTGTATGTTTTGAAAGTTACCCAAGTCAGTAAGGGAATCTTTCACCCTCCTCTTTTTAAAAGAATTCTTTTCTATTATCTTTCAATTTACATCTTATTATGTTGGGATATGTTCTTATATATCCTTATTGATGAAAATTTTATGTCCAAGTGATGAGATACCATTCTCTCTCTCATCGACTAATTTTATTAATTTTGAAGTGACACCGTTATGCTGTCGAATTTTTACAAGGGGACGTCTTATCCCAATTTCAATTTGTTTGGGTTCAACTTGTACTTCTTGAACATGTCATCCTATGATTATGTGTGAATGTAATCTGATTTTTTCACACTTAATATCAACTTATATTGGGTGTATTTATATTTCTCACACAAAATTATGTGATAGATTTATCCTTAATTTAAGGATACCATCTTTATAATGGATTTCATCTCAATTTACATTTCCATTGAGACTTAATTATTCTTATGCACCAATTCACTCTTATATGGTGTGTATACTGTCATTTGACATATTATATCATGAATACCTTTGTACTCATGATATTATAATGTTATGAATAAATTTTATTCCGCAATTATTTGTATTCAAGAGTCTCTCATTTTGTTAAAAACTCTTTAACAAAAATATCATTTTAAATGTTTTAATGATTTATTATTCTAAATATTTATCTTTAAATTCCATGTTTTCAAAATAGTTTTCAGTATTTATTTATATGGAAATTAATATTTTAAAATTATAATTCCATTGAATGATTTTAGTGTTATGGGACACTTTGATTCAAAAATCTCTTTTAAATGGTTTTTGAAAATGGATTGATTATTTCAATATCTTGGAATTACTTATTGTGATTGAAAATGAAATGTTTTTATTGAAATGTTTATATTTGCAATATTTTATGTATAATGATGGTATATGGGCATTTTATAGGTGGTTACGTGATAAACCATATGACGGGTGGTGTCGTGAATACCAGGACGGGTGGTTACGTTATAACCTTCAATGCATTGGGTATGGAAGCCGGTCGTATGGATATTACATTATATATGTGTGGGAGTCGACCGTATGGTTATTCCATTTCAGTATGTTTATGTCCCAAGTTACCTTTATATGTTATGTGTTCTTTATATGGGTTTTATGGTAATCTTTTGGTTACAAAAGGGTATGTAATTATCTTTTATTCAGTGAAGAGTTTTTACTACTTCATAAAGGTGAAAATTATTACTTTGATAAAGTATACATGGTTTACTTGTTGTTTTGAAAAACTCACAGTTTTCCTTCTTTGTGTATCCTTTACTGGGATTTTTATGCTCATCCCAAGTTTTTGAAATGTTTTCCACAGGACATAAAGATGAATAGGGTCAAGGATGGTATCAAGGAAATACATGTTATCTAAAACATGGAACTAGACATGTTTCTTTTTACGTTTTTTTATTTTATGGAAACTTAGTAGAAGTGTCTACTATGTAATCTCTTGATATGTAATAGTTATGAACTAATTATCTAAAAATCTAAACCTGAAAAGATCCTCTATCTGAATTATTCATTTAATTCATGATTATGTAATGTTTAAGGCCAGGGCCTTATACTCGCTATCAAAACAAAAAGCGTGTTTTTAAGATATAAAAACTATCAAAAGTTTCACACCTGTTTATGCCCGTTTAATTGTGAAATTATGTCCAATGACCAAAATTTTATTAAATTGTAAAAATATATTCTAAATATACTTTAAAACCACTATAATTCATAATTTATCACTATTAACTGTTTTGATTAAAAAATATGTTTTTAATTAAAATTTAGTAATTTTCATTATTCATCAAAATATAAAAGTTATCCGAAAAGTACCAAAATTTCACCCTAGGCTAAATTAGATATTCCAAATCTAAGAATGAAGTCCATTTTGAGAGAAAAAATTTATAAAATTTCAAAAATTAGGTATTACTATTCATAACAGCTAGTTTTATTGGTTGTGGTGTGTGTTAGATCTCAAATTTGCGTACAACACACTCTACTGTTTTATTCAAAGAGAACCGTACCGTGGTAAATTTTTGATGTCCCCATTCTAAAAAAATAAATAAATTTAGTCAAATTAAATATATAAAAGTTTAAAATATTGGATTTTAAAAAGGGTTCACTATTAAAAGTTGGAAAAAGTGCATTTTTGAAAAATACATCTTTTATCTGAAAAAATGAATTTGTTCTTACATTATGTATAAGAAACTAATAATATGGATTCTAAAATTATATGGATTATATAAAGTTAAAATTTTATTTAATGTTATTCATAACCTCTTCTGAACAACTTGATTGGTAAGTCATGGTGTCCTTGAACTCGGTGTTGCGTGTAGTGCAATTTATTGAATTATTTTGAAGAAGTAACACACAATGAAATATTGGGGTGTTACATTCTTCCAACCTTAAATAAATTGATTCCTGCCAATTTGATATTGTTTTCCAAAAATAAATGTTGAAAATAAAAATATCTTTGTGGGAAAACCCACATCGGAAATTTGGTTAATAAAATTTAGTCTTAATAAGAGGAAAAGAGAAATGAAAGGGTCACCACCAAATTATGATCTCGATTAAGAGGAAATTAGTGGAAATTAGAGACATAAAATTGGAGGAAAAACATAAATATTTATAGGTAGTGATTGAGGTCATCACTTAAAAACACGTTTAAAATTGAGGTCCTTAAATTTATCAATCATTGATGATTTAAAATACCATCGGTTCAACAAAACATAAGGTATTAGGATAACACATTTTTGATTTTAATATCCCTTAAATTAATTTATTCATAGAATATTAGGATAAGAAAAATATATACTTGACAAGTAGAGTTCCATCCTTTAACTAATTTCTACCACAAACTCATCTTTCACTATAAAAGATAATATAACTTAAAAAAATATTCTATTTATCCTATTCGTTTGGGGTAAAAAAATGAATTTATAATTCATCTACTAGACCTTCGTAAAATAAACTACTTTATTTAATCAAAGACATCTTGTGGGCCAGTGGTTGGTGATACACCCTTGTCGCCCTTCAGTTGTGGGTTCAAGTCTCACGACCTTGCCGGACACGACGGGTTGCTGCCCGACCTCTAGGTTTTCCTTTTTATAACAATCCAAAAATAATCTTCAGAAATGATTTAACCTTAAAAATTGTATCAAATGTCAAATATAATCCATTAAGACCTTTAGACTTATCCAAATTACCTCTGTCCAAACTCACAGTCCAAAATTTATAAAGAAGGTAAATACAATGAAGGTCTTTTTTTCCACGTAATAACATGAGAATACCTTCATCATGTATTCTTTTAAAATATGGTAACACTCTGAATTACCATAAAACCTTATTGATTAGATTCATGCTCCTTTATTCCTTATAGAATACTGGATATATTCCTTATATCCAAAAACTTTGAATATTCCAACAATGATGAAATAAAAAAACCATTAATCAGTGACAAGGTAGTCAATAATATCCAATATAATTTATCCAAATCAACTATCTCTTATTCCAAAATTACTACCTTAGTATCAAGACCATATTAAGGATTACCTTTCCATAAACCATGTACTTTTAAAAAAAAGATTAACTTGTTGTTGAGACACTTTTCATAGTACCATATAATGTAAAATCCTCAATGAAATAGTACTACAGTACAATCCTTATTTATCTCCATAATTCATATAACCAGTACATCATTGATACAACACTAAAATGAAATAATTCTTTAATAACAGCATATGAACACTAGTCATTCCTCTTCATCTATGGTAGTATCATAACTTTATTATTATCCGATAGCATCATTTGGGCTATACTCTGATGATTTGAACATTGATTCACGCAGTGTCCCCACTCCTTTCAGATGAAGCATTGCACATTTAAAACATTTTTCTTACCCTTGCAATCACGAACGTGGTGTCTTTTTTCTCCACACTTATAACAAACACCCATTCCTTTTAGGCAAGTTCCAGGGTGTTTCTTCCCATAGTTATCACATATGGGAAAATTCTTCTTTTCCCTCTTTCCTTTATCCATCTTTCTCTCTTACATCCTTTTCATCTCTTGCTTCCCTTCAAATCCATAGGACTCAGAGAACTATTTACTTATCTTATCAACACATGATACTATTTCTTTATATGATGATAATATGTGGGAGACTATTTCCCTTATAAATGATGGATTAATACCATGAAAGATACTATCCTTCTTACTCTATGGATCATACGTATTGATGGAGTTCACATTCCTTCTACTGGGTGTCATTTCTATACAATAGCATAAACTATGTCAGTTTATAAATTGTAATGAATAATTCCAAACATGTAAAATAACTAACATAAATTGAATAGTTTACGGATATAATCCATAATCAAAAAAATGTTTTCTTTGAGGAGGTATATACTCATAAACCCTTCATAGCGGTTTGTAAAGAAAATGAGAATTATCCTAAGCATATCCCCTGGGAGTGTTGTAACCAAGAGTGCAGCAAGGCCCATTTTCATGCAACAGTTCCCGTTTGAGTCTATCTCAAAGTGGTGTTTTCAGGTTTTACCCCTAGGTACATCTATGACAGAGCCGCCTCTACCTGCTCGTATCCAGAAAGGGATGTATTGCTTAGAAAACTCACAAAATCTATACAGTACCAAAATTTTAGGATGTTCTTCTATAATAATCCTCAAAGTCTATCTTAGGGTAATGTTCTCTAAACAGAGTTTATCTAAATCTAGTTTCCAAGGTTATTTCTAAAAATCCTCTGATACTAAATGTAATTCCCCGACCCCAGTTACCCAGAGTCGGTGCATTATTTAAATACATTGGCAAGATTACAAGGAATCAAGTCCTAAATGACCGATCAGTTTAGCAGTCTTGGAAAATAGATTACATACATGAATGTTACATTACACTTCATAACATACAAAACAACATAAATAATCCTTTATGAACGCTATTATTCCCTTGTCTTAACCCTGCTTATCATTCACAATACACTTCTTGGAATCCTGGAAAAAATAAAACATAGAAAGGGGTGATCTCAAATGCTTAGTAAGGGCAAGAAATACAGTGGAAACATTTATAAATAAGAATAAACATTTAAGGCAATATATAACTAAAACAAAAGCCTTTGAAACATGAACTTTAGCATAATATGGAAAAAATAAAATGAAATAATTCCATATAATAATTCATATGGATATTCTACCAGTCGAATAATCACATGCAATATCACTAACCAATTTCATAATGATGGAATGAATAATACCATACTATCATAAACACGTAGCTAAGACCTCGTTCCAAGACTACAAATAAGATTTTTTAAGGCCTCGTTCCAAGACACTAGTTTGTCTCATGAGACCTACCAATGCAATTTTTTTAGAAGATACCTATGTTTAAAATTGCTAAAATATACTCCAGTGTTTTTATGAAAACATTATACAAGATTCTGAAAACAAAATAAGTAATTCTGAGACTACTCGACTAATTACAGGCCACGATGGGTCCACTCCCAATCCCTTCCTATCTACCACACTCGAGATTCAAGTATTTTGAAAACATTTTTAAGCTTGCGTTAAATATGTATACATTTGCCCTGGATTTTCATATATTTGAGAGAAATATCTCATTTTCATGAAAAAATTTAAAAGTCACACAATTTGGAAAAGAAGTCATTTAAAGAAATTTTTGAATCAAAGTATCCCATACCACTTTGAAACTTTTGAAATGAATTAAAATTTTAAAAACATTCTTGTCCATATAAATAAATCCTTAAATTTTTTTTGAACACATGAACATCAATGAGAATGATTTAGAAGAATAAATATTTAAAACATTTGAAATGATGTTTTAGTAAAAAGTCCCTACAATAATTCCTTTGAAAATTATTTCATAAAACATGGACATGGATAATAAATATGTCCCAATAGATACTAACGTAAAAGCAACCTAGGATAATAAAGAGATTGTGAAATTCACCCTTACCAATTTTGTAAGTTACAAAACATACACCCCATGAAAGAGGTATCATACAATGAATATGTAAATACGTATAAATTAAAGTGTATTACACAAAGAATACAATTATGGGCATTACATACACCACACAAAAGGTAATAGTGGCAATATGGAATGAATCTCACGGGAATAAGGAGTGAAATGAAAACCCCTTACCTTAGACTTTCCTTTAGTCGAGGGTACGTTTAACCATCTATAAGAAGATAATAGTATATTATTAAATTATACCATAACCATATTAATATTTATTATATCATACATGATCCATTTAAGACTTTATACTACCCATTTAATAATAATTTCCATGTTAAATTAACATTTCGGGTAATAATCGCTTTCTTTATCGTCCGTGTTTTAACTTGTTACTCTTGATTGTATCACTTAGATCATGATTTAAATACTTCTAGAATATAAAACATGATAAATATATCATATATATTTAGAATACAAATATGTATAATAGACATATATATGAAATGGAAAAAACCGTTTATGGAGATGGTAGTCCGTACGTATGAATAAACACTGTTTCTGTTTTCATATAGTATTGAACGGAAGTAAGTGAATAAGATATATGTAAGTACAAAAATACTTATATATATAAATATATATATATAGAGTAGAATTATTATGACATATATTAAATAATTATTAGTAATATATATTTTTATAATCGTCGATGAATGGTGAACTTGTAAATGAATCTCATCGTGTCGTGGAGACGGTAATCCGTATGTACACACGAGAAAAAATATCATTTTTTTATATTAAAATAATATTTAATTTGATGATATATCATATATACAAAATCCTTATAATGTTATATTTATTATTTACATCAAATATACATCATTATTATAACCATTCAAATAATAATGTATTGAATAACAATTACACCACGACGTGGAGACGGTAAGTCGTACGTACGCACGTATGGTGACATGTCAATAAAAGGATGGATAGAATAATGAATATGGTTGTACCATATTTATAATAAAATAACAGTATATAAGATATATTATAGTTATTATTTTAGAATAGAAATAACAAATAAAGAATAAGTTGAAGAAGAAAGGAACTTGAAAGAGGTTGGTGAAAATATTACCACTTCTTCGGGTTCTTTCTTTTGATTTGATCAAAAGGTCTCCTTAGGTTGGATTTATGATCAATCTAAGGCCTCTAGGTGGACTTTAGGGAAGGTGAGAGAGTATTTGGGTAGGGTTTGGCCGAACCAAAATCCCTTTATGGTGTGAAGAATTGGTTAGAAGTTGAGTCCTTTTATAAGGGGGAGGAGGGGCTCTTTAGGAAAAACTTAAAGTATTAATTTATAATAAATTAATATTGGGTTTCTAATGGCTCCAAAGTAGATTATTCAAATTATAATGTGGGTATGGGTCGAAATACATTCAACCAATAGATTTTATATAGGTTTGTGTCATTATATTAACCTTATCCTTTTGTTTTCACTCTTGTTTAATTAGTTTAACACTTACCATGTCACATTATATTTTTATAATATATAGTTAATAAACATACTATATACATCCAAGAGACCCCCAAGTGGTCCTTTAATGATAAACCAATAATTATATAAGTCTTTTGTCATATCATTAGGTTTTTAGGAATATAATATAAATTAATAATATAATATTTTCTTTAAAAACTCATTTATGTCAATTTTGACACTACTCAATAATGGATTTTTGTTAAAGTCTTAAAAACCTTATTAATTCGAAACAAATTCATTTAAGTAATCATTTCATGTCATATTAACCAATAAAATTCGTTTTAAGTCATCAAAACTTTCAAATTATATTTATTTTAACATTTATAATACCAATTATTTGATTCTTTCATTAATAAGAAAAATATTGCATCATTAGTGTGTCATATATATTTTTACTTTTTCAATGTCTTAAAATTATAAATAAAATATCATTATGTAGGAAATATTTTTATATTTCTAATTAATATTTAAAATCGAAAATATAACATATATAACCCTATGTAAATTTTTTTTTCTTAAGATATATGCTTATGTCATCTATGTATTTATTTTAACTAAATTAATATAAAAAGTCATTATCACTTACAAGTGGCTCCATGGGGTCCCAAAAATCAACCTAAAGACGACCATGGTTAGAAATGTATCCACCAATAAGTTTATGACACGTTTTAGGGTAATTTATTATTATTATCATATTATTTTTTAACCCTTATTTACCGTATTTACCCTTTAACCATGGTAAATAAAATATTTACCGAGGTAATTATTCAAAATGTATAAAAATAAAAGTTACCTATTTATACAATCTGGACATCCTGATTCCAAATATGGAATCCATTTTTCCAAATTCAAAACATAGAAGTGGCATAAATTAATTAAAAATTAATTCCCACTGTCAAAATAAAAAGCGTGTTTTTAAGATATAATAACTATCAAAAAATTGACACTTGTTTATGCCCGGTTTGTAGAGACCCAAATCACGACATACATGAACATTACATTACTTTTTTGGAATACTTATTACATAACCAAAAAACACACACACAAGGATCGTAATAGTTTAGTGTCTTTGGAAACTCGGAACGTAATCTTCTAATCGTGGTGAAAGATCTTCAATATCTCCCATAATGATCTTCCCTTTTTTTACCTAAAACCTTTCTTTATATCCTGGGGAAAAGAAAACATAAAAGGGTGAGCTCAAATCCTCAGTAAGGGTAAACAAAAGAGAAATCAATCACATCATATTCATAAGAACATAACTTTTGGAAATCTTAACTTGCAAAAGAGAGCATAATTTCATAACATGGGATAAATCATAGTAGTGAAATGAAATCCCAATAATCATAACTTAAAACATGAAACTTTGTGGCATTCACACATAATCATAGAGAATCATTTTTTGTTAGTCAAGACTCATTTCCAAGACTATATCAGTGGACAAAGTCCCTTTCTGAACTCAGTCACCCACGTTTCAGTCCTGTTTCACTGAACCGGTATAACCTACCGTTCCAGCCATGTCTATCTCATGAGATATAAAATCTTTACCCAATTCATTGGAGGGAGATATAGGTCCCACCCATCTCATAATTATACCATTCTTATGTGTGCCACAAAATCATAAACCATACATCATTGCATAACCCATGTAATAAAAATGGGAATCTTAATCATCATGACATCATAAAACAAATCAAATAAGGTAAATGACTCCATAAAAATAATTCCCTCAAAACATAATCAAATAAATGTAATAATAGGGATAAAAACAGAACCCTATATTATCTTAGAAGGAAAATAATTTTGATAAAACATTTGAACTCCATTCTTGAGAAAAATATCCTTTCTACTTCAAAAACACTTTTCTTTTCTTAACATGTCATACAATTATAAACTAAAAGAAGTTGATTAAAAATAAACTTGAAAACTTATAAAGGAAGATTCTTGGAAATAATGATTTAAAAATCCATTCTTGTCGTATTAGTTTAAAAAAAACATTCTTTGTACTTTTGTCGGAAAAGTCAAAAAGTACCTCGTACGAAAAACGACAAAAGATTCCTTTCATATTCTTTACTAAAAACTCACCGAAGGGTAAAATTGGGTTTAAACAATTGTATGTGGATGGAAATAACATTACATATTTAGGAAATATGGATGTGGATGATAAAATACACCCCAGTAAATTTCAAAGTATAAACAATCTCGGATAAAAATGAGATTGTGATATTTCCCTTACCTTAGGTCCGACTTGCTTTGTATGTGTCCGAACCTCCAATATAATGATTTAAATCATGTTATTGACTTATTCTGGAATCATATTCATTGTTATTATATCATATATGGTCCACTTAGGACTTTATATTACCCGTTTGTTAGTAAATTCATGATAAAGTAGCGTTTTGGGTAAAATCGTCTCATTTATCGTAGGTGTTTGGACTTGTTGTTCTTGACATTATTATTACTTATATCATGATTTAATTACTTCCAGAATATAATGTATGATTTATATATCATATATATTCAGTATATATATATATATATAATAGATAGATAAATGAAATGAAACACACCGTTCATGGAGATGGTAGTCCGTACGTACGCATGAACGCTGCTTTCCTTTCCTTATTGTCCTGAATGGAAGTAAGTAGATTACATATATATATATATATATATGTACATAAATAAAGTAGATTTAACATGTCATATATTCCATTATAATTCAATATATATACTTTATAATCATTCATGAATGGTTAATCATTGAGAATGAATCACATTGCGTCGTGGAGACGGTAGTCCGTACGTACGCACGAGCGATGATATCGTTCTCATGGTCGTGGAATTGTGTTGAAGTGTATTTATACTATTTCAGTATCAATATAACTTTATAATAATATATAGTTACTCATTACACCATTATACCCATCCAATTAAGGTGGTGATGGAAAATAGATTACACCACAGCGTGGAGACGGTATTCCGTACGTACGCACGCACGGTGATTTCCTTTTCCGTAGGATGGATAGAAGGTTAATTAGAGTTGTTTCACATTTATAATAACATATCAGTTTATAAGAAATAATGATGTTATTATTTTATCATGAAACAACTAAATAAGAAGAAGTTGAAGAAGAAAGAAATTGAAAAAGATCGGTAATGGATATTACCTCTTTTTGATGCACCTTCACTTATCCTCCACTTAAAGAACTAAGGATGGTCTTTGAAGAAGACCAGGACCTCTAGGATGATACTAGGTAAGTGTAGAAGAGATTTTTTCAGGGGTTGGCCGAGCTTGAGTGCTCAAATTGGTGTGAGGAGGAGGGGGATGAGGTGCCCTTTTTTAAGGGAGGAGAGGGGCACCTTAGGAATATCTCAAAATATTATTTTATATTAAAGTCAAAATCGGTTTATAATGGTTCCAAAGGGTCTTATTTCGAAGGTAAAGTGGGGATGGGTCTAAATCCTATCAACCAATAGGATTTAGACAAGTTTAGGTTATTATTTTAACCTTATCAATTAGATTTAACTTTAAGTTAACTAATTTAACTTTTACCGTGACTTTTTGTTTTCTTACACTAAATGGTTAATACACTTACTATAACATGCCAAACGAACCCCAAGTTGTTTATTATTAATATATATATCCTTATATAAGTCATTTGGCTGATCCTTAGATTTTTAAGAATAAAATAACAATTAATAATATAATATTTGTTTTAAAAACTATTTTAAGTCAATTTTGACACTATTTAGTAATTTATTTTTGTAAAATTCATAACAGGATGATAAGTTCGAAAACAGTTAATTAAATCCATAATAACATGTCATATTAAGCTAGAAAAGTAGTTTAATTAATAAAAAGTCTCAAATTATATTTAGTTGGGTATTTATAACATCAATTATGTCAATATTTTATTAATAAGATATTTACTGTATCATCGTTGTGTCATAAATAAATAAAACTATTTAATGTCTAAAAATTACAAATAAAATAAAATTATGTAGGAAACCGTTTTATCTTTCTAATGAATATTTATAGTCGAATTTATCTTATGTATAACCCCATATTAAAAATATTTTAGTAAATAAACTTTGATTTTAACTCTTTTAGCCCTTCTTTAAATAAATTAATAATAAATGTCCTAATCTAATCCAAGTGGGCCTAAATGGTCATATGTTATTCCTAAGTTTGTTTTTGGTCTAATTACACTTATCCAATAGAATTAGGACATGTGTTAGGGTAATAATAATATCTTTTCTACCCATAATTACCCTATTTACTTTTAACTGTGGTAAAAAACGTCAAAAGTTACTATTCATCAAAAATTATTTTCATCTCCTTGAACCACATTTTAGTCCTTGATATTAACCGTGTCTCTCAGATTTTCAAAATTCCACTCACAAAAGCGGTAAAATTAAGTTTTATGAAAAATTCAGTTTTTTTAACTACCACTTAGTAGTTTCACTATTCATCAAAAAATGAACGTTTCCATAAAAATACCAAAAATTAGGCCTAAGCTATATTTGACATTATTAATTCAAAAATGATGTCTATTTTATCAAATTCAAAACATATCAGTTACGTTATTTAATTTAAAAATTAATTCCCGTCATCAAAACAAATAGTGTGTTCTTAAGATATAATAACTATCAAAAGATTGACACTTGTTTATGTATGGTTTAAATGTGAATTTACATCCAATGACCAACATTGTATTAAATTGTAGAAATATATTCTAAATATACTTTAAATCCACTCAAATTAATAATTTATCACTATTAATTATTTCGATTGAAAAAGTTGTTTTTAATCAAAATTTAGTAATTTTCACTATTCATCAAAATATGAAAGTTATCCGAAAATCACCAAAATTTCACCCTAAGCTAATTTCGATATTAAGAATCCAAAAATGAATTCCATTTTGAAAAATAAAATTTACAAAATTTCAAAAAGTTGTTATTACTATTCATAACGACTAGTTTTAATAATATTTTAATAGCATATCGTTATTTAGTGAAACTCAGTATTGCGTACTACACACGCTATTGAGGAAGGTCGTGATTGCGTGTAATGCAAGGCAAGTCAAGGATGCGTGTTGTGAAAGCTCCTTTTGGTGTAGCGTAGAACACAAGACATTAGTGAAATTAAAAAGAATATTTTTCATAAAATCTTGGGCTATTACATTCTACCCCCTTAAAATGAATTTCGCCCTCGAAATTCGTCGGGGTTATAAATGGTTTACTATTCGAAAGTTTCTTTAATAGAAACCCACATCGTAAAAAGGAATACCAAAACCAATCTTTAAAATGGAAAGTATGAAACATAACGGTTACCCAAATAAACTAATCACTGGGTTTCCACATTGGTGAAAATATAGATATGGAAGAAAAATATAACCATTAGGTTCTGATGGAGAGTGGTAGAGAACATGGCTATGGAAAAGCCAACAATCCCAAATCCATAAATTTGTGACGATCTAAGGTACCATTTGATTAATCAGATATAAGACCACTAGGACAACATTTTGGGTTTTCAAGATCGTTTCCCTAAAGTTGAAGAGTTTGAATTAGAATAAATACTTACTTTATTTTGGTACAATCTCACTGTTGTTCGTGCCTTGAACAATTTATACTTCATATCTTAAATAAATGAAGTTGAATTTGTTATTCGTGAAGTGTTAGCAGATCATGTGATAGAATGACAGGTCATTCCATCTGTCTCAAACAAAAGGTTAGCGAAAATTATATACATAAGTCGATCTATAGTGAGATTAATCATATATGGTTCCTAAAATGGACTTATACTTCATATATCATACTGCTTAATATAATAAAACTAGTTTCTACTAAACAGGGACTTCCAATAGGCCAGTGGTAGGCGATAAAGGTCAGTCGCACTTCGGTTGTGGGTTCGATTCCCACAGCCTTGTTCGACACGATGGGTTGTCGCCCGTCCTACAGGTTGTCCTTTTTCTGAAGTTATATTACTATAACATCCCATCAACAATATCAAAAAAAATGTATCCTTAAACAATACTAACTTATGTCCAACATAATCCATTCCAATCTTTAGGCTTATCTAAAATACTTCTGTCCAAGCTCATAGTATAAAGAAAATGATCACGTGAATGCCATCATTTATCCCCCATATATCATAAGATATATCTTGTTGGTCAAATTACAAACATGTGAATACCTTAATCATGTATTATCTTGAAGAATGAATATCCATTGTACCTTAGTGAAAACATGAATGCAGTTAAAAGTTAATACTTTCCACATACCAAAATCCTCAAAATTATATATCCCCAAACCATGATATCACTTAGTCCTTATATCAATCATGAGCTCATTAATACTATTAAACATTTCATTTTCTCGTTTTCCCTTCATTATGCGCATATCATCTTATTTCCAAAAATATCTCAATCACTTTGAATACCACATTAGACCAACACATAAATATTCCAATACATTATGATACAACATTATTTTGGAATCCCATTACATAAACACTTAATCATTCCACCACATCATTGTCATATTCAACATCGCCAATAGTGATCAAATGTGACTTCCCTTTGTCCTTTGCCTTAAGTGGTTGCTCATATTGATCATCACTAACCCTTGGATTAGGGCATTTATTAGCATAATGCCCCATTTCCTTGCACTTGAAGCATTGAAGTGTTGGTTGTGTGTTCTCTGCAGTGTTTGCTTTATTCACATCATTAGAATCCCTTTTTCCATTACTTCGACACTCAGCTGCTTGATGACCTTCTTTTCCACACTTAAAACATTTTCTAGTCCCTTTAAGACAATCTCCACCATGCTTTTTTCCACACTTTGTGCATAAGGAAATATTCATCTTCTTTTCACCATTATTCTGAGATTTCTCCTTGAACTCCATCTTTCGTTTCTTGTCAAAACCATGAGATGGATATACAACACCATCTTCCATTTCTACCTTGATAGCACAACGCACAATTTCTTCATAGCTACTAAAGTCTCTTATAGCTAATGCCCTTCTAAGAATTTGTTTTAAGCCACTGAAAAATTGATCAACTTTACTTTCAGGTTGGATGATAATTCCAGACCCATACCTTGCAAGTCTTGTAAAATTCGCTTCGTATATACCAACAGATTCATCATCCTTTTGCTTTAGTTCAAGAAACTCCTTCTCCATATTTGTTCGAAGAATACGAGGGAAGTACTTACTGAAAAACAAGTTCTTCAACTCGTCCCATTCCATGGGCTCAATTTCATCTCTTGGCCTCGTATTCTTGATAAGATTCCACCATTGATCAGCTTCACCTTCCAAACGATATACTGCTAAGATGACTTTATCATGTTCAGAACATTGAAGAACTGAAAATATCTTTTCAATGGTACTGATCCATTGTTCAGCAACAAGTGGATCAGAAGACCCACTGAAAGAAGGTAGACGTTGCCTCATGAAGGACTCAATAGAATATTGTACCCTTCTCTGCTCATTTGGATGTCCAGAATGATTCATAGCTTTTGTAAGTATAGCATTAAGATTTTGCACTCCATCTCCCATAACATTAGTTTGTTCAGGAGGGAAATCATTGCATTGTCCATTGCATTGATCAACACGGTTCCTTCGGGTTCCAGCCATCGTCTAAAACCCAAAAAGAATAGCGTGAGAGGCAAAAATCATGCTAGGGAAAACAACATAATAAAGGGGTAGTACCTTCAATATCTAACATCTTAGGATAAATTCTAAGATCGTTACCATAGTTCTAGGACTATCCTATATGTATACTTATCCTTAGGGACATCCCTAGACATACCTTAGAAATATCTCTAGGGATCTCACTAACGTTCTCACATCCTAGTTTCCAAAGGTTGATTAACGTTTCTTCTAATACCAACTGTAGAGACCCAAATCTTGACGTACATGAACATTACATTACTTTTGCGGAATACTTTGTACATAACAAAAAACACACACACAAGGATCGTAATAGTTTAGTGTCTTTGGAAACTTGGAACATAATCTTCTAATCGTGGTGAAAGATCTTCAATATCTCCCATAAATATCTTCCCTTTTTTTACCTAAAACCTTTCTTTATATCCTGGGGAAAAGAAAACATAAAAGGGTGAGCTCAAATGCTCAGTAAGGGTAAACAAAAGAAAAATCAATCACATCATATTCATAAGAACATAACTTTTGGAAATCATAACCTGCAAAAGAGAGAATAATTTCATAACATGGGATAAATCATAGTAGTGAAATGAAATCCCAATAATCATAACTTAAAACATGAAACATTGTGGAATTCACACATAATCATAGAGAATCATTTTTTGTTAGTCAAGACTCATTGCCAAGACTATCTTAGTGGACAAAGTCCCTTTCTGAACCGAGTCACCCACGTTTCAGTCCTGTTTCACTGAACCGGTATAACCTACCATTCTAGCCATGTCTATCTCATGAGATATAAAATCTTTACCCAATGCATTGGAGGGAGATATAGGTCCCACCCATCTCATAATGATACCATTCTTATGTGTGCCACACAATCATAAACCATACATCATTGCATAACCCATGTAATAAAAATGGGAATCATAAACATCATGACATCATAAAAAAATCATATAAGGTAAATGACTTCATAAAAATAATTCCCTCAAAACATAATCAAATAAATATAATAATAGGGATAAAAACAGAACCCTATATTATCTTAGATGGAAAATAATTTTGATAAAACATTTGAACTCCATTCTTGAGGAAAATATCCCTTCTACTTCAAAAACACTTTTCTTTTCTTAACATGTCATACAATTATAAACTAAAAGAAGTTGATTAAAAATAAACTTGAAAACTTATAAAGGAAGATTCTTGTAAATAATGTTTTAAAAATCCATTCTTTCTGTATAAGTTAAAAAAAAACATTCTTCGTACTTTTGTCGAAAAAGTCAAAAAGTACCTTGTACGAAAAACGACACAAGATTCCTTTCATATTCTTTACTAAAAACTCACCGAAGGGTAAAATTGGGTTTAAACAATTGTATGTGGATGGAAATAACATTACATATTGAGGAAACATGGATGTGGATAATAAAATACACCCCAGTAAATTTCAAAGTATAAAAAATCTCAAATAAAAATGAGATTGTGATATTTCTCTTACCTTAGGTCCGACTTGCTTTGTACGTGTCTGAACCTCCTGTATAATGATTTAAATCATGTTATTGACTTATTCCAGAATCATATTCATTGTTATTATATCATATATGGTCCACTTATGACTTTATATTACCTATTCTTTTGTAAATTCATGTTAAAGTAGCGTTTTGGGTAAAATCGTCTCATTTATCGTAGGTGTTTGGACTTGTTGTTCTTGACATTATTATTACTTATATCATGATTTACTTACTTCCAGAATATAAATTATGATTTATATATCATATATATTCATTATATATATATATATATATAATAGATAGATAAATGAAAGGAAACACATCGTTCATGGAGACGGTAGTCTGTACGTACGCATGAACGCTGCTTTCCTTTCCTTATTGTCTTGAATGGAAGTAAGTAGATGACATGTATATATATATACAAAAATCCAGTAGATTTACCATGTCATATATTCCATTATTTTTCATTATATATACTTTATAATCATTCATGAATGGTTAATCATTGAGAATGAATCTCATCGCGTCGTGGAGACGGTAGTCGGTACGTACGCACGAGCGATGATATCGTTCCCATGGTCGTGGAATTGTGTTGAAGTGTATGTATACTATTTCAGTATCAATATCACTTTATAATAATCATATATAGTTACTCATTACACCATTATACCCATCCAATTAAGGTAGTGACGGAAAATAGATTACACCACGACTTGGAGACGGTATTCCGTACGTACGCACGCGCGGTGATTTCATTTTTCCGTAGGATGGATAGAAGGTTAATTATAGTTGTTTAATATTTATAATAACATATCAGTATATAATTAATACTGAAGTTATTACTTTATCATGAAACAACTAAATAAGAATAAGTTGAAGAAGAAAGTAATTGAAAAATATCGGTAATGGATATTACCTCTTTTTGATGCGCCTTCACTTATCCTCGACTTAAAGAAATAAGGATGGTCTTTGAAGAAGAACAGGACCTCTAGGATGATACTAGGGAAGTGGAGAAGAGATTTTGGCAGGGGTTGGCCGAGCTTGAGATCTCAAATTGGTGTGAGGAGGAGGGGGAGGTGGTGCCCTTTTATAAGGGAGGAGAGGGGCACCTTAGGAATATCTCAAAATATTATTTTATATTAAAGCCAAAATCGGTTTATAATGGTTCCAAAGGGTCTTATTTCGAAGGTAAAGTGGGGATGGGTCGTAATACTATCAACCAATAGGATTTAGACAAGTTTAGGTTATTATTTTAACCTTATCAATTAGATTTAACTCTAAGTTAACTAATTTAACTTTTACCGTGACTTTTTGTTTTCTTACACTATATGGTTAATACACTTACTATAACATGATAAACGAACCCCAAGTTGTTTATTATTAATATATATATCCTTATCTAAGTCATTTGGCCGAACCTTAGATTTTTAGGAATAAAATAAGAATTAACAATATAATATTTTTTTAAAAAACTATTTTATGTCAATTTTGACACTATTTAGTAATTTATTTTTCTGAAAATCATAACAGGATTATAAGTTCGAAAAAAGTTAATTATATCCATAATAACATGTCCTATTAACCTATAAAATTAGTGGAATTCTTAAAACGTCTCAAATTATATTTATTTGGGTATTTATAACATCAATTATGTCAATATTTTATTAATAAGATAATTACTGCATCATCGTTGTGTCATAAATAAATTAAATTATTTAATATCTAAATATTAAAAATAAAATACAATTATGTAGGAAATAGTTTTATCTTTCTAATTAATATTTATAGTCTAATTTATCTTATGTATAACCCCATATTAAAAATGTTTTAGTAAATAAACATTGATTTTAACTCTTTTAAACCTTCTTTAAATAAATTAATAATAAATGTCCCAATCTAATCCAAGTGGGCCTAAATGGTCATATTTTAATCCTAAGTTTATTTTTGGTCGAATTACACTTATCCAATAGAATTAGGACATGTTTTAGGATAATAATAATATCTTTTCTACCCATTATTACCCTATTTACTTTTAACCGTGGTAAAAAAAAAGTCAAAAGTTACTATTCACCAAAAATTATTTTCATCTCATTGAACCACATTTTAGTCCTTGATATTAACCGTGTCTATCGGATTTTCGAAATTCCACTCACAGAAGCGGTAAAATTAAGTTTTATGAAAAATTGAGTTTTTTTAACTACCACTTAGTGGTTTCACTATTCATCAAAAAATGAACGTTTCCAGAAAAATACCAAAAATTAGGCCAAAGCTATATTTGATATTATGAATTCAAAAATGATGTCTATTTTATCAAATTCAAAACATATCAGTTACATTAATTAATTTAAAAATTAATTCCCATCGTCAAAACAAATAGTGTGTTCTTAAGAGATAATAACTATCAAAAGATTGACACTTGTTTATGTCTGGTTTAAATGTGAATTTACATCCAATGACCAACATTGTATTAAATTGTAAAAATATATATTCTAAATATACTTTAAAACCACTCAAATTAATAATTTATCACTACTAATTATTTCGATTGAAAAAGTTGTTTTTAATCAAAATTTAGTAATTTTCAGTATTCATCAAAATATGAAAGTTATCCGAAAATCACCAAAATTTCACCCTAAGATAATTTCAATATTACGAATCCAAAAATGAATTCCATTTTGAAAAATAAAATTTACAAAATTTCAAAAAGTGGTTATTACTATTCATAACGGCTAGTTTTAATAATATTTTAATATCATATCGTTGTTTAGTGAAACTCGGTATTGCGTACTACACACGCTATCGAGGAAGTTCGCGATTGCGTGTAATGCAAGGCAAGTCAAGGATTCTTGTTGTGCAAGCTCCTTTTGGTGTAGCGTATAACACAAGACATTAGTGAAATTAAAAAGAATATTTTTCATAAAATCTTGGGCTGTTACACGGTTTATTTGGGAAATTATGTCCAATGAACAAAATTTTATTAAATGGTAAAAATATATTCTAAATAGACTTTAAAACCACTCAAATTCATAATTCACCACTATTAATTGTTTTAATTAAAAATGTTGTTTTTAATTAAAATTTAGTAATTTTCACTATTCATAAAAATATAAAAGTTATCCGAAAAGTACCAAAATATCACCCTAGGCTAAATCGATATTTTGAATTCAAAAATAAAGTCCATCTTGAGAGATAAAATTAATAAAATTTCAAAAAGTAGGTATTACTATTCATAATGGCTTGTTTGATTGGTTGTGGTGTGTGTTAGAACTCGAAGTTGCATACAACACACACTACTATTTTATTCCAAGAGAACCGTACCGTGGTAAATTTTTTATGTCTTAATTCTAAAAAAATAAATTTATTTAGTCAAATTGAATATATTAATGTTTAAAATATTTAATTTTAAAAAGGTTTCACTATTAAAAGTTGGTAAAAGTGCATTTTTAAAAAATACTTCTTTTATCTGAAAAAATGAATTTGTTCTTACATTATGTCTACGAAACTCATAATATGGATTCTAAAATTATAATTATTATACAAATTTCAAAATTTAGTTAATAATATTCATAACCTCTTTTGAACGGCTTGTTTGGTAAGTCCTGGTGCGCTTGAACTCAGTGTTGCGTGTAGTGCAAGTTATAGAATTATTTTGAAGAAGTAACACACTATGAAATCTTGGGGTATTACATTATTCCATCCTTCAATAAATTTCATCCTCAAAATGTGATATTGTTTTTCGAAAATAAATGTTAAAAATAGAAAATATCTTTGTGTGAAAACCCACATTGGAAATTTGGTTAATAAAATTTTGTCTTAATAATAGGAAAAGAGAAATGAAAGGGTCACCACCAAATTATGATCTCGATTAGGAGAAAATTGGTGGAAATTAGAGAAATATAATTGGAGGAAAGACATAAATATTTATAGGTAGGGATTGAGGTCATCAATCACAAACAAGTTTAAAATTGAGGTCCTTAAATTCATCAATCTATGATGATTAAAAATACCATCGGTTAAACAAAACATAAGGTATTAGGATAACACATTTTTGGTTTTAAGATCCCTTCAATTAATTTCTTAATAGAATAAGAGGAGAATAAAAATATATACTTGAAAAGTAGAGTTCCATCCTTTAAATAATTTTTACCACAAACTAATCTTTCACTCTAAAAGATAATATAACTTAAAAAAAATCTATTTATCCTATTCGTTTGGGGTAAAAAAATGAATTTATAATTCATCTACTGAACCTTCTTAAAATAAAGTACGTTATTTAATCCAGGACATATCGGGGCTAGTGGTAGGTGATACACCCTTGTCGCCCTTCAGTTTTGGGGTCAAGTCTCACGGCCTTGCCGGACAGGACGGGTTTCCGCCTGACCTCCGGGTTTTCCTTTTTATAACAATCCAAAAATAATCTTCATAAATGATTTAACCTTAACAATTGTACCAAATGTCAAATATAATCCATTCCACCCTTTAGACTTATCCAAATTACCTCTGTCCAAACTCACAGTCCAAAATTTATAAGGAAGGTAAATATAATGAAGGTCTTTTTTTCCACGCAATATAATGTGAATACCTTCATCATGTATTCTTTTAATAATAGTAACACCCGGAATTACCATAAAACCTTATTTATTACATTCATGCTCCCTTATTACTTATATAATACTAGATATATTCCTTATATCCAAAAACATTGAATATTCCAACAATGATGAAATAAACAAACCATTAATCAGTGACAAGGTAGTCAATAATATCCAATATAATTTATCCAAATCAACCATATCCTATTCCAAAATTACAACCTCTGTATCAAGACCATATTAAGGATTACCTTTCCTTCAAACATTTATTTTCAAAAAAGAAAGATTAACTTGCTATTGAGACACTTTTCATAGTACCATATAATCTCAAATCCTCAATGAAATAGTACTGCAGTACAATCCTTATTTATCTCCATAATTCATATAACCAGTACATCGTTGATACAACACTCAAATGAAATAATTGTTTAATAACAGCATACGAACACTAGTCATTCCTATTCATTTGTGGTAGTATCATACCTTTATTATTATCCAATAGCATCATTTGGGTCATACTCTGATGATTTGAACATTGATTCGCGTAGTGTCCCCACTCCTTGTAGATGAAGCATTGTACATTTGAAACCTTTTTCTTACCCTCGCAATCACGAACGTGGTGTCCTTTTTCTCTACACTTATAAAAAACACCCATTCCTTTTAGGCAAGTTCCACGGTGTTTCTTCCCATAGTTATCACATATCGGAAAATTCATCTTTTCCCTCTTCCCTTTACCCATATTTCTCTCTTCCATCATTTTCTTCTCTTGTTTCCCTTCAAAGTCATAGGACTCAGAGAAATCTTTACTTATCTTATCAACACATGATACTATTTCATTATATAATGATAATACATGGGAGACTATTTCCCTTAAAAATGATGGATTAATACCTTGAAAGATACGATCCTACTTACTCTTTGGATCATACGTATTGCTGGAGTTCACATTCCTTCTAATGGGCACCATTTCTATACAATAGCATAAACTAGGTCAGTTTATGAATTTCAATGAATAATTACAAACATGTAAAATACCTAACATAAATTGAATAGTTTATGTATATAATCCATAATCACAAAAATGTTTTTTTGAGGAGGTATATACTCATAAAACATTCATAGCGGTTTGTAGAGAAAATGAGAATTATCTGAAGCAAACCCCCCGGGAGTGTCGTAACCAATAGTGCAGCAAGGCCCATTGTCGTGCACAATTCCCCGTTCGAGTCTATCTCAAAGCGGTCTTTTCGGGTTTTAACCCTAGGTACATCTGTTCCAGAGCCACCACTACCTGCTCATATCTAGACAGGGATGTATTGCTTAGAAAACTCACAAAATCCCTACAATACCAAAATTTTAGGAAGTTTCTCTATAATAATCCTCAAAGTCTATCTTAGGGTAATGTTTTCTAATCAGAGTTTATCTAAATATAGTTTCCAGGGTTATTTCTAAACTTCTTATGATACCAACTGTAATGCCCCGAACCCAGTTACCTGGAGTTGGTGCATTATTAAAATACATTGGAATGATTACAAGGAATCAAGTCCCGAAGGACCAATCAGTTTAGCAGTCTTGGAAAATAGATTACAAACATGAATGTGACATTACACTTCATAACATAAAAAAACATAAATAATCCTTTATGAATGCCATTATTCCCTTGTCTTAACCCTGCATATCAATCACAATACACTTCTTGGTATCCTGGGAAAAATAAAACATAGAAAGGGGTGAGCTCAAATGCTTAGTAAGGGTACGACATACAGCAGACACATTCATAAATAAGCATATACATTTAAGGCAACGTATAACTAAAAAAAATCCTTTGAAACATGAACTTTAGTATAATATGGAAAAAATAAAATGACATCATTCCATTTACTTATTCATATGGATATTCTACTAGTCGAATAATCACATGCAATATCACTAACCACTTTCATAATGATGGAATGCATAATGCCAGAATATCATAACCATGTATCCAAGGCCTCGTTCCAAGACTAAAAATAAGATTTTATCAAGTCCTCATGCCAAGAAACTAGTTTGTCTCATGAGACCTACCGATGCAATTTTTTTAGAAGATACTTATGTTTAAAATTGCTAAAATATACTCCAGTGTTTTTCTAAAAACATTATGCAAGCTTCTAAAAACAAAATAACTAATTCTTGAGACTGCTCGACTAATTACAGGCCATCATGGGTCCACGACCAATCCCTTCCTATCTACCACACTCGAGAGTCGAGTTTTCTGAAAACATTTTTAAGCTTACGTTAAATATGTATACATTTGCACTGGATTTTCATATATTTGAGAGAAATATCTCATTTTCATGAAAAAATTGAAAAGTCACACAATTTAGGAAAAGAAGTAATTTAAAGACATTTTTGAATCAAATTTTCCCATACCACTTTGAATCTTTTGAAATTAATTAACATTTCAAAAACATTCATGTCCATATAAATAAATCTTTAAAAACAATTTTGAGGACAAGGACATTAATGAAAATTATTTAGAAGAATAAATATTTGAAACATTTGAAATGATATTTTAGTAAAAATTCCCTAAAATAATTCTTTTGAAAACTATTTCATAAAACGTGGACATGGATAATAAATATGTCCCAGTAGATACATACGTAAAATCAACCTCAGATAATAAAGAGATTGTGAAATTAACCCTTACCAATTTTGTAAGTTATGAAACATACACCCCATGAAAGAGGTATCATACAATGAATATGTAAATACACATATATTAAAATGTATTACACAAATAATACAATTATGGGCAGTACATACACCACAAAAAAGGTAATAGTGGAAATATGGCATGAATCTCACGGGAATAAGGAGTGAGATGAAAACCCCTTACCTTGCACTTTCCTTTAGTCGAGGGTACATTTAACCTCCTTTACGAAGATCGTAGTATGTTATTAAATTATAACAGAACCATAATACTATTTATGATATCATACGTGATTCATTTATGACTTTATACTACCCATTTAATAATAATTTCCATGTCAAATTAACAATTCGGGTAATAATCGCTTTCTTTATCGTACGTGTTTTAACATGTTACTCTTGATTGTATCACTTAGATCATGATTTAAATACATCCAAAATATAAAATATGATAAATATATCATATATATTTAGAGTATAAATATATATAATATACATATATTTGAAATGTAAAACACCGTTTATGGAGACGGTAGTCCGTACGTACGAATAAACGCTGTTTCTGTTTTCATATAGTATTGAACGGAAGTAAGTGAATAAGATATATGTAAGTACATAAATACATATATATATAAATATATATATATATATATATATATATATACAGTAGAATTATTATGTCATATATTTCATAATTATTATTAATATATATTTTTATAATCGTCGATGAATGGTGAACTTGGAAATGAATATCATGGCGTCGTGGAGACGGTAATCCGTACGTACGCACGAGCAAAAATATCAATCTTTTTATATTAATATAATATATAATTGGATGTTATATCATATATAAAGAATACTTATAATGTTATATTTATTATTTACATCAAATACAAATCATTAGTATACCCATCCAAATAATAATGTATTTAATAACAATTACAGCACGGCGTGGAGACGGTAAGCTGCACGTACGCATGTATGATGACATGTCATTCAAAGGATGGATAGAATACTGAATATGGTTGTACCATATTTATAATAATATCACAGTATATAGGAGATACTAGAGTTATTATTTTAGAATATAAATAATAAATAAAGAAGAAGTTTAAGAAGAAAGGAACTTGAAAGAGGGTGGTGAAAGTATTACCACTTCTTCGGGTTCTTCCTTTTGATTTGATCAAAAGGCCTCCTTAGGTTGGATTTATGATCTAAATAAGGCCTCTAGGTCAAAGTGAGGTATGTTGAGAGAGTATTTGGGTAGTTTTTTGCCGAACCAAAAGGCTTTGACGGTGTGATGAATTTGTTAGAAGTTGAGTCCTTTTATAAGGGGGAGGGGCTCTTTTGAAAAAACATAAAGTATTAATTTATAATAAATTCATATTCGGTTTCTAATGGATACAAAGAGGATTATTCAAAGTATAAGGTGTGTATGGGTCTCATGACTTTCAACCAATAGATTTTAGATAGGTTTGTGTCATTATATTAACCTTATCTGTTAGTTTTAACTCTTGGTTAATTAGTTTAACACATACCATGTCACATTGTTTTTTATAATATATAGTTAATAAACATAATATATACATCCATGCAACCCCCAAGTGGTCTATTAATGATACACCAATAATTATATAAGTCCTTTGGACGAACCTTAGCTTTTTAGGAATAGAATATAAATTAATAATATAATATTTGTTATAAAAACTCATTTATGTTAATTTTGACATTACTCAATAATGTATTTTTGATAAATTCATAAAAACCATATTAATTAAAACCAAATTCATTTATTTAATCCTAAAGTGTCATATTAACCAATAAAAGACTTTTATGTCATCAAAACTTTCAAATTATATTTATTTTAACATTTTTAATACCAATTATTTGATTCTTTCATTAATAAGAAAAATACTGCATCATTATTATGTCATATATATTTTTACTTTTTCAATGTCTAAAAATTATAAATAAAATATCATTATGTAGGAAATATTTTAGGCTTTCAATTAATATTTATAATAAAAAATATAACATATATAACCATATTTAAATATTGTTTTTCTAAAGGATATATTCTTATGTCATCTCTGTATTTATTTTAACTTAATTAATATAAATTGTCATTATCACTTACAAGTGGCTCCATGGGGTCTCACAAATAGAAAAAAAGATGCCCATGGTCGGAAATGTATCCACAAATAAGGTTATGACACGTTTTAGGGTAATTTATTATTATTATAATATTATTTTCTAACCCTTATTTACAGGATTTACCCTTTAACCACAGTAAATAAAATATTTACCGAAGTAATTATTCAAAATGTATAAAAATAAAAGTTACCTATTTAAAAAATTTGGATATCCTGATTCCAAATATGGAATCCATTTTTTCAAATTCAAAACACATAAGTGGCAGAAATTAATTTAAAATTAATTCCCTCTGTCAAAACAAAAAGTGTGTGTTTAAGATATAATAACTATCAAAAGATTGACACTTGTTTATTCCCAGTTTAATTGTGAAATTATGTCCAATGAACAAAATTGTATTAAATGGTAAAAATATATTCTAAATATACTTTAAATCCACTCAAATTTATAATTTATCACTATTATTTTTTTTGATTAAAAAAGTTGTTTTTAATTAAAAGTTTGTAATTTTCACCATTCATCAAAATATAAAGGTTACCCGAAAAGTACCAAAATTTCCCACTAGGCTAAATTCAATATTCCGAATCCAAAAATTATGTCCAATTTGAGAGATAAAATTTATAAAATTTTAAAACTTTGGTATTACTTTTCATAATGGCTAGTTTGATTGGTTGTGGTGTGTGTTAGAACTCAAAGTTGCGTACAACACACGCTACTGTTTTATCCAAAGAGAACCATACCGTGGTAAATTTTTGATGTCCCCGTTCTAAAAAAATAAATTTATTTAGTCAAATTAAATATATAAAAGTTTAAAATATTTCATTTTAAAAAGGGTTCCCTATTAAAAGTTGGTAAAAGTGAATTTTTGAAAAGTACTTCTTTTATTTGAAAAAAAATGAATTTGTTCTTACATTATGACTAAGAAACTCATAATATGGATTCTAAAATTATAAGGTTTATATAAAGTTAAAAATCTAGTTAATACTACGCATAACCTCTTTTGAACGGCTTGTTTGGTAAGTCATGGTGCGCTTGAACTCGGTGTTGTTGTAGTGCAAGTTACTGAATTATTTTGAAGAAGTAACACTCTATGAAATCTTGGGGTGTTACATTGTGAAACTCATACTGTGGAGGATATTTCAAAAATATATATCCAATAATTGGTAAGGAGGCATGGTGTACCAGTGTCAATAGTATCAGATAGAGATCTGATGTTCACATCTCATTTTTGGAAATCATTACAGCAAGCTCTTAGATCTTAGTTGACTATGAGCACTGCATATCATCCTAAAACGGATGGGAAATCTGAGAGGAAGTTACAAATGTAGGGAGACATGTTTTGGGCTTGTGTAATGGATTTTGGGGGGTCATATGAGGATCTTATACCCTCAGTGGAGTTCTCATACAATAACATCTATCAAGCCTCGATACACATGGCTCCATTTGAATCATTTTAAGTGTTTCCTTATCGTTCTCCACTATGCTGGGTGGAAAAGAGTGAAAACTTACTAGTCAGGCCAAGACTTGTCCAAGAAACAACAGACAAGATCCGGTTGATTAGAAAGTGGATAGAGACTGCTCAGATTCATTAGAAATCTTATGCAGATCACCGTCGAAGATAGTTTTCGTTCATTGTGGGTGATCAAGTCTTCTTGAGGATATCTCCCAGTCTTGGACATCGTCGTTTTGGGAAGTAGGTCAATTTATATCATAGATACATTGGATTTTTGAGATACTAGAACGGGTTGGAGAGTTGGCATATCAGTTGGCATTACCACCATGATTTAGTTCGGTGCATAATGTGTCCCATGTATCCTAGTTGAAAAAGTATCACCCTGATCCTGACCATGTGATCAGATGGGATCACATTGAGCTAGAACTAGACGCATCACTGGTACATATTCCAATGTGGATCATGGATAGAAAAGAGAAAGTATTGCGTGGTAAAATCATCAGCCTAGTGAGGGTTTTATGGAAACATGGTCAGATTTAGGAAGAGGCTTGGGAACATGGGAAGGAAATGAAAGAGCAGTGGTCGGAACTCTTTTTGGCCAGCAAGAGATTTCTACATTCTATAGACGGAAATACAAATGGTGGGGAGAATGTAGTACCCCCAGTTTCAAGTACATAACCCCCTATCCTCGTGTTTTTTAGTTAGTGTTTCTTTTATTGGGTTTCCATAAAATAGAGAGTTTCCATAATATAGAGTTTTTAATAAAGTTGGGTGTTTCCAGAAAGTGGGGTGTTTCCATAAAGTGGGGTGTTTACATAAAGTGGGGTGTTTCCATAAAGTGGGGTGTTTCCATAAAGTGGGTTGTTTCTATAAAGTGGCATGTTTCCATAAAGTGGGGTGTTTCCATAAAGTGGGTTGTTTCCATAAAGTGGGGTGTTTCCATAAATTGAGATGTTTCCATAAAAAGGGGTAAAGGTTAATGATGGATGAATTTGGGGGTATTTTTAAGGAGTGTTGGGACCAAAAGTAAGTTTGTATTATCGATACACAGTTGGAAAAAACTGTGTGGTCAAATCTTACGCAGAGGTCAGATCACGATCCAATTTTTAGGAGCATACTCATTTTTTGCTCTATTTAATAAATTTTGGATTAAAAATCCCATAATTCAGGATTTCTCTCCCAATATGTCCAGAGAACCCTGCCCACACTATTTGAAGCCATTTCAGAACCTTCCCTTGGTGGTTTTGAGTGCAATTCTTGAGGTATGTCACCATTCTTTATGGATTTGTCATGTTTTCAAAGAGCTGGTTAGATCTACTTCTCTGATCTCTATTCTTTCTCACATATGAACCCATAAAGGGTTGATCTACGTTTTCAAATGCCAAATATATCAATTTTGAGTCGTGATCTTTGTTGGATAAGATATCTAAGGCCACTCTTGGAGAATCAACCCAGTTCCTTGTGTGTTCTTCGTCTGTTGTTAACATTTTGTCAAAACTTTCGAGGAAGGATGCTTCTCTCTTGACTCCTATTGCTAGAATTTATTGCCTTAGATTCAAATTAGTTTATTAATTATGAAATTCATGGAAACATCATCATTATTGATGATTTCTCGTTTTTTTGAAATTGCATGATATTGTTCAATAGTTGTGCAAAGGGGGTTTCATTTCATGAATTTAAAATGATGATTTTAAATTATGGATTTTATGGAATTGAGAAATGGTTGATGAAAAAGATATTTTAAATATAAACGGTTTTATATAAGAATAGAGTTTTATTGAAATGGTTTGGAATTGAAATGGTTTGGCATTAAAATGATTTTAACATAAATGGTTTTCAATAAAAAGGTGTTTTTCTTGAAAGGGTTGTTTTGGAATGATCATTAGAAATATGTGGTGTGTGTTCATGTTTCATATTTGGGGTTTGGTTGAACTATGACCTTGTGCTCAGTTCAAAAGGTTTATTGGAAAATGGTAATTTCATACACGAGGCATGGTTGAAATATCACCTTCTGCTCGGTGCCATGGGGTTAATGGAACATGGGAAATAATTACCTTGTGACGACTTGGTAGATGGACAAGAAAATGCTCATTAGTGTGGACCTGTCATAATGTAGCATACATGGTTGGAATGGTTGGGTATGCCAATAAAGGTAAATTTTGTAATGGTTGTAATTATTGTTTAGTTATTTTTCTGGAAAAATATCTTGATGGAAAAATTGGATTCAATTTCCCTCATATGCATTGGTAATGATTGGTTTTGTAAACTTGATTATATTTATTTATAAATTGTTTTTGAGAAATAGTTTTATATAAACTATTTTATATAACTGTTTATAACTCTTCTATCCTAGTGTTGTGAGAAGGGATGTTATTGGGAAAAACCTACTGAGTTTTATACTCACCCCCACATTGGAACTTTTGTGCTTTTGTAGATGCTATCTTCCAGGACAGGGGAAAAGGTAATGTTTCACACATGTTTATAACTACCTCGTGATGTTGGGATACTCATAGATTTTAGAGCTTAGAGCATGTGGAGAATGGATTCTCTAGGTCTTTAGAGTGTCTTGTTTAGTTTATCCATTGTGTACTCTAATACTTGGTTATCCTTCCATTGTTGCTTACTTTGACGTGGTTTTGAAAGCATGAAGTTGTTGAGTTGTCTTTAATTTTTTCATGAATCATATAGTGAATGTTTGGTAGGGTTATTATTTTATTTACTAAAAGTATAATCGTTCCCCACTGGTATTTGAAACCATTCGGCTTTTATTTTCATCCTTTGGCATCTTGGGGATGTCTCTTAAGGCCTGGTAATGACTTGTTGTACTCTCAAGACGAATTCCCCATGATCTGGGAAGGATGGGCTCGTAAAGGGAATCTCTCATCGCTCTCACCTCTCTAGGGTTTCCACCGCCTCCTCCACGATGATGACCCCCTCCTTCTTCCCGTGTTCTCTCTGGATTTCAGCTTCTTCTTCTTGGCTACCGAGATGTTTGGGACATCTCGGATGGTGGTTTCATTGCTTTTTCTTTTTTATGATGGCGGATTCTACAACGCCACGATTGAAGGATGGGGGTTTGATGATGAGGAGAAATATGGTGGTCCACGTCCACTTTAACCCTGATTTCAAGATCTGCTTCATCGGAGGATCTACAAACTTATTTGAAGGTGGGATTTGGAAGACGAACTTGGATCTACTCATGGTTAACCTAGATCTGTTATTGTTTCAGCCTCTCATCTCCTGTTTTGATGAGTGGAAATCTACTGGCATTGTTTTGGGTCTACGGAGGCCTGGTATTGTAGCTGTATTAGTTATTTTTGATTTTCGTAGACATGTTGTTGTCATTGTTTTGGTTGATTTTGGTTCTCGAAGGACTGTTGTTGTTGTTTCTTTAGTTATTTTGGTTTCTCGAAGGCATGTTTGCACTATCTTCAGTAATTTTATGTTTGTGATGGCGGTGGATTCTGGATTTTCTTCCTTCTTGATCCATGGCGTGTCTCCGGAAACATCAACAGAGGCGCTGATGGTGTGGATTCATGAGGTGATGCTGTTTGGACGATTCAAAAGGTCGGAGAAGATGGTGGTGGGGCCATCTTGTCTCGCTGGTGACCTGATTGGAGGCGATGTTGGGGTTACGCGATGACACACAACTCGAGGTGGTGGTACGACTCGAGGAGGACACATGGTTCACTTGAATTTTTAATTTGGAAATTTGAATTTTGAATTGTATCTGGAATGTTTGGGGTTTCTCTAGACCCGCGGTTGATATATTTTGGTGTTTGGTTGTACGGTTACTAGTTACCCTAAACCGGCTTTCTGAAAATTAAAAAAAAATTATTTCCAGTCCAGTACTCTCAAGACAATGAGAATTGGCGGGCCCTTACAACTATACCAATGGTTTTAATAAATTGTCAGTATAAATTAATTATACCATTACTTTTTAATAAGATGTTAGTTTATGAAATTTTATTTTTTCCACCTGAGTGCACTAATCTCTTCCATTCCCACTCCCATATCGATTCTTCCATAGGCAGTGTCTACCTGGTCTTCCCTACCCCTTGACCATCACTCTTAATTTTATGTTTTGATTATGTAATTCCCCAAAATCTAATTGGTGAGTTTCAAAATCCATTCATTACCTCCAAGAAACATTTTCATTATTATCTAGATATCAATTACTGACCTATATTTTTTTAGATTTAGATTATTTTTTATTAATTTAATAGTGGTTCATTTTGGTCATATTTTTTATAGTATTTAATATTAATTATGATTGTACGTGATGAATTTTCATAATTTAATTAATCTATTCTTCTATATAAATCTAATTTGATCAAGTCATGGTAGATAATTGTTATAGTATTCCCATATTGTAGTCATGTATGGTTTCTAAATTATTTATTTAATTCTACCCAATTTTGTTAGGTGGTTTTATATGTGAGGATAAAATGTATGTGTTAGAAAAATGGGGTGAAATTATTTAGGTCTTCAACATTCTTAGATTTATTATAATGTTACTATTTTGTGTCATATATATTAGGTAATTCATTAACTTATTATTCTATTGATTTTTTTTGTTTTTTGATTGTATTATGTGGTTCCAAAATTATTAATTTCAACTTTTTATATTAATAATTGAATAATCAAAATATTTTTATTCTTAATTTAAATTTAATTTGGTGTTACATGTTAGATTTTTCATTTTTCTATGGAATGAAATTATATTAATTAGTCACCTGTCGCCCCCACCTTATCTAATAGTATGTACTAAATCTTTCTTATTTCATTTATTCAAAATAATATTGTTTTTAATTAATTTTGTAATTATTTTTTATTATGTTAAAAGTAAAAAAAAATTCCTCAAATTGGATGGATAACATATAGATGTATCATACTAATCGTGTCTCAACCGAGTTTCAAAGGAATTTCGATTTTTGGATTTTTCTTTTAACAATGCTTCATATAGAGGTCCTATATATTTTCCATGTTATAATTTTGTTATAATACCTTAGTTATGTTGGGATGAAGTTAGCAACCATATAAAAAAAAATTGATTTCATGTAAATTTTATGTTTGTTATCTCATTATATAGATGATACAATCCCATTTTATTCATGAATGAAGTGATAAGGGTTGTATAGGTAGTTTTATAATTATAATAGTTTACATTTTTGAATCCTCACGTGAAAGATAATATTCCAATTAAATATGATAATGACATCAATACACATTACGAAAATAATGAAAATAATGAAGTTGAGATTGAACAAAATAATAATTCATGATGGTAGGATTCCTATATTTCAGAAATATGCTATAATGACAAAAATGGAATTTTTAAAGTGATTATATCACGGAAAACCATGTATGGAATTTCTAATACCACCATTTTTGTTCATATTATTAGTATAGGTTTTTCCTATGATGTTTTTGATTCATTTGGTCAGATGCTTATTTCTCATACCATGTGTCCAATTCTTTCACATTTATAATCTTACTCCATGGATATGTATAAAAACCAATCACTTTTTTGATAATACTAATATATATACCCTATGATCCTATAAATTATATATTTTTCTACATTAAACCATTAATAAATGAGTTCAGGAAGCTTTGGGATATGGGTGTGTGCACATTCTATTCTTCTTCGAAATATATATTTCCTAGGTGTGTTGTTATTATGTGAACTATAAATTATTTCCCTACTTATGAAATGATTTTAGGTTAGATAATGGAGGTAAAAATATCATGTCCTATTTATTGGAATAATACTTGATCTTAAATACATAAATATCATCATAATTTCAATTTCATAGGGCATCAATGATTCTTTTCATTAGATCATCCATACAGGAAGAATCATCAGAGGTTTGATAATATTGTGAATACTGAAAATCCACCTCAACGTATTTCTTTAATTGATTTACTAATTAATGGATTTAAATAGATTATTTTTTCATTATGGAAAGGTTTAATGAAACCTAAAAAGAGGAATAATATTTTCAAAGAATACAATTATAATTGGAAAAATAAAATTATCTTTTTTGAGATGACAAAGGTGTCAACTACATTATAACATAATTATTTAAGCGTAATTCAGATTGAGAAAAATAAATTTGAAATAATTCTTTCAATTCTTATAAATATCAATGGGAAGACCAAAGATGAATTACAATCTTGGAACAACCTATTGGATTGGGGTATTAGACTATAACTACATTGTTCTTATATCAGTTTAAATAAATGGAATGTTACATGTTCTTCATATAATATGACACCATGAGAGAAAGATGATTTTTTAAAGGTATTAGAGAATATCAAGGTTCATTATGAATATTGTAGTAATATGTATAAACAATTCAATAGAATAGATTTGAAACTAAAATACCAAAAAACTCATGATTATCACATCATTAATCATGAATTTGTTCCAATAAATTTTTTTCATTTACTATGAAATAGTTTAAGGGTAAAAGTTATTTCATTTTACCATTTTAATATAGATTTTTTTGCTAAAATTTTATCCTAGTATTTCATGATAAAATTATAGGAAGAGGAACCAATAATTTTTTGAGAGTTAGTAGAAATATTTCTTTCATTCTTTTTCACTTTCATGTTACATCTAACAGTCCATCTTCAAACTAAAATAATTTTTATAAGTCTTGTTTATTTTTAGTGGATGTATCCTACTAAAAAAATATTTTAACAATGATGTTTTTTGTTTGGAAGAATAATTATCCTAAATGTTCCACTATGAGAGGTTATCTGGATCAAAAAAGTTATGGATTTTTATTCAATAAAGTTTTCTAATGAGTGTATAAAATGTAACCAGAAAAAGAAAAATAAATATGAGAAGTATTGGAAATGTGTGTCGTTATTTATTTCTCTTCCTCAAACATTGAGATCTTTTGGGTTATCTACAATAGCAACATTACACCATGAAGATCAATCTATAGCACATTATATAGTCTTGTTTAACTATGATTTTTTCGAAGAATATATCAGAATTTAATTTTAATTTATATATATATTATCTAATATTATGTAATTTCACATATACCTAAACATTAATTATAATTTTATGTATGGAACTTAGAAAAATTATAAGTAGAGTTCATAATTTATTTCATTTGAGAAGGAGAGACACTTCACATAGCAAAGAGTTTCATGTTTAGATATAATCAAATGTCGGAAAATTATTTTAATAAAATTAAAATATAAATATTCATTTAATTTTATTATTTATAAATATTAGAGATGTTGAGTTTACCTGTTAACATTATCTATCAAATATTAAGAGTGTTCAATTTTGGAATAAATTCTTTAAATCATGAATACAAATCATTAATAATAAATGTGTACAAATTTATTACCACTGCTCAAGAAATGAATATGAGAACAAAATAGAATTTTGTTATGCTATGTACAACAACAAACTATTATTCTAGAGCCTCAGATAGCAGGCCTCGATATGAAATTATGTCTTATTATAAATTTATTGAGAATATAGTATTACTGTATTACTACCCTTAGGGTCAATTAATTATGTTGAAATTCAAATGGATTGATTCAAATATGTTACATGGTATATTTATTGATGACTATAGATTTAGATTTATTTAAATGAATCACTTCCTAGACATCGATGAACAATATATTTTGGAATCAATGAAAAAAAGGTTTTTATCGGAAATATCATCTAAGGCCTGATGACGGTGTCATTATTAAAGTAATCCCAAGAAATGTTTTCAATTATAGTGTGTATAAAATTGACACAATTTATTCACCAACTGGTGTGGACTAAAATATTTTCTTTAATGACTCAAATTTTTCAATTTTCAGAAATAAAGTTAAACCTGAAGTAGTGATAGGTAAAATATAAAAGAAACCATATATGTTTGTAGTTCATTTAGGTTATCATGATCTGGTTTCCTCAGGTTGGTATTAATTTAATTTCTTTAATTTTATTCCAATTTTGGAATCTTATATTTTTTTAGTTTTGTTTATTTTCATTACATTTAATTAAAATTATTTTAATTCAAAAAACAAGGTTTTAAACAATTTTAAAAAATATGCATCACATGGATTTAAATAAAATTTTATAAAACATTTTATTGGATAAAAATATTTTAAAATAGAATTTTAAAACATGTTTGAAATAAATTTTTGTTGGTAAAAAATCCCTTAAGGTATCATTGAATCATTTATGAGGTGATTGTGTTTGTTGACAAAGTGGACATTTGTGATGTGATTGTTGACAAAGAAAACAAACGATGTAAAAATTTGTTGACAAAGAGTATTTCATGTTGGAATGTCGAGTTCAAGAGCTGAGGTTAACAATCCATGTTTGATTCAAGAACTTCGACAAGAGGAATGGATGATCTGGAGGCAGTACAAAAAGAACAGATACATGGTGGCGCTGTTTTCCAGTGTTTGCCAAATTTCAGGGCCTCAAAATCAACAAAATAAAGAAAAGTGATTCTGGAAAAGGTACTTGCGCGCAAAGGTCTTGGAATAGAAGAAACGTGCACGCCATATGTTTTCCAAGATCGGATCATCAAAACATGGCAAAGGAAGAAGGGTCGCGCAAGTATTATGTTTGGTTGCGCAAGTACTTGCGCGCCATGAAGAGACTTGCAGGTCGATGCCTTAGAAGCTTGAGAACTTGCGCCCCTGTTGTTTTTCAAGATCAAAACTTAAAAATATGGCAAAGTAAAGGGGTTCGCGTGAGTTTGGAATTGGGTTGTGCAAGTGACTTGCAGGGGAAAAGACCTCTGCACCGAGACTTGCACGCCACGGAGAGACTTGTGCGCCATCACGTAGGGGTGAAAAAATGCCTATAAATATTTGACCACCCCTCTTCATTCTTCACTGAAGTTCAATAGTTTGAAGATTCAAAGCTCCCGTCGCGCAGGTGTGATGGTCGCACAACTGGTGGTGTGTCACGCAAGTGGGACTTGCGTGCCAGAGAAAGAAGTTGTGTGCCAAGTGTTTGTTGCGCGCCTGATGAGGTTTGGGAAGCAAAGGAAGTGCGTCGCACAAGTTTGGAGAAGCTTAATCTTGATTCGTGAAAGTTTTAATAAATACTTGCACGCCAGTGTTGACTTTCGCGTCGAGACTTGCGCGCCGCCTTAGAGAAGGGCGCCAAGTAAGGTTGATTTCCGGCAGTGATTCAGGGCTACAGGGAAACTTGAAGATTGCCCGATACCTTCGGTGCAAAGAGAGATTCATCTACGGGTGAAATTTGGACTTCAACAGAGCATCCACATACAATAGATGATTCATTATTTCATGCAAGTGAAGATACCTACAGGTCTATAAACTGTGAGTGGATCCTTTCTGGAGCAGTGAGCAAAGGAAGAGGAAGAAGGTGATCCTCTCCACCGGCAATGAGCTAGAGAGAGAGAAACAGGGATTGATCCTTGGGAAAGCAGTGAGCTGACCCTAAACACTCTAAAGGCAGTGATCCAAGGCATAGAAGTGATCTAGCCCAAACCTTGTAATCCACAGCTAGTGATATTTAGTAGAATTTGGTACGACTGACAACTTGTCGGCGTATGCTTTTTGGACGTAGCCCTTTGAGGTGAACTAAGTAAAATTGATGTGTCCTGTGCATTATTTAATTTCTATTTATTTTTGCAACAGGAAAGAGAGAGAATAGTGTTTTTCGTAATAGTGAAACAAGATTAGAACGGGCGCTAATTTTAAATTAGTTATACCCTGATTCACCCCCCCCCCTCTCAGGGTATTCAGCCATGTGGACCTAGCAATTGGTATCAGAGGGAAAGGATTATAGTTGTTCTTATCTCAATGGAGGTAACTAATCATAAAGGGATTCCGATATTCGACAGATTTAATTTTCAGATATGAAATAATAGAATGCAACACTATTTTCGATCTTTGGGAATTGATGTGTTTTCACCAGCAATGCATGGTATCACAGCTGATATTAATAGTGGTGCGTTATCAAAAGCTGAACATAGAGAGTTGTAAGCTGATTCCAAATGGATCAATGCCTTAGGGGGAGCCCTCTCCAATCCCATATATACAAAGGTGATGTCATGAAAAACATCACATGCCATGTGGGAAAAGCTTTTGAATATATATGAAGGGGATACAAAGGTGAGAGAGGCAAAGCTGCAAGTGTTGTGGAACAAGTATGAAGATTTGAGAATGAACCTGAATGAGTCTATTGATGAATTCTTTGACATGGTAAATGATGTGGTAGAGTACATGCGAGGTCTTGGAGAAATTATCGAAGATATAAAAATTGTGAAGCACATATTGAGAAAACTTCCACCTCAGTTCAATCCAAAAGTTTCTGTTTTGGAAGATAAAGACCCAAAAGAACTGACATTAGATAACCTGAACAACACTCTTGTTGCATATGAAATGAGAAATGATGATAACAAGACTGTAGAAAAGGGGAAATCCAAAGAGGTGGCATTCAAGGCCATGAAGAAGCTCACCATTGAAGATTCTAATGAAGAAGAAGAGACAGATGAGGAGATGTCATTTCTTTCTTTAAATCTGCAAAGAGGAAGAAGAATGTTTAAAGGGAAACTTCCACTAGCATGCTTTTGACATGGAAAGGTTGGTAATCTTGCAGAAAGATGCCCCAAGAAGTTTCAAGATAATGATAATGATGATGATGAAGTTTAAATTCCCAAGAAGAAAACATCAGCGTTTGTGAAAGGGAAGACACAATTCAAGTGAAATTTATTGAAGAAAAAGAATCCTCTTTTACAAGAATTTGAAAGTTCAGAAGAGTCTAAGGATGAAGAGGTTGCATAAATAGAAAATTGCAGTGATCATGGGGTAAATGACTTATGGGCGATTGTTGGTAGTTCTCATAAAAAGGAAGAAGCTGACGCTGAAGAATAAGAAGAAATTGAAGGGAGAGTTGATATGGAAGCCGAATTGGAAGTAGATCTTGAGTGGATAGACATTTGGAGAGCCAAAATGAAGAAAGAAAATAAAGTGGTTCGTGATGCCAAACTATATATGAAACAATAGGATAAAGAAAAGTATGAGTTGTTAGAAGAAATTGAAAGACTAAAATCCTAAACACCATAGAGCTCAGAAAATATTTTTGAGTATAAACATAAAATTGAGGAACAAAAGAAGGAAATTGATTGTTTATCTAACATAGGAAAAAGGCAGGTCAGACATATCAAAGAGCTTGATGAAGAAGTGGTCAGTCTGCGACAAAAAATTAAGGACAATGAAAAACTCTTGACCCCCAATGTGATATTAGAAAATTAGACCATTCAGAAGACAGAGAAGAAGAAAGAGGAGCCTAGTAGTTCAGCAGGGAAGAAGCAGTAATTGAGCTCAGATGTTAAGGCCATTTCAGGGCTTAATCAAGAACAAAAATTTGTGACAATTGCAGTCAGACCACAAGAACCTGTCCCGAAATTGAAGGTTGATTTGGGCACAATATAGGATCATAATATTCAGAGATCCCAAAGGGAAAATTGTAGTGCTGAAGTATCATGATGGAATGCATCATATATCATGTGTTATTGTTGTGGGAAAATGGGACATTCACAGTATGTGTGTTCCATATCCAAGAGATATAGAAGGGAAGATGAACAGAGATGGAAGCCAAACAGAGAATAGTTTTCTAGAACATATTTTGAATGACACTATTTTTGGTGCGGAGGATTTGGAGACAAGGCTAGGTATTGCACTTCGACCATTCAGAGAAATGTGCCAAAGTAGAATCATAATGTTCGAAAGCAGCAGATCAATAAACCGACAAGTGAGTTAAAAGTTCAGAACAAATTTGCAGCTTTGCAAGATAAAGCTGGTCCGTCATACTCTGATAATGATCATGAGTCTCAATCTATACCATGTATGGAGACCAAAATATGGACCAAGAACAAGAGAACAGAGAAGACAGTAGTTGCTGAAATTTCCCTTAAAGCATCAGATCGTTCTGGTGTGTGGATACTTGATAGTAGTTGTACGTCTCACATGACATGCAACAAGGATCTGGTACATCCATAAAATATGACAAAGAAGGAGTTTTCAAGTTTGGAAAAGATGAAGGCTTGAAGATAATTGGATCAGGAAAGGCTAGGTTTGGGGGAAAACAAATCAGACCTGTTGATGTCTTGGTTGTAGAAGGTCTCTGTCATAATTTTCTCAATGTTAGTCAATTGTGTGACTCAGGACATTATATACGGTTTACCAAGAAGACCTGTACTGTCACGGGAAAATATGGGGCAGTTTTTTGAAGGGAAAAAGGACAAAAGGGAATCTCTACCTTATAAGTGGAGAATAAGATATGTGCCACTTATCCAGAGAGGAAGAAAACCAGTTGTGGCATAAGTGACTTGGTCATCTATGCCAACCATATATGGAAGATCTGGTAAAGTGTCATGCTGCTAGAGACCTTCCAAACTATCACGTAATCGCACTCATACGTGTGATGCTTTCCAATAAGGGAAGATCATCAGAAAGACATACATGCCAAAGGAACAGAAATCAACTAGAGTGATTGAATTGGAGCATACTGATGTATGTGGACCTATCTCACCACGAGCTATAATTGGGCAAAGGTACTATGTTCTTTTCATTGATGATTATAGCAGAATGGCTTGGGTATTTGTTATTACCCATAAAACAGAGGTGTTTAGTTGCATAAAGCAGTATAGGAGGGAATCAAAAAATATGCTTGGGAAAAGTATTCAGAAGTTCCGTACTGATAACGGTACAGAATTCACAAACACTCAAGTGGAAAACTATCTCGAGAAACATGGAATAAGGCATCAAGTTTCATCAGTGAGAACTACCCAACAGAATGGAGTGGTTGATAGGAGAAATCAGATCATCAACAACATGGCCAAAACAATTCTTATTGATAAGGACATACCAGAGAAATTTTGGAAGGAAGCAATTTTGACATCGGTCTATGTTTCAAACAGGTCTCTGTTGTGTCCGAAGCAAGGGAAGACTCCGTATGAACTATGGTACGGAAAGAATCCAACGTTGAAATACTTTCGAATATTTGGAAGTAAGTGTTTCATTCTCAACAAAGAAAATCATAGGAATTTTGTGGCATGAGGAGATGCGGGGATATTCCTTGGCTACTCAGGGAAAATAAAATCATATAAATTCTTCAACAAGAGGATGGGGAAAATTCTTTAGATCAATGATGTCACTATAGTTGAAAATGAACAGAATACTCAACGATCCAGTGAATAGTTCCTAGATGAAAGTGATGATGAGGTAAGCATCATAGGTGGAGCAGAAGTGGCAGAGGCTGACTCAGAAGAAGATACTGATGATGAACAAAAAAGTGTGAAGTCTGTGTCTGCCAGGAAGCCAAAGAGTCGAGCTGAAATTGATAGCCAAAATATCATTTGTGATCAAACAGCTCTAGTTAAGACTCCAAGAATGAAATCATTACTACAAACATCATTTTTTTCTCAGGTGGAGCCAGAATGTATCTCCGATGCAGCTGAAGATGAAAACAGGGTTCAAGCTATGAATGAAGAGCTTGATCAGATTGACAAGAACCAGACATGAGTGATTGTTTTGAGGCCAGTAGATAAGAATGTCATCGAGACTAAATGGGTATATCGCAACAAGATGAATGAATATGACACAGTGATTCAGAACAAATAACGACTAGTGTGCAGGGGATACTCCCAGATAGAGGGAATAGATGTCGATGATACATTTGCACCAGTTGCAAGGCTAGAGACAATCCGATTATTTTTGTCCATAGCAGTGCAAAGAAAGTTCAAAGTGTTCCAGATGGATGTGAAATCTGTATTCTTGAATGGAGTTCTGGAAGAGGAGGTGTATTTTGAGCAGCCAGATGGTTTTCTCATTCATGAGGATGAGAAAAAATTTTGCAGGCTGAAGAAGGCGTTGTTTGGGCTGAAATAAGCACCAAGGTCATGGTACTCAAGACTTGATTAGTACTTAAAGAAGCTTGGTTTTCAGCATGGGGGAGTTGATTACAATCTTTATTTCAGCAATGAATGTAATCAAAGGATTATGGTGTTGGTTTATGTCGATGACATAATATTTGGCCGATCAAATGATGCTCAGTGCAGAAAATTTTTCGAATTCATGAAAAATGAGTTTGAAATGTCAATGATTGGAGACCTAATATTTTTCATTGGCTTACAGGTGACACAAGGAAATAATGGAACTTTCATTTCTCAATCCAAATATGCCAAAGAGGTTTTGAGATGGTTTGGAATGGATAATTCCAAGGTGATGAAGTATCCGGTTGCTACCTGGATGAAATTATCAAAATATGAAGATGGGAAGGAAGTTAATATCACAGAATATAGGCAAATTATTGGAAGTTTTTTGTACTTAACTGCAACAAGGCATGATATTGTTTTCGCCACATGCCAAGTAGTGAGATATCAGAGTAATCCCAAGAAAATCTATATGCTTGTAGTGAAAATAATACTTCGTTATATCCAGGGCACAATGGATTTCGGATTGAAATATACTGAAAAGTCTCAGACAGATTTATTGGGATATACAGATGCAGACTGGGCCGGTTCAGCGGATGATAGAAAATAAACATCTGGAGGTGCATTTTATCTTGGTGGGATATGTATTGCTTGGTTAAGCAAGAAGCAGGATTGTATTTCATTGAGCACTGCGGAAGCTGAATATATTGTGGCCACTCAAGAAATCACACAGTTATTATAGATGAAACAACAGCTTGAAGATATGGGAGATGAAGGGAAGTCTCTGATCGGAATCCAGTGCGACAACTCAAGTTCTATAAATCTTAGCAAAAATCATGTCCATCATTCAAGGACAAAGAAAATTGAGATAAAGTATCATTTCATCAAGGAGAAGGTGGAGCAAGGGCTTGTGAAGTTGAAGTATGTGCCTACAGAGCTACATGTTGCAGATATTCTGACAAAGGCCCTACCCAAAGAACCTTTTGAGAGACTTCTACTGGCTCTGGGAGTTCATCTGACTCCCCGCACTTGAAATAGTGTGGATGTGGAAACCCCCCCTCTCCCCGAGGTATGATGTGTGTTTCCCTAATGTACTGATATGTGTTCTCTACACTGTTATAGACTGCAAAGGCATAACCTTTGGGTTTGTTGACAAAGGGGGATAAAATAGTGATTGTTCAAGGGGGAGACAATGTGGAAATTTGAGAAATCATGAATGATATTGGGAGAAGTTGACAGGTGGAGAAACCAGATAGGGGGATATCAATGAGAAAGGGGGAGAGTATTAAAATCTACTGATGCTAGAAGTGATCGATCAAAGACAAGATATCACGACAGCTGAGGATCGTGATAAAAGCAGAAGAGTGGTGCAGAAGCGTAGTGTTGGAATTCAGTGAGAATATTTCCAATAAATTGGTATTCCAAATATTGGTATCAGTATGATGAATATTGGTATCAGTTAAATGTCAACAATGGGTGTAAGAGATGAAGTGATTCATTGATGAACTTTTCATTTACTCTTGTTTCTCACACCAAGCATTACTCATGTGGGCTTAGAGTATGTGTTGAGTAAATACTTGATCGCTATCAGACTCGCAATGAGGCGAATGGTGGATGAAGAATTAACGATGTATCTTTTCAAAGAATAGTTGTCAACAAACCCAAAGGGGGAGATTGTTGGGAAACAATCCCTCAAGGTATCATTGAAGTATTTTTGAGATGATTGTGTTTGTTGACAAAGTGGAAATCTGTGATGTGATTGTTGAAAAAGCAAACAAACAATGTACAAATTTGTTGACAAAGAGGATTTCATGGTGGAATGTCAAGTTCAAGAGCTGAGGTCAACGATCCATGTTTGATTCAAGAACATCGACAAGAGGAATTGATGATCTGGAGGTGGTACAAAAAGAATAGATACAAGGTGGAGCCGTTTTCCAGTGTTTGCCAAATTTTAGGGCCTCAAAATCAACAAAATGAAGAAAAGTTATTCTGGAAAAGGGACTTGCTTGACAAGGTCTTGGAATAGAAGACACGTGCACGCCATATGTTTTCCAAGATCAGATAATCAAAATATGGCAAAGGATGAAGGGTCACACAAGTATTATGGTTGGTCGCGCAAGTACTTGCATGCCGTGTAGAGACTTGCATGCCGATGCCTTGGACGCCTGAGAACTTGCGCGCTTGTTGTTTTTCAGGATCATAACATAAAATTATGGCAAAGGAAATTGGTTCGCGTGAGTTTGGAATTGGGTCACGCAAGTGACTTGCAGGGGAAGAGACCTGCGTGCCGAGACTTGCGTGCCGAGGAGACACTTGTGCGCCATCACGCAGGGGTGACCAAATGCCTATAAATACTGGACCACCCATCTTCATTATTCACCAGAGTTCAACACTTTGAAGATTCAAAACTCCCGTCGCGCATGTGTGTTGGTCGCGCAAGTGGTGGTGTGTCGCACAAGTGGGACATGCGTGCCAGAAAAGGAAGTTGTGCGTTAAGTGTTTGTTGCGTGCCTGAGGTGGTTTGGGAAGCAAAGGAAGTGTGTCACACAAGTTTGGAGAAGCTTAAGCTTGAGTCGTGCAAGTGTTAAGAAATACTTGCATTCCAGTGTTGACTTGCGCACCGAGACTTGCAATCCTTCTTAGAGAAGGGCTCCATGTGAGTTTGATTTCCGGAAGTGATTCAGGGCTGCATGGAAACTAGAATATTTCCTGATACCTTCAGTGCAAAGAGAGATTCATCTACGGGAGAAAGTTGGACTTCAACAGAGCATCCACATACAATAGAGGATGCATTATTTCATGCAAGTGAAGAGACCTACAGGTCTATAAACTGTGAGTGGATCCTTTCTGGAGCAGTGAGCAAAGGAAGAGGAAGAAGGTGATCCTCTCCACCGGCAATGAGCTAGAGAGACAGAAACATGGAGTGACCCTTGGGAATGTAGTGAGCTGACCATAAACTTTGTAAAGGCAGTGAGCCTGGTCATAGAAGTGATCTAGCCCAAACCTTGTAATCCACATCTTGTGATTTTTAGTGGAATTTGGTATGACCAACAACTTGTCGGTGTATTCTCCTTGGACGTAGCCCTTTGCGATGAACAGAGTAAAATTGTTGTGTCATGTGCATGCTTTACTTTCTATTTACTTTCTGCAACAGGAAAAAGAGAGAATAGTGTTTTTTTAATAGTTAAACAAGATCAGAATGGGTGTTAATTTTAAATTAGTCATACCCTGATTCACCCCCCCCCCCCCTCTCAGGGTATTCAGCCTTGTGGACCTAACAATTTTAAAAAAATGTTTCAAAAACACTATTTTGAATTTAGTTTAAAATAGGGTTTAAGTTGTTTTAAACTATATTTATGAAATGTTTTAATTTTTTTAACATTGGTTACTTTTATTTAAAACTTATTTTAAAATAGTTATATATTGGTTTTAAATGGTTTCCAAAATATTTTACATTGGATTTAAAACATTTTCATATAGGTTTAAAACTATTTAAAAACATGTTTCAAAACTAGATTAAAATAGGGTTAAAAAAAGATTTTAAAATTGTTTTAAAATAAGTTTAAAAGCTAGTTTAAAATTGTTTAGAACTATTTTATAATAGGTATGAAACTAATTATTAAACTATTTTAAACCATTTGTAATCATTAGGATGTTAGGAGATCATTGTTTTCTTGTTTGACTTCTAATTTGTATGCGTAATATCTAAAAAAGTTTTTAAAAAATTTACATTTCATTATTATGAAAAATATGAATCATATTGAAGAGGTTTTAATGAAGATATTGTCTGAAAATGATCGATGACTATGTGACACAGGGTTACCTCCTCTGGCTCCCTTAGTGTGTATAAAAATTGTAATATTTTTCTTCATTACATTAATGTAATGTTCTTATTCGTTATCAAATTTATTTTAGTTACATTCATTTGAACCACAATTTTACTCTACCCAGTCTACTACTAGAGGGAAATTTTTTCTAATCATGTGTGGGTGCTACTAGAGGTACATGGAGCACCCATTGTACTCGTTCACACCCAAACCCAATAGAAGACATCTCATCTTCCACACTTTTCCATCATCCACATGAGAATCCATGTATTTTCTCACCTATTCAACCATAAAAAGTAAATTTAATATATACTTCTCTTATACCATTTCCACATACTATGATTTATCATCAACCATTGTATACATATCCTACCATATCTAAGACACCAAAATTTCCTGATTTCTCCTATTTAGGATCAAATGATTAAGCTCCTTCAACTTATACTTCATAGTATATTGATGACTTATATCATGAATTAGAACTGACACATCCTTCACAAGCTACTAATCCAAAATTTTCCATGGGTCTATCAAAGTCTACTGTTCACCTAAGATCAGGTTCATCATTATAAATGTGTTAAATTATGTCACATCAATTTTATTATTTGTAATATGTATTGATTATACATTTTTTCCATTAACTTATTCATTGGAATATTTTAATAGGTAATGCGTGTGTACCCATAAATATGAATCCTAGAACCATTAGACACAAATAATAGTAGATTATAGTGACTATATTCAAATTATAGGTAAAAATTCTAGATAATGTACAAATTTCACAATGACATTAGACTAGTATAAAGATATAATTAATGTTCAACCGTTCTCATGGTAGAATTTCAGTAATCAAATAAAGAATAATGAATGGGATGATATATGGGTAAAAAAATATTTTAAATTGAATTCTATATTATTGATTTATTTAAATGAATTAACAGGTTCATTTCAGCTTTGATTTAACATTACTAATGGCCATGCTATGAAGGTGTCACAGTTTATAGAACATGGGGGATATAGATATCATATAAACATGAGCTATATGTTGTTCGATATAGAATATTTTTCACTGATCCAAAGGGTGTACCAATCTTAAATGAATGTATAACTATAAAATACCACAAAATTATCATTTAGTGAAAGAGTAATGTGTTTATGTTTTTTTTAAACTTTAATGGTTTTAATTAAAAATTTATATCTTATTATTTTTTGAATATTTGTTTTTAGTATCCATAATAATGAAATAGATAGAACAAGGATGTTATGAAGTACATGAAAACATTGGTTCTCACAAAAATTTTGAAGCATGAGAGACACCATGTACTTTTTATGACTAATTGAGTTTTACTAGGAACTAACACAACTTATAAAAACAAAATATTTATTAACAAAACTTAATATAATTTAATCAAATTAAATGGAATATAATCATAAATTACATACCTGACTAAACCGTCCCATTCATAATAGATAAATACCCACTAAAACTTAATATAAATGATCCTAATCAAACCAAATAAGCATTATATAATAAAATTTGAACTAATTTTTTCCATTTAAACCCACCGTAAAATGAATTGGACCAAACCAAACCAAATAAAAAAACAATATTAAACTAAAATAAATAGTGCTTAATAAATTTAAATTGAATAAAACCAAATTGGTGGTAAAAATCTATGATTATTTTTATAATATCAAAAATTACCCACATAATCCCAATGAAACAAAATGAAATGAATGAAATATAACTAAACTATGTCGAACCAATCCAACACAAACTATACCAGCACAAAACAGAATCAAAATTACTAAAAAAATATTTATGTGAATTTAACGAAAGGGAAATAATTTAATCTACATCAATTAGAACTAAACTAATCAAATTTTATTTTAAATGAATCATCTTGAAATTAATGAAAGGTAAATGAAGCGAATCATACTAAGAAGAAGACATGTAAAACTCATTGAATAGATCTGAAAAAATCAAACTTGGTGAAACTATATGAAGAAGAACTATATTGAACCACAACTAACTATAAAATACCAACTCAATTTAGATAGAACTAAATTAGGATAATTCAACAAAAATTGAATTGAATTTAATGGAAGTGAAACAAACTAACACATACAAAATTGATCAAAAGAAAACAAAATCAAGTTGAATTGAATTGAATTGAGATGAAACAAAACAACTTGAAATAAACTATATTGAACCAATATGGTTATATTTAAACCATAATTAATTTATCAGGGTATAAAAATTATAAATCATCCTAAAATTTAATCTTTTAACTAAATTATCTCATACCTAGTTGAATAAATAAAAAATTAAAATAAATTATTAACTCAAAATTCAAGATCCAATACAACCAGACTCAATAAAAAATATAATAAAACTAATTCAAATATACCTCAACAAAAGTAATAAAAGTTCATTTAAATTTAATTGATTTTTTATGAGCCCAATATTGGCTGTAATGTGTTAATTTTTCTTATCATTTTCATATTATTTAATAATATAATCTTATAGTAATCAATGTCATTTTTAGTATAAAAACACTTTCCATTTAAGGTCATGTCTCTCGAAAAAATTTGTTTTTCCCGATCAATATAGTGAAATTTGGAAGTTTTATAAATGAAAAAACACAAGAAAATATTAAAAGTATTATTATTATTCTTATTTAAAATAAAAATTAAATAAATTATTTATATTTTAAATTTTGTACCCTGGATAACCTCGATTAGAAAACAAAAATAAAACTTTGGGCCAAATCATCATTTGAGATAGGTGTTAGGTGAGGATAACTAGGGGACAATATGATATTGAACAAGGAAGAGAATCATCCCCACTAGGTATTGTCCCAGATCAAGAACCTCTAAAATATCTGACAATATTAAGCAAAATAACTCTCGATAATGATTATTTGAGGAAAAAATATTTATACAGGAGAATAAAAGAGGTAAAATGGTCATTAAAGGGTTCCTAAAAGACATGAAAGTTATATTTCCATCACTTTCATTTACGGTTTCTATGGTTTTTGATAAATGTATGGCAACAATTATCTCTTTATATGATGCATCAGGTGATGTAAATGACGGTCATATAGGAATTTGAGGTTAGGAGACTAATCATGATTATGATGATACTAAATACAATGATGTTGGTGAGGATGTCCATGATCACTAGTGGAAATAGTGTTGTTTACATTTGAGAAATGATGTTGATTTTTTTAACTGATGGAAACAAGTATATGAGAAAGATTTTTGGCTTCATTTTTACTAGATACCAATGTGGGAAATTTTTTATACATGGTTTTTTGTGTTATTTTTTTAGTTAAATAGACACCAAAAATTTCGGAATAATTTATTTTCTGTGTTGGTTTTCTAAAAAAACTAATGGAAAAGATAATAAAAATATATATTTCATTTTTTTAGAAAAACTGATGTGAAATATATTTTTCAAAAACTCTTCAGTGTCAGTTTTTGTAATAACCAACGCCAAAAATATTTTAAAGTTTTTTGGTATTGGCAAACCCTCATTTTTTATCTAAAAAACCCTCCCACTCGCAACGAATACCTCCTGAATCGTGATGACTGCGAAAACTACTCGATGATCTCCAACAACATTGTTGTTTATTTTCATTTATTTACAAGATCTATGGTCTCCATTCTATATCCTCTTCGTTTACATCATCATCTCTGTATTATTTTCTCCTCGAAAAACTATTTCCTACCCAAATCGTGGTTTGATTTTAGTTTTTTATTCATATTTAATGTTCATTTTTACCATCAATTTTGTAAAGGTATTGCAGACAATTTGTATTCTTGCCACTCATTCAAGGGACATAGTTCTGATTAATGATCAAGGTAAATTTGAAATCTGAATTTTGTATGTTTTTTTAATTTGAGGATAAATTATTTATTATTTAATTATATTTTTGAGTTGTTTCAATTATTAGTTTGTATCGAGATTACCTAAATTAAATAGTAGTGTCATTCTATATAACCATTGAATGTTTATGTTTTTATAATACAATATTGGTATTTTAAATCCATTATATATTTGATTATATATCTTAGAGGGTGTGGGTATCATGGGAAAGGGATTCAATCCAAGATTATGTGAGAAAACATGTATGATGGGGTATTTTTTTATAATAGTGACATAGTCTATAATTTTCTAAATATACTATGTTGTATTTTCAAGTTAAATGTATATGTGATTTATATATCTGTATTTTTATTTTAATATAATTCTTCTACAATGACCACTGATTGAAAACCCAAATGGTATGAATGAGTATGTAACATCATATGTTGAGATAAATCTTATTGTTATAGTATTACATCTTCCTGATTAGCAACTATGTGAGAGTATTAATGATGTTTTTCAATATGTTGTAGGTTTAGTTCTAAGATGTGAGAATTCCATATCTATTTTAACCAGTGAGATTCAGTTGTAACATCCTCCACTATTTAAAAACAACTATATAAAATGAACTAATAAATTATTTCAATTTTCAATACTTTTGACACACACAACACCGAACTAATGAAGCAAATATGTAAAATGAACTAATAAATGTTAGATGATTGAAAATAATTAAATTATAATATCAATAAAACAAAACTATGCAATATGAAAATTAAAATTTTACTATTTGTAATTGTGTTTCATATCTGATGTTTTCTATGTGATTATTAATAGTTTCTATTAAATGTATTTACGTTTGGAATTTATCAGTTTAAATATATTTTTAAATATTTATTTGTTTTAATATATTCACCAATTATTTTGCAATATCAGATATTCAATGGATCATAATTAGATAAATTGATAAATAACCACTAGTGAGCATGATAATTGATTTGATGAATTCTTGAAATTTTCCAAACGAAATTTTCAAAACATAGATTTTATTTTTTGTCCATTTGTGGAGTATTTGAATATGAGAAAGCTAAACTCCAAAGAAATCAATGATAATCTAATTTTTTATGGATTTAGCCTTAATTATACATGTTTGATCTGGAATGGTGAAATAACTGAAGATTCAACATATAATGTTGATGATAGTATTCATAATATGATAGAGGATCATATTGAATATTTAATTCATGGTTTTGGTTTTGAAATAGTTATAAAAATAGAAATTTTTGAATGATTATATGGAAATTCTAAAACCCCAATATTCCCATCTTGTAGTAAATATACAATATTATCATCTGTTTTGAGATTAGTTAACTTGAAAGAAAGTAATGGATGAAGTAATAAATGTTTCTCTTACATACTTTCAATTTTAAAGTAAAAAATTTGAGAAGGAAATGGGCTTCCATATTCCAAATATGAGTTGAATAAAATATATTACCAATGGTATTAGTGTATAAAAAGATACAATTTGTTCCCCAATAATTGTGTGTTGTATAGGAAAGAATATGAATTTTTATCAAACTGTCCCACATAGGGAACATCTTGCTATAAGATGAATGAAAAAGTCAATTCAAATTTATTCTCATGTAAATACATATTACCTCATGAAAAATCATATAATTTCTTCCAATAATCCCTTCATATAATTTCGATAAATTAAATATTATTAATTCTCAGGTACTGAAATCATATCTCATGATAAATAAATTTAGTTCCTTCCAACAATTCCTCATTTTAAGTGTCTATTTTAAAATTCTTGTGATGAAAAAAGGTTAAGATGGAATTCTAATGAATACATCTTTAATGGTAAATTATGTCACCTTGTTGAATATTCATAGTGTATGGGATTTGATAAACAATTTCCTGATTTTTGATGTGAAGTTAAAAATCTTAGAATGTGAGTGTGTACAGATGAAAGGAATCCATATCTGAGCCCAAGCATCCAACACAATTTGTGGTATCTTTTTTGGTAGTTTACAACTTATCACCAAAAATATGTATGAATGAAAAATATGTTATGATGATCTTGATTATTTATTGACCAAAACAACCATGAAACAATATTTATGTGTTTCTGTCAACATTGATTGATGATTTGAAACTTCTATGGGAGGTCGGTCTTAATGTTTTTTACGCATACAAGAAATAGTATTTTCTTTTGCGTGTTATAATAATGTTCAATATAAATTAATTTCCTATATATGAAAACTTATCTGGATACAGTGTTAAGGGGTAAAATTCATCTCCAATTTGTGAAGAAGGGACTTCATATTATCAATTGCATAATAGAATAAATATAGTGTACACGAGACATTGAAGAATTTCACGAATTGATTATCCTTATCATTTATTGATAAAATAATTTAACGGTATACAAGAATACAATCTTACCAAAAACATTTTTAGTTGAATAATATTAAAACAGGGCGAAAAATATTGATTCAACATTTGGAAAGAAAATTAGTTATAGTCTTCAAAAACAAATATGGAATAAATAATCTTTTTTAACTACCTTATTGGATATTTTTAGAGATAAAACAAAACATTGATGTTATGCATGTTGATAAAAATATATGTGACAGTTTTATTGGGAATTTATTAAACATAAAATTAAAGACAAGAGATGGATTGAATTCTAGATTGGACATGAAACTAATGGGAATACGTTTGGAGTTATCTCCCACTATAAAATGAAATAGAACATATTTACCTTTGGCTTATCACACATTAAGGAAGAGTGATAAGTTGAATTTTTGTTTGTGTATGTATGGTATAAATGTACCCAGTGGATATTCCTTAAATTTTAATAATTTCATGTCAGTGAAGGATTAAAAAATTAATAGGTATGAAATCTCATAACATTCAGGTATTGACGCAACAACTATTATCAGTCACACTGCATAGTAAATTACTGTCATCTTTCAGAAAGGCTATCATTAGGTTATGTATTTTTTTTTCAAATCCATATTTATCAAAATTAATGATCCAAATTTGTTAGATGGGTTGTATAATGAATCATCTCATATACTTTTTCAACTAGAAATGTATTTTCCACCTACATTTTTTGATATAATGGTTTATCTTGTGATTCATCTAGTGTGTGAGATAAGAATATGTGGGCCTGTTTATTTATGTTGGATGTATCCTCTTTAATGTTATATGAAAATTTTAAAGGAAAATGATAAAAAAAACCTTATCGATTGGAAGCCTCTATTTTCCAAAGATATGTATTGGAAGAAGTGATTGAGTTCTGTAGTAATTATTTTTATTAAATAAAGCATAGTAGTCTCCCAATATCTTGACATTTTATATTTTATAGTGAAGGTAGAGGGATTTGAGGCTTAAAGGTAAAGTTCATTCCATGTGATGATGTGATGCAGGCACATTTATATATTTTGAATAACGTAGATTATGTTCAATCACATATCTCATCACATATTGCTGAATTAAAGAGATGATATCTAAAAAATGAAATGTGGTTGATGATTGAGAAAAAAATACATTTGTTTCATGGTTAAATGATAAATTGAGAACAAATATATCTGTATTAGAAACATTGAAATTGATGGCATGGGGACTATCTCTTAATGTGATAACATGGATAGCTTTTGATATTAATGCGTACACATTTCACACACAAAAAATCTGGATGACAAGAGTACCGTTAAAAATAGTGGTGTGATAGTTATCGTTGAAGTAGTGCATTTTTAAAGTGAAAAATATTAAAACACAATTTATAATTCATAAAAATATTTTGGAGTTCTTGAGTATATTTGGTAAATTTATTATAAAAATTTTCAAGTCATTGTGTTTAATAGTAATTGGGTTAATAGAAATAGTGGTGTGAAACATGATGATTGTGGATTTACACTGGTTGATTTGAAAGGATATAATCACAATGAAAAACCTTTTATCAAGGAGACACATTAATAGAATATATTTTATGTCATTGATCCATTGAATGATAAGTGGTCCGTTGTTTTGCAAAGAAAATGATATCATTTGGGTGATGAGAATGGTTTTGTTGATGTTATTGATTTACATGCATCATATTCATCGATTACACATTTTCCAGATAATTATAATGACTATAAGGAATACATAGTGCATGTGGTCTATAATGATCATGAAGAAGGAATATGGGAAAATACTAAATTAGCCACCTAATTTTTCAGGTAATTATTTATATTTTGTTTTTTATTTTTTGAAACATAAAAATGTGTGCCTATTTTGAACTTATTTTTGTTATCCTTGTTTCTAAATATTTAGTTCTCTAATGATATGTAGGTACACAAAATTTCGTTACACTTTATTGAGTCAATGTTCTATACAGGGAGTGGAGTAGTTACCGAGGTATGTCTATTTTTTCATATTGTTAAATATTCAGTAATATACTGATTTAATGAAATAAAATATTTAAATTTTTTTTGAAGGACTACTTATGTGTCCTCATAGGAAGAGACTTCTCCTATTACTATAGATAAATCATTTTATGAAGTTGGTAAATGTTTTACATGTTTACCAAAACTACCAATTATTCATGGAGATGAGATATTACATATTTGTTTTGATGATGATAATAATGAAAGTGGCTCAAATATAGTTCAGTTTATATATCAATGAAGATCCATTGTAAGATTAGTATTTTATATCCTAAATGGAAGTTTGTGGATAGGATGGTGAAATAACAGCTTTTGGAGGCCGTGACGGTAAAGTATCACAATTGTATTATTTTATCTCATTTTTTAATATGAAATATTTTAAATGAAATATATCATTTATTCAATTACATATTTCATTCAATTTTGAGGGAAAAAATAAATTAATAAAAGATATCACTCTTTGGCAGCAGTTTGATGGTGATATTTTAAAACAAAACTGAAAAAATTATGTTTTTGGAAATATAATGTTTGAAAACCCATTCCGTATGTATATATATATATGAAGATACATGGAAAAAATTTGTTGACAACCTCAACGAATACAAATTTTAGGTATGATAACTATTTTATATTGTAAAAATTATTATACATTTGTCAAATTACTTATTAGTTTGTTTTTATATAATAGAACTCCAGAAGATCTCATCAAGAGATCCAGTTGAATAATATATACCCTCATAATTTATCACAAGGATGGTATCCATTATTAGGGAAAAAATTATTGAAGAAAAATTTGAAGGATTAAGATATTGATCTAGTAGTGGTTCAGAAGAGGTATAGTTTTGTCCTCCATATCCTCCCACTCTCCTTGAAAAACGGAAGCGAACAAGAAGTAGGAAAAAAAGGAAAATATCTTATCAGGGAAGCTAAGAATGTATCTGATAAAATTGTAAGTAAATATTATTTATTTTTCATGAATTTTTCTATTTTATAAATTATAAACACTAACATAACATTTTCAATTTTCATTTCACTATGAACTTCATGAGCAAGAGACACATGGCTCTTTTATCACGGAGGGTAGGATGGACATCCTAGCCACTTCTTTAAGAAAGGCAGAATACCCCGACACTGTTATCAGATATATGGTGCGTGTTGGTATTCAGAATATTTTTGGTCAGAGTAAGAAATCAAAAGACCGAGAAATAGAATCCTTAAAAGCCAAGCTGTAAGAGGTGAAACAATATATGGGTCATCAAATTCAAGAAGTCATGCAACATGATTTGTTAGAACACTTGAAAAGGCAGTCACAATCTACATAGCCTTCCCAACCTTCCCAGCCTACAATGCTTTCCCAGCCTGCTTACTTTTATCCTCCACCTCTATCTCAACCAAACTACCATGCCCAACCTTCCTACTTTGATCTTTTTCCTCTTCACTCAGTCCAAACCTTATACTATGAGTTGTTTGTTGTAGATCCTCATATACTTATTTTTGTGTTAGGAATCATTTATTTTTTGGGGGATTTTTTACATCACCAGCTTATGTAGATGGGTTTGGTTAGAGTATCAGTAGTTCATATTATTGATCCTAATTCTATACTACCATTTCTTACTGAGAAAATTACCAGAGATGGGGATTGTCTGGGTCACTTTTTTAGTTTTTCCAACTTGTGTTATTCATTATATTTCATATTAGGTATATGTTTTTTTAAAATTAATTACATATGATTTAAAATTACTTTAATTTTTTTCTAACATTTAAATTATATAGGATTATCTGAATGAAAAAGAAATTGAACAATTGAAATAACACGTTTAGGAACAATAAACTATAGATACTTCTAATATTTCTTAGGGGATACAATGATTATCTCATGATTATTCTTCCTTGAATAATATCTATGAGTTTCAGATTATGTCTGATATATTCAGATGATATTATCTATTGAGATTACTCAAATAATATATCTTGAATCTAGTTGAATTTGAAGAGCTCGGTCTGAATGTGTTTTATTTGTTTTCCATGTAATTAAATTGATGTTTGAATGTTTTATTTTTTTTAATAAAAATATTGTTTAAAATGACTAACTATATTTCCTTCATAAATTAGGTATCTACACATGCTTCTTTTACAAAATCATAGAAGATCCATTTTGGGTTTTATAGATCTAAAATACATTTCCATGAAAGTGAAACATGTAAAGAATCCTAGTAGATTTGAATATATATGTGATATATTATCACATAAGGAGATGGGATGTTGGATTTTAGAATTTCTTGATAAGTAAGAACATAAACATAATTACGAACTAATGATAATTATAATGTCCTTAATTATTACATTTTTTTATTGTAGGGGGCATTGGATGTTAGGCGTATTCTGCCCAAGTGAATGCACATTATATTGGTTTTTATCTTTGATAGGGAGTGTTCATAAAAGTTTTTCCACATTATTAGACATATATGTTATTTTTGTTTTTCATATGATCTTTATGTTTAATTCATATTTTTTATACATATTTTATTAGTTCATATATATATAAATTCATTTCATGGAAAAAAATTAACAAAAAAAACATGTTGATAAAGAAACCAAATGCCATAAATTATGTGAAAATATAGGAAATTATTTTTTATATTAGATATTATTCTGATGTATTTATATATATATATATATATTGGTTTTTATTATTGATTTAGTGTTCTATAACTGTATTTTCATCGTCAATAGGGAAATGTTGAATGCGCTTATTATGTTCTATAATTCATATATGAGATAATCACAACTTGTGTAAGTGTTAAATTTTATAAGGTTACTTATATTAATTTTTTTTAATATTTTTAATCATATTATTCTATTTTTTTAATCTCATAGAATTCAATGTTATTGTAGACATTAAATGATAATGAGTTTTATACGCAAACTAAACTTAACCATATTCAATATTTTTTGCAAACTATTTGTTACGTCTGATTACGATTTGAGGTATTTATATTCTAATGTTTTTGAATAATATTAAATTTTCTTAATTACATGCTTAAAAAAAAGAAATCCATTTGTTATAGTTTTTGTTTGAACAGAATTATATAAAATAAATGATTCATTAATAAAAAACAATGACCATAACATCAATTTTAGGTATGGGTATTTTAATTCTACTTTATAAAAAAATGATGTTGAAGTAACTGAATTTCGAGTTGGGTTCACTTTTAAAGGGGATTCAAACCTCGGTTACTGTATGTAATTTTCTCAATCAACCCTATATGGTTAGCAGGATGGAGGGAAGGTGGAGCAAGTGAATTCCTCCACTTGGAGGCTTGATGTTGAATGTGAATTGTTCTTTTATGGAGTGGTTGATGATAGGTGGATGGGTTTTTCGTGGCTCACGGGGTTCGGTTCTAATAGGGTTTAGTGTTTTCAATGGACCAGGAACCTCCTCAGGTGTAGAGGTGTGGGCCCTTATTTCAGGTATGAAAATTTTTAGGAGGTATGGATTTCCTAAGGCAAAGATAGAGTTAGATTATTAAGTGGTGGTGAAGTCTATCCAGGGTCATCAAGAAGTGTCGTGGGATATGATATATCTTATCTGAAGATGTAGGGTGGAGACTAACTTGGGAAATAATGTCCAACATATTTGGTGGGCGACGGACTTTGTGGTGGACTAGCTCTCTCAATTGGGAAGGCTAGAAGATGAGCTTCTCATTTACAACAGCTTGGGTTCACTCCCTTACCAGAGTAAGGTTTTAATACATGGAGACTCTCTTGGTTTAACCCACTTCCACCCTCCTTGAGGGTTCCATTTGACTGTGTTCTTTGGCTCCTACTAGTTTAATAAAATCAATTTCCAGTCACATAAAAACATGTAAGTTTTTATAGATTTTTAGTCAATGATAAATTCTCTTTTAATGGTGTATATTGTGTTTCATTAAAGGGACATTGATTATTTTGGTAGTGTAATATTCATCATTTTCTATAAAAAAATTACATTCAGTTTTGGTTTTCTTAAAACCTGAACCTGCAATTTATTAAAAATTACACAGTTTTTTGCGTTGGTTTTCATGAAAATGTAGGCCGAAAATGGTTTTATGTGTTGTTTTATAAGAAGACGCCACGGAAAACAAGCCTATGATAAATTTTCAGCATCATTTAATATAATAACCAATTTCAAAAATCATTTTTTGTCATAGGAAAATTTGTAAAACCATTGCCTAAAACTAAACATGGTATCATTTTTTATGTTGGTTTTATAAAACTGATGCCAAAAGGAATATATTTTACATCACCTTTATAGGCATCGGTTAAAACCAACATTAAATCCATCTATTTCACCAATGGATGTGAGTAATATTCCTGATGAATGTGGTGGTGGTGAGGGATATTTGTAACGTCCCGGTTCCGGAAGCCACCCAGAGGAGCCCCATAACTGGTTGGTCACATGGCCTCAAACTCATTTCCCCAAACGCCAGAGGATTCCGACTAGCAGCGAGGGCCTTGTTTGAGATAGTGGGGAAACTATTACCTCATTGGAAGAGTGCACATCAGAAGTAATGAAAACATGCAATAGTGGAAGCAGTAAATTTCCAATAACAATAAACAAGTAAACAGCGGAAGACTAAAACAATAAACCACTGGAGCACATAAATATCTATAAAATGATACATGATACAAATCTTGGAGAACTGCCAAATAGGTCACAATACTGGAAATATAAATATTACCAACAAGAACAAAAGAAAAGATCAACAGTTCCTCAGCATCGCAAGCTTAAGCATGGTCCTGGGCCCTCCTGCTCCAAAGCAATCAAGTACCGAAAGTCGAAGAGAGCTTGCCCTTGTCTATACATGCAACAACATAGTCATTTTCGGCCCAAAACATGACACAAACAGGGTGTGAGACTAAATCCTAGTAGGTAACCACCCAAAGATCTGTACCTCACAGTCAGTGAGCATATGGCAGGTAATTGTACAACAAGGAATAAACAGTAACAATAAACAGCAGGAAGTAATCGGTAAGTAGTAACAGGATGATATACAATAGGAATCAATACACAGAGCAACAAGAAGATATGAAGAAAAAAAACTAACCACCACAGGAACCCCTCTGGGAAGTAATCACTGCCAAATCCTCTAGTCCTATCCAAGAAGTACCAACAACCCTCTGGGTAGTGCACTAAGCCTAACCCCCTTGTTTGGTCATATGAAAATATAATACTCTCTGGAGAAGCTAGCTCGGTGAATTCCCCTTATATTCTAGGGTAGTCAGTGACTCTCTTGGGAAGATCACGTGGACTAACCCTCTTATAGCCCCAAGGTCTAGAAACACTCTGAGAAGCTCACTCGATCAATCCTTCTATAGTCTCAGTTCTATCATAGACTCTCTTAAGAAGCTCACTCAGTCAATTCCTTCTCTAGTCCTAAAAGGTTTTAAGAAAATTCAATCAAAGTAAAGACTCTCTGGGAGCTCACTCGGTCTACCCCCTATAGTCTATAATATGCAACACTCTATGGGAAGCTCACTTGGTCTATCCCCTGTAGTCTATAATGTCCATGAATCTCTGAGGAATCTCACTCAGTCTACCCTATTATAGTCTATAATATTCAAGACTCTCTGGGAGGCTCACTCGGTCTATCCCTTATAGTCTATAGCACTAGGTTCTCACGGTACCATGCCAGTTAGTGCATAATAATTCTATAAGTCCAAAGTAAACCTACAGAGCTACTTGGCTAACCATTCTACATAACAACAAGCATCTCAAGAATATCATTCCATCCTACGGTCATAAGGCATGGAAAACAAGTATAACGGCCAAAGGATAACAAGACCCAGAGGGTCGTAAATAGAACAAGTCATGGGAAAAACGTCCAAGCACATCAATTATCCTCATACAAGATCAAATTACCTCTACACAAGCATACAATCAAGGCATGAAAACAACAGGGGAAAAACGGTAAACATGCAATACCTCGTTCATGGGTAATGGTGGAAATTTTCACATAAAACTAAAAGACATCGGAAGGTAAGGCACAAACCACCTACCTTGATGCTAGGTTATCAATATACTTGAACCACGGGGCTTGATTCTCCATAGAATGTTGTAGATCTACAAAAACTCAAAAAACTTTCAACCTGCGATATCTTGAGAAAGAGGGAAAATCATGGAATGAAACTCAAGAAGAAGGAAGAGCTCACCGATGTGGTTCCAATGCAATTGACGACAGCCGATTCAACAAATAGATGGAGGCTCGGGGTCTCGGAGGATGTTTGCAGCTGTACGGGCACTCTCTATTTAAGAACATGGAGAAGAAGGTGTTTCTGTCGATTAGGCGCGACCACTGTCCGTTTAATGAAAATAATAAATAAAGTAAATGGTGTGTACTTCTGGAGTACATGGCGTGTACTAGGCTTTTTCGTACTCCGCTTTAAGCGGCCTCCACATCTCCCCTACACACCATGTTTGTGGCCCAGACACGACTAACACACGGCCTTGCACAACATCGAAGTACATGGCGTGTACTTATAAAGTACATGGCGTGTACTTTAAAAATTTCCAGATTTTCCACTTTTTCTCAAAATTGACCAGAAAAGGAAAACATACCTGAAATGAAAATTTGGGTTCTTACATGATTAATCCCATCTATTTTTGATTTAATAGTAATCAAAAAATTGTGTGCATCGTGTTTAATGACTAAAACTAATTATGTGGATTTTTTTAATAGATTGAAGTGTGAATTGGAAACCCAACTCACACTTACCAAAAATTTATTAAATGAAAATGATCAATGTTTACATGAGGTGCAAACCATTTGCACCAATAAGAAATTCTTTATGAGAAAAACATACCAAACCATGTAGTAATCAAAAGAAGCAATGAAAAATGACATCCCTTAAAAAATTCTTATCTGATGAAGTCCACATAAGAACAAACATTCTATCATCGGTAGAAGAGAGTTACGTAGACAATATAATCCATCAAAACAGTTCAAAATTAAAAGATGCAGTCCATAGGAATAGCAATGGAGGCCTTCAAGAAGAAGTACACCATATATAATCCCTAATCTGAAAAAATAATCAGAGAAAAAAAGAATAATTTCAATAGAATAAAATTGAAATTGAAATTTGGTTCTTTCTTAAACTCCTCTACAACCTTGATATACATTCTCCTTTAGATATCAAGATCTGTACCTACGGTCATTTCACCATTTTTGTATTATTAAAATGAATATGTGTCATTCACTTCTATCCAAGAATCGAGTTCTTTTGGAAAGTCCATTTCCTCTTCTATTTGGTAAGAATTTCTATATGTAGGATCATCATCCTCATTGGAGGATGTTTCTGAATTAGTTGAGGATTCAAAAAACTTTTTAGTAGGAACATGTTGTGGTGTTAAAATATTATTTTTATTCAAATTGGCAGGTAGAGACAATGTGACAATTGTTCTCTCAGTTTTATACTACTCTTTTATTTTACATGATTTTCTAGAACTTGGAGTTATAAAACCATCTGATTCAATCATTGGATTCCCTCCCTTTTTAGCCCTTGATTTTAGAAATTCTTCCTCAAGTTGACATGTTTTGTCAAGTTCCTCTTGAATAGTCTCCTCCAATTTATATTGAACCTCATATTTTTCTCCATGATCACTGTTGTTGGTCTAAATATGAGGCAGGGTTCTAGGACTCAAAATTATGACTTTCTTCAAGTTTTGTTCCCTTTGCTCATCCCTATACATGGGGAGATGAGAGGTGTAAGAAACCAAAGGATTAGAATTTTAATTCTTATCTAATGTCTTCCATGCTTGAGAGGCTTCCTCTTCAACCCTACTTGAATTGAAAGGTGGGAGGTTGCAAAACTATCCTTTTATCCTCAAAGTCACCAATAGGGTGTCCAATTAGAGATCATTTTTTATAGTAGGAAGGCACATTCTCAAATAATACCTCTTATAAAAAACTATTGGAACCATTCTGAAGCCTTAATCGGGATGGAAATTCTTGTGATATGTCAATTTCATTGCATACATGAGCTATTGAGGTTTGTTTAAGGTTACAAGTGGTAGATTCAAGTTTAATTAGATGCCCAAATGAACTATATATGGAGAAGAGAACTTTGTAATTGAAAAATGAAATGTGAATTCCTGTAATCCCAACCATATTAGGACTGTTGGTGGTTCGGAATCAAAGAAAACATTTGGTGATCATTTCATGAAATTAATGAAATAGACACCAAAGAACTAGTATTTTCTTTCTAAAAATTGGTAGTAATCATTTTTAGAGGAGGAGAGAAAATTACATGAAAAGACTTCATCATTCCAAAACAGAAATTATCAAACCCTATGTTTTTAAGGGTTTTGTGTAGAAAATATAGGAATGGTATCCTCTTGTTGAATTTTCCAATCAGGATAAATAAAATATATGAAGAAAGTAGTTGTACCTTTTTATCTGAGAAAGAAATAGCTGCAAGACCTTAATGTCTATATTTATTTGGTTTAATGCACTCTGAGGACTTCGATTCAACTAGGGATACTCTACCCGCAACAATATCCACCAATGATCTAGCATCAGGTATCTCTTTCAATTCACATGCACTGAGATTATGTAGATTGTATATATATGCAATATTATTATGAATTTTTGGAAAACTATTGATATAGTTATCAATTTATTAATGATAAATGTACAATATATGTGTTTCATGGAATGTGTATTGTGATTGGTATTTTTTAAAGGATGTTATATTGATTATGTGAAGCTGTTTAGTGGTGTTGTGATACCTGATTGGGATAATTAATACCATATACTAGTAGTTCTAATAAATATTTGGTATGTAATTATTCAAAAAATTTACACACAATTATTGGTATTCTCAATATATTTGGAAAAAATACTTGAAGGTAACATTGCAGTATTTTTGGCCTGGTTGGGTTTTTTGACAATGCATGTTTTCATGGTGAATTTTCAATCTCGAGAGATTTTGTTGACATTTAATGTTGACAGAGAACATTGAAAAAAGAATGTTTGATATGGAGGTGGTACAAAAAGAGCAGATACAAGGTGGCGATGTTTCCAGTGTTTTCCAAATTTTTGGTGTCCAAAATTTAGGATTTAGTGAGCATCGAAAAAGTTGGATTTCCATGAATACCTCATCCAAATCTGTCAAAGGAATGAATTTCATGAATATCGGCTTCTTGATATTGATTTCACTAAGACATGAAGAGATTTGATGGGGTTCTTCATGATTACGATGACCCTCGCGAATGGCAGTGTTGAAGGGAATTGTGGTGGGGAATAGCATTGTGAGTGGAGCTTTGTGGTGAAGGAGCGAAGGAATTGAAGGAACGCCCTTCGTTTACGACACGATCTATGATCCAAAAATTTATGTGGTGCTTCATGATATAGATATAATTTCGACAGAAATTTCAGAACTTTTCTATTTGAGCTAACGTGGCCCTGACATCACGCGGAAGGTTCAAGGGTTGGTGGAATCGCCTATAAATAGACCTCTTCCCCCTCAAGAGAAGAAGTGAGTTTTCCAAAGAGAAATATTTTTCTCTAAAATTGTGAATGAGGTTCGTAAAAACAGTGTTCTTCGTGAAATATTGGTGCTTCGCGACGGCTAATTTAGCTCCGTGAAAGTGGTTTGTTCCGTGTTAGCATAGTAACCATCATGAAGGGAGTCTCTTTGTGATGGAATGGGCTCTACGATAGCCTAAACATTGTGAAGGCTTGAGCTTTGTGATGGTCTGAGCTCTGTGAAGCAGTGTGCTCTGCGAGGCAGTGTGCTATATGAAGGTGTGTGCTTCATGAAGAGGCAGGGACTTCACAAAGGCTTGATTAAGCTTCATGAAATTTGGAGCTTTGAGAAGTAGGGTTATTTGAAAAGGTATTTCCAAATGGTGTTGCCTAGTGATCTAGGTAAAAAGGTTATTCATTAGTGGATGAAATTTGAACTTCAATAGAGCATCTACATACAGTAGAGGATGCATTCATTAGTTATAATGAAGAGACCTACATGTCAGTAAACTATGAGTGGAATTTCTGAAGAAGTAGAAAACTCACTCTAGCTGAGAGAGCAGTGATATCTCAATTTGAGAGTGGTTATAAACCAAAAGGGATAGTGAGTTCACTTCAAACATGTAAACATATGTTCAGTTATAGTGGATTTGGTACATCAGAACATCACTTATGTATTCTCCTTGGAGGTAGCCCAGTGAGGGTGAACCAAGTAAAATTACTATATCATGTGTGTTTTTTAAGATTCATTCATACTCTTCAATGGGAAGGGGATTGAGAAGAAGGTTTTGTTTGACCACAAAACAATATCAAAAGGGTCAGTTTTTTTAATTTGGAATAACCTAATACACCCCCTCATGGTATCTATCCTAGAGTACCTAAAAATTGGTATCAAAGGGAAAGGTTGATATTATTGTTTGTCACTCAAATGGAGGTCATCAATCACAAAGGTATTACAATCTTTGAAGGGACCAATTTTCAGCTATGGATAACTTGGATGCAACACTAATTTTGATCATTTGGAATGGATGTGTTCACAGTAGCACTGCATGGCATAACTATTGATATTAACAGTGTTGCATTATTGGAACCCAATCAAAGATAATTAGATTTTGACGCCATGGGAATGAATTCATTAAGGGGAGCCATATCCAATTATATCTATATGAATGTGATGTCATGAAAAACATCAAATGATATTTGGGAAAATCTATTGAATGTTTATGAATGATATTTAAAGGTTAGAGAGGCAAGGCTGCAAGTGTTGTGGAACAAGTATAATGATCTGACAGTGAACCTGAATGCGTCTGTTGATGCATTCTATGACAGGGTGAATGTTGTAGTTTAACACATGTGAGGTCTTATAGAAATTATTGAAGACATAAATATTTTGAAGCGCGTCTTGAGGAGACTTCCACTTTGGTTCAATCTGAATGTTTCTGTTTTGGAAGATAAATCCCTGAAAGAGATAACATTGGATAACCTACACAACACCACTATTGCATATTAAATGATAAATTGTGATAATGATGTTGTGGAAATGTGTAAATACAAATAGGTGGCATTCAATTCCATGAAAAATTTCACCATTGAAGATTCTCATAAAGAAGAAGAGACCGATTATGTGATTTCATTCCTTTCCTCGAATCATCAATTAGTAAAAGGAAAGTTCAAATGGAAACTTCCAAATTCATGATTTAGATGTGGAAAAGTTGGTCACATTTCTACAAGGTTCCCCAAGAAGTTTCAAGAAGATGAGGAGGATGAAATAGAAATTCCCAATAAGAAGACTCCATCCTATGTGAAAGGCAAGAAACAATTCAAGAGAAATTTATTTAATAAATATAATCATCTCTCATAAGAATATGGTAGTTAAGATGAGTATGAGGAAGAATATGTTTAAGAGATAGAGAACTACATATATCGTGGAGAGAATTATATGGTGGTAGTTGTCAGTAGCTCTCAGAAAAAGAAAGAAACCAACATTGATGAAGAAGAAGAAGAAGAAATTTAAGAGTCGACATGGAAGCTGAGTTAGAAGAAAGTCTTGAAGAGATAAATGTTTGGAGAGAAAAAACAAAGAAATCTAACAAGGTGGTACATGATGACAAACTCTACATGCAATAGAAGGAACAAAAGAAGTCTGAGATGATAAAAGAAATTTAAAACCTTAATTATTCTACACCAGCGAGCTTATAAAAGCTTGATAAATATAAACTCATGGTTGAAGAACAAAAAGTTATATTGAGGGATTGAATAACACAAGTAATGATCAAAACAAACATATTGAAGAACTTAAAGAGAAGTTATTGGTTCAAAGAAAAAGTTTAAGGATCAATAAAAAATTTTGACTCCTACTGGGACATCAGGATAGATGATCACTCTGAAAACCGAGAATCTAAAATTTGAGAATAGTGGTTAAATAGAAAGGAAGCATCAATTTTGTTCCAAATCTAAGGCCGATGGGGGGCTTGAACAAAAATAAAAAGTTGTGAACATTGAAGTTAGACCGCAAAACCTATTCCAGGATTGAAGGTTGATTTGGGCACAAAGAATAATCAGAATATTCAGAGATCCCATGGGGAAACTAGTAGTAAAGAAGTGACATGATGGAATGAAACTTATATCAGGTGTTGTTGTTTTGGAAATATGGGACATGCACATTATGTGTGTTCCATAGAAAAGAGATATCGAAGAGAACAAGAATATAGGTGGTAGACAAATAGAGAACGATTATCTAGAATATATTTCTAAGGACATTACTTTTGGTGTGGAGGATTTGGGCACATGGCTAGATATTGTACATCGACCATACAGAGGAATGTGCTAAAGTAGAATCAAAATGTTCACTAGTAGTAGATCAGTGAACCAACAGGTGAGTTGGAAATGTAAAATATATTTGTAAAATTTCAAGATGAAGTCGGTCCATCATAATCAGAGAAAGATCATAAGTCTCAATCTATGACTAGTTTAAAATAAAAAAACATGGAACATGAAGAAAAAGGATGAGAAGGTAGTGGTGCCAGAAATTTCCCTTAAAGAATTAGATCATTCTGGTGTGTAGATACTTGATAGTGGTTGCACATCTCACATGATATGTAATAAAGATATTGTTACATGCATAAAATATGACAAAGAATTGGTTTTCAAGTTTGGAAGTGATGAAGGCATGAAGATTATTGGCTCCATAAAAGCCATTTTTGGTGGCAAAGAGATGAGGTGTGCTGATGTCTTAGTAGTAGAAGGCCACAGTCACAATTTTCTCAGTGTCAGTCAATTATGTGACTCATGACATTCGATAAGGTTTACTAAGAAGATGTGTATCTTCAAAGGAAGAGATGGGGTCGTGGTTCTACATGGAAAAAGAAAAAAAGGTAAATCTCTACCTGGTAAGTGGAGAAGAAGATATGTGCTTTCTGTCTGGAGAGGAAGAAAACAAGTTGTGGCATAAAAAACTTGGTCATCTATGTCAACCATCCCAGGGATAACAAGTAAATTGTGATGTAGAAAGTGACCTACCAAAGATATCTTGTGATCGTAATCACACATGTGATGCATGCCAACAAGGTAAGATCATTAGAAAGATATATACGAAAAGGAAAAGAAGTCAACAAGAGTGCTCGAATTAGTGCATGTTGATGTTTTTGGGCCTATCTCACCAAGAGTAATTGATGTAAAGAGGTTCTATGTTCTTTTAAATGATGATTATAGAATAATGGCATGGGTATTTGTTATTTACCATAATTCAGATGTGTTCAGATGATTAAAACAATACCAAAGGGAGTGCGAAAGGATGCTTGGACAAAAATTTCTTAAGTTTTGTACTGATAATGGTATGAAATTCACAAATATCCATGTGTAAAAATATCTTGAGAAGCATGGGATAAAGCATCATGTTTTCTCAGTAAGAACTCAATAGCAGAATAGAGTGGTTGAGAGGATAAATTGGATTATCAATAATATGGCTAGAACTATGATTGTAGAAAAAGATCTACCAGAGAGGTTCTAGAAGGTAGTAGTGTTGACATCTGTCTACATTTCTAACAGAGCATTGTTGTGTCTGAAGGAAAGAAAGACTCAATATGATATGTGGTACAAATACAAGCCAACAGTGAAATACTTTCAAATATTTTGAAGTAAGTGCTTCATTCTCAATAAGGAAAAAAATGAAATTTGAGTCACGTGGAGATTTAGAGGATATTCCTTGGATACTCAAGGAAATGAAAATCAAACAAATGGTTTAAAAAAAGGCTGGGAAAAGTAATTGAGAACAAAAATGTCACTATAGCGGATAATGAAGATTATTAAACATAACAATGAACAATTTCCTGATGAAATCGATGAGGAGGAAAGAAATGAATTAGGGGAAGAAGTGGTTGATGCTGATTCAGAAGAAGATACTCATGATGAACATGAAGAAGAAAAATTAGTATCTACACAGAAGTCAAGGAGTTGAGCTGAAATTGATATGAAAAATATCATTGGTGATCAGTCAGCTCCAGTTCAGACAAGAAGAATGAAATCCCTGCAGCATAAATCTTTTGTATGTTAGGTAGAGACTAAATGATATTCTAATGTGGCAGAAGATGAAAACTGGGTTTAGGATCTAAATGAAGAGCTTGATCATATTGAGAATAATCAGACGAGGGATATTGTTTCAAGGCCAGCATAAAAAATGTCATCGGGACTAAATGGGTCTATCGCAACAAAATTAATGAATATGGAATAGTTATTCGATAAAAATCACAACTAGTGTGCAAAGGATACTCACATATAGAAGCAATTGATGTTGATGATACATTTTCACCAGTTGCAAGGCTGGAGAGAATCAGATTATTCCTAGTAACTACAGTTCAACAGAAGTTCAAAGTGTCCCGGATGGATGTCAAATCAGAATTCTTTAATGGGGTTCTGGAGGAAGAAGTTTATATCAAGCAACCAGATGGTTTTCTCATTCATGAGGATTAGAACATGGTTTTTGACTGAAGAAGGCATTGTATGGGCTGAAATAAGCACCAAGAGCATGGTACTTAAGTCTTGATTAGTATTTCAAGACGTGTGGTTTCCAGCGTGGGGGAGTTGATTAAAATCTCTATTTAAACAATGATAATAATCAAAGGATGATGGTTCTAGTTTATGTCGATGACATAATATTTGGAGAATCAGATGAAGCTCATTGCAGACAGTTTTCTGAATTCATGAAAAGTGATTTTGGAATGTCAATGATTGAAGAGTTGACATTTTTCCGTGGTTTACGGGTGTCATAAGGAAGTAATGTACTTCAATATCTCAATACAAGTACAAAAAATAAGTTCTAAGGATATTTTTAATTGAAATTTCCAAGGAGATGAAGACTCCAGTTTCTACCTGGATTAAACTATTCAAATATGAGGATGGAAAGGCAGTTAATATCATAGAATACAGGTAAATAATTGGAAGTATTCTATACATGTCCAAGACAAGGCTTGACATTGTATTCGCCACATGACTAGAAGCGATATATCAAAGTAATACCAAGGAAAGGAAAATTCTTACAGTGAAACGAATACTTCGATATATCAAAGGAACTGTGGATTTCGTTTTGAAGAATACTGACAAATCTCAGTCATATATTTTGGGATATATAGATGCAGATTGGTCTAGATCAGTAGAAGATAACAAATATACATCAGTAGTTGCTCTCTATCTTGGTGTTTTTTGTATTTCTTGCCTAATAAAGAAGCAAGATTTCATTTCATTGAGCACTTTAGAATTTGAGCAGATTACTTCCACTAAAGAATGCACATTGTTATTGTGGATGAAGTAGCACCTTAATGATATGGGCATTGAAGTGATATATCTGATTAGAATCTAGTGTGATAACTCAAGTAATATCATTCTTATCAAAAATATAGTCTATCATTCCAGTACAAAGAACATTGAGATAAAATATCATTTTATCAAGGATAAGGTTGAGCATGGAATTGTGAAGTTAGATTTTGTGACTACAGAACTAAAAGTTGCTGACATTTTGACAAATTCCTAACCCAAGGAAGCTTTTAAGATGCATCAACTAGATCTAGGAGTCCAATCGACTAACATCACTTGAGAATGTGTGGATGTAAGGACCCCCCTCCCTGTGTTATGGTGTGTTTCTCTCTAATGTGTTAATATGTGTTATTTCCAATGTATCATACCACAGAGGAGTGACCTTTGGGTTCGTTAACAAAAGTGGAGAAATAGTGACTCCTCAAGGAGATAATCTATGGCTAAATATGGGATAAAAAGTCTTATTAAAAGACACAGGGAGAATTTTACAGGTGTAGAGGCAAGATATTGGGAGAGCAATGAGATAAAGGGAGAGTTTTGAATCTGAAGAAGCTAGAAGTGATCGATCAAAAAATAGATATCATGATAGTTAAGGATCATGATAAAAGAAGAAGAGTGGAATTGGAATGGTGTTGGAAGGTTTCTTGTAATTAGAATTTGGTACCAGTAAGGTATCAATGATTGGTTTCATAAATTAAGTGATTCATTGATGAAATTTTCATACTACTCTTTCTTCTCACCCTGATCATTGCTCATCTGGGCTTAGAGTATGTGTTGAGTGAATCATTGGTCACTATCTGAATCATAAGATGCAAATGATAGTGGATGTTGGAAGGAGATTTAGTGAGGTATCAGTGTGAAGATAATTGTTATGAGAATAGTTTTCAACAAACCCAAAGGAATACATTGTTGGGAAAAAATCCCTGAAGGTAACATTGCATCATTTTTGGTTTGGTTGGGTTTGTTGACAATGTAGGTTTTTATGGTGAATTTACAAGCTCCACAGATGTTTTTGAAATTTATTGTTGACAAATAACCATGATAAAGGAACATATGGTCTGGAGGTGGTACAAAAAGAGCAGATACATGGTGGTGTTGTTTTCAAGTGTTTGGGAAATTTTTGGGGTCCAAAATATAGGATTTGGAGAGCGTTGTGAAATGTATATTTCCTTGAAGATCTCATCAAAATATAATAAGGCATGAGTTTCATGAAGATGGGCTTCTTAATATGGATTTATCAAAGACATGAAGAACATTTATGGAGTTCTTTGTGATTACAACGATCTTTCCAAATAGCATCATTGAAGAGAATTGTGGTGGTGAAGGGAATTGTGAGTGGAGCTTCGTAGCAAAGGTGTTAAAAAATTGAAGGAATGCTCTACGATTACGAAAAGCTCCGCAATCCAAAAAAAATTGTGGTGCTTCGCGATATAGAGATAATTTCGGTGGGAATTTCTAATCTTTTCTATTTGAGCTGACATGCCGCTGATTTCATGTAGAAGGTTCGAGGGTCGGTGGAATTTCCTATAACTAGACCTCGACCACCTCGAGAGAAGAAAAGAGTTTTCCAAGAAAAATTTTATTCTCTCAAATCGCAAAGGAGGTTCCCGAAGGTAGTGTGCTTCAGAAATAACAAGAGCTTAGTGGTGGATAATCTAGCTCTATGAAAGTGGTGTATTCCGTGTTGGCTCAGTGAGCATCATGAAGGGAGTCTCTTTGTGATGGTGTGAGCTCAGCGGCGGCCAAAGCATTGAGAATTCATGAGCTTTTAAAAGGCATGAGCTCTACAAATCAGTGTCCTCCAAGAGGTAGTGTGCTCTGTGAATGTGTGTTCATCGAGAAGAGGCTGGGACTTTGTGATGTCTTGTTTGAGCTTCACAAAATTGGGATCTTCATGAAGTAGGGTTCTTGGCAAATCTATTTTACCAGGGTGTTTCCCAGTGATCAATGGAAAATGGGTATTCATCAGTGGATGAAATTCAACTTCAATAGACCATCTACATACAATAGAGGAATCATTCATTAGTGATAATGAAGAGACATATTGGTTTATAAACTATGAGTGGATCATCTGAAGAAGCATTGAGCTCACTTCAGTTGAGATATAAGTGAGTTCTCATATTGTAAGTGGTTGTAAACCCGAAGGGACAGTGAATCTACCTCAAACATGTAAACAATAGTGCGATTATAGTGGATTTGGTACATCGTCAAATCACCAGTGTATTCTCCTTGTATATATCCTAGTGAGGGTGAACCAAGTAAAATTATTGTGTCATGTGTGTGCTTTAATTTTCACTCATACTCTACAATGGGAAGGAGAGAGAGAAGATGGATTTTTCTAACAACAAAAAAAAGTTCTAAAGGGGCAGCTGTTTTAATTTTTCATACCCTGATTCACCCCCCCTCAGGGTATCAACCATAGTGAACCTAACATAATACCTCAAGGTCTATAACAACAGATTCAATGAAATCATGGGTATATAACAAAATCAATGATAAAGGATACAAAAATGCATATAACTGTTGTTATATCCTATACCAATGGTTTTATGTCTTATACTGATGTTTCTATGGAATATAATAGAAAATTTAAACTATTGGTATAGGTTATCTTTCCAGTAGTGAAATCTCTTAATGTTGGATCCATTTTTTTCAACACTTAAATTATTATAGAAATATAGACATTTTATTAATTATTTATGATTTTACCATATATAGAATGTTCTATTAACATGATCCATCATAAAAATTTAGTAATTGGTGTTTGTATCATTTTTATAATCAAATCTGTTCGATTTGATAGAGTGGTCATATAGTCTTTCATAAAATTTCTAGATTTTCTACACCTTCCAAAAATATTATTTTGATTCATTGGGTTGTCACTTCAAGAAAAAATATCTTGAAATTTGATCTCTTTATGTGAAACCACATTTTCCCATTAGAAATAGCATTTTCATGTGTTTTCTTTATATGTCTTACCATTTTCAACTAATATCTCAATACCATCATACACTCCTTCCTAACATACTAATATTTCATGGAGCTTTCACATTGTTTGTTCGTAATTTTTTTGTTGCCTTTTAAGGAAACACCTTCATCTCATAATCAGAAATATCTTTAACAACTCCAATCTTCTTATATCACTCTTAGACTAATTTTATTTTTTCAATTCAGATTTTTTCAATTAATTTTGATCTCAAGGGAATACATTTAGTGATCCATGGTGTATAACTTTTTCCAAAAATAGAAGAACCTCCCTATTTTATTGAAATCATTTTCATATTTTCTTATAAGATTCATGATATTTCCTTTTTCAACTTCATTATTTTATAGAATACATTTCTTCTCTTTCTTTTCTCCCAAGGATAATTCATCTGTCTTTATAATGTGTTTCTATCATTATTGTAAATTTCTTTTTACATAAATATTTATTTGGTCAGTGCATACTATAATTCGTCATAATTGTGGAAACAAATTTTGAAAGAATCATATAAATTTTCTAATCTATTGAATATGTTCTCAGTGAACCTGGTTTTCTTTTTTTATGATGATTAATATACTTATCATCGGATAGTCTCCTTTATTCACCTTAATATAATACTTCTAAATTCTATAGAGTGTGAAAATCTAGGGAAACACTTGATTTTTCTTTGCTAAAACCTTTTGAAACACCAATAATAACTAGTAAACCTCTTCATTTTTACTTGTACATTCAATCTTTCATATGTCATTTTTGGGTGGAAACACTACCATTTTTTGATATTCATGGGGGGTTATTTAATAATATATAACAATATACACCCTTGATATAATTCTAAACCATTTGGTATTTTTTCCACATAAAATTATGTAGATCTATATTTCACATTGGAATTTAAAAACTTGGATACATTAGTAAAAACTAAATCATATGGAGTTCAAGTTTTCTTTTTTTGAAGAGATTATTATATGTTGATCAATGAATAACTATATATCCTTCAATTTCACGACAGGTTTGGGACACCTAATATTGAAGGATATATTCTTATCCTGAATAGATCTCAAAAATCCTTCTTAATCCTTCTTTAACTTCATAATCAATTCTTCATAAATTTTTCATTATTATTGGAAATATGTATTAAGATATTTTATTATTTTCACTTTATCCACAATATTAACTTCTTTAAAATTGATGGTGGTCTTGTAAAATTTTAAAGGGCATGAATAAATTCAAAAAATATTATTTTAGACCCCAATTTCTTACAAACAAACCTTTTCAATTCTTTCTAATAGGGAAAATATTCTATTATAAAGTGATACTAATTATTCCTTTTCTTTCAAAAGGTTTTTAGAGAATCTAAGAATTGAAAATTCTTACTTAATGCATCTTTCATTTCATAAAATTCCTCTTCAAATTATTTCATTTCATCCAACATTTCCTTGATGATAAAAAATATGCAGTTGAACACTTCTTGAGAAAATTTCATTAGATGACCTTTAATGTATTGACATGACCAACCAGTGCCCGTTATGCCCGTGAAAGGCCAAGCCACCACCACCCCAAGCCCAAATCTAATTGGCTAGAGGATATAGAGAAGAGACAAGAAGGCATAAATGAAATGGGATGCCTTTTCCAAATATACTTGTATTCATGCACCCAACCATATCCATGAATAAGTGAATATGAATATAAAATCTAGTAACATTTAGAGTATAACATGTAAGTAATAACCTCTAGGATAATACAATAGTGTATGAAGGTATATTAAAAAATGAAAACTATAGATTACATGCTCAACAAAAAAATAAGTGCCAACCAAAAAACAATGAGAATAAAAGAAAAATGAAAGAGCCCATATTCTAATATCCATGCATCAACACCATATGTGATCAATGTACCCAAGTATCACTAAGATCCACCAAAGTCACAAATATTTTATCCATCATCTACATAAGACAAGACACATGCAGGAAAATCCCATGGGTTGAGTATATGCATACATAGTTTGAAACCCTAAGAACCACAAAGGGAGAAGTAAAGTGATATGATAAAAGTAATAAGATCAACCCAAAGAAATAGGGTAAAGAAAACCCAACACATATCTACCCATAAAGAAACTAGAATGAGAATGAAATTTGATATCCTTCTCACATCCCAATACATAGTCAATGATTATTCCTACAGCTTCAAAATTCCATCATCTATGCCCATCATTCAGAGAAACCTCACCAAAATATGTGTGGATGGGCCCACTCCTCACTACTAAACTCTATATTTTAGTGAGATACAACACCTAAAGAGGAACCTCATGCCTTTTAAGATCTAATATGGGATAGTACTACACCATAGTTAGTGGAACCATTCCCATTTTATATAAGTTCAAACTCTACCTGTATAAAGACTATGGGGACATATACCCTAGTGCGATAGGGGAGTTCCAACCATGACCTCTCTTCGATGATTCTACATGATCACTACCATCATCAGTAATCCCCTAAATAGAAATCACACTTATAACATCTCAAATCATATCTCATATTCAATAATGAAGTCAATCATCTTTTTCTACATGTAAAAACACCCAGGATAGGATACTCGCCAGCCAAAATTCAAGTCTTGAATAAAGGGATATGAAAGAAAGAAGTTTCTAGAGGGAAAACATGGTGTGTAAGGGGTCCACATGGTGTGTGACCCCACCTCAGAGTCTTGAAATTATCTCCTTTAGACACAAATTGGATGTTGTGTCATCATACATAGTGTGTGGGTGGTTCGTGGCATGTCTCAACCACTCAAGACCTTCCTCTGTTCTCCTGGACATGCTTGTGTACTTAAATTAGTGCATGCATACCTGGCCATGCTTGAGTGTCATCTCATTCCCATGCACTCCTGGATTACAAAAATGTTTTGACCACATGGGGTCCTAGGTGTGCTCTAGCTTGCACATGGCTTGGAAACCCTAGGAGCGTCACATGACGTTTCAACCCGGCCACATGTAATGTGATCCTTAAATATACATGAAGCTCTATAACTGTAGCTAGAGTGGGATACATGGTGTGTGTTCTTGGAATACATGACATGTTGGAAGGATTTTCGTAGAAACCCAGTTTCTTTAAAATGATTTCAAATTCACACATTCCACCACCAAACATGCTCAATTATTCCTCGAATCCCACCAGGGAGTGTGGATCCAGTGTCATTCACACCCAATCCATTTATCAGTGCCTGGATTCTAACCACCTGAATGCTTATTGGGCTCTAATTTCAGGACATGATGCTACCACAACCATAAGATATAGAATACATCCTCAAATACTTCTCTCCATCACCTGAAACCCATGAATCATCCTCATCAATTATACAATCTATAAACCAATCATCATCCATACTATCACAAATTTCATTGGGGTTATATCATGCTTGATCCTTCCCTTGAAATGTAGAAATATGCCCCATGGTCCAACAATGAAGAACATAATGAATGAAGAGGGGGAAATCACAAGAAAAAAGTGATACCCACATTGGACAAGAATTTTAGTCCAAAAAACACAGAAATAGGGTGATATCAAGTACAACTTGGGGAATAATAGACCAAGAATAAAAAAGAGAGCATGGCTCATGTGAAGGATGAAATAAATTTCATAAAAAAAGAATATAATTAATCAATACTCAATATTTTAATAAAAAGTTTTAAATTAACAATTTACAAGCTCTACCTTTATTTGGATTTGATTATTGGTGAATAATGAATTATATTGTGAAGTAGAAGTCTCGTTGTGTTCACTTCCACTCGATACACCTTGATCTGATCGTCTTTTATCCTTCAATGTTATCTACAAATGAAGAACACTTAGATATCCTCATAATTCTCCATGGATTTATGTGGATAACCCCAGAGAATGTTTATAATGAGGTATTTATATAGGGGATACATTCACGGGAATTTAAAATAAAATAAATAAATTTTATTATTTATTTTAATTAAACATGTCACCAATGATTGCCTCAACTAATCATCCAATGTCGACTAACCTTATTTAGTGATTAGGTTAAAACATAGGTTCTAGAAGAAATCGTGCTCTTAGATTTTTTATCTGAGACTTTTTGTTGGAGTTATTACACTATTCCATGAAATCCACACATTCATGATATTAAATATATTTAATATTTTTATAATATCAATATCGTGCTCACCAAGCCTTCGAATGTCGAGTTGATTTAGTATATAACTCCAAACAGTTTCCTAAAAATATTGTAATGAATTTAATGTAAAAAAAGAGTCACTACATTATCCCATATTTCAAAGATTTCCACCCCCAAAAGAATAAAATGAACAAAAAGGTGGGGATACTAAGCTTTCATCCAGCTCTATCACTCCCAAGAGATTTCCCACACACTCACATGCTAAAACAACACATAGACCAAGGTAATGGTTTATCCTCACATGATCCTCTAAAACCAATCCTCGATCAGAACTGGGTACTCCATGAATGTAGCTCCATCCTCAATGTCCATATCACCCTATTAAATATAATACATCAGATCATGTATGTATCTCCTAATCTGTGACACATGGAAGACACCATTCACCATCTCCAACTATGTAGTAAGTCTAGGGAAGTAAACAACCTTGAAAATCTTTATAATAACTAAATGTCATGATGAACCTCAACGAAAACTTACCTTCCCAACCAAACCTCCACAATCCTAATCATGAGGAGACTCTTAGGAAAACATGGTATCTACGATCTAACTCCAAGGGCCTAAAAATAAATCATCATAAAATTTTAGTAGGCTCTAGAATTCCCTCATATTCTCAAGGATCACCTGAACTTTATCTATCATCATATGCACCATCTCTATCCCAAAAAAGATATTTCCTTCCATTCTCAGTCTATCATAAGGGTGACTGAAAGGGTCTCCCTTATGTGGCTGAAAAAGTATTTATGCCAACATTTTAGTGATATATATTATTTTATGAAAAATATACCAAGGGAAAGTGACCCTATAAGCTTCGAATAATGTCTAACATGCAAGCCCTCAACATATCCTTAAACACATAGATAATCCACTCTGTATTCCCATTCTTCTAGGGGTGAAAAATTTTACTCATCCTCAATTGTATCATGATGTCCTCTTACAGGCCTCTCAGAAAAAATGACATAAAATTCACATCATGGTCAAAAACAATCATTGAGGGTAACCCCATTAAGTTGAGCGATCTACCACATGTACAACTTCCCCAAACTCTCTACTAAAATCTTCTCCCTCATAAAAAGGATGTTCACTAACTTGGTAAGTCGGTTAACCATCTCTGAGACGACATTGATTCCGCTTACTTTCGGTGGAAGACATGTCACAAATTCGATGGATATGTTGTCTGATTTCCACTATGGGGTCTCAATAGGTTATTTAAAACATGATAGAATATGATGCTTATCCTTCACTTTCTGACACGTGAGATACTGGGATACAAAATCTACAACACTCTGCCTAATACCATCCCACAAAAACTACTACTAAAGGTCCTTATACATCTTCTCTACTCCTGGATGTATAGCCAAATGATGGTTTTAAAACTCCCTCATCACCTCCTATCACATCTTGACCCAAACTTCCATCATTCCCTGAAAATGATTTCATTCTCCCCTCCTTCAGAGAATCCATTTGGTCTATCCCCTAGGGATATCTAGTCACAAAGAACCTCATAGTTGATGACTCCCAACTGAACCTCCCCCACATTCTAAATAAGTATATGATTCAACACCATCTACTAAAGAACATTTTTACCCATATCATCCACTAGGGTCAAATTCAAAGAATCCACCTTCTCAGAAACCTCCACTACTAAGTGAGAATGGGAAGTATTACTAAGTTCATATACCACCAAACTCCACTTCTCAGGAGTATAAACTATTTTTAAGTAATAGTAATGTAGGAAATCGAAAAACTATCTTTATCTTAGGATAAGATCTATATAAGTGAAGATATATTAGATACTCTATTGGTCTAATTAAATAAAAAAAATCTCTCCAAGAAGATGGTGCATTCACATCTTCAGAGATTATACTACCACCACCAACTATAAGTTGTGATTCATGTCATTTTTATCAATGGGGTATCAACTACCTCAAAATATATGTGATCACTACCTCCCACTTAATCAATATGCATCTGATCCTAGTTCCTGAGGAATCATTAAATACTATATACTCATATCCCTCCTTTGATATTCTCAACATAAGAACACTATTCAACCTCAACCTCAACTACTCAAAGGCTCTCTGACTCTAATTGGCCCATATAAATCTCTATATTATATATTTAATGGAAGTTAAAAGGTTTTATACTCTGGAAAGTTAGGAATTGACCTCTAATAGTACCCCTCATTGTTAGGAAAACTCTACACCTCTAACACGCTCAGTGGTTGCTCCCAAGAATGTACTACATCAATCATCATCAGGTCCAAAGCAAAATCACACTCACAAAGTACATGACCCAAAAAGTGAACCTCACATATCCAAAACTAGAACATTGAGATCTTACTATAAATTTCATGATCCTAGAGTAATTCTAAGACTATCCTTTGATGTTATGCATAGTCCTCCTCTAATGTGAATTAAATGAGTTTTTCATCAATAAAGACAACCACAAACTGGTCCATGTATGGATGAGTGATCTACTTCATCAAAGCCATAAACATAGTGGGGGAATTCGTTAAACCAAAAGGCATCAGCCAGAACTCATAGTGTCTATGGAGACATCAGAATGTTGTCTTTGTAATATCAACCCTGTGAACCCTCAATTTGTGGTAGCCAGACCTGAGATTGATTTTTAAGAATCATCATGCGCCAATAAAATACTTCATGAGGTCATAAATCATTGACAAGTGATACAAGTTATTTATCATTACCTAGTTTAGGTGATGATAATCAACAAGAACCCTTAAAATTATATACACCTTTCTCATGAACAAAATTGGAGCTTCCCTAGGGGGACGGACTATATCTAATAAATACCTTCTTTTAAAGGTCCCACAACTCCTACCTAAAATACCAAATATTGATAGGTTTCATCTAATATGATTTGAAGATACCTATGTGTTATGAGATTATAAGTCAATACGTAATTCTATCTCCCACCTCATAGGTAGTCCCAAAACATACTCAGTAATATTCATATATAGTCCCCCACTACTGAAAGAATACAAATTTTTGAAGAGCTTATTGGACCAAGGGATAAAATTTCCAATTGATGGGTGATGGGTTGTATCTTCCTGGTCAAAAAACCCACTCGAATATCCATAAGATCTCTCTAAACCATAAAAGCGAATCTCATCCCATATTTCTATAGGAATCTAACTCATCTGGGTTGAAATACAATCTGTGATCGCACTGTGACACCATAATGTTTCATCATGATTAACAAGAGGTCTCATGTGAAACTCTCTCCACAAAGTGATATCTCACACTGTCAGCAAATAAATGATATCAAATATTCACACCTAGTTGGAACCTCTAGAAAAATATACTAGGCTAAAATCTCAACATGAACCTATATCTCTCACACCAAGAATAAAGATATAAAGGAATTATCCTCACATATGTCTTCTATTACTAAGGAAAGAGAAGAATAACCACAATTTTTATGTCGTATCATCTAATGTGTAGCTTTTTCATTGAAATATATGTCTTGTAACTTCTCACAGCTCTGATCTCTAGCTTCTCAAGCCTAACATAGTCCACCTGGTGTTGGTGGTGGTGGTGGTCGTAGCTCATAGAATTATCTTCCACCAATTGATCCTACCTCTAGAGGGGCTCATTCTCCTTTTCTAGCACTGACTCTCTGAGGGTTGTGTTGGCCATGTTTGGGAGATCCCTAATTAGGGCATTGCCTCCTCTATGGAAGTTTGTCTACTATCTTCATGAACTTATCACCAAGATGGTTTGGGAAATCATGATCCATGTGACCTTACCCATTAAAAGAATAGTATCGATCCTCTTTAGGATGAATAGATCCGATGTATGATCCGTGAGATGTATACCCACACATTTGAGTCTAATAATTAGAATTCATCCTCTATCATGACCTCAACATCTGACACCTTCTACTGGTTATAGATGAATCAGCTACACGATGCCCAGTGTCGGCTCCATTGACCCAGCATCCCTTTTCTAGTAATTTATCGGTGACCATAACTCCCACTAGCACTCCATCGTAAGTGGGAAGGAATAAGAAGACCACACTAGCTTGATTTTCTCTATGAATATCCTATTTGAACTTCATTTACAATATGAATTTATCTCATACCATATTAAGGTAGTACTGCATAGGGTCGGTCAACATCATGACATACTCAACAGCCATCATGATACCCTTCTACAGCTCAGGAGTCTCCTGAACCCAAACTGAGTGAAATAATGAAGGGAAATACTCCTTAAGAAATATATTTTGGGATTCATACTATTAGATAATTGTCTCATAATGGGTCAGCTTGACTAGACTCCACGAGTTCCCTACTTCTCTATGGAAAATACTAGTTTTCAACACAAACATCTGATATATCAGGGTTCATATCATTCTGAAGACTCTAACCACTAAATAAATTCAATATTATGCTTACGTGGGATCTAGATCACCATGGAACCTCCATAGTCTCTGACACTGAAACTCATAGAGTGTGATTACCATACTTGCATCATCAGCCTAAATATCTTGCACTATCTGGTACTCGATAGTAGGGGTGCAACTCTCTACCCCCATATTGGTAATATCTCATGAGATAGACCCTAGAATGAGGCCTCATAACTCATTAGATCATCATCATGATCCAGAATCAGTAACCTGGATGAATATCTTCATGGAGGAATTCAGAAAGTATTCAAGACATACCATAGTTAGAGGATCATATATTTGGGGAGATGAATTAGGAATAATAGTCAAAAGACTAAATCATATATGATGAATGTAATATATTTCACTGAAATTAATTTCATGATATACTGAGTTGATAAGTAGGAAGTTTGATTCCTAGTGAATGGTTGTGTTTGTTGTTGCACAGACACTGGGTTCTCTATCTTGAAATCCACACTTGAGATACTTCGACACTATTTCCTAAAGTCCCAACTGATTCCTTATAAAGGGATAACTCATAATATTGTAATAAGTAATGAACTACTCTAATACCACTCTACAACGACCCACTAAGGCCTGACTGGCTAGTGGAAGGTTGGGTCGCCACACCCCAACACTGCATGAAACATGCTTTAGGCTGGAAATGAGTGATGAAAAAGTATAAATGAATGGGAGGACTATTCCTAATATACCTATACGCTTGCACCCAAACATCCTCATGCATAGGTGCATAGGAATATAAATTCTAGTAGCATCTAGAGTGTATCATTAATGTAATAACCACTACAAAAATAAAACATAGTAGGGAATTATAAACTAAAATCAAAGATGAAAATATACACATAACCAGAAATGAAGTCCAAACCTAAAAAAACATGAATAGAAAACCATGGGCATGTTCTATATGGAACATGGCATGGCCACCAAAGGAGGGTCACATAGTGTGTGGTCCCAGCCACATGGTGTGTGATATTTAACACCACCTAAAACCCTAGCGCTGAAGCTAGATCAGAGTACACGACATGTTCTTTTGGACTATATGACATGTAGTCAGATTTTCATAAGAAACTCAGGTTCTTCATGTGGATTTCAGATTCATCCTATATTCCACCAAATGCACTCAATTATGCCTCAAATCTAACCAATGGGTGTTAATCCATGGTTATTTTCACCAAATCAATTTTCCAGTGGCAGGATTCAGACCACCCAAATGCATGTGTGAAACTGCTGTCAGGCCATGCTCCTACCACAACTAGAGGATGTATAATGTAGCCTCCAACCCATATCTTCATCACTCAAAACCTATGAATCATCCTAATATATTCACCAATTGATAAATCATTCATTTTTTGTGCTTTAAATATGATTTTGAGGTTTTGAACTCACTTGAAAACATCTCGTCAATGTTGAATCGCAAACCCTTTGGCCAATGATGAAAAACGTGATGAGTGGAGAAGGGAAAGAAAAAGAAAAATGTGTGACCATAATTAGCCAAGTGTTCTCCGCCAAAAAATCACATAAATATGGTGATATCAAGTTCAAAAATAGGATTAACATATCAATAATGAAAAAATACCATAGGGATCATGCGAAGGATCAAATAAATCACATAACAATAAGGAGATAATTAATCAATTCATAATGTTTTAATCAAAAAGGAAAAATCCACAATTGATGATACCTACCTTGATTTGGATTGATAGGTGGTGAATTTTATGTTTACTTGTGAAATATAAGTCCCATTGAATTTTTTCCTCCCGATCCACCTCAATACGATAACCTTTCATCCTCTGATACGACCCGCTAATGAAGAAAATTCCAAGAACCTCATAATTCTCCTAGGTTTAATGTGACTAACCCTAGTGAATTGTTTTAAAAAGGTATTTATATAGGGGTTTATGTTCTGGTAATTTAGAACAAAATAAATAAATTTAATTATTTCTTTTAATTAAACACACTTCCAACATCTTCCTCAATAGGATGGATGGCACTGACCAACCATAGTTAATTATTTTTCTTGAAAATTACTTTTCATTTCATTATCATTGAGAGGATAAAATCTAGATCCACTCTTCTTGGGTCTTTCAACCTTACTCGAATGGTGTAAAAAATATATGGAATAGGAACATAAGGATTATTAAAAGGTTTGTGCTTGAAATCCTTCTCATTTTCGTGATTGGTTTGACACCCCAATGATGAATATTTCCACTTCTAAAGTAATTGGTTACACAACATAGTCTCCCAACATGATTATATAACATCACATCGTATTCTCTAATATCTCCCTAGAGGGAATTTATACAGTATAGCATAGTTCCCATCTTCACACTGGTTCTTATTTTCTCACATAGCTTTAGTCATTGCAACCAGATTAACCACCTCACATTGTCGGTGAATGGATATATTCATGAAATATTGAGTATGTCTTTAAATTATCCATATTCTTAGTGTTGAACATGATGACCTTTATCTTATTCTCATTTAACTGTAGAGAACATCTGTTTATCACCTTTTTTGATGTTATTATATCGTAGGCCTCTTTATTCTCCATCTTCGATACCATAAGGTGTTCTATTTTGAATGTAGTATCATGTTTTCATTCTTTTACTTGAATGTATTTATTTGAGTAATAGTAGTGTTGAATCATACTCATATTCTTCTACTCATTCTCTTTTGATATTCAATGAATCATGAATATTTTAATTCCATGTTTTATTTTAAAATTCATGAATCCTCATAAATAGTCAATATTCTCATAATTCAAACTTCCTTTATATCATGTTCAGGTTTTAAATCAAATTAACCTTATGTATCTGAATAGTTCATTCTTTTAATATCCACGTAATCTGTGTATTTGAATTTTTGGAAATATTTATCCATGTGTGCATGGACTCTTGTAGTATGATGTGTAAATTACCTTTGCAATGTTGAACTCATCTTAATATTTCTATTGATTCGTTATATTTGATTCAATAATGATATATTTTAATTATCTTGATTTTAAAACCCCTGAATCATAGGTCTTGAGCATTGTTTGGTTTTACTTTCTTATTTCTCTAAAATATCAATTATGAATATCTCATTTTATTTCATCACATTAATTTTAAAATTTATTTAAGTTAATGACTCATACAGAGTGTGTAGATTCCTCATACACAAATTCCATTCACTTATATGTGGAATTCAAATGTTTTTTTACATAGTTTGAATAAATATTATGTAGTTTCAATGAATCATACAAAAAATTTAGAATCACTCATACATATTTTGGATAACTCGTACAATGGTCCATAATGACCTATACGTAATTTTTAATCACCTATTCATATATTTCCTTTTTAGAGAGATGATTCATATGGATTCATGAATGACTCATATGCAGATGTACCTATGCTCATAATTTACCTGTACACAGATTCTAGGACTTAGTCAAATTTTCTATAACCGCTAAAAATTCAAGAATTTCTTTTATTAATATCATAGCCTTCATTCTACCAATTGGATTTCTTATCAACTTTTATAAAATTATTGTAGACTTTTTTTCATCCTACTACACATTTCATTTAATTCCTTGAATATTATATCCACAATCATCACTTAAAAAAGGGTTTCCTTGAACTTATCCAGTTAGATGTTCCAAGAAGCAGGACTGCCAACTTCTTCTTTTCTATTTATGATAGTAGTTACTCACCAATATTTTAACAACATCCATACACATATTGATAGAAACTCATTAACATAACATCATTCATTATTGTCCATTAATTTTATCTCAACATGGTAGATGATAAAACACTTAATTTTTCTAAAAAACATATCATAATAACTATAAACTTCATCAATAATAATGATATTCATTAAAAACACAACTTATTTTTAAATAAATTTTTTTCTATAAAAAAGATAACACCACCAATGTTATGTTTGGATACCCATAAAAATATTATATTTTGTTTTTCTTATCAAAAATTATTTAATTCCATATGAAGTTGTTTGAACAACAATTTTTTTGTCAGTGTTCAAGCACTTGTACAAAGAATTGAGGGAAAACCTACTATAAGGTTCATGATATATCCACCAAAAAAATTATTTTACTAGTTTAACATGATTAATTTGATACAATACCATTAATAATAATCATCATCATCATCATTTTTTTTCAATAAAATTATTAACTCTGAAAAATAAAACATGTGAAGTGAATCTTACTAATGTTTTTCCAAATATCAATGTGATCCCCCAAGTATTACTAACCTCAAGAAAATAAAATTTTTAAGTTGATGTGATTTGTATGGGCCAACAAGAAAAAAACATCCTGATATAACTTATTGTTGATAGTCCTAATGTTTGGAAGTTTACATAAAGTTCTTTAGTTGTATATACCTAAATCAATCTCTTTAGAAATGATATAGGGGAGGATAAAGTTCTTATAAAAATACAAAAGATCATGTTTTTCCTAATTAGTCCAAGGAAAACACTAAAGATTCCAAAAATAAGCATTATAAAAATAGCCATCCAGAATTTCCAATTAGGTCATAACAAACAGTAGAACATGACTATGAAACAAATTAATAATAATTGTGTAAATCAAAATATAATTGTTTTATATTCAAATATTAATTATAAAATATTTAAATGAATATTTTTTATTTTTTAGCCACAAGTCTAGTATCAATTACTAGAATAAAAAGGTGGAAATTATTATAATAGGATTTCAACTATATAAATTTTTCATTATTTATTATAAAACAGATGTTAGGGTACTTCTAAAAATGAATGAAGATAATTTCAAATTAAAACAATAAATTGGTAAACACTTTTAGATTGAATAAATAACAACTATTAAGAACCAAATGACAAAAACCCGCATTTCCAACATATTTCCAATATCTTCTACTATTTTATCAATATGAAGTTCTATAATGAGAAAGATATAATAATATTATTTTTAAAATTCAAAATAAACCCTAGGAAAGGAAAAGAAAATAACGTAAAGGGGTGAGAAAATAATGGTATAGAATTTTAGATGGGTAGTGGTGGGAAGACAATTATTGTGTGAAGATGGGTGGTAATTACTGTTAAAATTAAACCAAAATACACTAAACATAATAGAAACCTATTCCAAAACCATTTCCAAGGGTTTCCACATTTTTAAATACTAGCATGGATGTCTTTAATTATTTAAGAACTCATTAAATATGTATTAAATTAGTAAAATAATATATATATATACTATTTATCACACCAAAAGATTTTTTTTAAATAAGATGTGGAGTTCCCATTTAAATTTAGAAAATAAACATCATTTTTTCAGGTTCCAGAGGGAACATATTATCTGACCTAAATTACTAAAGGTACAAAAGCCTACGAACATTGGTAACTCGAAAGCCGAGTGGCCCGAAGGCTGAATACATGGTAACTGATTGCATTTGAATCACATTCCATGTCACTCCACGAGTCATAGTCATGACACCATTGTTATCGATACATTTCACCCCCAATAATAACATTTAATTGTGTTGGATTGATGTACATTGATAGGGTACCCCTTTGTACCATAATGGAGTGTGGGAAAAATATTAGATGATAAATTTCATCACACAGATCTCCCTTTCAAATCATCTACCTGATGATGATTATGTGGTGCCCCGCAACACCACCAAACTACTGCCCCACATAATCATCCAAGTAAAACTAAATAAGCATCACATTGAAGGGAACCAATATATCCTATAGTCGAGGAAATGTGGTTGGATGATAGATTTCTACACCAACCATGTTGGCATGCTTATGCTACTTACCAAATTTTTCAAGCTACAATCTTATCTTTCCATGAGGTTATTTTATCCTTGATTGTTGGAAAAAAGGTGAAAGGCCCAAAGTCCCAATTAATAGATGGAACAAAGTCCCAAAGTCATCCTAAAAAATAATCATAAACACTTGGAAGATTTTTCCATTCCCAACACCACACCATCCCATGAGGCGAACATCCAAATAACCTCGACGACACCCCCCATCACAAAATCCATTACCACAAGACCCATCCCCCATCACCACTCACTCTAATTCACCATGTACATGGATCACTAATACCAAAACTAAGTTTTGTGTCCCTGTATTGATGACACCAACTGTCCAACCTGATGCGGCCTTCTCCATCACCGAAAAGGGGTCACTGAGTGGGTGTCATGGAACCATCACCACAAAGGGGGATAAAATCGACATGAATCTAGCAAGAAACAACAGATTCATTGTTTATGAGAGGTAGGGTGTTGGTGATTAATACAAATTACCTATGTGATAGTTATTGGTGGTAGGGTGTTATGAAGAAGGTGAATGTGTTTGTATGCTTTGAATTGGGGAGGCTGGCTACAAGAATCCAACATGGGCTATGATTAGGGGGGTGATGAGCATGGGAAGTGATTGGAGACCAAAACATGTAAAAGTATATAGAAAAATAACAAGGGTAGCCATAGGCGGTGCTTTAGGTAAACAATAGTTCATGGGCTATATTACAAGTAAATCTCTATTCAATAGAAAAACGAGGCTATTAGGTTTAATTTTTGTTTATCAAAATAAAAAAAAAGAAAATTAAAATTCATGTTTATTCTATTTGTTTTAAAACCAAATAATTTGATATAATAATCATATAAACAGATTCTATTGAGTTTCAAAAATAATCTCATTCTAATGGATTATAAAAATAAAGAAGTATGGGTGATGCATACAGAGATGAAAAGGCATGGATATGTTGTGTGTAGCGTCATAGTGAGTAGGTACATCGGTGATAGTTTTTCGATGTGGGAAACAACAAGAAGCAGTAAACTAGATTATGCAAAGACTTATTTTAGGTATTGTAATGATTTCATGCATTCTATTTTGATCACTAAAGGGTGATGTCTTGTCACGGGATGATTATCAGAGAAAATGTAGAGGTGTATCGAGGTTTAACTTTTCAAATATTTTATACGCTTTCACAATATATCGATTTTCCTAATTTTACATTGATTTGTAGACTCTCTAATTATATTGGAATTTTTTAGAGTTTCCCTATTGTTTTTTAAACCTCCTCATTAGAGTATTTTTCCATGTTAAAAATATACATCTCGATTTATTTCTATATAATTTTTTACACATCTATTTTTATTGGATACTCTCTAAATATTTCTTTCATATTTGATTTTTTTATTCTAGGACTAATATGTTTCCTCCCCAAAACTATAATCAAAGGTGGTTATCCATGTTTCATATTGATTTGATATGGTTGATTCACACCAATGGATTTCTATCCACATTGAACTATTTAATTGTGAAAATCATTTTACTATATAAAAACAATGAGTAAAAATAATTTTACTCGTGATAAGACAGTGAAGGCATTGGATATAAAATCATATATTTAGGAGAATTTGAGAGAGTTAGTGATAAACATAGTCTAGATATATTTAGATGATATTGCACCATATAAGGTGATCAATCTGAAAATTTTGGAGGAGAATTAGTTGAATCTTGAAAGAAAGTAAAAAATTTAAATCTCTTAAAAATCATCTATAACTAAAAAACAATTGTATCATTTTTGAATAATAGAGAATGATTATTTATGTGACAATCTAGATGAGTTCACTACATTTATGATGGATTTGTCTTCAGTGGTGGTCAATATCAATGATAATGGTAATAAGATACCAATTCAAAATGGAAAATATATGACAAATATTTACTTATATTGGGGTTTTTACTAGATTAATATGATAATTTCTTCACCAAATTGCTATTCCAGAATGACTCTCTAAAGTTGGATGATTTGATTTTATTTTCATTAATTAAAAATAGTTGATGAAAGACCAATGATGTTGATTATTCAGGTAATAGGGGTGTTCTATCTATGATATATGGAAATGGTAATTAGAGAGTTCGATCAAAGACAAGAAGTAAATTCAAGTGCTTATTTTTTGATAAGGAGGTCCATGTGTAGAGAAAGTGCTACCCTTTGAAAAATATTAATGAATAAGAGAATATGACTAAAAATGATTCTGAGGATATAAATTTAAATAATATAAATGATGAGGGTGATTTATTTTTGTTGGAATTGATTTCCATAGGTCAACAATATACCAAAAATGGGGGTTGATTTAGTACCATCATACCATATATCACAAAATAGGGAAATATTATCATCTTATCAATATGTTTAATTTAGTAGATTTAAGATTTAAAATATAGATTATACTGGTTTCATTGGTGTTTGCAATTTTTTTATCACTACAAATGCAGGGTTTTCACTGATCTTGAGAGATGTGAAACATGTATTAGGTATACGCCATAATTATTATCTTTTTGTACACTTGATGATGATGAGGGGTTTATGATTTCATTTGGTATAGGAAGATGGATATTATCTAGAATATCAATGGTATATTATTGATTTGGAATAGTTGAAACACTTTACTAGACTAATATAAATGTTTGAGGTGAGGTGAAGAATGCTGTTATGAAGAGGACTTCATCAGATTTTTGGTACAAGATATCATCAAACCGTAGTAAAATACCATCCACGTGGATAATGAATGGTCAAAATATGAATAAGTCCAGGTTATATGTTTCATTAATTAAACCTAATTCCTTTCCTTCATATATCATCACTAATGAAGAAGTAATTAAAATCAAAGGTTGAGGTGATGCTCTAAGAATTACAGACTAGTTGGGGATGTTGAGAAGATGGAAGAATTAGTTTCTTCAAGTACCCTTTATTATATAATGATCTCTTTAATGGGGATACATGTACTATTAGTTTTAGTCTTATTCAATAAGGCAGTGCAGACACAGGAACGATGAAAACTTTAGCATTTAGATTTATTTTATAGGGGTACTATCATGTTTCTATTGAAGCTACAAATGTTTTTTGTTATATTTTCAGCAGAGGATGGTGGTTGTTGTGATACCAACTAATTTTCAATCCAACTATTCTTGTAGGATGAAATCTCCTTGTTTTTTTGGACTAATGGGAGAGAATGTTAAGGTCTATCCCTAACATCATGGAGATAAAAATGAGATTAAATGGGAGGTTGAATTTTTCAAAGCTCCTATATAGAATCATGTGACATCCTATTATTGAGTTTGAGATATAATATTTATATATTTTGGAAGGGATTATGAGGGTTTATAAAAAGTTAGTAGTCAGAGTTCTACATACGATGAGAAAAAAATGTGGAAATTTGGTTTAAAAGGTCATAGTGAGCATCTATATGGGTGACCGTTTTTGGGTGTGGGAAGCAATGAATAGAAAAAAAATTAGGTTTTTCAATGGCTTATTAAGTTTTTGTAATGTTATTGTGTGTTAGTTTTGGATCTCCAAAGGGTGACATCTTGTCAAGAGATGACTATCATAGAAAAGGAAGAAGCATATCGGGGATTAATTTTTCATAGGATTTATATTCCCTCACTATAATTCAAGTTTTGATCTTTTACTTGGTTTTTGTAAAATCATTGATTATAGTGGTATTTTTTGTAGTTTCCCTTTAGATTTTTAATCCTCTACATTGATGTGTTTTTCCACAATAAAAATTGGTGTCTCAATTTATTTCATGCTATTTTTACATTTAAATTTTCATTAGATATTCTCACATAATTTATTTCACAATCATGTTTTTATCCTAGGACTGATATGTTCCCTCCCTAATAGATTACAACTATAATTAATAATCTAATGAATAAAATTTTCATACTATACATGATGGTAGTGAAAATTAAGATAATTAAAGCTTCTAAATTTCTAAAAATAGAATATAATAATATTTTTAGAAAGATCACAATAAAAAGAATAGAAATGGTAATTAACTAATAAATATATACATTTCTTGTAAAAAAGAATGTACATGTACATAACTACTCTAAAATGTAATCAAGAAAAAATGTAGAATTGTAAAACGAGAAAAAAAAACCAAATCTGTTGATTACAAAAATCATAACTCCATATTTGAAAAACAGTAAAATAGATTCAAAAAGATGTTCAAATAAGGAAACTAATAACAATAACACTTAATTATAAGGGTACACACTCAAATATATGTAAAATTGAATAAATGAAACATATTTGAATCAAATTAATAAAAATGAAACATAAGTAGATGTTCATAAATTTAAAAGTCATAAAATAATGAGTGAAAGTAGTAAAATGAGAATATATAGATTTCCATTATTTGACCAATTGGCCTATATGCACAGGGATAAATCATCAAAAGAATTTTCTATGAAAATAAAAAATTAAAAGAAATAGCATAGACACATACAAATAAGGAAAAAGGAAACCTACATGACACACAATATGAAAAAACAAGAAGCACACACAAGACAATAAAAACTGAAAAATGATAAACTAATAAAAAACTGTGACCCTCTTACCAGGTATCAATCTCGCCTTTTATGTTGATGAACGTAAGTACAATTTTTTGAATTCATTAGAATTAAGTTCTTTATATATTCTTGGTTCATCATCAAGTTTTTATCCCTTCATTGTTAAAAAACGAGAACTGTCTCCCTTTTTCTAATATATCTACACATTCATCTGTAAAAGAGGGGGCTTTGGAACTTGTCTCCAGCTCAATCCAATAAGGAAGTATCTAGGGAATGATCTTATTCTCCGTCATTATATCTTGATAGAATCAGATGATATCTCTATTAGAAGGTTCACTCAATGACCCCACGCATGGAAGACCTAAAATACCTCACATAAAAATGGTGGGTGAACACATATGAAGCTCCTATAAGAAACTAAATAGGAGAAACACACCAAGTATCCCTATATAAAATTAATGAAAATTAGTTAAGTACAAAACCATTGGTACATGAATATGTCTTATAATCCATGAAATAATCCAAAAGTGGTATTTAAAATTTCCTATGCCATGAAATATTGAAAAACTAGATTTTTCTCTAAGAAAGTTGCAAAAATGAAAGGGATAAAAAAACAAATCTAGGGGAATATCCACCACATGATAAATTCAATAAAAATATTAGTGAAAATAAAAAATATGCAATGTATAAGTAGACTGTTAGGGAAAAGGATACCAATCTTGTATTGTAGGAAAAATAGGAGGACCAAATGAAAATAGTCCCAACACAAAGTATAAATCCAGAAAATATTAAACATGGAAATTAAAATTCAGAATTAAAACAATATTAACATACACATGAAATCATTCATTTAATTAATAGTATAAGTGAATAAAAAATAAAATTCCTATAACTTGTAAATTAAATACCGAAAGGATTTAATTTGAAACAAAATATAACATATCTCTACATTAGAAATTAAATCCCAAACCTCTTAATATGACACTGTTAGATCAAAGAGATGAAATGTTGGCTGAACACCTCAATGAAAAAATAAGACTTTCAATAAAAGGTATATATGAATCCTTAAAGTGGATCAAAGTAATTCTCCTAAAGATATAACCACCTATACATTTACTAACATGAAACTTAATTAACAATAACGTATCACCAAAAGTGACATGAAAACTTGAGGTCCTGAGGATATGATCAAAAATTCCACAAAACACTAGTGATTTAAGGGAATCCAGCTACCAACCAATATAAATACAAACCAATATACTATAACATCCCCTGATCTGGTAGTCTCTCACATGACCAAACTAGGTTGGTTAATGGACACAAAGCGTGCCTCCTCAAACTCTAGAGGCTGCCAACTAGTAGCGGGGTGTAAAGAACATAGTGGGGAGACTATATACCCAGGTATAGAGATTCCATACAATGGAAATAAATAAATATTGGATTGATGGAAATAGCATAAACAGTAAAAAACCATACATAAACCAAACAATAAAAGTCCACTAAAAATACAATGATAATAAAAGAAAGATATAATGGTAGGATAAAATGTAAATAAAATTCATACTAAAATTCATAAAGATAAAATTCCAAGAAACACCTCGGTCCCAAACCCCAAATTGGTCTCGTCTCCATGTTCCAACCCATCCAACAAGAAACAACCAACAAAAAGGTCCCTTTACATTGTTTAAACCTGCATCCATATAATGTTATTAGGTAAGAAAACATGATCCTAATAGGGTGTTAGTATAACATAGTAGGTTCAAACAACTATGTTTAAACAAAACCAATATTATAGTACGTGAATGCAAAAAATATATAAAACATGATTATTAATTAATAAATTAATGCAGTATAACAACCAAACTTCTTCATCGTGATGATAGAATATATGTGATCATTTAGCATTACCATGCCAAATACAACCACAATTCCATGGAATAATCACATAATAAGGAAACATACCTATGTATAAGAATTTTAGAATACCTCGTCCAATCCCTATAAGAATTAAAACATAACTAATACTATCCCTTTATATAATAATTTCAGCATAACTAGGCTAATCCCTCTATATAATCATTTCAGAATAATTACTCTAAGCCCTATATATAAGCATTTCAGTATAATCGGGCCATGAACTATAAACATCATAGTATAAGATACAACACAAGTCATAATGGAAAGAAAAACATAATATTACATCATAAACCACATGGTTTAATTCATCCAGTTACTTTTTATCTTTCAATTACCTCTCATTTATCATGTTAGGTCTTAACCCAATAACATTCTAGTGTACAAAACAATATCCTATGAAATTATCAGTAGTCAATTCAATAAAAATGTAAGTTATTTTCTAAATTTATCCTATCATAAGAAATAACCTAATGTATCAAGTCTTTCTAATTCATGTTTTAATCCAACTTATTGTTCATTATCATCAGAAGTGTAGGCTCACCCTATGGGTGTCTCCAAGCATGGTCCCAACACTAATTGATCAAAAGGGGTCTAAAGAGTAGAAAAACACTTGATTATCACAACCCATTATTCTGTTAGTTAACAGACATGTTTTGATAGGGAAATCTCATAGTATTTCACATACTTAAAAAATTAGAAACATACTATATGGATTTGTTCTATATCACCTATCTTTATCTAAAGATCTAAGAAACACTACCAATAGAGAACATGAATGAAGAATGAAGGCGAAGTAGATCACAAGGAAAACCTACTTCACACAATAATCTAGATAAAAACCTGAACGAATGACAATCAAGGGATTATAATGCTGTAGTGGAGGATATTAGAAGGGAGGAGAAAAAAAAGTTAAGTGACTCAATGGAGATAAAATTATAGACTAGGACATCTGGAAGGGAAGTAATCTCTCCAAAATCTCCTAGAGTCTCCCTAGGTCTTGAGATATGAGGTTACATGATGGATGAAAAAAATCATATGCATAATGTGGTTTCAAACCACTGATGGTGAGATATTCATGATGTGAATTTATCAATTAATAAAGTATGCTAAAAAACACATCATCCCAGGTTAAAATATCACTCATTGACTAATTGACGACATGAACCAGTTTCATGGTGTGTAAACTTTCACACTCTGAACCAGTTCATGGAATAATCCTAGAAACAGGTTCAAATCACATAACATATTCATGATGTGAAAGTGTCAAGAAGATAGATTACCTCCCAGATTATATAGAAAAATATTAAACAAGATTTGAAGCTTTCTAAACCCACATAGAACCCTTATAATAATTTTGAAACCTTTATACCTAGACACTATTAATTCAAAAGAAATAAATCCCCAAAATTTAGGCCATTCCCCCAAAAAACCCTCCACCATCAAATAAAAGGCTCAACTACAAGGTTTTAAGAATATAAGAAAACTCAAATAAAATAGGTTCAACCCAAACTCAAGGGGGAGTACCTAAAAAATACATGATCTTAAAATCTATACACCACATAAAATATCATCATCGAGCTTCCCCAAGAATCATTTTGGGGTCTAGATGAATATGTATGGCCACTATGCTCGCATATCACATTCAATCTCTCAAGTCTCCACTTGATCACACCCATGATGCTACTACACTAAAACTAGAGGTATTCTCTTTACCTACAGATACATCTCCCTATGATTCATAATCCATATTAGATTCTCCTCATATGACACATATACACCAAGATAGATTTCATCAACATCTAACACATGATAAGGTTCAGGATGACATCTCGAAAGATGAAACATGGGAAACCCATCACGTATAGAACATTAGTGTTGTGGAAGGTCCAATTGGTATGCCACTAGACCGAACCTTTACACTATATAAAACAACCTGACTAACCTGGGCACCAGCTTCACCTATTTCTTGATATGACATTGTCCCAACCTAGGTGATACCTAAAGGAAAACATTATTACCCACCTCAAACTCTAAAGGTCATCTCTACTGGTCACTATAATATTTATGCCTACTCTTCACAGTCACCAACCAATTCTAGATCAATTGAACAAACTCAAAGATCTCCTAAACAAGACTAAGTCATAGAAGCACCGAATCACCTACCTTTAAACATCAAAGAGTGGGAAAACATGGTATTATATACAATTATTTAAAAGGATCTATTTGGATTGATGCATGAAATATTTTATTATAGGTGGAATCCATAAGTTCCAAATTCTTCTCCCATGAACCACCGAAATCCAAAACACATACTCATAACATATCCTCCAGAATCGAAATAGTCCATTTATATTGACCTTCAGTATGTGGATAATAGGTTTTCCTCAGGAGAACCAATGATCCCAAACCCTTTTGAATACCCTTCCAAAACTAAGAAGTGAGGTGATGATTGTGATAATAAAATAATTCTCCTTGAAACACTATGCAACAAAACAATCTCATTCATGTAAATACTACCCATATCATTAATGGTGAAGGTCTATCTAATGGGAAAGAAGTGGAATACCATCATAAGTCAATCCACAATCACCCATACTATATCATTCTATCAAGGTGTTCTAGGTAATCCTATCACAAAATACATAGTGACATCATCCCACTTCCACTACAGAATGGACAGAGGCTATAATAGCCTAGCAGGCCTATAATGCACGGCCTACACCTACTAAAAGGTTCTCATCACAAATTACACTATAAAATTCTTCATTACTAGCCACCAGTAATGTCTACGAATATCATCTTATATATTTTTCTACCATGGATGTACCTCCCATATAGAATCATGGAACCATATCATCAAATCCACATGCAAGCCCATTGGAACCCATACTCAACCATGGATAGGAAGAACATCATTGTTTCCAAGATTTCATCATGGTGGTGTCTCCCAACTATATAAGATATCCCTCATAGATATGTTATCTAGATCAGATAACTATTTTGTCTTCATCTATTCAAGAAGCATGGGTATAACATATGTCAAACTCAAAGTTATTCATCCCTAGGACTCATGACCATCTAGATTCATATCTATGAATAGTTCTGTCATTTATAAATCATTTCAAGACTATTTCACTACCTATTTCATTTTATTTTATCTTAAGGAATTATAAATAACATTTCCCTTTCTTGGTGTGTAAGGAAACTCAAAGACGAAAGACTACAGATAATCAACCCACCTCTTCTACCAAAGGTTTAGGTCTCACTGAGAAAAGATGTACCTAAGGAACTTGTGGTCTATGTAAACCAAAAACCTATCACCCAAAATATGGTTTATCCAATATCTTTGGTCATGTACCACTCCATCTACCTCCAAATCATGAGTAAGATAATTCCCTTAATGATGTCTCAACTTTATGGATCCATAAATGACCCCACGGTCCTCATACATTTGAACTTATCCATGTTTCACCCCAGATGCATCCTAAAACATGATATAATCCTTAACGACCTTAGGTAAGGTGAGTATTAGTGATAATTTCAGAATTCCCTTTTCATCTTGGAAGGCTCTCTTGCAAGCATATGACTAAAAAACATAACTACTTTCTTGGTCTACCTATACGCTAGAGCTGATAAATGGGAGAATTCCTAGATATAGAACCTGTAATAATCTTATAAAACTAAAAAAATCATAATATCCAAAAAAAATTGTTGGATACTCCCAAGATACCACAGTTGCAACCTTCTCAAGGTCCACTGACACTCCAACCTCTGAGATGGCATGGCCCTTGAACTGAATTTATCAATCCCAAAAACTGAATTTAGATAACTTGGAATAGATCTGATTATATCTCAATGTAATCTAAATGATGTCAATATTTTGGGCATGATTTTCTACCGCCTGGGAGAACACAAATTATTCATTAATGAAAACAACAAAAAAACTGATCAAGGAAAAGATGAATGGTCTGATTCATTAAGGGAATGACACCGTTGATGCATTCGTCAAACCAAACGACATCACTAATAACTCATATAATATATACCTGATCCTAAAACAATTTAAGGGTATATCTATTAGTCACACCCTCAACTTGTGGTACTGTAACATCCCTGTCCAGGAAGACACTAAAATGGTGCCTCGATATGGTTCACCACATGACCTCAAGCACATCTCCCTGTATGCTAGAGTTTGAGGACTAGTAGTGAGGGTGTAATGGACCGTGTAGGGAGACTATACCCTATTTACCACTGTAATACATGTTAGATAATATATGAAATAAAGGAAACAATAAAAAATAATCCATTACCATTCATTACCAACCAAATCCAAAACAAGGTATAACTACAACAAAAAAAAAATATATGCCATGTCATCTCAACAGTACCACAGTGAAGGAAAACCCCAAAATAAATACCATCAACAAAACCTCGAAAAAGGGGCACGAACTACAAGTATAGATCCACAACCATATATATCTCAAGCCCAAAAAAATATCAAGCATATGGTCATTCCCCTTATCTATACCAACAACCATGAAATCTTCTCAGGTACCCAAGGATAGCCCGAGAAAGGTGTGAGTACAACTTAGTTGTCCACCACCAATGGTGTCAAAAACATATCTAGTCTAAATAGATAGTTTATAAAAGTACTAAATAAATTTCAATATAAAAAAATATAACTCAAGTTTCATTAGTTAACGATATTCACTTAAACCATTTTAATCATTTGTTCCATTTTTATCAATTATACCATCATCTTTAGTAAATCCATTTTCATCATTTTTCTATGGGTTGAGCATTTACATCATTTACCCAATGACATAATCCATTCAATTATCATTCTTAAGGGTATAAATCAAGTTCCATATATCACTAGGGATAAAAATTTCACAAACAATTATGATACACTTACCTTGGATCCTTAGTCCAAGTAGTTTCATCAAATTAATCCATATGGGTATAGATACATAGTCTCCTTCCCTAACCCATACATTATGGGGTGGGGTTTAGAGCCTTAGTATAACTAGGCCTATGGGTGTAGATCCTAAAGTCCAATACCCAAAAACTACTGATCCATGTGAACATTCTTATTTACCCATTAACCACATATACAATATCTTAAACTATACATATTCAACATGTAAAACATTCACAATTCATAATTATCCACGAATAACTCAATATTATGTTGTAACCTATTGGAATATTTACTATTTATATCTCATAGCCCATTTAACCCATCTCCATTTATATCTCTTAACCCATTTATCATATTCAACTATTTCCATAAACTGACCCATTTAACATAATTCATCAATTAATATGCATTATCCCATTTACACAAATCATTTAAAGCCTCATAAGTCATTTGACACATTCAATTTATTCCATTTAAACATTTTTCACATTTTTTCAAACATTCATTTTTTTATTGAAAACAACTTGACACAACTACCATTAGTTCCTTTTTATAATGCAAACTAGCATGTCAGGATGTATATAATGGGATCTATTTCATCATAAAGGAAATTCAGACATAACATTATAATTTCCCATGTTCAACAACATTGACACACCCCATGGGTGGATGTAAACCATTATTGTGGTATTAAATGAATCCCATATGGATCATGAGGGGTAAAATTCACCATTTATCCAACCATTTTAACATATCTTACTAAAGGTATCAAATTTACAATAAAAGGGAAGCAAAACGACAACCATGAAATCCCAAATCAGCAACAAGGAAATGTGATATAACTTGTATACCACCATCCTAAAACCTGTAGATAAACATACACTTATCCTTGGAATTAGATCCATATTCAATCACCCTTTACAACCCTATCCTATGGTCCACTAGAAAATAGGGTTTTAGGTCTTTGTATGAAAAATAACAAAATGAAAATCCCTAATCTGGAAGACAAGAAAGACGAGCGTTGGAAATACCCAGATCATTGATCTGCAAGAAACAACACTCTAAATAGACTAGTAATGAAGGAGATAGACCCTTGGGAATATTAGGGGAGTTAAGTTCATCTCTAGGGATGGAGGGGGAAGAAATGATGAGAAAATCAGGTGAGTAACTTAAAATCAAGAGGAATAAATTTTGTATTTTTTCACTTTTTAATGGGGTGCACGGTTTGGCCACAAGATTTTCCAAACCATGCACCATCCATGTGCTTCACTAAATCCAATATGGGTCCATGTCTCATGGTTAACTAAGGATTCTACACATTTTGAAAAACCATGTGCCAATCATGTGAAATTCCACTATCTTAGGTTGCATGGTTTCGCCTTCCCCCTTGCACGGTTTACTCAAACTATATTCCAACCATTCAACAAGCACTGGGTGGCCCGAATTCCCTTTATTTTGTGTCCTAAACCCCCTTAACACACTTGATCTTCCTCAAAAACCTTGTAAACATTTAATTGTCCATATTTAAGGTAATGAAATTGAAATTTAAACAAGAACATAACTCCACAAAGTTTGGGATCTTATAACCTCCCTACCTTAAAATAGATAATACTTGAGCCACACTCTCAAGAATTATTGAGCTTCTGAATCAAGGATATTGGGCCACTAGGACCGAATATCTGACCCTATTTCCCTATTTTATTCCTAAACATTACCATATTGACACAAAACTCAAACCAAGGGCATAGTCTTTCCCCAAAAAGTCTTTCACAATACAATTCACAATAAGACCTGGATGCTTTTGAAAGGACGCATTATCCTCAAGATCAACATCCACAAAATCAATAACATGCGATGGTTTGGGTTGATACTATTGAAGCTGTGAAATGTAAAAACATCATTCATACCACTATATAACTATTGAAGAGATAATCAGTATTCCACTAGTTCAATCCTCTGAAAAATATCAAAAAATCCCACATACTTGGGTGCTAACATTCCCTACGTCCAAATTCGATGATGACCCAACCCTGGAAACACATCAAGGAACACACAATCACCCACCATAAACTCAATAGGTCTATGACGCCGATCCACGTATGAATTATTATTTCTCAGAGTCATTTCCATGCACTTATGAATCAAATGAATATATTCCAATGACTCATTCGTGGGACTCATCCGAAACAACTCAGATTCCCCAACCTCCATCCAACATAATGGAGATCTACATGGACTACCATAAAGAACCTCAAATAGTTCCATATGAATCATATCCAAGTAACTATTGTTGTAGGAAAACTCAACTAGTGCTAGATGATTTTCCCATTATCCACAAAATTCACTGACACAATCCCTCAAAATATCCTCTAGCACTTTGATAGTATGTTATGATTTCCCATCCATATACGGTTTGACATCCATACTTAAAAACACCTATGTACCAAGTGACTTTTGTAATCCCTACCAGAAGCGTGATTTGAAACATGGATCACAATCTAAAACTATAGTTCATGGAACCCAGTGAAACCACACTACCTCTCAACCATAGAACCCACCCAATTGATCTATGGTGAAATTCTCTCAAATTGAAAAGAAACAAGCCGCCTTAGTCTTCTAATCTACAACTTCCCAGATCACATCATTCTTTTGAGTCATCCTTCAGATACCTAGGAAAAAATCCATCATCATGTCATCCAACTTCCATTATGGAATGGGAAATTGCTATAGAAACCCACCCAGTCGCTGATTCTTGACCTTCACCTGTTGGAATGTAAGGCATCGTTCAATGAAACATATGACCACTTTCATTATCCATGGAAAAAAAATACTTCCTATGAATATCATGATACATTTTATCCAAACTGGGATGCACTTCCCACTGTGATGCATGAAACTCATGTATCAACTCTTACCACATACACATTAGCACAACAACATGACCACTAACATAAGTAACCCCATATTCTCCAATTGTCCAACCATAAGATGCCTCCCCACAATTAATATTCTCCCTCGAATCAAAAAATTTCAAATCCTCACATTTTCTCTACTTAACCTAGCTCAGAATCCTGGAATCAACCCCCAAGGAGGAATGTTTCATCCACCCTTGGCCATCCTTAACCTCTAGATGTAGCACATCAAATAACACCATCATTATCCGCTCAAAAATGGATTCTTGAACTGCATAATTTTGAGTCTTTTGACTCAAAGCATCCACCACACTCTTCCCCTTTCCTAGAATATAGACTAGATCAAAGACAAAATACAACATGTACTTGACCCATATTCATTAATGAAGGTTTATATCATGATGAGAAAAGATTTAATTAAGGATTTTGTAATTAATATACAATATAAATCCTTATCCCAATAAGTAGTTCTTCCAACACTTCAAGACGTAAACCGCTACGACCAGTTCAAGATCATGCATAGGGTAATTTCTTTCATGAGCCCTTAAATATTGTGACACGTATGAGAAAACCTGCTCAACCTTCATCAACACTACCCAAATACCAACACCAAATGCATCACAACAAAAGGTATACTCCCCACTAGGATCTAGTAAGATCAGAATCGCCACAATAGTCAAATGCTTATTTAACTATTTTCAATCATTATGACATGATTCAGAATATTCAAACCTGATGAACTTCTTGGTCAAGACCTAAAGTGGTGCTACCAAATGGGAAACATCTTTAACGAATTTTCGGTAATAGCTGACCAATCCCAAAAAACTCTAAACATCATAAACATTATTTGGATGCTCCCAAGACAGAACTGCCTACACTTTATATGGGTCCACTGGAACACCTTCCTTAGATATCATATGACCAAAGAAATGCACCCTATAGATAATGAAATAAACTTTGTATTTCTTTGTGTATATCCTATGCACTCTTGATGTACTCAAGAAGATGTCAAGATGTTTCACTTGATCGTCATTAGTCTTATAGTACACCAAGATGTCATCAGGAAAGACAACTACAAACAGATCAAGATATGGGTGAAATATTCAATTCATTAGATCCATAAACACTTGCAATGCATTGGTCAATCTGAACATTATCATAACAAACTCATACACCGTGTACCTACTTTTGAAGGCTTTCTATGGTACATCAGAAGGTCTCACCATCAGATGATGATATCCTGATCTCATGTAAATCCTGGAGAACACTAAATCACTTATTAGTTATTCAAAAATATCATCAATTCAAGGAAGAGGATATCTATTCTTAACATTCATCTGATTCAGTTTCCTAAAATGGACACATAGTTGCAAATATTCATCATCTTTCTTGGAAAAACATATGATATCAGCAAGGTGATGAAATATGACGAATAAAACCTTTATTATCTAATTCCGCCAACTGAGTTTTATGATCCTGGATTTCTGAACGTTCCATTCTATATGATCGAATGGAATCAGTTTCTTCTTCTGGAAGCAACTCTATCATGAACTCAAAACCCCTCTTGGGTGGCATCCTCGAGAAGTCCTCATGAAAAACATCTTGAAACATATCCACCACAGGAAGTAAAATATGATGCCCTATTTACCCAAAATCAAGTATGATATTATCCAATTGGGTTGTGATTTCACCTAACTATTGACAAATTGGCCATGAACTACCTACCTAAACATCCCATTCAATGCAATGGTCATACGTGTCTCCCTCAAGATATGTGAATTTTACCCTATAAAGTCAATAGTAAATATAGTAATAGTAAAACACTAGACAATTCATTCCAGAAATCATATCAATACCCGTCATCTCTATCACATACAAGTCCCATAGAAAATGTTACTCATCGATCTTGAGATCACACACCTTACACTGCTAAATATTTTTTTCTCATTCCCTTAATTGGGTATCGATCGACATGACCCCTCACCCATATTCTACCAGTAAGCCCATAAAATCCAAAAATTTAGAATATATAATAGAATTTGGGGCACATTTATCAAATAAATCACAAGAAGGTGTGGAACCTATAAGGATTGTACCTCGAGCATTTTATGGTCCAACCTCGACACCTCATGGTGTAGATTGAACTACATGATGTTGACCTAACCATTTTCCATAGACCCTGGTCTGAGTTCCTAGCACTACATTTCCCTAGTGATATAGACACTCTCACCCTAGAGTACCATATTTTCCACCTCTACCATTATAGATATTAGAGCTCCAAATTATTACCTGGTATGGGCTAACCATCCCCCTTCCTACACTTGGCATCAAACATGATCCTCCCTTTATGCCCATATGTCGAGGGTTCCTAAATAACCTATTCACATACCCCATTATTCCACATGATCGACACTCAATTGGTAGTTGGGGGAACTGGCCACACATGTTCCCTAACCGACCACACTAATAGAAAAACACATCATCACCACATTGAGTGGTCGATCTTCTCTTTTGATTACTCTGCACACTTTACCCCTAGTGGATATTACCAAAATGATTCTTCCAACCCTCAAAATTCACCCGATGGGTCCATCCAACTGAAACCAAAATCCAATTACTTGAAGCCTCCTTTATATTCCATTCTAAAATAATTTCATGTTCCACCACTTATACGAACCTATTTAAATATAAAATTTTCCCCTATGACTTAATATCATGTCTAAGTACATCCGGAAAGTGTCTCGTTGTAGCAGCCTCATCCCCTACCAACTCTGGAATAAGTGTTTCTAGTCCGTAAAATTACCAGCATAATTTATTACTAACCTCATTCCTTGGTTTAACCTCATACACTCTATAGACCACTCCTGTATCAACGTATCTATGTAGAAATTCCCCAGAAACTTTTCTTAGAAGTATTTCCATAACATACCATCTTTCTATTAAGTCTGAACCAAAACAACCCACCAATTCTTTGTTTTTCCCCATTATATATAGGATAATAACTTGACCCTCTTATCTACAGGATTCTACAATTGATCCAAAATCATCTAGATAAAATCTATCCACAACCCTATAGCCTAGGTTCCACCTTCTATGAAACATTGTGGACCGTTTTGCTACTAAAATTCTCTAGTCAAATCAAATATACTCAGCACAACCCACCCAAGGTCTCATTCCATCATTTTTATAAAACGAGCAAAGTTCTCATAGAAATTCTCTTCTCCTCGGTTATCTTGGATCAACATATTTTCTTGGTCTGATATTAGTGGAGCATTCTCAGTGATATCATGTTGTCTCACAACTAGTACATGTCATTGTGGTGGAATTTCTCTAGAATTATAAACATGAGTTTTAGAACACATAATATAAATCTTTCACAATTTACATAAAAGAAGGATGTCTACTATCCATAAAAACCCATTTTACATAAACTATCCCGATGGAAAATCATCACACTTAGCACACTACCCTCAACCATTTTTACCATAGGTCACAGTCAAAATGTGTTTAACTAACTTACATAGTCACAGGTCATTCATTAAACACTCTTATTAAACCATTTCCACACTCAAAATGTAAATATTCCTCTTAGTTGTGTTTCCCTTTCTTTAAATTGTTACAACCAACATTGTAACTCATTTACAACCCTTTATTAAGCCCAATTTCTTTAACCATTCATTTAAATAATTTTCATTTACATTTATCATCTTTATTAGAAATTATTTTCTTCATTTTATTAAGGAATGTAAAATTCATCCTACCCTACATGTCCCACACACCCATCCCATGTGTGCATATCATGATGCTTGACACCTATATACCTAGGTTCCTATAATGATTCCTGAATATAGAACCTCGTGCCATTACATCAATGATAAAAATATCATAAAAAAGTCACATCACACAAAAAGTTCATTAACCAATGGTGAGATATTATTTAACTATAACGACACACATCAAGAACAACAATAACCACCTTGGGTACTTGGGTTATCCCTTGTACATGGGTGAGCTACTCTAATGTAAGAGCCCATTTACAAGACCCTACAGTTACTAATCCCCATTCTACCATCCCAAATAGTAAGACCACAATAAATAATCACTTGAATACCACTTTGTAACATCCCTGACTAGGAATCCACTAAACTGGTGCCCTGAGATGGGTCACCACATGAACTCAAGCATGCCTCCCCAAACTCTAGTGGTTTTTGACTTGTAATGAGGGTTTAATGGACCAAAAGGGATGACTTTACCCTCTTTACCAAATTATTCCACAATAGAGAATATATAAAATAAAGGAAATAATAAACAATAATCCAGAACCATGCATTACCAACCAAATTTCAAAGAGGGTAGAACCACAACTAAACAAAAAATATGGCATGATAATAATACCAAAATGAAGTAAAACCCAGAATAATGACCAATAAATGTATCCCCAAAATGGGTTATAACTCCATGTACAGATCCTCAACCACGCCCATCTCACGTCTGACTCAACTCTTTATCATATGGAATTATCCCTTACCTTGAACTACAACTATGAAATCTACTCAGGTACCCAAAGATGGCTTAACCAGAGTTTGAGTATAACTCGATAGTCCACCACCAAAGGTGTCTAAAAAATATCCAATCTAAATAGATAGTACATGAAAGTACTGAATAAATGATAAGATAAAAAAAGATAACTCAGGTACCATTAGTTAACAATATTCACTTAAACCATTTCAATCATACGTTAAATTTTTATCACTTATTCCATATTCATTACTAAATTCATTTTCATAACATGGTCCATGGGTTGGGAATTTACATTATTTACCCAATGAACTATGCTGGCCAATTATCATCCGTAAGGGGATAAATTAAGTTCCCTATCTCACTATGGATAAACATTTCATAAATAATTATGATATAGTCACCTTGGATCCCCAGTCCAATTAGTTTAACTAAATATATCCATTTTGGGTATAGATCCTCAATCCCCTTCCCTAAGCCATGCATTAAGGGGTGGGGTTCAGAGCCTCAGTCTAACCCAACCCATGGGCATAGACCCTCATGTCCAATACCCCACAACTACTAATCTAAGTGCATATGCTTATTTACCCATTATCCACATGTACCATATCAAAAACCATATATGTATTCAACTCACATAACATTTAAAATTAATATTCATTCATTAATAACTCAATATTTATCATTATCCCATTAGAACATTTACCATTTATATTGTATACCCATTTAACCCATTTCCCTTTTTATATCATAACCCATTTATCATATTCAAAATTTTACATACATTAACCCATTTTTCATTATTCATCAATTAATATGCATTATCCCATTTACACAAATGATTTTTTACCTCATAATCCATTTGACACATTCACTTTATTTCATTTAACCCTTTTTCACAATTTACAATATATCCCTTAGGCTATTGTCGATAACTACACCCAACTACCATTATTCCCTTTTTATAATCCAAAATATCTTGTCAAAACATATATCATGGGCTCCATTTAAACATAAATTAAATCTAGAATTAACATTATAATTTTTCATGTTCGAGAATATTGATGCACCCCATGGGTGACCCTAAACTGGTCAAATCATCCTGAATGCTTCCCATGTAGAGCATGGGGGGTTTAATTCACCATTTATCCTACCATTTCACCAAATATTACTAAATGAGTCAAATTCAAAATATAAGGTATGATAATGCACAATGGTGGGATGCACAGTTTGGCCACATGGTTTTTCAAACTGTGTACCAACCGTGTGCATTCCTCTATCCAAGAGAAGTCCAAGTCACAGAGTTACTGAGGGAGTATGCATGGTTTTAAAAACCATTCACCAACCATGTGAAATGCCTCTATCTAAGGACCCATGGTTTGGACTTCCACCTTTCACGGTTTACTCTTATTATGAGACATGCACTTGATTTCCATAATTCCCATTATTTTATTTCATAAACCCATAGAACACCCCCGATAATTCTCATACTCCCTATAAAAGTTTTATTGGCCAACTTTAAGGGATTAAAATTGAAATTTAAACAAGAACATAAAATTATAAAGTTCCAAATCATACAAGTAAACTAATCTCTAATCAATCTTAGAGAAAATTTAGGCACATATCAACTGATCAAATAAAAAATCATCCAGTTCCATCTTTGATAGTCCACGCACAATCACAAAGTCCCCTCATCCTTCTTAGAGAAAATCATGGGAGAACCCCATGGTGATGTACTAGATTAAAAAAACCCTTGGCTTCCATATTTTTTAATTTAATATTCAATTCCCAAAGAACAACACTTTTCATCTTATAATGTTGTATAGAAAATGGTTCATCTGGTGGCACCAAATCGGTCATGAACTTGATCCCCTACTAGGGTAGTAAGATGTATAAATTTTTAGGGAAAAAATACTTAAAATGTTCTACCAGTGGATCAAAATAATCCAACTGTATTCCCCCATTAACTAGAAAAATACATAATATTTGATCCATGATAAAATCCAATCTTCACTGATTTGGTCCTACACAAACAAGAAGAATATCCCACTCACCCTAGTGAAAATAGATACCTCCTTCTAGAGATTGAAAGGTAACTCTCTTATGGTAATAGTTTATATGATTTGGATATAGAATTAACCAATCCACAACCAAAATAAAATCAAAATTTATCATTTCCAACAAAAATAATTTCCTAATGAAATGTAACCACCATTTTCTAGAGAACATTCCTTGAAACGTTTGATATTCTCTGAATACACTTCCAATAGTGTTTTTATGGTCAATAAACCATCCAATATTTCGAAAAAAAAATCCCAAACCATTTGAAAAAAGATAATATTTAATTGAATTTGATTCTCTTGTATTGAAAAAAATTCAAAATATGGTTGATTATACCAGAATCGTACCTATGATGGTAGAAGGTCATGCATCCAAACTTGTTGTAGACATCATAGTGTGTAACTAAAATTACCCTCTACTATGGGCTCCAGTCTAAATCCCCTGTACCGTTCCCTCTACATGGTATTAATGCTCTTTCACTAGAGCACCATGTCCCCTACTTTGGTCTAAACATACATTGGAACACTAGACACTGGTTTTCTAAGGGGTAGTTGAGTCCTCCCTAGACTCGAGTAGATGTCATGATCCCCTTGCACTACTCTTTAGTTGTATACCAATATAAAACCTCTACAGTTGTCCTATCCTACCGTAGGCTCAACACTCGAAAGAAAGATATGGACACTTAGGATTCTTGTGTCCAGACTTGACACAATGATATAATTGTAATGATACATAGTCCTAATATGGATTCCCACTTCTCTAACTAATATTTCCATTATTTCCATGGTGATAAATATCATACAGGTGATTCTTTCAAAGAAAACAAGAGCTCTCAGTTCACTCTGCTAAAACGTACCTTCCATTGTTCGGGGTCATTCTCCAATTAATTTTTGTGATGAGAGCTTGATTCATCATGTCTGAAATGCTACTCTAGTAAAAGAAATCACACGTTTCATACTCTCACATTGAATCCCATCATGAAAACACCTCACCCTAGTAATCTCATCAATTAAAAAGATTGAAAAAAGTGTGGGAATTTGATGAAATGTACAACATAGTCCATCACTAAAAATATTTCTTATGTCAGGTGCATTAATTCATGAGCCTTATCATCCCTCAAAACATATTGGCATAAGTGTCTTAGTAACATCATCATGAAGTTGTTACAGAATAACCCCTCTATCTTGACATATTTCTTGAAATTTTCCCTCCAACACTTGGATGGTCTACAAAGTATATAAGCAGAAAAATTCACCCTCATGTATATGGGTGTCTAATGATGTGTAATGATTGTTTGGAATGACTTGATCTAGAACTCTACTACCTAGGGGCCACCCAACCTAGTGAACATAGTTGGATACTGTAGTTGGAACTATCATATCCCTTCAGATGTCGTAGGCATGGTGAAAACAGTCTCCCTTTCCATAGATCGTATAACCCACAAAAATCGATCGTGAAGCTGATCATCCATCAGATTCTCAGCAGACACAAGAAGTTCCGGTTCAGCTGCATTAGAATCGTGCTGATTTATTATCTCCTAATGTTCAATTCAAAGTCAATTAAGTTCCATTTTATCTACAAGATTGATGGAATTCTTTGAACAATGGATAAAATCTTGTTCAACCATAACATGGAATAAAAATAGACACCCAATGGACCATGGACTCTTTAAACATGTCATACCAAGTTAATTTTTATGAAATAATAGTTTCTTCGTTCCCTTTCATAGATATATTAGGTATCTAATTTCATAGTTTATACTGGAAAATATTTCACATGCAATAAATATGTCTATATAATGAATAACTGATGTAAATATATATCCATATGTTCCCATCATTATGCATTCATACTCATATTTCACTATACCAAGCCATGAGTATAAATATCAAGAAACAATAACATCGCACAACATGTGAATCACCCAAGGTCATATAATATCAACTCTAACAATCTAACATTACAAATAACCATACTATCCCAGGGAACTCATATTTTTTCCCATATACGGGTTTGTTACTCCTATGCACAATCTCATTACCATTTCCTAAAACATCCTTGTATCCTCTATACCTTTTATAAATAGTAAAGAAAACTAAAATAAAACATAACCTCCTTTGGTACTAATTTTTAACATCCCCAGATCTGGTACTCTCTAACATGGCCAGACTGGGTTGTTTACTAGACCTCAATCATACCTTCCCATATGCCAGAGGCTACCAACTAGTATTGAAGGGGTATATAATATATTGGGGAGACTATAACCTTTGGTAAAAATTTCTAATATAGCATAAATAAACAAAAATCATAGTGATGGAAATAGTATAAACAGTACAACACTACATATAAACAAAACAATGAAATTCAAAAGAACAATCCAATGGTAATAATATAAATATGTAATGATATTATAGAATTTAACTAAAATTCATGATAAATGTTATAAAAATAAAGGACCATGACGACATAGATAATCTAAAAATACCCCATTCTCAAACCCCATGTTGGTACTGTCTCCAAGATCTAACCCATCTAGCAAGAAAAAATTAACAATAAGGTCATTTTACCTTATACAAACCTACATGCATGAAATATTCTCAAGAACCAAATGGCATCCTAAATATGGTGTGAGTATAAATTATTAGTTCAAGACCATAATGTCTAAAAAAACCATTCTTATAGTAAGTGAATTCAATAAAGTGATAAAATAGGAGTATTAATTAATATAGTATAATAATCAAATTTCTTTGGAACCATACCATTATATCTCTGATCATTTATCATTGCCATTCCAAAAACAACCACAAATCTAGGGATGAATCACATAACCAGGTAAAATCCCTATATAAAATCATTTTAGCATACTCGGGCCAAGACCTATAAGCATTACAATATAACCAGGAAAATCCCTTTATACAATCATTTCAGTATAACTAGTCCAAGCCCATTGTATAATATTTTCAACATAACCAGTCCAATACCTCTATATAATCAGTTCAGAATAACTGAGGCAAGACCTATAATAATCACAACAAATGATACAACGCAATTCCTAATGGAAAGAAGAACACAACATTACATCATAAATTGTAAGTGTCAATTTATCCAATTTCCATATCTTTAAATTCCCATTCATTCATCAAGTTATTCCTTATCCCATTAACATGTCAGTGTATACAACTATATCATATCAAATTATAAAAATTCATTTAAATAAAGTCCATTTTTCAAAGTGACCCTATTGTAAGAAATCACCTAAGGGATCTTGTCATGTTAATTCATTTTTAAGCCAATATGTTGTTCATTATCATTCAATGGATGGCTCACCATATAGGTGCCTACAAGCTAGGTCTCAACAATAATAGATCAAAATGGATCCAGTCCAAACACATGATTATCATCACCCATTATTCCACTAGTTAACATTCATGTTGTTTCATCACAATCTCATAGTATTTCACATTCTTAAATAATTAGAAATAGACCATAGGGATTTGTTCTAGAACACCTACATTTATCTAATGATCCAAGAAACAGTCTCAATAGGGAACTTTGATGAATAATGAAAGTGAAGGATATCATAAGGAAATCCTAGATCACCCGAACATAAAGATCAAAAACTAAATAAATAGTGATAATGGGAACACACCACTATAATAGATGATAGTAGAAGGGAGGAAAAAACCAAAGTGAGGGGACTCACTAAAGATTAAATGAAAGACCATGATATCTGAAAGGGAAGGAATCTCTCCAAAATCACACGAAGTTTCCCTAGGGTTTGAGAGTGGAGGATCCATGGTGGATGAAAATAAAATCATATAGAAAACATGGTTTAAAAACACTAGTTGTGTGATATTCATGATGTGAGACCATTTGACGATTTGAATTTATCGATTTATGAGATAAATAGAAAAAAATGTTTCCTTGGGTAAAAATAACCCTTATAGAACGTTTCAACATGTGAAATAGTTTCATGACATGTAAACATTTCACTCTACAAACAAATTAATGACATATTCCTAACAACATGATTATGTCATGAAGCATGTTCACAATGTGAAAGTGTCTAGCACACAGATCACTGCCCAGATTTTACATAAAAATCATGAACCACCTCTATAACTATCTAAAACCATGGAGAACCCTCATATTCCCTTCTAAAAATTTGTACTTGGAATCCTTTAATTCATAAAAAAACATACATCCCCAAACATTAGTTCATTTTTCCCAAAAAAAATTCTCCCCCAAAGAAAAGGCTCAACCAGAAGGTTTTAAGAATAAAAGAAAACCCAACTAAAATTTGTTCTACTATAACACAAGAGGGACGTACTTGAAAAATGTGGGATCTTATAACCTCCCCACCATATAACATATCATTACCAAGATGGTCAAGGCATTACTATAGGCTCTCGGTGAACAAGTCTAGCCACTATGATCACATATCAGATTTCATATCTCATGTATCCTCTTAGATAAGCTCGTGTTGCCACAACACTTGAACTAGAGGTATGGTCTTTCCATAGATATACTTATCACCACAATCTACCATCAGTATCAGATACAATTAAAAGGACACATCTACAAAAAGCTTTATGTCATCAATATCTACCCCATGATAAGGTTCAATATGATATCATAGAAGTTGTGACATGTGAAACATTTCCTGAATGGAACATTGATGATGTGAAAGGGCCAATTGAAATTCTACTAGGCTCAACATTTCCACTATATAAAATGGTCTAACAAACCGTTGTTCTAGTTTCATCTATTTTATGATACACTTTTCCAAAACATAGGTGACACCTAAATAAAAACACAATGACCCACCTCAAATACCATAGGTCATCTCCACTAGTCAATATAAGATTTTTTCCTACTCTACATGGTCACCAACTACTTCCTGATCAACTGATCTGGCACAAACATCTCCTACACAAGACAAGGTCCAACAAGCACCGACTTGCCTACCTCTAACCAAAAGATAGGGGAACAACATGGTCTTCCATAAAGGGCCTTGATTAGATCCATTTTCATTGATAAGTGGGATATGTTATTATAGGTGAACTCCATGGGTACCAAATACTGCTTCAATGAACCACCAAAATCCAAAACACAAACAAGTAACATATCCTCTAGATTATGAATAGTCTATTCAGATTAGTCATTAGTTTATGGATGATAAGTTGTAATTACGAGAACCTATAATCCCAAGGCCTTTTGAAGACCCTTCCAAAACTGAGAAGTTTAATGAGGATCTAAATAAAAAACAATGAACCTTGAAACACCATAAAAACGAACTATATCACACGTGTAAAGACTACCCAGATCGTTAATTGTTATTGTCTCCCTGAATGGTAATAAGTGGGATATGTTTTTTAGTTGATCCATAATTATCCATAGTACATCATTCTTGTGAGAGTTACTATATAATACTATCACATAATCCATAGTGACATCATCCCACTTCCACTACGGAATGGGAAGAGGCTGCAAAAGCTCAAAGGGCCTCTAATGCTTGGCCTTCACCTGCTAACAGTTGAAATATCTTTCCATGAATCTTTTTACCTAATTTTTTATTCTGGGACATGAATACATTTTATAGAGATCATGATACATCTATTTTTTAACTAGGTGTATAACCCATCTATAATCATGAAAATATCTCATCATCTCCTCACATAATCCCATAGGAACCCATACACTTTCATGGATTAGAATAACATCATATTTTCTAAGAGACCATCCTGGTGGGGACTCCCCACCATATAATCTACCCATAAGAGCTAAGACCTTCATATCAGATAAATGATCTGTCGTGATCTGCTCAAGAAGCACAATAATAAGAGATATCAATGGCATAGCTACTCATCCTTGTGACTATGGAAAATCTAGATCCATGTATTAAAAGAGTTACATCATCTTCCAATCATTTAATGACTCATGAATCGCCTCTATCTGTATCTTTTGACTCAAGGAATCGACAATGTTATTTCCCTTTCCAGGTGTGTATGCCTGCTCGAAGTCAAAAGAACATTGATACTCAACCCACCTCCCCTACCAAAGGTTCTAGTCTCATTGAGAAAATATTTACTTGAGTCCTCTATAATTCATGTACACTACAAACCTCTTTCCCAAAATATTGTTTTTTCAGTTTTTCATGACATGTACCACTATAGATAACACCATATCATGAGTAGGATAATTCCTCTCATATTTCCTCAGCTGTCTCAAGCCATAAGTGACCATACTATCGTCCTGTATTAGAACTTCCCTGATTCTGACCCAAGATGTTTCACAAAACATGGTAAATCCTCAACGGGATTAGGTAAGTTGAGTATTTTGGCTTAATTAATCCTTTCCTTTATCTCAATGAAATATCTATCATAATAATCCAACCAAAAAAAATAAGCCCTTTATCAGTCGGCCCGAACATCTATTCTTCTAGATGAGGGAATCCTTGAATGAATAACTGATAATAACATGTTAAACCCATAAAAATCCAAATCTCAAAGAAATTATTGGGATTCACTCAAAATACCATGGATGCAACCTTCTCTAGGTCCAATAATAATCCTTCTCCTAAGATGTAAATTCCCAATAAGTGAACTTTATCAATCAAAAAACTATATTTAGATAGATATGTGTAATTCCAATGCTCAATAAATGTACTAAAGAATATGTCCACATGTTTGGATTGATATTTTTATAACATGGAGCACACTAATATTCTTTTAATAAAATCCTTCACAAATTGATCCAGGAAAAGATGAATGATCTGATTCATCAAGGTCATTAACATTGTCAGTGTGTTCATCAAATTGAAATACATCACTATAAAAACATAAAATCCATACCTTCTCCTAAAATAATTTTTGGGTATGTCTAATGATTTCACCCTCAACTGGTGGTACCCTAACCTCAATTTGATCTTGAATAAAATATGAACACCTATTAGCCGATCAAAGATGTTTTTAATGCATGGAAGTGGATATAGGTTCTTGATCGTCACCTAATCCAATCGTTGATTTTCCACACACAAGTGAAATTTCTTAATAACCTTCTTAGAGAAAATCATAGGAGAAACCAATTGTAACATACAAGGTTGTATGAAAGTATTAGCTTCAAGATCATCTAACTGAACCTTCAATTACTTCTACTCATCTAGTTCCATCCTGTAAGGTGGGATAGAAACTACCTTTGATCTCAGTACTAACTCAATCATGAACATGATCTACCACTCAGTTAGTAACCCATAGGACTATTTAAGAAAAACATTATGAAAATGGTCTACAACTATAGGAAAAATATCATGCTACATTCCACTATTATCTAGAGAATGACCTTATATATGATCCATGATAAAATACAATATACACTAAATTGGTTAGAAATGACTATCCTAAAGATACCACTCACACTGGTGAAAATAGATTCATCCCTTTAGAGATAAAAAGGTAACTATCTTCTTGTAATAGTTGATTTGATCTTGGTACATAACTATTGAATCGACGCCTGGAATCAAATATAAACCTCTCATTTATATCACAAACCATTCCCAAAAGAAAATTTAACTAGACATTTGTAGAGAACATGCCTTGAAACATTTGATACTCCATAAAAACAATCCTAATCGTGTTTGGATGATAAATACACCATCCAATATTTCCACAACCAATCACAACCCATCTAAAAATGAGAATATATAATGGAATGTAATGATCTTCTATAAAAAAAATAGAATCTAAGGTAGATGATGCCTAAATCATACCTATTATAGTAGAAATTCCTACCTCCAAACTGGCTAGAGTAGACTATATATTGTGCAACGGACTAGCCCATATGCCTTGGGTTCCAGTTTGACTCCACTATATTGTTCCCTCTAACTGGTACTATCACTCCTGTACTAGATCATCATATCCCCTACCTCATACTAAACATCTAGTGGAACTCTAGCTACCAGTCATCTAAAATGTAACAAAAATTCATATTAAAATTCATACATATAAAAGACCAAGCTAACATAGATAAACTCAAAATACCCTATTCTCTAACCCCACGTCGGTCCCATCTCAAATATCCAACCCTTCTAGAATGAAATAATCATAAACTAGGAAATTTTCCCTTATACAAACCAATATATATGTAATCACCTTGGTTACTAAATAGAGGCCTGAATTGGGTGTGAGTATAACTCAGTTGGTCGACACCACTGTGTCTCAGAAAAACCAGTATGGTAGTAAGTGCGTGAAATAATGAAATAAAACAAGAGTATTAATTGATCAATTAATATAGTATAATAATAATCCTTCTTCAGAACCATGTGTCAATATCTCTAAGATTGTATCATTACCATGCTAATCCAAACCCCATGTCTATATCATGACCACATAACTAATAAAAAGACCTTTGTATAAGAATTTCATCATTCCAAGGCCAAGGCCTATAAGAATTACAGTATAAATGGTCCAAGACCTTTATATAATCATTTCATCAAAACCTAGCCAATCCCTATATATATTAATTTCGGCATAACTAGTCCAAGACCTTTATATAATAATTTCATTATAACCGGACTAAGCCCTATAATAATCACAACATAAGATAAAACACAAGTCATAATGGAATGAAGAACACAACATTACATCATAAATCAAAAGGGTCAATTCATTCAATTGCCATTTATCTTTCAATTCCCATTCACTCATCAAGTAATGTCTTAACACATTAACTTGCTAGTGTAATTAACCATATCATATCTAACTATTTTCAGTCATTTCAATAAACAATTAATCCATTTTAAAAAGTGATCATATCTCAAGAAATCACCTAAGGTCTCATGTAATGCTAATTCATGCTTTAAGATAAATTTTTTTTATTAATTATCGTTCAAGGGTAGTCTCACCCTATGGATGGCCTCAAGCCAGATCTCAACATAATCGACCCGAAGAGATCCTAAGATTTGACCAAAAAATGATTATTATCACCCATTATTTAGTTAGTTAATGTACTTGTTCTGTCATAACAACTTCATAGTATTTCATGCATTTAAAAACTTATAAAAAATCCCTAGGTTTTCATTCTAGACCACTTACCATTATATGATTACCCATGAAACACTCCCAATAGGGAACACCGATGAACAATGATGGAAAATGAGATCACAAGGAAAACCTATATCACAAATACATAAAGATAAAATCAAAAGAAGTCAAGGGATCATACCACTATAATAGAAGATAGTATAAGGGAGGAGAAAACAAAATAGAATGGACTCACCAAAGATCAATTCTAGACTGGTACATCTAGAAGGGAAGAAATCACTACAAAATTTCTTGTAGTCGCCCTAAGGTTTAAGAGAAGAGGCTATATGGCCAATGAAAATAAAATTATAAACACAACATTGTTTAAAATTAATATTTGTTTCACTATTCATGAGATAATCATGACATGAACCCCTTTACTAATGTAAATTTCTCAATTTATAAGATACAGTAAAAAATCACCTTAAGTAAAGATAACCCTAATTGACCACTTCACAATGTGAACTAGTTTCAGAGTATTTAAGAATTTCATGGTCTGAACCATTTTATAACATCTTCCCAGTAATAGTTTTATATCATGTAAAATGTTTGTGAAATGAAAGTGTTTGATTGATGAATCACCTCCCATATTCTAAATAAAAATCCCAAACCACCTCTAAAACTTTCTAAAACCATTAATAACCCTCTTAATCCATTTGGAAAATTTCTATCTGGACACTATTAATTCAAAGAGACAAACATCCTTGAACATTAGGTCATGTTCTCTAGAAAAAGATATCTAATCCAAAATAAAAGGATCAACTAAAAAATTTTAAGAATGGAAGAAAACTCAACTAAAATATGTTCAATGAAAACTAAAGAAGGACATCCTAGGAAAAGATAGAATCATACATGTAATGAAACTTGATTACTAATCAACACCACTACATAGATACTAACAAAACCTCCATGAATACCATTTTTCACTCAACCTATTAATATGAAAGTTATACTCTAAACACTTTCCAAGAATAATCACCACTCGCAATAGGTCAACAAACATAGGGATAACTGCAAAAACAAAAAGATAAAATAAATGAACAAACTCTAAAGAATAATATCACATTCCTAAGGTGATTTGCAAAAAATGAATAACAACTTATAGGATTTGATGAACCTACAACAAAAACCCACTACTAACCAACTCTCTCTATATGGTCAACCAAAATTACACAAACTACCTCATAACTTGAGACACAACCATGAACCACGTATCAAAATTTCTACATAGGTGTATATAGACCATTAACATAGAGGAAAAATAAGTAAAACCCATAAATACATATATATATTGGGAAAATGATTATATTACAACCAATGAGATCAACAAACCTAGATGAAAAAATAATCAAAGCATGTTGTAATGTAAAATCCAAAAAAATCATTTGAAAGCAACAGATATTGATTTTGTATTTTGTAAACCCAAAAACTATTCCCAATCTGATGCTAATACAAATTTTTATTGGATGTGTTCTCGGGAAATCCACATTTAGTGGCCAAATGAGTCTATTAGGTTTAATTTTGGTTCATTAAAATTAGAAAACAAAATCTAAAATACATGTTTATTCTACCAATATTTCAAATAATAATCATGAAATAATGTTTTTATAAACTTATTTAAAAAAATGAATAATCAAATGAATAATCTACTGTAAAATACATAGTGTGAGTGGAAATTAAAAAAATAAATCTTAAAAAATTAACCAAAAATAATAAAAAAATCCATCTAGGATTATTATAATAATGAGAATCAAACAAGGTGATAATTAACTAAGAAATATATACATTTATAAAACTAAAATAGTTTTTGTATATAATTAGTCTAGACTAGTAAGTGAGATAAAAAATAAACATTCAATAAAGAAATGAGTAGAAAAAATATTATGGATTTTAAAAAACATGAGTATTGTTTTAAAAAAACAAAAAATATGTTTAAAGAAAAAAATAGAATAAATTTCTACTTCATTTTAAGTATATTAACTCATAATTAAAAAAACCGAGTCAATGATCCTGATTTAAATCAATACAATAAAATAAAAATGGAATAGAACATTAAAAAATTGAATGGAATAAAATTTGATAAAAAAAAGAAGCAAACCAAGGACCAAAGGATTTATATACATTCTCAAATTGGCCTAAGTTTAGTGGTAAACATCATAACATTCATTAAATTTAGAAATAAAATAGTACAATAAATTAGAGAGAGAAAAACCAATTAGGAAAAAATAAATATACATTCCACAAAAGATAAGAAAATAAGAAACACACACTATACATAAAAATTTGAAAACAGAAAGAAAAATAAGATTGAGACCCCCTTATTAGGGATCAATATCACCTTTATCGATTAACAAGGTCGATGAAAATCAATAAAGTCATTATCATTGAGTTATTTATATTTTTCAATGTTTTTCCGTAATTTTGTCACCCTATATTATAAAATACATATATTTTCTACCATTAGATATAAGTAAAATGAAAAATAATAAAGTAAGTTCTATCTTGATTCTGTTGATTAATTGTTTTTGTTTTTTTCTCAATTTTTGAAAACTATGAGTATTTTTAGAGGTAACAACATTTTAGTTTTTTCATACTTTGTTAGTTGGTGAACATATCCAAAACATCCTATTTTGACATTATGGTATATTTATTTATTCATTTGGAACATGAAGCTATGATTTCTAGGCATGTTTATTATCACTATACGTATCTTATTAAAATTTACACAATATGTGGTTTTATTTTACAACCTTTTTAAGTGCTTAATTAACTAATTTTTATTGAAGGATTAAATATTTTGAAGAGATTAAAAAGTTATATTCATATTAAAATATATATACAAGGATTAATTGTTGAATGATATATTTCTAGAGAATGTATGAAATTTTTTTCAAGATATTTTGATGATATAAAAGTAAGAGAAAATAGGTTCATAAGTAATAATGATGGTAAAGGAAATAATACATGTAACGTAATATCCATATTTTTCTCTAAAATTCGATGTAATGTTGAATAAGAAAGACAGCCAACCATTTTTTAAATGATATTTCAAGAACATAGTTATATATTGTAAAATTGATATAAAGTTAAATTATATGTATATTAAATTACAAACACTTGATATTTTTTTTATATTGAGATGTTTCTACATTTATAACCTAATATTATATTACAGGGAGAACTATGAAGTCATCCATAAAAAATATCACCACACACTAGAATTGGTTTACTCACACCTTAGAAATAATAAAGGGATAAGACCCATGATTCTAAAAAAGTGATATTATATTTTAATGAGTGCTATGAATTGTGTAGTCCATCTTGAGCTAAAATTGTCTATGTTGATGTACATTCCATATGTTTAATTATTCAAAACATGAACACATGACCAATGAATGACTATATATATTGGAATATTACTTTTGACACATGACCTATCACATGGCCATAGCCAATATAGGTATTTACACCATATCCAATCACTTGGATTATACAATCCTATACATCATGGTAGAATACTCATGTTTATGTGTTAAATTATGTTTATTACATTTACTTAAGTAATCATGTCTTGAACACATGTCTTGGAAAATTATATACAATTCTTTATAGGGTTTTACATCATGGTCTAGATAGTCTGTTTGTTCAATCATGGTGTAAAATTATTCACGCACTCATGGTTCATTGTACTCATCATAAAATTTTACTAGAAAACATTTATTCACAAGTGGTATAACTTGATCTCAATGCATTAAACATATTTTTGGATAAGTATTTAAATACCAATAGCTCTAATTTTAGTCTTTCCATAATTAATACAATAGGGAATAAAAACCATGTTTCTTAAATGGTGATGGGGACCTATGTATATTGTGATTCTGAGCATACATGGGTTGAACTGTTGAATATCAAATGAGATGTGTATATAATTGGTGTCATGTTCTTGGATATGATTTCTAGAAGGTAGGTTATTAGTACTGTTAGTACCACTAATTAGTATAATCTGATATCATGGGTACTTTTGAGAAGTTGTTATTTAAAACATAATTCCAAGTCTATATTTTTTATAAATAAAAGGATATATTTTAATATGGATTTCCCAATTGTATAGGCATTACCTTTATGGAAATATAAAAGTAAGTCCACCTCTTTCATTGAATTTTCATTTCCTAGTTATATAGGAACTACCATTTTTTAAATAGAAAAGGATGTCCATTATATTGGATGTTCCATTTCTTGAAAATAAGTATCCAAATAAGGGTCTCTAACAACATATTAAATCTAAAATATGGGTCTCTATGAGGAAGACACAATTCTAACCTTCTACCATAAAATGCTTGGCTATGAATGTAAACCTAGGTAGTGACATTGGATTTCAGTCATTCCATATTTTTTCTTTATTATTTTATTGATCGGTATAAATTAATTAATGTAATTAAAGGGTTATATTAATTAATATCTACTAATTCTTCTTGAATTTACATGTTTTTAAATTTGATGTTATTATGATTATTAGATTGTTTAGTTTTTTTTATATCCAAAGTCCATGAATGTGAGAGTATAAGCTAAGGCACATTTTGGGGTTTACAGGAAGTTATATGAGATATATGTGGTTTTTTAATACCATATTACAAAGTCATGAATCAATCACTATTTTCTCCTTTATTATTAATGTTGTTGTTATATGCTATTATTTTTATCCATTTGATATTTACTGCACTTTGGAAGTACCTACCTCATGTGATTTTGGATTTTTCCTTTATGTTTCCATTTAGGGTTGATTTTTTTATTATGCTCATATTTTTTATTCTTTAGGTTTTGATTCAGGTAGAGGATGTAAAAATTAACTTTGGAAAACACCTTTTGTATAGTTAAAATGAAATTCTATATATTGTTTAAATAAACTATGGAAAAAACAATTTCATTCATATTTTCTTTTATGTGTTTGGATTTTATTTAGGGAGAGGTTAAAAATCTTCATATTATTGAATATTATATGGGAAACACCTTCCACAAAAGTGACATATTTTTATACATTTGAATATTAGGGACTCTTAAATATTAATAAATCCATTCCATCTCAATATATGTAATCCATCTCAAAATGTCACCACATAATTGAATAATTATCCAAATTACAAAGTGAAATTATTATATTTTTTCCCTTGAAATATTAAAAAATTTTCCGCTTATGATATATTGGTACTTATTATTATCATACTTGTTAATGTGTGAAGCTACGTGTTATTAAAGAATGTTTTGTATTACATGGGAATCCTATTTTTTTTGAAGTTCATGGAGAGATCTTTAAAATAACCAAGTCTACTTCTCATGTTAGTAGTCTAACAAGTGAGGCGGTGGATGTTTGGGTACCCTGTTTTTGTATTTCAAACTTTTGTGAAGATTTAGATCTTGAATTAACTTTATTCATTAATTAACACATTTATATTTATAAGGGAATGTTTTTTTAATATTTAATCTAAAATATATAAAACATATAGTGTTATCAGTGATCTTGTATTGGTTTTATGGTGGGTTCATGAACATCTTCCTAGTGTTCCAGGTGATAGGGACTACCAGCATTTAGGTGTGAAAGTATTGAGTCACATACACTATAAGAACTAGGACTTAACATTTGTAGATGCTGAAATACTCTTAAGTCATAAAGAGGGCATCATTGGATAAAACGAAGGCATATATCAACTCGGCGACCAATTCCGGGAGGAACCGAAGGGCTATGAAAAAATACAAGTTTTTCATGAAAAACCTCTTTCCTGTCCAAAAAGAAATGGGACCAGAAGGAGTTTTCCATGTAGGCATGGAAACTTCCATGCCCTCGACACCAAAATGCATTTTCTGCCCGAGTAAAGAAACTTTCGTGCCACTAACATTAGGACTAGGGTTTCTGTGCTGGTTGACTTTCACGTGGACTCGATGACCCCAAGAATTTATAAATATAAGGCCACCCCTTCCTCTTCCATCGGTTGAAAAATATGAACCATCTTCTCTATGTGGAGTTCACCCATTACGTGACAAAAAGGTGACTTCTAGGTACAAGATTTTCCTTGATAGGTCTCTTAGGTGTCTCGCTTCACGTGTGACCACTAGGGTTTGACCCTCACTCGAGTCCTAAATTATGGGGCCAATTGTGCACAAACCCCTCCACCAGTGCACAAAACCTCAACCCCCCTTGCGCAAAAACCTCCTCTATTGTGCCAAAACATCCTTTCTCTCACTCAGCCTTTTGCGTGAAACTACTCTAATTGCACGTCTATTGCTCACAAGCCTCCTCTATTGCGTGAAAAACATCCTTTCCTCCCTACCTACCTTTTTCACACAACTTCTCTAGTTGCAAACCTATTGGGAACAAGCCTCCTCTATTGCATGCAAAACTTCCTTTCCCCTCACTCGGCCTTTTGAATGCAACTTATGCACTTGCACATCTATTGCATGCCAGTCTCCTCTATTGTGTACAAAACATCCTTTCCGATCATATGGCCTTTTCCTCGTAGCTGCTCTATTTTCCCACAACACATCCTCCTTGTGCATTCTCTTTCGTACATGTTCAATGTCACTCTTTTGGGAATCATCTTTGGCCGCTTCTTATGCCCAAAACATCTATGTTACACAATATTCCCTCTTACGACCCTCTAGGCTCGTACGAAGTAACCTTAAAGTCCCTTGGGTGGTGCCTCCCGTTGTGTTGCTTCATCTCATGCTTCCTATTATAGGCACGCAAATGGTTGTTTCTTTTTCGCATAGCCATATTAATGTGGACCCCTTAGTTGATCACTCCATGGGACCCCCTTTTACGGCATTGATGGTTCCTTACCTTCACCAAGGGTTAAAGCGTGATGGTTATATAAGTCCTAGGGGTGTAGATAGAACCCACCTCGTCTGAGCTGCAGGATGCTATACTACCAAAGCACCATCATCCTCAGGACATGACATTAAACTATGAATCTGCCCCATGCATCATATGTGGGGTTCCCCATCTCATACATTCTCTACGCCCACTGGTCTCCACGAGAGTAAAATCTTCATCATGTGGAATGAGATCCTCTTTTCCACAGCGAAGTCTTTTTTTGGGGTAAAGGAAACCACCTTAGAGTAATTCCCCTAGCCTTTCTTGTGGGAGGCAATATCCTTTCTCCTCCTATCTTCTTCCTAGCCAAAGACTCGAGAGGGGGGGATTTTCACCAGAGACCTCTTCTCTTCCTTTCCAAATCCATATCCCTTTGGGCTTTGTCGCCACTTGAGCCTCCATCCTGGAGTAAGTCCCAGTCTCCATCACACTGGGCTGCGAACCACGTGTAATCCCATGCTTCCTCTTTGGGCAATGAACTACACATAAGCCCCTGTTTCCCTTTTGGGCTGCTACCCACATGTAAGCCCCACTCCACTTCCCACAAACGCACCTTTCACAATGTGATCGTCAAGCCTTTATTGCCTCTTGTTTCTCACATTGAGCAGGACTCATGTGGGATTAGAGTAAGAATCAACCGTCACATACTCTTTTGGAAGCCTAGTGTGTAAGTCCTAAACTTCACCGAACTATGAGGACTTTGATCCATGCTAAGGAAAGGTTTGTAGGAAGCCTCCTAGAGGTTCAATCCCAACAACCATTAGCCCCAACTCCCTTCACGTCGGTTCACCACACCCCTCCTGAACTACGTGGACATTGTTCCTTTCCAAGGAAATGTATGTAGGACACCTCCCTATGGTTTAATACCAACACCCAGTTATTCTGACCCCCTTTATGTCAGTTCAACTTCATCCTGTATGACGTTAAACTGAATCCCCCTTTTACTCCCCACATTACATTAAACGATACCCGCTCGAAATATGTTGGATTTTATCCCTGTCTCCTAGACATGGTACGTAGGAAGCCTCCATGAGGTTCAACCCCATCCAGCGGTAAGCCGTTGTGCCCCCCTCATCTATCGGTAAGACGTTGTGCCCCCCATTCAGTGGTAATCTATTTTAAAACCCATCTAGTGGTAGACCGTTTTAATCCCCTACCCAACGGTAACCCATTGTTAACCTCACATAGCGGTAAGCTGTTTTGATCCCCATTCAGCAGTAAGCCATTGTCAACCCAAAGCCAATGGTAATCCGTTTTCATACCTTCCATCGGGACCCATATTTCTAGTACGTCCCAGTGGCTTCTAACCAACTTTAGGCTACTAATCACATGTAATCCCTAGTATATCATCAATTCATTGTCCTCAATTCACACCCCGATACTATACCCGAACTTGAATTACGTGGACTTTGATTCCCTGCCATGAGGATACATAGGATGTCTCTTCGAGGCTCAATCCCAACATCATTATCTCCCTCGAGTCGACTCCATCTCATTATCCATCCACTTTTCTAAATCATCCATTATCCATCTTGATTATTACCTGGGCCACCTCATCCTGGTGAGATCACATCAATTCACCTCCTAGAATTACTGTTCCCTCTAGGGGTTGTACCCATCTGATCCACTCTAGTCAGTGTTCTGATCAGTATGATCCTTCTCTACTAGATGTTAAACATACATCATACCTTGTTTTAAACATAGAAAGGTGAGGAAATCTCAGAGACATGATGATGGCATATAATTCCCCATATTCGATGTGGGTGCCTCAGGCTTTCGCTCCCTCAAGAAGACATATCTTAAGGGGAAGAAACCTAGATATTCCACTGTTCCAGAATCCAGACATGCTATTGATGTCCAACGTGACTACTCCCCCGACTGAATGTTGTTGTGCTGACCGGACCCCTTATAATGTCCTGACAGAAGTATTGTAATTAACCAGAATCCATGATGACATGGAATTGGGGAGAGTTTCACGAACAACGTCTTAATCTATAAGGGAGACCCAGACTAGGTGACGAGTTCTTAGGAGGAATCCATGGAAGGAGAAACTGGCATCCCATCATCCCATTTTGATCAAGGAGCAAACATCCCTAAATAATTGATGGATGTCACTTGAGATTTGAAAGTGGGAATGTGGGGGAAATAAATAGCGTGTCCTCGATAGACGGATGCACGCACCCTGGAATAAGCATCAGAAATATAAATGGTGAACCTGACATAAATTTGTTCTCCACAATGTTGTTATTAGTAGCGTTTGATGCATCGATAGACTAGCATGTCACCAGATCCAGTAATCTGGCGCCAGGTCCCGCCAAGAAAATAGCGGGCCTGGCATGAAACTCACCATAAGTCGAGGTAGTTAAAACATTGGAAATCTCGGTATGTGACATTGTCTTTGTGTATCCTTCTTACTAGCCATGGAAGATGAAATGGAACTAGGGAATTGGATGTTGATTTCTTTGTTTCAGTACTAATGGTTCAATCTCCCTACTTTCCAAGACCCAAGTTTTCATGACAGGAAACCGATCACCACCCTTACATCGACGTAGGGGTAGAGGCAGCCCTAATGTGGAAATACCACGTGGATCCACCACTTCTGTGACAACCTCCACAGCCACAGCTTTTAGGATCCCATGCCCAATATCCCCTTCCAAATTAGTATAACAAAGGGTGATAAAAGACCTCGTCCACTGATATGAGGAGGGGATTATCCCGACTCAGAATATGGCATGTCAGGATTTAGAGGCATCTGTAACTCATCCCAACCACCTCCTCTAAGGTATGTGCAGGGATCACTTCTCCCCACTCAAATGTATAACCATTTCGGGATCCTCTCCCCAGAACATTTCGATGACTCCCTCCCCTACGACGATGAGGTTGAGGATGTCTGGGCCAGCCCGGATGAGATCCTGTTTCAGGGGCTATTGAAGAGGGCCCCCACCATGTCTCCCCAACACCACCACCTATCCCCATATATCGAGGAGAAGGTATGATTTGTGCCTGCACAATCGGCCCTAGTCCAGTTGACCTGACGCCAATGTTGGGCACAGGCCGAGGAGGATGCCTACCAAGGGGCATCATCGTCCACAACTACTGTGGAACGCGCCACTGCCGATGTATATCATATACCCCCTGTGTATGATAATAATTTTAACTTATATAACCAACCCAGATCGAGTCCCTAACCTCCCCATGGGACGGCTGGGTCGACTCTCTTGGTCATCAATGCATGTAGTGGCATTCACGGACTGACCCGCAGCAATGTCACCTAGTACGGAGTTCCTCCCCATACCTCCACCATTGAGAAAGTGGGTATTTTCTGCTTCCAAGCTCAGCGTAGAGCTCTTCCCCATGCTATATTCAATAGGAATTAATGTCCTCCACATGGTAGTGATACGCAGTACAAAAGCCTCTCTTTCACTCATTACATCGGGTATGGTGTTGGTCCTCCTACCGCAAGCCTCCGATGTGGGGACATTACACATTCAGTCAATCTACAACATGGTGTCCCTCCACATATCCTTATAGATTCTGTAAAAGGTCCTCCTCACCACAACAATTAGAGGGTTGAAGGTTAGCTTTACTTTACCATCACCCAGCATGGAGGTCCTACACATGCATTTGTCAGCTCCAGCGGAGGTCTTACCCGCTCTAGAACATTCCACAGAAATTCCCTCCACACATAAGTTAGTAGATAGGGAGGTCCTCCCCATGTTCCCTAAGATATATTTATAGGGGATCTTCACACCCCATCTCAGTCAGGTAGAAATCCTCCCCACCCCAGCATCAGTATGGAAGAAGGTCCTTCTTGTGCCGGGAATATAACTTGTCCCGAAGAACAATCCTGGGGCAGGAGGGAGGGTCTTCACCGCCATAAAAAAATACCGAGTAGATTTTGACCGAGATTAAACCAGTATGCTTCTCAGATTCTAATTCGGAATACTACTCAATGATGGAACCATCACCTAGATCCTCTGTGTCAAGGGTTAGGGCAGGAACAGGGCACATCAGCCTCATACTTCCAGAATGTTATGTCCATCAGATTCCTACATCCCTTCATAGGTGCATCTAGGAATAAGAAAATATGGATTTCCCATAAGGTCTGGCCATGGAATCACCACCGTCATCACTAGAATCACTCTCTACCTCAACTAGAGATCACAGAGAACTATTCTAGAGACCAATGGAGGATGAGTAGTAGTGTAGGCCATCACTAACAGCCATAGTCACTGCGCCAAAAACTACAGTCTCAAGAACGTATTACCACGATGTGGTGGCTAAGTCACTACACTCTTCAGAGGATAGCCCGAGATGCGGCAGTTTTTCAGCTTGCTCACCGTATTCTCCATTGGTCATCCCACCGCCTCAACGGTTTTCCTCAATAGAGCTACTGGTTCCTCACCAGTCCTCAGTTTATGAGTGGGGAATCCAGGGCCTAGTCTCTGAGATAGAGAAGAGAATCTTGGGGGCCATTCTTATAGAAAACCATTTCCCTGATATTTTTTGGCTATTTGTAGCACTAAATTTTAGTGCGCCGGAATCGCTCACCACGGAAGTGGTTGAGTGTTTCCGCCAGACCCTCTGGGCGACTCATTTACATTTTTTCATCAATGAGTGGCCTACCACAAGAGTCAGGTGCACATTTAATACATCAACCAACAATTTCATTTGGTTGATTGGGCCGCACCCCTCATGACCCAGGGCCCTGAGTCACCAGGCTTCCATAGGACCCTCCAACAATGATGTATCCATTTCTTTAAAGTGCTCTGCGGGGTAATCAAGGAGGCTTACCCCCACATATTGATCCATGGATATGGGAAGTACGCGGCCCTCCATTTCTAGTCTATCTGGTGTCAGTCCGATTTTCCCAGCAACATATAGGATATGCCTCTAGGCAGGGTCATGGTTAACATGGATGGCCTATTGGGGGTGAGAACAAGCTATAGCTTCTCATAGTGGACCTACCCCCTAAGGTATTTTCACACATCTTGGATCTATTGAGAGGGATTAATCATCAACAAATTAATCTAATGGGTATTCCCATGCCCACTGAGGCATTGGTCCTCAACTGAAATCCCAACAAGGGTAAGGAACACCTCAGAGCTGTCAAACCCTCTAACCTGTCTGGCTCAATTCAGAAGGTGGAAGATGATTCTGAAAGAGTTGTGTTATGTCTGAAACTCGTAGAACACAATAAGAGAGTCAATGACCTCCTTGATGAACATGTTGCAGAGAGACGTCTAGACTACAATGATCCTTGGTCGGGGTTGCAGGGGTAGGCAAAACTTCCCCTCATTGAATTTCCTCCAGGTGACCCTAACTATCCTGCCCACATATACAGGGTTGAGGCTGGAACTTACAACAATAGGGTGTGGTATGAGTCACCAAATCCACACGAGCAACAAGACAATCTCCGAGACACGGCTCAGGTTCCCCCAGCTGCTCCACATGTCATTCTTCTTGTCACTCCATGAGTCGTTGTGTATGCTTATCATGATGAAGAACCTACCAACGTGCTGGTGGTTAGGTATCCCCATCAAGATAGGAACCCAAACCTGAATGATCCAATGATGGCACTCATTACCCATCTTGAGGTGTTGGAGACATGATATGTGGAATCTCGCTGTTGACGCTCCCTTCCATCACAGAGTTTAATGAATGAAAAGGGAAATACCTTAAACACATAGTGAATCATCCTTTGAAGAAACATAAAAAATCAACAAAGGCATGAACATAGATTTCTTTAAGCATGGGTTGCGAAAGTTCCAAGATTGTTGTACAGGTATACCTGCATGCCAAATATTGGGTGTGCAGGTGACATGTGCGCCCTATTTGATTCTCGCCAAAGGTCTTTAGCAGCCTATAAATACCCCATGTGGGCCACCCATTTCAGAGACATGAAAAATTCCAAAAGTCAAATTTATGATCACGGCGCCCTAGTCTCTACTTGAAGTCTTCCGAACACTTCTAAGGTAATTTCTTACCTAGAATGGAAGATCTAAAGAGGGGGGAAAAGGATTAAGTGTTGGAATTCACCAACACTTGCGCGCCTAAGTGTCTAACCGTTAAGGGAAAATAGACATACTTGTGTGTCACCTTATCCCTTCAACAGAACTTTCGTTCCACACTTTTGGAAGCCTCTAGGGATAATACTAAAGGCATTAGCCAAGCCTCTCCCATATATTACCCTATGGGTTGACCATCGTGAATGTACACATGTATCACTCAAGTATACTTGCATGACCGATACTTACACGCCCCAAAAATACTTGTGTGCCTGCCTCTTTTTGGGTGCCTCTCCTACCTATTCAAATATTTTTTAAAATCCACCTCTCCTATTCATTATTTATCCTTCAAAATCCTCTTCAAAGCTACTTTTTGCATGGTTATTTTATTAGCTCCCTTATCTGAAAGTAATTCTATGGAATATCTCTCAAAATCTAGTGATTTACATATCTTTATGTCACTATGGTTAGATATTTCATTCATTCAACCTCATCCTTTAAGATGAGTAGATCATTAATATGGGAATCCTCTTTACGAGTAAGCCCCAAGTTCCCTAATCTTGGCCTCCTTTTTAGGAATAAGCCCCAGATCAGAATTCCCGAAACCTGGGCTTCCTTTTCAGGAGTAATCCCCAGTCCATGTTCCCTTAAAATGGGCATCCTATTTAGGATTAATACCCAATCATAATTTCCCTTAACTTGGGATTCCTTTTTGGGAGTAATCCCCAGTTCTCAAGTCCCTTTAACCTGAGCATCCTTTTTAGGAATAAGCCCCAATCAGAAGTCCCCTCTAATTTGGGAATCCTTCTCAGTATTAAGTCCTAAGTTAAGTATCCAAATCTCTATAAAGCACATATACTTTTATGGACCTTGTTACCTGGCTTCTTCCCTGAAGTATGTCTCGATCTTCATCTTTCTGAGTAGTCACACATATGTAAGCCCCACATAATTCCTTGTGACTTCATCTTTTGTGGCACAAATTGTTAGGTTTACTGATACCTCTTGTTTCTCACACCGAGCATGAATCACATGAGATTAGAGTGTAAAAGTAACTGCGCCACATCTCTTCAGGCAATTAATCATATGTAAGCCCCACAATTCGTAACCGAACTATGTGGACATTGATCTCTACAATAAAATTAGAGTACGTAGGAAGCCTTTCTACGGTTCAAGCCTACCATCCATTAATTCTCATCTATCCCATATGACATTAACCTATATCTTAATTCTCGAACAACGTGGGTTTTGATTCCTTTTCTAAACAAGGATACGTAGGTCGCCCATCTGTGGGTATGATCCCAACACTGAAATAATCCATGTCCTTTTGAATGACAATAAACTTCAAGTGCCCCACTGAGTGGCTTTAAAACTAGTATGGTTATCATAATGACCATGATATCTTTATATAATGTGTTAAAGGATACCATTGACTAAGAATCTCTAACAAATAAAGATGATTCTATATCGATGAAGAAACTCAAATACATATAAAATATTCTCTAAATCTCATACATATTAATCATTGACTGTCAGATCTTAAGGAAAGCTCATTTTTATGCTTGGTAATGTAATAAGGATTCATGAACACAACTTAAATCTATAAAGAGAGTCCCAGAGTAGAAAATAATTCCCCCCAAAAAGGTGTGATGAGTCTGACTTCCCATCCTCTCAACCAATGAAAATTATTAAGCCTCATCGATCTACAAATAATGAGCACCTACCTTTGGAAAGTGGATCCAAATGGAAATAGAATCATTGGATATTTCTAGTTCTATGAAAAAACCTATTAGAAACTGATTGGAATGTTTGAACCTTAAGTAAACAAGGTCATCCCCATTTCTAGAGGAAACAAAAAAATGGTGAACCCGACATGAATCCTTAACCAAGTTAAATGATGTTTTACTTATTTGTTAGGCCCATATTTTACATAATGTGACGGCCATCAAAGAAATCAATAACATATGTGCTCATACAAAAGATGTAGTGTCCAAAATTATCTTTATTATGTCTATTATATCAAACATGCACTCATTTTTAAGATCTATCTGTGTTACAAAAATTTCTTCACTATGGTTCACACCTCTGAATGCATATACTATTACTCCTGTTAGATCCTCGTCTACTCTGAGGACGATGTCACCTACTCAGCGTCTTCAATGATGGGTTTCAAATGCATTGGTTAAGTAATACCGTCGACACAATACTATTCCGACTCTGGAGGCTTCTCGACAAGCCCTCAAAGTAAATAACTCCCCCTGGTTGTCCGGACCGCGATGACAAGTGATCATGAAACATGTAGTGCTAACCACCGTCTCCAACAGTTTCAGATTGTTATCCCCAGAATGCAACAACTAGTCCCTCCCATATTATAGGGAGGTGAATGAAGAGGTCACTCAAGGCCTTAGTTTAAGAAATAAGGATTCCTTCCTGAGGGCTCCCATCAAAAATCGCCGACAGACTCGTGCGGCAGTGTGCCCTCAACTTGATGAGGGTATCACCTTTAGGGGTTCGGCTCATGTTCCTCAGACCCGAGCACGCAAGAAGAACCGCCAGAGGTGAAATTTGGCCAACAAGGAGTAGGTTCTAATTTTTCCCCCTGAGAATTCCATAAACCTAACTTGATGACAAGAAATGATCAGGCACATACATCCGTCCGTTCTAATCCCGTTGTCCAGTAGACTCATCTGGCAGCAACCCAATAATCCCATCAGGAAATTCGGGTGGAGTATTATAGGCAGGCTTATACACCTATTTATAATTTATCAAACTGTCATCAGGCTCGTATGACTACACCCAAAGAAGGTCTCCAATATAATATGGTGGCAATTGATAAGGAGGCACATACACCTATTTACAATCAACAATTCTGTCAGCAGTCTCTTCTTCCAGTATAGAAGGAAATTCGTCAACCATACATGAAGAAGAATACACAAAAGGCACATACACCTGCCAATGTTAATCAAGCCTACCAACAGTCTCATTTCGTTGCATGCAGAGAATTCAGTCTGAAATCCCTGATGATAAAATTGGAGTATAATCAACTCTCTTCCCCCAAACATGAGTACTGTCAGAATTCACTGACAGGAAAAGGAGGGAATTAGTCGAAACACACACCTACTCCAAGCACAGAATGGATGTATATTCCTGTTTCGGTAGCTGAAGTCACCATACACATTCTGACGATGGTAAAAGAGCAGAACAAAATCCCTGCTCATATTCTGGATGCCTGCCAGAATATTATAACAGATTTAGTAGAATCACAGGGAAAGAAATGAAAATATGTCCCTACCAGGGGAGTGACACATCAACAGATCACTCCGGAATTGATACACACCTCTGTTCCAGTCCAAGAGGGTTGTGTGGCATACTCCCCCATATCATATGGACAATCGAGTCAGGCACATACACCTGATTTGAATGGAGATAATCAGCCTAACCTAACTATTTCTCCTGAGCAGGCACATACACCTACCCATAATAACCACTTTCGTCAACAAGTGGTTCCTAAAGCGAGTAAGAAGGCATCTAAGAAGAAGACTCGTTCAGTACAGTCAAGAAATAAAGATCCAATTTGTAATATGGCCTTGCTCGATGCTGGAGTTCTTGAAGACCTCAGATAATTATCTGTTGGAACTAGAGATTCTACTCTCTCATTTACCAATAGTGGGAACATTAATTCCGAAGGTCTCCATCAGACACTTCCTCATGAATGCTTGCTTCATGACAGTTCGGTCGATCTCTAAGTATCATCTTCATATGAGAGTCACGATAACCCTCTATGTGGCAAGAAGATCATGGAGTATAATGTTTCATATTTTGCTGTAACCCACCATGGTGGTCCTCCCCATGATGATGAATTTAGCTACAAAAGTTCTCTTTGCAGTAGTAATTCACATTGCCTGTAAAATTTATCAAAGGATAATGTTGTAATGAGAAAGCCCTCTTATCTTGAGGCACTTGTAAATGTAAATCCAGTCATCTCTAATGCTTTACCAATAGTAGGTGAAATACTTTTCAACCAGAAGATAGCCCAGGGTGTAGGTCATTCTCCGAACCACCCCTGATTCATGCATCTTCTAATTTGGTAAATGAATTCTCTACCAATATTGTTGAATCTGATGAAACAACAAAGAAGAACCAGCTTTGGTCTAAACAAGTAGAATAAGCTTCATCAAATGATAAGGATGTAATGATGAATATGAGAAAAAAACCGGGGAAAGGTGAAGTACCAGTCATGTTTTGGCCTTTGGATAACTCTCAGTATGACATTCTAGAAATGTTGGGGGAATATTGTATTCACAATATTCGTCTCAACATGTGGAAAACTCTTTGTCAATTGAAAAATAAAATATTATCTTATGATGAGTATGAAAATCATATCAAGATAATAGAAGGGTTACAACACCAAATTGATTTGGCATCTCTCTCAGTTTCTCGATATCTAAAGGCTGAAAAGCAATAGAGATCCTTTCAGCGTTCATGCCTTGGCGCACTAAAAAGGTTGCTCCAGGTAATTGCCAATGTCCCATCTGGTATTCATATCAGGGGATGGGGTGTTCATGGAGCACTGCATTTTATTATACTCTCCAGCTAACAAATTCTGCCATAAATGGTCTCATGCAAGGTTATTTCCCAGGGCCGGCCACAGCCAATTGGTTTTGTTTGTAATCAAAGGCTTGCTAAAGAACATGCCTCAACTAGTTCTTCCCAGAATCAGGAATATAGAGAATAAGTTGTCGAATTACTCTTGCATCAATCAAACGAGAATATCGAATAGTCTTCTCATTTAGAGCATGCACATCATCAAGTGACAGAAGTGTCAGAAATAATCCAACGGTTTTTTGAGCCAGGTGATTGGAGTGGATGTAGGTTGATGCATCCAGCCAATTTTCGGACTACAGTTCTCAAGATTAGGAGAGCTTTTAAGAAAGTCTCAGATGTAGCATCTCAAGAACCACCCCATCTTTTTAGACTGGGGACTCTTTTAGCCCAACCCTCGGAATCAACAAATAGGATTCAAGGAGTTGAGCAGGAATAGCAGGAACAACCCCAGTCCACCGGACTAGGGACTTTTTCAAATCCTCAATCTTTTCCTCAGTGGAAGTCAGTATTCTATCGATTGGTGAAGAAACCCCAAGAGGAACGAAGAGCCGAATTATTAGGATAGTCCCACCAAATTATGGTTTATCAAGAAGTTCCTAATGGGTCAACTCAACAAAATGCAATGTCTCATCAAGGACATGGAAGAAGACAATATCACAAAAATTCCGATAGAAGAGATGCAATTCGTTATGCATCAATAAATGTCATCAATGCTATTGTTGGTGATCCTCCATAACATGAGGCTCAGTCAAAGGGATTAGATGAGGAAAATCATTCTCAAGAGGCTATGCGAACAGAGGAAAATGAAGAAGGTGTGCATATAAGAAATCAAAGGATTGCCCAGAATTTAGGTATTCCTTCAAATAACCAACTTCCCCCTCTACAAAAGGCATCCAACAAGGGGAAGGGAAAGAATCAGGTTACATTTCATTCTTCCTCCGGAGAAGGCCAATAACTATCACTAGAGAAATGGTTCGCACAACATGAGGATGAAATGATGGAATTAAGAAGGTTGAATTCCAAACTACTTCAAGGTAGTCTTCCTCCTAAGCGTGATGGGGTCAGTCGGCCAAGGGATTTTGTTGCAGCTACTGAGATGGATCAAGAGTATCCTCCCTTACCAGTACACCCTCAGAGGTCTAATCTTATGGTTCATGCACAACAACAATCGGCGGTGCTACCCTCAGTTGCAGTACCAGCCACCACAACTATCCAAGCTCCAGTTATTACACCTGCTCAGGTCCATGCTCATCCAGATGTTTCTCAAAAGTTAATGACTACCATTGAGTCATTAATAGCTCAGTTAGAATCTATGAAGGGAAAGCATGCACATGTTCAACCGGAAAAGAGAGCTTACCCTAAATAGGTTGATGCAATTCCTCCCCCATCGAATTTTTCAACTACCACATTCCCAATCATTAATGGTTCGGGAGACCCAGATCAACACTTAACACATTTTGTTTCTCGTTGAGATCTTATGATGGTAACTCCTCAGCAACAAGAAGTAGTTAAGCTAAGGTCTTTTGTACATTCATTACAAGGGCCTTCTTTTTTCTGGTATACAATCTTGCAGTCCCAGTAAATTAACGGTTGGGAGGATCTCTGTCAATGATTCCTTCTTCAATTCAGCTCAACTTTTCGAAAGAAAATAGTTTTTTATCTTACAAATTTTATGCAATGTGAGAATTAAAGGGTTTTAGATTTCATTGCTCGCTGGAATGGATTAACATATTTCTTAAGCATAGAACTCCCTCAAGAAGGGTTCTTGCCAATTTGTGTGGCAAATTTGTGTGATGAGTTACGCACACCGTTGATCCCTGTGAATCCCACAGGAGGGTTTCAAGGCCTTACATCGATCGCTCAGCAGATCGAAGACTCTCTTACAAAGACTAAGGATAATACTCGTGTAATTCCATCAGATCCAGGAAAGAGAATGGGTAAAACAGAGACTGCTACAGTTACACTTAATCAAACACATGTACCTGCATCTACTTCAAAACCTTCATCTTATAGAAGGGATCCACCTTTTGAGTGTCAACAACAGAGGCTGTTTTTTCAATATGATCAAATAGATCAAAGATAGAAAAAAATTAGGAGTTAAGGAGAAATGTTTATTATTTTTGAAATGAACAAGTTCCTGGTTACTTCATTTCGGCTCTGGAAAATAATTTGATTCATTTTACAAGGCCCAAAAGGCCAAACAAGGAAGGAGGTGAAGACCGTGCAAACTATTTCCCTTTTAATCAGATGATGGGGCATCCCATTCAGGAGTGTTTTGTCTTCAAGGACCTCCTACAAAAGATGGTGGATTTGGGACAAGTCAAACTGAAAGGTTCTTCAGCTCAGGTAGAATGTGTCACTGCTACAAATCCAGAGGAAGAAGGAGAGTGGAAAGAAGTCAAAAGAAAAAATGAAAAAAAATATGATGATTGGATGGTCAAAAAAATAATCAACCGAACTCATGTCATTTTATGGATGCAATTGAAGAAACCAATTTTTTCTTCTACTATGAATGCCACACCAAAACCTCCTTCAGCAAAAGAATATTTTTCAATGAAACGACATAATTCAAAGAAAGAGGAATAGTCAGAAGAAGATGAAATCGTGTCAAATCCCAAGTTATCTTTGACTCTGGAAGATTTTATGCCATCTACTTCAAAGCCACGGGCACTTCCCCACAAAATGGTACAACCTAAATTGGATAATCAGACAACGTCTTTATCATATGAAGATTTGATCATTGATTCTGTTGACATGATTCACTTAACAGATCCTTATGCTAGTCACAATTTCGATCTGGATGAGCCTGAGTTCCATGTATCAAACAGAGGAATTAGAGGGAGTTCCAGAGGTCTGGGATACAGAGGAAGACAAGGATATTGCAGAAACCACTATTCTAATTCTACCCCTTCTAGAACTATGTATGCAGTAGAAATGTGTTGTAGATACCTTCATCGGGCTCAACATGAACAATCATGTACTTCTACGCAAGGAAGATTCAGTCCTGGTGCAGTTATTTTAGAGGATCTATTAGAGGTTACACCCTCTTCCTCTTATCAATTAAACAGACCTAGTTGGTCTAATCTTCTAAATCCCGGAGTATTTTCAACTCCTACCCCAATACAAGAAGCATATTCTTCTAAAGAATCAACTTCTAAGGAAACTATAAAAGAACATGTTCATGTTGGAAAATGCAGACATTTGGAAAACAATTATGATGTCTTGAAACATTTGGCCCAATTACTAGCCATGTTATTAATTTTGGATTCCATGAATCTATCCAAGGATATTTGGGAGGAACTCTTTGAGGCTTTGTCAAGTCCTCAGGAGTTCGAAACTGAAATTGTTGCAGCTGAAGTCTACCATGTAAAGAATGATCCTGCAGAATTCCATGCAGTGATATCTTTTACAGATAAAGATGAAGTTGATGTTGTGCATGGAAATATTAAAACATTGTATTTATCTGGAAAGGTCAATGATGCAGACATCTGAAGAGATTTCATTGATAATGGTTCAAGAGTCAACCTCATCCCCATTCATACACTTCATCGATTTGACCTCACCAAATATGATTTATATCCTTCTACTCTTATATTTCAAGGATATTCTAAAAATGAACAAGAACCTCTGGGCGAGATCACACACAGAACTCAGCTGGGAGATCTTGTATCCAATTCAGATTTAATGGTTGTTCGACATGAAAAATCCTTCAATATTTTTCTTGGAAGACCATGGTAACATCAACATGCGGCTATCCATTCTTCATACCATCAATGTCTCAAATATTGTTTCAATGGTCAAAATGGGACATTGTACGGTGATAAATCCCCATTCAAAACATGTGAGTCTCAATGCATTGAGCTGGAATTCTATCACAAGGAAAAGAAGGATAAATCCAAGAAAAAGGAGGTCACCAAAATTAATGCTCCATATGGTTTGGAAAAGATTCTAGTAAACCCATTCACACATGTGAGTATAGATTATGTGTTGCCTATCACTCAAATTGAGAGGATAGACCCGAATCCAAAGACTCTTATAGAAACTTCCATAATGTCAATTACGACAATCAAGCCAGATAACATGGGTGAAATTGGTGATTTACCGAGCAATGATGAATGCCCAAATGGATATTTCTTCATTTCATCTACTAAAATAAATCCACTCTATACTTCCCCAACCATGCAAGAAGACATTATAGTAGTGTCATAGGAGAACGATGATGTCGATTCTCAATCCATCATATCCTATTTATTACCCATGGAAGACCCTTAATCATCAATAGGATCAGAAATGGAAGCTTCTTCCTCAAGAAGTTAAAATTTTAACAACTCTCCTGAGCATGGAAATTCTACTTCATCATCTACTATGAAAGTTGTAACAAAAGAGATAACATGTGTTGAAGAAGAAGAGGAAGATCTCAGGGATTCTCTTCTATCTTTTGAAGAGGGTATCTCTAGCATTGTGGATGAACTCAGAGAAATAAATCAGGGTATAAAAGAAGATCCATGCCCCACTTTAATTAGTGTAGCCACGACTCCTGAAGAGAAAGAGATGTATATTCATTTTTAAAGAAAAATCAAGATATATTTTCCTGGAACTATACAAGAAATTTCAGGGCATGATCCTAATTTTGCTAATCATCATTTGGGTTTTCCAGAAGAACATCGAGGATTCAAGCAAGCCACAAGAAGAACACACCCAACTTATGCTTCTAGAATTGAAGCTGAAGTTAATAAGATTATCAAAGATAACTTCGTCAGAGAAGTTTAATATTGCAAATTGTTGGCTAATATTTTCCCTATGAAAAAGAAGAATGGAAAAATTAGAGATTTCATTAATTTTAGAGATCTTAATCATCATTTTACAAAGGATGATTTTCCAGTTCCGATTATAGAACTGTTGATTGATGCAACAGCTGGATTTGAAGCACTTTATTTCATGTATGGTTATTCTGGGTATAATCAAATCCGAATGGATCTAGAAGATGAAGAATATACAGCTTTCAAATCCCCTCAGGGTGTGTTTTTCTATCGGGTAATGCCCTTTGGCCTGAAGAATGCAAGCGCAACATATCTGCATGCCATGCATTGTATCTTCAAAGCCTTTTAGGGAAATTTGTTGAATTTTATGTGGACTATTTGGTGGTTAAATCCAAGCAATGTTTTAATCACTTGGCTGATTTGGTAGTTATATTCCACAAACTTTGACAACACAATTTGAAGATGAACCCCTTGAAATGTTCTTTTGGGGTAACCTCAAGAACATTTCTCATATTTTTTGTACGTCATCGTGGTATTGAAGTTGATCTTGAGAAGAAAATTTCAATACTTGGTATGTCACCTCCTTGAAATCTGAAATAATTGAGAGTTTTTCAAGACACTTGGACTATATTCGGCGTTTCATCACCAATATGGCAGGAAAATGTTTACACTTTACCAAATTGACGAAGAAGGGAGTCACTTACCAGTTGACTAAAAAATGTCAAGAAGCATTCAATATTCTCATGAAATATCTCATGAGTCCACTGGTATTAATGCCACCTGTTTAAGGAAGACCACTTATTCTTTTTGTGATAGATTTAAAGTGATCATTAGGTTCCTTCCTTTCCCTGAAGAATGATGCTGGAAATAAAAACAACCTTTACTATCTCAGTCAGACTATGCTTGAAGTAGAAACCCGATATTCAAGTATTGAAAAGTGCTACCTAGAGTTAATCTTTGCAGTTCAGAAATTGGGACAACACTAGCAACATCATGAGGTCCAATTGGTATCTCGCAATAACCCTCTCAAATTCATCCCAAGTTGTCCAATGGTTACAGGACGTCTGGCAATGTGGACAGTTATTTTGCAGTAATTTGATATCCAGTATGTGTCTCAAAAGGGAATAAAGGGCCAAGCTCTGGCTGATTTCCTTGCTGAACATCCTTCTGTAGAATATACATCTTTAAATACTGATCTTCCTGATGAGGAAGTCCTATTTATTCAAGATAATCTACAAACATGGTAAATGTACTTTGATGGTGCTTCCAGAAGTCGAACAGGGAAGAAAATGGAAGATCCTATATTCAACAAAGTTGGGTTAGGAATTGTGCTTATTTCCCCAGAAAAGGCAATGCTACCCTATTCCTTCTTATTGAATGAAGACGGTATAAATAATGAAGCAGAATATCAAGCTCTCATCGCAGGATTGGAGTTGGCGCTTCAGTCATAAGTGAATCACTTAAAGGTGAAAGGTGATTCAGACCTAGTAATCAAACAAGTCAATGGGGATTATGCCACTAGAAGAGAAGAGTTAATCCCTTTTTATGATTATGTTAGAGAGTTAATGGCGGAATTTCCTTCGGAACTGGCATTTTCTTATGTCCCGCGATCTCAAAATTCCCAAGCTGATGCACTGGCTAATATTGCCACAGCTCTAGAAGATCCAAATCGGGACATGAAAATCATCAGTATTTCCCACCGTCGTAAAATCTAACCTTATGTTCAAACCAGAACCGAGGAAATCAATAAAATTATTCCCATTTTTGAACCATATGGTCATACTATGGGATGGATGACACCTATCAGGGAATATCTTCAAAATGGGATACTCCCACCTGATAGAGCCGAGAAAGAACAAATCTGACAGCGTGTGGTCAATTTTACTCTTTATGATAGACCAGATCACCTAGAAAAAATTCTCTACAAAAGTGGTTTTGATGGAATTCTCTTCAGATGCATTGATGGTGAAGAGACAATGGCTGTCATGAAAGAAGTGTATGTAGGATTTTGTAGCGCCCACCATTCTAGACATAGACTGTCTGATCATATTCGAAGTCTTGGATACTTTTGGCCTTCAATGATACAAGATTGTGTTGATTTCACCATGAAGTGTCATTCATTCCAAGTACATGCTATCTTCATTAATCAACCCCCAGATTTTCTTCATACAACTAAATACTCATGGCCATTTTCCATATGGGGAAAGGATGTAGTAGGACCTTACCCTGCGGCCACATCTAAGTAGTTTAATTATATTCTTACCACTACTGACTTCTTTTCCAATTGGGCAGAGGCCATACCTCTCAATGAAGTTAGTTCTAAAAGCATTATTAGCGTCATCAAGTCTAACATCATTACCAAATTTGGTGTCCCTCGTACCATATTGACAGACAATGGCACCAACTTCTGTTCATCGGAGGTAAGAATGTTGTATCAAGAATACAACATCAAATCCAACCATTCATCTCGGTATAATGCAACGGCCAATGGAAAAATAGAATCCTTCAACAAAACTCTTTCAAACATACTACAAAAGATGGTAGATAAAGATAAGAAATCATGGCGTGATAAACTCTTTCATTCTTTATGGGCTTATCGGACCACCACCCGCACTACAACATGGTCAACTCGATATTAATTGGTATATGGAATGGAAGAAGTCTTTCCCATTGAGGTTCAATTAACCTCGCTCAGAGTAGCCATTTGTGATTAGTCATCTACAGAGGAACAGTCTCAAAAGCGATTGGATGAATTGGAATGATTAGATGGAAAAAGTTTGTGCACTATGCACCACTTGGAAGTCTATCAGAATCAAATAGCATGAACTTTCAACAAAATAGTTTGTCTTTATTCACTCATTTAGGGATAATTGGTATTGGTTCTCAGAACTCCAATGATACCAGGAAAGAAATCTCCCAAGCTTGAACCAAAGTGTGAAGGACCTTACTCAATACATAAGGTCTACTCAATTGGAGATTATTATTCAATCTCAATGGATAGAGAACTCATCACAACTCCAACCAATGCCAGATTTCTGAAAAAGTATTTTGTGTAACACAAATACTCTTATGTCCAGCATGACATTAAACTGCATAACCGACGTCCTAACTACACAATGCTAAACTGTGCATCACTCATCCAACATGACATTAAACTGTATTTCCCCCCTTATGTCCAACATGACGTTAAAACTGTGTCATCCAACATGACGTTATACTGTGAAAAAGTCCCTAATACATCCAACATGACATTAAACTGTGTCCCCAGTGTCTTCACTACAAGAAATTAAACTGAATAGTCCCTTATATGTCCTAAATGACATTAAATTGAGCATCGTTAGGGTTGATTGTTACCACTTGTTTCTCACAATGAGTATGACTCATGTGAGCTTAGAGTAAAATTCAACCATAACACCCTTTCTGGGCCGCTAACCATGTGTAAGTCCCTATATCATTTTTTTAGATCGTTGTCCTCAAGAACAACATGATCATCAATTCATTCTTTAATTGAACTACGCAGACTTTGATCCTTGCCTTCTAGGCTGGGTACGTAGGTAACCTCCTGAGGTTCCAGCCCAAAACCAATCTCTTGACATTAGTTCACCTCTATCTCATACGATGTTGGTTCGTGAAGCCACCCCCAGAACCAATATTTTTTACAGTGGTTCACCATCGTCCTTTCTATATGACGTTAAATTAATCACACTTTTTTTCCTATATGACAAAAAACTAAAACATTCTTTGACACCCTCACCTGAGAGGGAATCATTATTTACATTGATCTACAATCATGTTATATTCCAAAGACTACGTACATACATAGCAATGCACGAACCTTTAATCTTCGGTCAAACCCTCATTGTACTAAAGACACCATTCACCCTTCACTTATACGAACCAAATAAGTACAAAAGGTATTTCAAGAACAATGTGAGGCTTTATTTCCATCCTTATGGGATACATAAGAACATTCGAGCATCCCTCGAATCCAGTCCTAAGTCTTTAGGCCTAACCCCAAATTGCACTTTCAGTCTCTTGACTGAAAAGTCCTCTTGTGAAAACATGAATGTGGTATGAAAACCCTGGTCTTAATTCACATGAGGTTTATAAAACACACAGTGTGTATTCATTATTATGGTTCGAGCTCTACGACCCTAAACTATGATCTCCTACACTCTCTTCCCACATGATGTTAAACTATATTTCAAGAACTAAATTTCGCTTGATTCTCATCATAATGAGATATATAGTGAAGTCCAGTACGTCATTTCAGGAACCAACCATAATAAGAGTATAGTTAGAATTGGTCTGTGTATCTCTACATGTATTAAACAATGCCCATTTTCATGTGTCATAGTCCTAACCTAAATTACTTCCAGATCTCCACAAACCTTTTCTTGACTTCTGGTCACATAATGTTTGATACCCGGGAAGTCTTTTTTTTTTCTATACAGTATGTTCTCTTAGGAGGCCTTTCATAAGTTGTCTACATAACAGACCTGTCAACCGAAAGATTCTATTATTTGACTATGTGGCCAATGCCCTTAGGTGGACCTTCATAATTCAACCCCCTAACTGGTTTTTTAAATAATGGTAACATCATTCTTGTGATGAAAATCTCTTTTGTCCTTATTTGTCTTAAATGAAAATTTGTAGGGATCCACAAAAATCATCATCCTTAACATATTTTTCCCATACTTTTTTCATGATTTAAATGTATTTAAGTCTATGGTTTATATTTCCCTTCCTTATGTTTGGGTCATACCTTCATAGGAGTGACATTCATCCAATTATTTGATAATCATGATTGGAAATATCCTCTCTATATTCAAGTAACTCTCTCCATATAGCAGATTCTATGATTTGGAAAATTTGAATCTCCATAAACTTTCACTGGCATTTTAGCAATAGAAAAGATAAATTTCTTAAGGTTTTTTTGCTTGACTATGCATCATGTGCCCTTAGGTGGCCTTGGAAAAGTAATCTACATAACGGACCTGTCAACCAAAAGATGCTATTATTTGACTATGCAGCCAATGCCCTTAAGTGGCCCTGCATAATTCAACCCCCTAAAGGGTTTGTTAAATAATGGTAACTTCATTCTTGGTAGGGTACTTCTTCTAATTCCTTTTATCCCTTTTCTTTCATATCATTCCTTATATTCAAAATTTCTTAAACATGTTTTACATTTTTTACCTCATACATGAATATGGTAATATGTTTTGAGATAAAGTTTCAAGGAATTGAGTCAATTTTAATCCATTAGGTCAAAGATATTTCAACCTTAAACATTATCCTTTTTAATATCCAACGTGCATGACTTTAAACTTTTCAAAAAAGACAACTGAACTCTGAAAAAAAGTCAATTCCCAGCTCACTAAATGTACATTTTGTATGATTTAGGTAATATTTAGAAATAAAAAAATTCAATGTTTGTAGGGTTATTTTTTAATAATCCTAGAAAAAATCAAACTATGAGTGAAGATGAAATTGTTTTTCATTTGTTGCACAAGAGTTAGAAGGATATCCACAGATTGGATTATCTTCTCTTTTCTAAGAATTACAAGAGTCTATCAACATAACTCTTCATCTAATTTACAACATCTCGAGCTTCATCAGCAGCCACTTGAAGCTGATGAACTTGACCATCTTCACTCTTTTCAGCTTGATGGAGTTCTTTCTTGGCATCTGCAATGGATTTTATGCCATTTTTCTGAACTCCTTCTAGTGACTTGTTAAGTTGGTCAAGTTCCCCTCTAACAACATTGAACTGTTGCTGAAGTTGAATCTGCTGGGTGACTTTCCCTTTGATCTTATGTTTCAGCTCCTTCAATTTCGCAGCATGATCAGCCTCAGTTCAGGACACCACAGCCTCAAATTCATTGATATTGGCCAACAGCCTCACTCTGGTCAGGTCTTGACGGTACTTTTTCTCTTTCTCCCTTCTAAAGATGACTTTTTTCAATGCGGCATGGATGTCTTGATATCCAAAACCACCGACTCCCAACATGACGAATAGGGATGACAGTCGCGTGATCTTTGAAGACATCTCTTCTAGAGGCACTTCAGATATAATCTTACTTATGTTTTTCCATCCCTTGCGATGTGAAAATTAGAGTGCCTTTTGTACCTCCGGGTCTAATTCAACTTCACTATCACATGGTGGGATATAATCTGGGATTAATGAACTTAGAGAAGTGCCCTATTCTGATCCTTCCCCCTTGACACGTGTTACTTCACTTTCTATTATCGTTGGGACGTAGGTTGAGGCTTCACCTCCAGATCTAGCCACTGAAATTGGTGGCACTGCATAGTCAATCGAATGTTTTGGTTAGTTTCAAAGGATAATAGAAGTTTATTAAGTTGTCAAGTACGTCCAAAAATATTGTTATCTCTTACCCAATGGTAGATCAAAAGTAGGAGAAGACTCCTCCCCGTCTTTCCTAGCTTCAACAGGATTTTTAGGATGAGTCTAAAGAAGCTCTACCGAGTTCAGCTACACTTGAGCTAGTGTCCTTATAATAGTAGGGTTATCCATACCCCCTTCAGGAATTGGCAGTTCAGAAGCTTTATCAGATGGAACTGCAAATTTTTAACCAATCATGGTTAGAGATGTGATAAGAAGTTATTTTTTTAGGACGAAGGATAACACTCGCGTCCAAAATATTCTAAATTACATGGTAATTTAACATGATCCAAAATGTTTTCAAAATATGTGCTAAGTTTCATCATTTAATCCAATGATATCTCAGATCCATAGTTAGTCTCACCAGTGGGAGCATTTGATGTGTCTTCTTTGCGACCTTCATCTTGCGACCTCTGGCCCCGGACAGCTTCTTCTGATAAAATTATGGCATTAGTTGCAGTGGGCATCAAATGCTCTGGTGTAGGGGTTGAACCAAAAGTATCACACAATGGAAGTCAGTTGATATTTTCATTTCAACATCTTATGATGTATTGTTAATTTACCAGAAGCAGTCTCTTCTCTCTTGCAGTAGCAACAAGAGTGGTACTGGGAACAGACACTGGTTCTCCTTCAAGAGTATCCAAGTCAGCATGAACTTGTGATTGATCACTAGCACCTGCTGTCATCCTCAAAGGAGGGCCATCCCTCTTCCTCAAAGGGGAAATTGAAGAATCCCCTGCAATCCCAAGAAGTATGAGGAATCTTTCATGGGTTAATACTCGTGACTATCTGAAGGACTTACCACTACTGATAAAACGTTTAGTTGTCGACTTCTTCCTTCGAAGTCTTTGTTTCTTCAGCTTTTTGGGAGGGATGACATCATCATCTCCAAATACAGGAATTGGGGAATGAAAAGCCATGTATAACTCATCCTCCATGGCCTGCTGGCCGGAGATACCTCGCCTGGCTCGCGAGGAGATTCATTAGCCCTGATGGTAGTACCACCAGGGATATACGGTGGTGAAGGAACCTCAGCAGTTCCTTTCTTTGCAAGCTTCAGGATGAAGAAAGTAATTTCCTTGAGTAACAAAGCTTTAAATGGAATCATGTTACAAAAAAATAAGGAAAGAGACTTACATCTTCAGGAGCCACATAATCGTGTCACTCCTCATCTCCAGAAGCACCGGTCCCCTTAGTGGTTCCACGATCTATCATTTCCTTCACCTGCTAGGTGACCGAAATGGAATCATCAGTGGAATATATTAGCATCTCCAACTATCTGATGTAAGCCTGTACTTCATCGGGGTTATCCTCAAAACAGATATCAGTAGAGGCCCAAAGTTTCCCAATTCCAGGGATGTGTAACCCCTCGCACAGATCCAGCCAGGTGGTTTCAACATCTCAATATAAACTCTGCCATGTCTGGATAACCTCTGGTCATAGATATCCAGTGTGTGTAAAAGAAGGCTGGAAGGAGGGTCCTACAATCTTGGACTTCAACTTCTTCCCAGCTTCTGCAAATACAGATAGATAATAAAAAATTCAGACTTGTTGCTTTATAAAGTAATGGCGATTAAATTTCCTCAATGAAGTAACTCACTAGGAGTCAATGGATTGGGACTATATATTCTGACAGGAGGATTATATCTGGCATGATGCCACTTTTCCGCATGTTGTGCCTCATCATCCCCATATTAGGAATCCGTCGAGTCAGCCCTAGGTGAGGAACCTGGTGAATCAGCTCTAGGTGGGGAATAGTCACCTTCCAGATGAAGGGTTTCTTTCTCTACTTATCATTTCTTTTTTCCCACCTTATAAACCGGATGATTCAGTACCCCTTCAGGGTATGATGTTATCCAGTTCTCGGCATACCATGTAGTCAAGTTACTCACCGCTTTAGAAACTGGTAGATTAACACTGCCCCGGTCTTCTCCATAGATGTCAGCAACCATTGTTGTCGGGAAACCATAGGATGATTCTCTGACCTGACGTGCATAGGAGGGGATACAATAGTATGCTGTAGACACTTTAATTGGCATGCAAATCTGTATGGATCATAGGCCTCGCATATAATCTCTCTGTCAATCCTGGTAGCCAGTACACCATCTCTGCAAGCCAACATGTATGACCTCAGTTCTAGGCTGGATATTCCATAATCAACAAACCGCCCAGTTGGTGGGTTTCCATCAGGAATGAAATTGAATTCCTTGAACATGCTCAGCCTCACCTTCATATCCTAGATTTTGAGAGCTAACAAAGAAACTCCAGAAAATGCCGCCACTGATGGCCTGAAAGAGCATCCAGGAACCTGTACTCCGTTCTGTACAACATATTTCTTGAAATGAGGGGTGATCCATCCCAAAAAAACATAGAATGGTCCCACTATTTTCAAAGGAGACTTACCCATAAATACATGGAGTATTCTCTTGTGAATTTTCTCCAAAAATGGTGGTCACCAACCCAACCATTTTATTCTCAGAAAACTTAGATGCCACAACAAAGGTCCCTGGACTGACGCCTCCCTTCTAATCCCTGATTTGAAAAATATAAACACTGAGCCACAAGGCTTATATCCCCACCATACGGGTCTTTTTTGGTATTCTCTTATCCACTTCATACCCCCACTTATCAAATTATCCTGCTTCTAGAGTCAGCCAGAATGTGCCAGAATCACCCCTCTTCTCTATTCTAGGGTAAATAGTAGGATGAGTACAGTTGGGCCACTCCCCCTCCTTCCTGGTAAAAAATATATCCATCCACTCCTCTGGATGAATTTCTTTTCAAGAATGAGTTTTAGAGGTCTTTGAGTTCTTAAGCTTGTAGAAATTTTTCAATAACTCCCGAGAAAAAGTCGTAGTCTTCTCCGAAGCATTCCAAGTCACCTTGGGGGGGATGAATTCATCATACATATCACTCAAAAAATGGAGCCACCGAGATCTGGTAGGCATCCCACAAATTCATTTCAACTTCTCCATTAGTCAGATAGAAGGAATTGGTTTCTAGGCTCCAGCGGCTGATTAGTTCCGGCACAAAGTCATCATTCCTGTAGACATACGTCTGCCCAGCCCAGACAGCTTCATATATTGCCGATCCTTTCAGATCCTCAACAATATTTGCACAATTTTGTCGCACCCAATATGCCAACATCCAAGTTGGCTTCACACCTCCTCCATGACGAAAGAACCAACTCTTCTTCCAGCCTTTGGATTGATCCATCTGAGAATTTCGGAAGATTGAAGGATAACAATGTGGTTGCAGCTTGGGCTTGTGAGGATTCAGATCTGGGGCACAAGGGCTATGATGCATTTTGTAGGCCTTCTCCACTGTTCTAGTATTTATAAATGATTCTCCCATTGAGATATTTGTTGAAGAAAAATTGGTGTAAGTCTGAAACCAATAATGCAGAAGATATTTCTTTGCCTCTGGAATCTTGACTTCTTGCAGATGACCATGGCCATAGAGAGGCATGTAGATGCTCTATGGGAAATTAAGATGATACTTCTTCAAGTACATGGCCAAATCTGGGAGAGTTCTGTTTCACATGTCATAGTAATCATGGCCAACAATGTTCATCATATCATTAATTCGCTTGCTAGCCAGTTCATCAGCCATTCAAATTCTTCTAGGATCCATTTAACCAGCACAAAGGTCGAATAATTAAATCTTAAGTAAGTTGGTTTTTCATAAAATTTTTTAAGAAAAAAATATAAAAAATTACCATGGCATTAAGGTGAACATGTCCAAAATTGGCACGCAAGTGTAACTGTGTTGCGCAAGTTTTAGCGTGCAGGTATAACCACGCAGGTCCAAATACCTCTGCAGAAGCGCGACATGAACAGAATCAATGAAACCATGGAAAATCAGCAACCTGTGCGACGAGAGAAACCTGTGTGGCGAGATCTCAGATGCATTCAATGTCGGGTGCTTTGTATAAGAATGCCATGCATATTTATAGGAAAGGCCATAGTTTTACGCACTGAGGCCTCCACCGCTCGCACCTGCGCGCCACTACCTACGCGCTCAAAACATGTGCGCTGTTCTTCCTTGGTTCTCTCCTTTACCTCAGAGTTAAATCCTCCTTTCTTTCAGATCCAACTCTAAGGGGGGATTTTTGTAGATACTCCTTTATGTCATAGAGTCTAATGAACGAAACGAGAAATACCTTAAACACAAAGTGATTCATCCTTTGAAGAAACATCAAAAATTGACAAAGGCATGAACATATATTTCTTTATGTATGGGCCAAAAAAGTTCCAAGATGGTCACGTAGGTATACCTGCGCGCCACATATTGGGAACGAAAGTGACTTGCGCACCCTATTTGATTTTCTCCCAAGGTCTTCACCAGCCTATAAATACCCCATGTGGGCCCCCCATTTTAGGGATGGGAAAAATTACAAAAGTCATATTTAACCTCCCGGTGCCCTAGTCTCTACTTGAAGTCTTCGGAACACTTCTAAGGTAATTTTGTACCTAGAATGTAAGATCTAAAGAGTGGGGACAAGGCCTAAGTGTTAGAATTCACCAACAATTGCACTCCTAAGTGTCTAACCCTTAAGGGAAAATGGACATACTTGTTCGCCGCCTTATCCCTACAACAGAACTTGTGTTCCACTCTTTTGGAATCCTCTAGGGATAATACTAAAGGCTTGAGCCAAGCCTCACCCAAGTATTAACCTATTGGTTAACCATCGCGCAAGTACACATGTGTCATGCATCTATAATTGTGCGACCAGTACTTGCGCACCCCAATAAGACTTGCATGCCTGCCTCTTTTTGGGTGCCTCTCCAACCTATTCAAATATTTTCTTCAAATCCACCTCTCCTCATCATGATTTAGCCTTCAAAACCCTCTTCAAAGCCGCTTTTGGCATGGTTATTTTGTTGGATTCCTTATCTGAAAGGAATTCTATGGAATATATCTCAAAACCTAGTTATTTACATATCTTTATGTCACTAAGGTTAGATATTTCATTCATTCAACCGCGTCCTTTAAGATGAAAAGATCTTTAATATGGGAATCCTTATTAGGAGTAAGCCCCAGGTTCCCTAATCTGGGACTCCTTTTCATGAATAAGGCCCAGATTACAATTCACCTAACCTGGGATTCCTTTTCAGGAGTAAGACCCAGTCCATGTTCCCTTAAAATGAGCATCGTCTTCAGGAGTATGCCCGGATCATAATTTTCCTTAACCTGGGATTCCTTTTCAGGAGTAATCCCCAATTTTAAAGTCCCTTTAACATGGGATTCCTTTTCAAGAATAACCCCCAATCATAGGTCCCCTCTAATTTTGGCATCCTTCTCAGGATTAAGTCCTAAGTTAAGTATCCAAATATCCATAAAGCACAAATACCTTTATGGACCTTGTTCTCAGGCTTCTTCCCTGATGTAAGTCCTGATCTTCATCTTTCTAGGCAGTCACATGTATGTAAGCCCCACATCATTCCTTGTGATTGCATCTTTTGTGGCACAAATCATTAGTTTTACTGATACCTCTTGTTTATCACACCGATCATGACTCACGTGAGCTTACAGTGTAAAAGTAACTGTGACACATCTCTTTAGGTAGTTAATCATACGTAATCCCCGCAATTATTAATTGAACTACATGGACTTTGATTTCTACCTTAAAAGTAGAGTACGTAGGAAGCCATTCTAAGGTTCAATCCTACCACCCATTAATTCTCATCTGTCCCATATGGCGTTAAACTATATCTTAATTCCTGAACTACGTGGGTTCTGATTCCTTTTCTAAACAAGGATACATAGGTAGCCCATCTGCAGGTATGATCCCAACTCTGAAATAATCCATGTCCTTCTGAATGAAAATAAACATCAAGTGCCCTACTGAGTGGCTTTAAAACTAGTATGGTTATCAAAATGACCAAGAGATCATTATATAATTTGTTGAAGGATACCATTGACTAAGAATCTCTAACAAATACAGATGATTCTCTATCGATGAAGAACCTCAAATACATATAAAATATTCTATAAATATCATACATATTAATCATTGATTATTAGATCATAAGGAAAGTTCATTTTCATACTTTGTAATGTAATAAGGATTCAATAACATAACTTAAATCTATAAAGAGAGTCCCGATGTAGACAATAATTCCCCCCAAAAAGGTGTGATGAGCCCGACCTCCCATCCTCTTGTCCAAGGAAAATTCTTAAGCCTCATTGATCCAAAAATAATGAGAACCTACCTTTGGAAAGTAGGTCCAAATGGATATAGAATCATTTGATGTTTCCGGTTCTACGAACTAACCCGTTAGAAACCTATTGGAATATTTGATCCTTAAGAAAACAAGGGCATGCCCATTCTCAAAGGAAACACCCACCTGATGGAAAGCCTTATCCGGTATGGGTGGATGATATGACATCACCCTCAAGTGTCATAAATCCCACCTTTTCCCCCTTCAACGGGACAGGGGACCCACCGCAACACCAAGACTACTTTACCTCAAGGCGTGGGCCCATGTTGGGAACTCCAGTGAAGCCGAAGGCCGCCGAACTCCAATGCTTCATACAAACATTATTGGGGTTGGGAATCATCTGGTATAACCAGCTCCCCATAGGATCAGTAGTTGGCTAGGAAGACCTCCATAGGCAATTTCTCTACCAGTTCAGTTCCACCACTTAGAGAACGTGTATCGAGGACCTCTTAAAGTGCAAGCAGAGGCATGATGAGCATGTTTCATACTTTTTCACTCGGTGGAAAGGGCCCACATACTCCCTTAACATGAAACTGACATAGGATAAACTGCTGACGATGTGAGTAGGTAATTTCAAGATAGAACGGGTCTCGTCTTTGATCACCTAGAACTACCTTGGGGATTCCAAGACTTCTCTGATAAGGTCCAGTTCCTAGAAGAAGCCTTGAAACATGCCAAACATGCATGTCCATTGCCTCCTACAATCCCTATTAGAAGGTCCACAAGGGCCAATCTCACTATAGTGGATCGAATAGGGGCCCCCAGGCAACTTGATTTGTTACAAGTGGAACCGCCTCCACAGCCTCGCAGAGGCCCTCCACCTTAGGCGGAGCCTCCGACCAAACAATGCCCACCTCTCAACTAGATGGTGCCCCCGCACAATGCATTGCCACAGTCTAGGTAGGATAACCAAGATCCACCTCCTCAACAGGCTCCTCCATCCCCTCATTAGGGTCATGCTCTAAGGACCCCCTTCCTGGACAAGAGGAACCAGACATACTCGTTCAACGAGGATCAAGTCCTTAGTTTTTTTTAAGTTCCTTAGAGGAGAGGATTGTATGTTTGCCTAAATTCAGGAGGCTAAAAGAGGAAAACCTCACTGATCATCCTAATTAATGCCCCTATCACTGGATCTTGGTAACACCCTAAAATAGTGATATGTTTTTAAAGACTGGATTCAAGACCAGGTGGATAACAACATAGTCTGGTTAGGCCGAGCTCTGGCATAGGTGGCATGTGTTTTTGTGAGGCCTGACAACAACAGTGACAACGAATGCGAGTGGATCCAGGTTTCTAACCGTGGGTCCCAAAAGTATGACGACTAGATGGATCGTAAAGTAGTTGTCCATGCCCCTGGTGTTTTCCATGCATGACTGAATCGACCAAATCCTTCAGAAGTTGTAGCTACTTCTTATGCATCATCGTCTCATCCATCCCCTTTTTAGATGATCAAGAATCTTTAGTGATAGGGAAAACAAATTCCCCCATTGATGCCACCATCATGTCGTACTCTCAGAGAATTCATGCCCCCAGATATGGTGATTCCTCCAAAATCCATCAGGTAGAGGATGACTCTTCAAGAGATAGTCCCGAGTACACATCGGTTAATACCGTAGAGAGGGTAAACCCCTACATATTTCCTAACAATGAGGAGGGCCTGAAGGATCCTCTCAATGTCCCCAGTTGTCATCAGAATCGACGGAGCCACGACAATATGTGTCATCGGAGAGCCTCGGTTAGTATTTCTAGCCAGGCTATGCATGATACCAAAACTAGGAAGAAGTCCCAACGAAGAGCTTAACATGTGTAGCCATCTCATCTGGTTTTATTAGGTCTGCCTTCGTCGTTGTTCATGTTGTTGGATCGAGAAGAGACACCTTGACTGCGTTGTGATCAGCCAAGCTTTGCTACAGACCAGTCTCAGTAATCAAGCCCTCATCTGGTAGTCACTCCATAGGCTTCAACTAGTGAGCAGCATGATATTCCTAGCACCAGCCAGTCGTCGGTCAAGTCATCAGGGTCCACCATACCTACTTTTATAGATAAACCTCTTGTAAGTAGAAGTTCACGCCTGGAACAAAAGTATGATGTCCTAAAGAATATTGATAGAATTCCAGAAATTATTATTATCCTTGACGCCCTTCGCTTGTCATCAGATATGTGTGAGTCCCCTGCAGAGGCTTTAAGAAGCTCCCTCCTATTTGAGATGGAGGTAGTAGCTGCAAAATCCTTCCATATTGAGGCAGTCGAGCATGCTGAATATCGAACCATCATCTCATTATCAAGAGAAGATGAAGGCTATGCCATAAAGGAGCACATTCTCTCAATGTATATCACTTTCTAGTTTAATGGCTTGGAGGATCACCAATATCTTGTCGACATAGGCTCTGAGATCAACCTAATCCCGAATCAGACACAAAGATAATTGGGGTTGTCCAAGGATGATCTGAGTCCGTTTGACCTAAGAATCCAAGGTTATGATAGGACAGAACATACATCAGTTGGCAAGATCTATTTGAAGACCTAGTTCGGTGGCCTAGTTTTAAGCACCGAGTTTATGTTTCATACCAGGTCACCGCCTATAATGCTTTGATGGGCAGACCATGGCTCCTCTTGCATGCGGTGATTCCATCATCATATCACCACTGCCTCATGTACTCCCTTAATAGTCGAGTGTACATGCTTCAAGATGATGTGTCTCCCTTTGCCTCTGGTGAAGCCCGCTATATGGATTTTCACTATTAAAAAAGAAAAGATAAGCTGATTCAGGCTATTGAGGTTGATAATTCCATAGCTGCGATAGACCCGTGGATAGATCTAGATGGTGCAAACATATTTCCAATCCACCAATTGGAGGCTACAACCCTGGACATGGTACAATGATTTGTTGTTTCTGGAATGAGGGGGGATTACATTCCCAAGTCTAAGAGATGCCATTAGATCACCTCATACTCCTACACGAATCAGGCTTAGGTGATCCTGGAGCCTCCTACTCCTATAAGGTATTGGGATGTTCGCCCCATGGAAACAAAAGTACATCATATTTTCTTGTTTCGCTGAGCTGTAATTAACAGGATTAAGCTGACGTGCCACTATTTCTTCGACATCATCAAGTGTGGCCCCTTGGGATGAAGACCATATGGGATCAGATCAACATCCTTCATCGCTATAGTTTTCGCATCACAGGAGTTCCCCGATGTAGTGTCCACTACTGCTCAGGCTGGTACCAGCCTCCCATGGGGATCTATCAACTTAGAGGAAACTCCTCCTCCAAAGGATCCTTCCTCTATAAGTGAAGAAGAATATTTAAAAGGATGCTTTTATCACCATTGAAGGGGGAATCTTCGCCACAGTCGATGAATTGGTGTAGGTGAACCTTGGTGTTGAGGCGGACCTAAATCCCACATTTATCAGTGCATCCATGCCCCTCGAGGAGAAATATAAGTACATATACTTCCCCAAAAAATACCGTGATTCATTCTCCGAGATTTTTTATGATATTCCAGGACTAGATACTCAAGTAGTTTTCCACCACCTTGGTCTCCTGGAAAATCATCTCAGGTTCAAGTAGCTTCCGAGAAAGATGTACCTTTCTCACGGTGTCATGGTTGAGGTAGAAGTTGATAAGTTCATCAGTTCCAATTTTGTTAAGGAGGTCCAGTACCCCAAATGGATAGCCAACATTATTCCATTCAGGAAGAAGAACAGACATATCAGAGTCTGTATCGACATTCGGTATCTCAAATGTCAGTGTCCAAAGAATTATTTTCCCCATCCTGTGATAGAATTGTTGATCGATGATACAGTTGGGTTCCAATCCCTCTCCTTCGTGGATATATACTCCTGGTATAACCAGATTTGAATGGCCCCCGAGGATGAGGAGTCTACAGGCCTTTAGGGCACTACCAGGTACATTCTATTAACAAGTCATGCCCTTTGGTTTAAGAAATGCAGGTTCCTCCTATCAGCGGTCAATGCATCACATATTTAATCTGATCCTCATAACATTTGTGGAATGTTATGTTGATTATTTGGTGGTCAAATCTCCCCAACTTGAGGACCATCTCAAAGACCTTGAGAAATTGTTCGGTTTCCACCATTCCCACCACCTGAAGGTGAATCCATTGATGTGTGCCTTCGGGGTCACCTCTAGAAATTTCCTCAATTTGTTGTTAGATATAGGGGCATCGAGATTGACCCAGGGAATATCAAGACCATTATCCATTTGTACCCCCCCAAGAAACCTCCAAGAGCTTCGAGGTATCCAAGTCCACTTGGCCTACATACGCTGATTCATCGAAAATCTGGCCGGCAAGTGTAATCACTTTTCTCGACTCATGATGAAAGGCACTGTCTATGAGTGGGATGTAGAATGTCATAATACTATTGAGGAAATCAAGCAGTACCTACTCCAGCCTCCGGTCTTAATGCCACCTGTCTCCGGAAGGCCACTGGTCCTTTACGTGACTGCCCCGGAACGGTCTCTCGGCACCCTTTTGGCCCAGAAGAATAATGAGGGAACAAAGAACAATATTTTCTATCTCATCTTCATTCTCCTCAATACAGAGACTAGATATTACCCTATCGAGAAGTTATTACTTGTGCTAGTATTCGCGGTACAAAAATTGTGGCCTCCAGTATCATGATGTACAATTGGTGTCTCGGGTAGATCTGCTGAAGTACATCCTCAGCCGCCCATGTTGACAAGATGTCTAGCTCGGTGGGCATTAATCCATTAGTAGTTCGACATTAGTTTTGTTCCATAGAAGGATATTAAGGGGAATATGTTGGAAGACTTCCTTGTCCCCCATACAGCTCCTGCGGACCAATCCCTCGATCTTGGTTTCCCCAATTAAGCGATTATCTCTATTGGCCAATCCATGTCGTGATGGAAAATTATCTTTGATGGTGCTTCCCGGATCTCCACTGGCAAAAGGCTTAATGAACCCAAGCTCAATAGCATAGGCCTAGGTATTGTCTTCATTAACCCATCACAAGTCATTCTACTATATTCATTCCTGTTGTCAGAAGGTTGCACCAATAATGAGGAAGAGTATCAGGCTCTCATTACTAGCCTTGAGTTGGCCCTCCAGATTGATTTTCCCCATATTCATTTGAAATGGGACTCCAAACTAGTAATCAAGTAGGTCTAAAAAGACTATTTACTCATAAAGACAGAGCTCATACCATTGTTGTAATGAACTCTCTAGCTAATGGCCCAGTTCCCATCTTGTCCAGAAGTAACTCACGTCCCTCGATCTCAGAACGGTCGAGATGACCCCCTGGCCAGCCCAGCTTCATCACTTGTAGAGCCCAAAAAAGATGACCTGATTATCCACATTGCACATCAGAGAGTCATTTCTCCCATCACTCCAAATGACGAGGACAACCTACTAGTAATCCTCCTTACTACTGGTGCCTTTATGTCCGGACCCCCATGTCCGCTGGATGTAGTGATTGATGTGACTCCTGACTGGAGAAGCTCCTTTGTCCAGTGTCTCCAAAACAGTAATCTCCTGGTGAATTAGGCTGATATTGAGCGAATCCGAAGTCGTGTGTTACAGTTTACCCTCCAGGATGGTTCTAGTCGTGGGCCGACCCTATATATGTGTGGGTGACCGTGGTATCGTGACACGTCAAATTTATTATGATTTTAAGATTGATTTATTGTCTAGGGAAGACCAAAGATCGTCTCTTGGGGAGAATTTATAGGTTTTGAGTATGTATTTTTAATAAGAATTACTTAAAGAGGGGGGAGGTTGTGAAAACAGATTTAAGTAAATTAATTAATTAAAGAGTTACATAGTTTATAAATAAAGGTGGTGTATTAACAATTATGAGAGAAGAAGATCATTTAAAATTCACTACACATATTGGATAGTTCATTGTTCTGAAAAATTAACATGGTATTGTTTAATTATTTGGTTGAAGGTTGTCAAGATCTTTAATCCCCTCTTTCCTCTTCAAATGGTGCTTAAAAAACCACCCCTTGGCACAACAATCGTGTTTCCAAGATTTGGTTACCAAACATAGGATAAGAGTTCTACCAAATAATACATAAATCTTATGTATATGTGAGATAAATAGGATTATTGTGTTGTCCAATCAGATCAACCCAATATTCCCACTTGAAACCTCAACCCAATCGGCGTTGAAATAAAAAGTGTTCCATTTAATTATATCAAATGAAATGTAATCAAGGGGAAGAATGTCATGAAACAAAATAATTGAAATGTTCAACACACAAATTATACTAAACTAGTAGAATAAGATGTGAGGGAACACCCTCCCATATTTTTATAGCTCCCTCGAAATGATCATCCTCTGTTTAGCTCACCATCGAGAGGAGGAGGAGGCTCGGGTGGAACTCCCTCTTCATCCTTGATTCCCCTATGAGGATAGGGGCCTCTAGAACTCCTTGGATGAAGAGAGGAATTCTTTGGGTCTTAGAAATACCAAAATATTTTCCTCTTGGACTATCTTTCAAATGATGTACCCAAGGTTCCACTTTATAAATAAAATGGGAAGGTGGTTTTGAGCACACATAATTATTAAAACCAATTGTCACAGGTGTTTCAATCTACAGACATTCTTGTCATGATTTGGAGAAAATAAAAAAGTTGTATCCCCACCTCTTTTCTGTCTCCACTGAAAATTTAGAATAATTTGGACACTGATATCATGATATATGGATATATCACATAACACAACTTTTGACTTCAAGCCGATTTGGTGTGTTTGATAGATCAGGTTGGTCGGGATAGTAGATGGCCGAATTAGTCTTGGGTTCCTTCATATGAAATTTCCCTCAATGAATTTTGGACCAGAACACAAAATAGAATCCCAGTTGGATGCATGGTCTAGTAGAATTGTGCATATTAATCCACTAGTGTGCTTGGATCCTGCACAGTTTGGCCCATTTTTCTTGGACATCAGAATGTGCCATCCAAATCACCTCCTCTTGCAATGGAATCATAAAAACAAGTAACTTTTCACTTTTAAACAGTGATAAAAAGAAAATAAATGATCCAAAAAATGTAATAAAACTATTCATTATTGTTATAATTTTCAATATAAAACATGTTTAGCACAGTAGTGTAAAGGTGAAAATTACCCAGTGAATCGTGGTACGATCACACCCCCACACCCAAACATTTTCACTCCTGGGAAAAGTCACATATCCAAATAGAATTAGGCATATATATATTCCCAAAATAATTATTATTTATCATTGTAGGAAATTTTATTTCACTAAATTATTGTGATCAATGAACGATCCACACAAAGGAGTTCTTCCTAGTGAAAATAGAAAAAGATGTCTCATAAATCATAGCACAATGAATTTCAAAGATATTACTAACACCAATATGATAAATAATTAAAAATTCAACCATTATAGTTACTCTCCATGTGTGTGTGTGTGAAAACCATTCCATGCAATTCTTTCCACATTCTATCTAATAAATATAGGTTATTTTAAAAAAATTAATCTTTAAATGAATTTTCACCGAACCTACCCGCTATCCATTGTAATCATATTTCAAGTCCCACTCCCTTTAGAATTCCTAGAATTCAAAAGATAAGCTCCTATCCTAGATATCCCCATATTTTTTACATTTCACCACTCCCCTTATTTATTATTTTTTTAGAAGATTCATTTGGAACAAATCTCACACTCATCTCTCAACCCTTGTTTGATCTCCTCAAAACACTAATTTCAATAGTTATAACAAGATAAAAGGTTGAGGAGGATTGGTTTTTGACTTGTACAAGATGCAATCCATTTTTTTAGTGCGTACAAAAGTCATACATTAGGTACAAAAACCTAGGTCAATCTGGTACAGTAATGAAACAGATCAGATAAGGAAAAAACATATGGAAATATCATTTAAAGCTAAAAAATATTAACCTAACAAATAATTATCTTATATTATGTAAGAAATATTCACACTCTATGGTTTGGTGCAAAAATGTATGGAGATATTAGTTACACAATTTTCCCAAAAACTACTAACACAAGGGGCATCAATCATCTAAAATGTTTCACAGTGATACGACCATTTATATCATTGAGTGAAAACCAATTCACTAAAAATTACTCCCTGATGTTAAATTCATAAAAATATTATTTTTCTCAATTCTTTAGGGTATTTTTACTCCCCCCTTATGGTCACCAAATCATTGAACTTTGAAATTTTTGACGGGGGAAAAATGAAAATAAAATAAAGTTGGCGAGAAAGAGAATAAAGAAGAAAGACAATGAAAATCCTAATGAACTCAACAAGATGGAGAAAACTAAAAATACTATAAAGAAGGTTAAAAAGAGAATAATGATAAAAAAAGGATGAAAATTCCTACCTAACCCAGGAATGTACCCATCCCCCCACATCTAGAATGTGAAGTGTCCTAACTGTAATAACTGAGAAGGTGAGAAGGAAGGATAACACCTGGTGTGTTTCACTGGTATGTTTATTCTTGAACATGGAGTTCCTCCATTGGGAACTCCGAAAGGGCTTCATGGAAGTGCTTCAGCAGTTTCCCATTAACAGTGAAGGTTTTCTTGGTTTCCTCATTTTGATCCTAAACAACACCAAATGGAGATACATTAATATCAGTATATGGGCCAAAACAGTATGAACGAAGCTTACCTAGACGAAACTTCATCCTTGCATTGTAAAGGAGGGCCTTATGCCCAATTTGGAACTAAAAATGAAGTATAAGATGGTCGTGGGAATCCTTGGCTCACTTCTTCTAAATCCTAGAGTTTTCATATGCATCTCTTATCATTTCCTCCAACTTCTAAATCTGGAACTTCCTTTGAGAACCTCCACCAGAAAGATTAGAATTGCATTGTTTGATAGCCCAGTAGGCTCAGTGCTCAATATCAATAGGCAGGTGAAAACTCTTTCCATACACAATACGATATTTTGACATTCAAATGGGAGTTTTGAAAGAAGTACGGCAGGCCCATAATGAATCATCAAGTTGAAGACTCCAATATTTTCTATTGGGTTGAACTGTTTTTTGAAAAATCAGTTTTACCTCTATATTTGACACATCGGATTGACCATTGGTGTATGGGTGATATGTAGTAGACACTCTTTGACCAACCCCATACCGACACAAAAGGTATTACATTGTTCAGTTGTAGAAATGAGATCCCTGGTCAGTAATGATGAACCTAGGTAATCCAAACCAACAAAAGGTATAAGTTCTCAAAAATTCCACAACTATTTTGGAATCATCTGTCCTTGTGGCTCGAGCCTCTACACATTTTGACGCATAATTGACCACCAGAATAATGTACAAGTTTCCAAAGTAATTGAAAAATGGACCCATAATTTCAATGTCCCAAACATCAAAAATGTCATGAAAGAGCAACAGTTGTTGTGGCATTTTATTTCTTTTAGAGGCATTACCCATTCTTTGAAAATGAGGACAAGATTTTAAAAAATAATGGGCCTCCCAAAGAAGTGTTGGCCAAAAGAGACCAGAATCAAGAACCTTGCGAGCATTCCATTGGTGACCAAAGTGGCCCCCACTAGAAAGAGTGTGACAAAATCTAAGGATAGACTAAACCTCGCTATCAGGAACACAACACCTAAGAACTTGATCACTACACATGAACCAGAGGTAGGGGTCATACCAAATGTATCAATAAGACTCAGGTTTTAGAAGACTGCCTCAGTTTTTATTGAAATTATTAGGAATGCAAGATGCTACCAAATTATTTACAATTTCATCATACTAAGGAGTACAATCTTGCACTCGATACAATTTCTCATTAAGAAACATTTCATTTATAGGAATACAAGGGGATGAGTCAATTTTTGGGGATGGGGAAATCCTACTGATATGGTCAGACACCACATTCTATGCTCCTTTTTTATCTCTAATTTCTAGATTAAATTCTTGAAGTAGGAGGATCCAGCGAATGAGACATGGCCTGGCTTCTGGTTTCTTAAGGAGATACCAGAGGGTTTCATGGTTTGAGAACACAATGAATTTGGAACCCAAAAGGTATAAAATTAATTTTTCCAAGGAAAATACAATGGAAATGAATTATTTTCAATTGTGGTGTAGTTTTCTTGGGCAGGGTTCAAAGTACGTGAGGCATAGGAAATGACATGTGGAGCTCAATCGACCCTTTGTGACAAGATTTCCCCAACTGCATAGTTAGAGGCAGAACACATGAGCTCAAAAGGTAAATCTCACTGAGGTTCTTGTATTACCGGGGGTGATGTGAGACTCCATTTTAACTTATTAAAAGATTCCTCACATTCTTTATCAAAAACAAATTCCTTTTCTTTTTGTAGTAATTGGGAGAGGGGGAGTGAAATTTCACTAATATTATGAATTAAATGATAGTAAAATCCAACATGACCTAGGAAAGATTACACATCCCGTTCATTTTTTGGGAATTATATAGAAGAAATGAAATATAATTTTTATTTATCTACATGGATTCCATCCCTATAAATGACATGTCCAAAACTATACTTTGTCTCACCATGAAATCGAATTTCTCATAATTTAATATGCGATTATTTTCAATAAAACGACTTATGATCAAAGAAATACTACTCAAACATTCATCAAAAGAAGATCCATAAACTGTGAAATCATCCACGAATACTTACATGAAACTCTCTAGGTAATCCTAAAAAATAATAACCATGCATTTTTTGAATGTACATGTAGCATTTCATAGACCAAATGGCATCCTTCTATAGGCAAATGTGCCAAAGGGGCAAGTGAAGTTTTTCTATTCCTGATCCTCGGGGGAAAAATGGATCTGAAAGTATCCAGAATACCCATCAAGGAAATAGTAGTGGGACATATTCGCTAGCCTCTCTAGAATTTGGTCAATTAATATCAAAGGGAAATGGTCATTCTTAGTGTGTTGGTTTTGTCAGCGATAGTCTATGCAGACACACCAAATATTCTGCACACGAGTTAGAACCAATTCCTTGTTTTCATTTTTTATTACTGTAAGGCCAGTCGTTTTGGGAAATACTTGAAAATGACTAACCCATTGGCTATCAGTGATGGGGTAAATGATTCTAGAAGCCAATAATTTTTTTACCTCATTTTTCACATCTTCCAAGAGGTTTGGGTTCAGTCGACATTGTGGCTTCCTCACTAGTTTAGCCTCATCATTTAATAAAATATGATGTGTACAAATTAATAGGCTAATACTAGGAATGTCAGAAAGTGTCCATCCCAAATCTTGTTTATACTCCCTCAAAAGTTCAATCATTCGAAATTCATGCTCAGGAGGGAGTGAACTAGCAATGATGACAGGTAACTTGTTTCTGTTCTCAATATATGAATATTTTAAATCATGATTCAGTTGTTTTAGATCCAATTCATGTGTATTTTGGATTGATGTGAGTTTGTGTGAAAGTGAGAGGTCATTTATATCATCTAACTGCTCAAGGGTATCATCCTCATATTAGGAATGACCTTCTATAAGCTTATCATTATCATTGATGGTCATTGGATCCTCAGTGTTCAAGAAATTGTCAATTAATAAACATACATGACACTTATCAAGACCACTAAAACAATCAATGCATGATTCATTACCTAGAATTTCAATCAATAAAGAAAACTCATAAAGGGGATTGGGGGAAAGAAAAGTTGTTTTTTTAGGGGAACGAAGTACATCAATTTAATTAACAGAGAGAGGAATGTTCTTCTTAGGTGTGCTTCATGGAATCAAGGATGTTGATATAGACTATGTCACCACCAAATTCCATAGATAATGTACCATTATGGACATTAATTATGGTTTTGGTGGTTTTCAAGAAGGGGCTCCCCAATATAATCGGGGCATGTCCATTCATCCTATCATCCTCCATTTTAAGCACATAAAAGTCAGTAAGAAAAATTAAATTTTGGACCCTCACAAGAACATCCTCTAACACACCAGAGGGGTGTGCGGTACTCTGGTTAGAAATTTGAACAATAATTAAAATGTGCTTCAGTTCCCCAACATATAATGTAGAGTAAATAGATTAAGGAATTACATTTATAGAAGCACCTAAATCAATCAGAGAATTATAAAATGATTACTCCCCTATAGTGCATGAAATTGAGAATGTTCCTAGATCATTGAAATTGGTAAGAAGTGATGGCTCTATCAATGCTGAAACATTCCTCCTGAATATCACATTCTCATCACCTCGATGTTGCCTTCGTTGTGTACACATCCCCTTTAGAAACATGGTGTACCATGTAATTTTCTTCACAACATCAATCAATTGGATGTTAACCTGTAATTTATAGAAAATATCCAATATTTCCTTATCAAGTCCATTTTCCTTTTGTTTTCTTGGTTGTGTGTCCTTTTGTTGAAATGGAAGAGGAGTAATTGGGAAAGGTGACTCATCAATGTATACACTCTTTCCTTTGGAAGGGTTTCTCTAATAATAAGGTTCTTTAATATTTGGAACATTTTTAATGGTTGGGATGGAGGTTTCCTCAAGAGGGGATGACTATAATGGAGGATTCATTTTATTTATAGTTTTTTCACTCTTAAGGGTGATGTCACTAACATTTCCTTTATCCCTAGGGTTAACTACTAGATGAGAGTGAAGTTTACCTGATCCGTGACTTTGAATTTCACCCACTAAGTTAGCTAGTTGTCCTAATTGGGTTTTGATGTCTTGTATAGCTGCCTGAGTAATTTTTTGGAATTGAATATTGTTGGAATCCATTTGTTTCATCATATATTCTAGGCTAGGCTTGGGTTTTGGAGGGGTTTGTTGGAAAGGCCTTTGGGGAGGTTGAGGATTTCTTGGTGGTGGTAGTGGATGACTACTCTGTCCTTGTCGGTTCCATGGTTGATGAGGCTAGTTTGAATACCCCCCTTTCCTATTGGATTGGTTTTCTTTCCACCTAGAGATGTATGGATAGTTTGGTTCTTGCCTAAAGGGTTGGTTATAGGGGAGTCTTGGGACGATTTCCTGACAACTCTAAGAAGTTTCTCTGAATTGGGGGAATTTGTCAGAATAATGGGTGTTATAAGAGCAGATTCCAAAATGGATGGGAGGAGGATATTGAGATTTCCCATGGGAGAGAGGAAGTTTTCAAAGAAGGGTACTTACCTCTTCAAACTTTGTGTCCACCTTCTTCTTGAATTCAGTACTTTGTTCCTCATGGACACCTCGAATATGTACATTATACCTTGAACAAAATTGCTGTGTGTTTTGCTCCATGTTCTCAATCAGGGTTCTTGCAGCAATTGGGGTCTTATCAACTAGTTCACCACCTACAGCAGCATCAATCATATTTTGATCAATAAGGATTAAACCTTCATAAAAATATTTAATTAAAAGTTGATCACTTATTTGGTTATGTGGGAAACTTGAACATAACATTTTAAAGAATTCCCAATATCCATGTAATGTTTCCCCTTAAGATTGTCTTATCCCACAAATTTATTTCCTTATTGTTACAGTTTGAGAGGCTGGGAAATATTCTTCAAGAAAAATGCATTTCATGTCTGCCCAGCATCTTATTGGGGAATTAACATAATATAACCAATATTTTGTTGTGTCTTCTAAGGAAAAAGTGAATCCCCTTAATTTTACAATTTATCCATCCACATTTTTAGGTTTTAAAGTAGAAAAAATATTGTAAAATGCTTCTAAATTCTTGTGTGGATCCTCTCCAGGAAGTCCATGGAATCTTGGTAATAGATGAAATAAACCAGATTTTAGTTCAAAATTGGGTGCCTCGCCTTGTAATTGAATATAGTTGGGTTAGATATCAACATCAGGAGAGGTTATTTCTTTTAGTGTTCAATTGTTTTAATCCATGTTATTAATTTTAATTTCATTTTTAATGTCGGTTCCCGAAGAAGAATAAGAATAAGGAGGATCAATATGAGTGTTGATGTTTTGTGCATCTTCCTTCAATGGTTCCTCTTGTGTATCGTGGGGTCACTGAATTAGGATCCTTTCCAATTTGAGTTCGAAAGGTTGTAAGTCTCCTAGAGTAGAATGAGTCATACATGTAACCTACATAAGAAATAATGTAGAACACCAAAAAATTTAAAGGTAGAAGATAAAAAAAACATTCACAAAATTTACAAACAAATTTATCAAAAACGAGCACTAAAACCAAAGAGATCCTTAGAAATAGTGCCAAAATTTGACCGAGCTGTCATGACATGTCAAATTGATTATGATTTTTATATTTATTTATAGTCGAGGGAAGACCCAAGGTCAACTCTTTATGAGCATTGATAGGTTTTGAGTATGTATTTTTAATAAGAATTACTAAAAGAGGGGGGAGGTTTTGAAAACATATTTAAGTAAATTACATAATTAAAGAGTTAAATAGTTGATAAATAAGGGTGGTGTATTAATAATTATGGAATAATATGATCATTTCATGTTCACTAAACATCTTTTATAGTTCATTGTTCGGAAAATTTAACATGGTTTTGTTTAATTCTTTGGTTGAAGGTAGTCAAGATCTTGAATCCACTCTTGCCTCTTCAAATGATGCTTAAAGAACCACCCCTTGGAACAAAAATCATGTTTCCAAGATTTGATTATCAAACATAGAATAAGATTTCATCCAAAGAATACTTAAATCTTATGTATGTGTGAGATAAATAGGATTATTGTGTTGTCTAATCGGATCAACCCAATATTCCCACTTGAAATCTCAACCCAATCGGTGTTGAAATAAAAAGTGTTCCACTTAATTATGTCAAATGAAATGTAATTAGGGGGAAGAATGTCAAGAAACAAAATAAGTGAAATATTCCACACACAAATTATACACAACCAGTATTAGAACATGTGATGGAACTCCCTCCCATGTTTGTGTACCTTCCTCGAAATGATCATCCTCCGTTTAGCTCGTCATCGAGAGGATGAGGAGGCTCAGGTGGAACTCCCTCTTCATCCTTGATTCCCCTATGAGGATAGGGGCCTCTATAACTCCTTGTATTATGAGAGTAATTCTTTTGGTCTCCAAAATACTAAAGCTTTTCCTCCTGGCCGAACTTGCAAATGAGGATCCCAAGGTTCCTCTTTAGAGGAAAATGGGATGGTGGTTTTGAGAACACGGAATTCTTAAAACCACTTGTCACAACTGTTTCGACCTCAAAAAGTCCTATCTTGATATGAAGAAAATAAAAAAGTAGTAACCCCACATCTTTTATGTCTCCACTGAACATTTTGCATAATTGGGACCCATATAGCACGAGATATGGATAGATCATAGTACACCACTTTTGACTTCGTGCTGAATTGGTGTGCTGAACAGATCAGGTCGGTTGGGCCACCAGATGGCCGAATGAGTATTGTGTTACTTCATATGAAATGTAGCACAATGAATTTTCTACCATCGCATAAAATATAATCCCAATTGGATTCACGGTCTAGTAGTAGTGTTCTGATTAATCCACGGGTGTGTTTAGATCCTGCCCAGTTTGGCCCATTTTTATTGGACATCATCATGGGCCCTCCAAATCACCTCCTCCTCAATGGAATCATCAAAACAATTAACATTGACATTTTTAATAGTGATAAACACAAAATAAATGATTCAAACAAGGAATGAAACTTTTCATTATTTTTATAATTTTCAATAAAAAACAAGTTTAGCACAGCAGTGTAAAGGTGAAAATTACACAGTGAATCGTGGTATGATCAGCGGGTTTGATGAGGTTGTCCTTTGTTACATTCGAGGAGTTGGGATTTCCCAAGTCATGCACGAGGTTCATGTCAGTTCCTATGTTTCTCATCAGACCAGGCCAAAACTATCTCATTAGATCCGGAGACTGGGGTATTTTTGGCCCTCCATGATCCATAACTGCATCAAGTTCACCAAAAGGTACCATACGTGCAAAATTCATTCCAAATTTATGGATCAGCTACCAGAGCCTCTCCAAACTACCAAGTACTCTTGTCTATTTACAGTATGGGGACTCAATGTCATGTGACCATATCCACTAGCAATACCTCACCAGATCAGGTTCATCTTGACTTCTACGGATTTCTTCTCCAAGTGGGCAGAGGTAGTCCTGCTCAAGAGGTTCAAGGCCTGCTCTATTGTTGAATTTACGAGCTCCGACATCATATACATAATTGGATTCCTTCATTTAATCCTCACTGATAACGGGATGACCTTCCAGGTAGATAAGAAGAAGAAATTTTACACAAAGTACAATATCCATTTTAACCATACCCCTCATTATCATGCACAAGAAAATGGAAAGATCAAGGTGTTCAAAAAAACCCTATATAACATTTTGTAGAAAATGGTTGGCCAGAACAAGAAGATTTGGCTAGAAAAGATCCCCAATTCCCTCTGGTCTTATTGGACGATGGCTCATAATTCCACCTAGGTGACCCCATATTCCATGGTGTACCGAACAGAGGTCGTCCTGCCCATTAAGATTCAGTTTCTCCCATTGAGCACAACTCTCTATAATCAGAAAGAACCAGATAATGTAGTTGAAATCCATTTGGATGATTTGTAAGAACTCAAATGGAATAGGTTATGTGCCCTACACAATCTGGAAAGGCATCAGAACAAGATAGCTAGAGTATTCTACGAGAAAGTTCTCCTCCAATTCTTCTTGCAAGGCAGCTTGGTATTGGCCCTCAGAACGCCGATGATACCTGGATAGAAACCACCCAAGTTAAAGCCCAAATAGGAAGGACCTTACGTCATTCACAAGATTTACTCCAATGGTGCATACTCCCTGGTTACGATGTATGGTGAGCATATAACTCCTCCCACCAATGCAATGTTCTTCAATAAATACTTTGTTTGTGCAAGATGAGTCCTACATGACCTTAAAATGTTTGATCCTACATGACCTTAAACTGTCGATCCTACATGACCTTAAACTATCTGGTCCTACATGACCTTAAAATGTGTAATGTCACACATGACATTAAATTGTATATCATCATGCATGACGTTAATCTCTATGTTATCCCACATAACGTTAAACTGGATGTTGTACCGCATGACATTAAACTGTATGTTGTCCTACATGATGTTAAAATGTATGTCATACTTCATGATGTTAAACACTATGTCATCATGCATGAACTATATATCATCATGTATGAAGTTAATCTATATGTTGTCCCGTATGACGTTAAACAATATATTATCCTACATGACGTTAAACTGTATACTATCCTTCATGACATTAAATTGTTTGTCGCCCCACATGACGTTAAACTATATGTCATCTTGGAAAATGTTAAACTATGTGTCGTCCTGCAAGATGTTAAACTTTTTGTTGTCCTGTAAGACGTTAAACCAAAATAACTGCATATCGCTTGATTCACATCCTCATGGGATATGTAGGAACGCTCAAACACTTCGTCTTAATTTCAACCCCAGTTTCCTATTTAACTATCCCTTATGGGTATAGTTCTTTTGGAGGATCCCACATGGTGTCGTGGAGTCTTATTTTGCCCCACTCATGTCTGGATTTTGTTGATTGCACCATGTTCCCTCCCTCATTCTTATCTCCTCCCACGTCATCACAATACGATGCTAAACTGCATGTCCTTCAAAACTATGTATGGCTTGATTCCCATCCTTATGGGATATATAGGAATTCCTGTACATTTCGTCCATAGGCCCATCCCCAAACTTTGGGACCTCCCATTGGGTCGAAACACATGGTTTGGTGTAAGCTTTTTTCATCAATCATGCTGAGTTCATCATGATCGTACCATGTATCCCTCCCCCCTAAAGATCTCCACCCCTTCTATTGTCCTGGTTAACATTAAATTTCATCGAAATTGTTTTGCTTCATGCACTCCTTGTACTTGGGACTTTATTATCTTTCACATATGAATGGACCCCCTAATGGCATGGATGCTCGGCCCAATGGATCTCCTACCATTACGGTCCAACGTCCTTGAGGGTTTCGAACAAAAAGTTGATACAAGTCCAGCATTATGAATATGGTCATCGGTTGATTCTCATTTGTTGTTCCCATTTCAGGTAACATGATATAGATGATGTGTTTCAAATCTGGTCAATAGCTATCCTTTGTTTTTTTCACCACCCCCATATGTCCCAAATATTGAGTGTAGTTGCTCATTCTGCCCCACTATCTCTTCAAACTTCAGTCTGCCTCAGGTAGGAGTGTGATTCCAGCTATCGAACTCTTATATGATGGGGAGGGCCTAGTCCTACACCCTATTTCCCACACATATCATTACTCACGTGGGATTTGGAGTTGATGTAAGGTAATACCCACACAAGGGATAATATGGCTACATTTAGCTGGGACTCCCAGCCCCATGTCCCTCGACCCTTTCAGCCCCCTGTCCCAAGTGCTCATCTAGTATTGTGTGGTGTGGTGTGAACACACATCCTCCTTCATATTGAGCTATTTTTTCACGCCACACATTTCCTCATGAGACATCCCCCCTCCATTTATCATCCTTTCCAGGAGCACAGGCCCCGCCATGCTTTGCATGCCCCATCACTTGGGTTTCCATCTTCTTTTATATCCGAAAGGACCCCCGAACAAAATAGACGCATAGTCCAAGGGTTGCTAACATTTCAGGTCTACGACCTCAAGGATTTCAAGTGAAAAATTGAATCAAGTCCCGTATTGCGATTGCGGTAAACATTCGATACTCAATTGTCTGCCCAAATCCTAGTCACACAAATACAAATACTGTGTTGCAAACATGGTCAACAGTTATCCTCTATCGTTTTTTTCGTTTCACGGTCTCCCACAAGCATGATGATTCACCCTCTCAACTCAATTTCCCCATGCATATGACATTAAACTAGGAATCTATGGTCTGATCCCTACGACTTTAAACTATGAGCACCATCATCCTTACTGCATGATGATAAACTATACAATATCCTTCTATAGAACTAAGTGCAGCTTGATTCCCATCTTTATGGGATACGTAGGACCGCTCGAACATCTAAGTCATCAGGTGAATCCCCATCCCTTAGAAACATCCTTATCATTCTAGCCCCTTGTGCTGATTCCCCCTAGGGGAGGGGTACACAGTGTGGTATGGGCTTGTGCCCCTATTGATGTCAGGTTTCAAACAACCACACCATGTACCTCTCTCTCCTGATCATCCTTCTCTCCCTTTCCCTAAACTCATCTTTTCGAGTCAGCATCTCTTAATTTGGGTCCCTCAACCCTCTTCATTGATTCGCTAATGTGCCCAAGAGTAATCTGGTTCAGATCCTGGAGTGTCTGATTCTACCTAGATATTCTTTCACCCATTTTTCAGGCTTTGTGTTTCCTTTCATTTGGGCTTTCATTATCTTTCACATGTGAAGGGATCCCCAAATGGCGTGGATGATCATCCCTCGGTATCTCATACCATTATTCCAACGTACTCAAGGATTTGGATCAACAATTTGATACAAGTCCCACGTTGCAAATATGGTCATTATTTGATGCTCATTTGTTGTTCCCATTTCCGGTGACACGATATGGATGTTTTGTTTCAAACACGGTCAACAGTTATCCTCCATCGTTACGCCAACCCCATTTAGCCTTAAATTTCGGTTACATGATTCACATCATTTTCCACCACATCATGTTCAATTGCAATTTTGACACTCTTGGTACTATCCCTCAGTGTGAATTTTCACATTAGGAGGACAAATCTGTGGTAAGGCATCATTTGTGGCTCCGCACCAACATCCCCTTTCCTTGTATCCCATGTATTTCAAAGACCTCTTATGCCCTTGTTTCCCACACTGTGTTTGAATCACATTGGCTTAGGAACCGTATCAAGGTCTGCGCTCACTTGTAAGAGTGTTGATTCTTCATGGTCTAAGCTCTATGACCTTAAACTAAGACCTCCTTATAAGCCTTATCTTTAGAACAACATATTTCTTGATTCCCATGCTCATGGGATACTTAGGAACACTTAGACATCTCATCATTGGTTCCAGCTCAAGTTACACTAATTATCTCCTCTGTTTAGCCTTTTAGGCCCCATCTCTTATAGGATTGTGTGGTGTGGCGTGTGTGGGATTATGTCCTCATTCACATCGGGTTTGATATAGTTGCACCAAATACTTCCCTTCTAGGATCTAGTCGCTCCTACCTCTTGTCCCGTGTGAAATTAAACTTTATGTCATCCTGCATGATGTTAAACTGTATACGGTCCTACATGACCTTAAACTGTTATGTCCCGCATGACGTCAAACTGCACTCTCAGAACTACATATAGCTTGATTCACATCCTCATAGGATAGGGATGAACACCTGTATGTTTCATCCACAGGTCTAGACCCATATTCCCTAACCTTTTATGTCCCCTCAGTTCAAGGTTTCTATCCTGGAATCACACGTGGTGTGATGTGGACCTCGTCCTTATTCATGTCGGGTATGTTTTATCACACCGTGCACATTCCCCCTTGAACCGCATCTCTCCTATATTTGTCTGAGCCATATGACTTTAAACTATACTGCCTAGTACCACATGACTTTAAACTATTGCGTCTATATTTAATGATTTTAAAATTCTTGGTTGTTCCTATCACACAACCTTAAACTGTGACATTATCGTCCTGGCCACACGATGAAAAATGGCACTGTGTTGTGGTTTCCTCATTCAAGAGGACATCATGTTTGATATTGGACACACACCATACCATTTTTTAACGCCTGAATATGGTTTGATTCTTGTTGAGAAGCCTGGACTTTCCATCCTAGTTCCATTACCTCACAAAATAAACACACATTCATCCTAAATGATGAACAAGATCTATCGAATTCCACTTCTTTGGGTGTGAGGTCCAGACCCGGATGAACTTATTATCTTAGGCACTAGTATCTTACCCTAACACCTTCAGAACTATGTATCGCTTGATTCCCATACTCATAGGGTATGTAGGATGTCTCGGGAACTTTGCCTCAAGCACAGCCTAACATTCACTTTTTGTCCCTCAACCCGAAAAAACATCCTCCAGGGATATGTGGTGTATTATGGACATCTTGGGTTCTCATTCATGTCGGTTTTATGGCTACCGCATCACATGCTTCTTTCTCGAGATCTTCTATTTCACTCCCCAACCTATTTAATGAAGTTATACTACACAAGTCCATATGTTCTCAATGCATGACACTAAACAACAGTTATACCCCGAACAAGTTTAGGATGCCCCATGTTAATCATGGGATGCACCAGATCCCTTTCCAAAGAGGATTTCCCCTATTAGTGTTGGCCTCTGGCCACACCGTGCTTATGAAATATGTTTGTCTTGATTATCATCCTTATAGGATACGTAAATAAGCCCAAGAATTTCGCCTTGGGCCTATCCCTAGGTTCATTGACCCTTTTGGCCCCTCGGGCCCGATCTTGGTCCATGCAGTATGACCATTAAACTATCTACATCTTCCTCATTGTATGACGTTTAAACTACTTATCTATCATCCTTATTGGTATGAAGTAAAACTAGAGATCATTTTAGGTCATTTATAGAGAGGTATTGTTTAGAAGTATGTTTGATCCCTGATCTGATAGATTCTCCCACCTAATGTGTTTCCACCATGGTGGTGTTATTTCAAGAGTTTTGAACTCCATTCGAACAACCCATCACTCCACACCCCAGGATTTCCATGCTCTTTATTCGGAACCTCTTCCTCTTTCACATCTAAAAATAACACCCAAACAGTATGGACGCTCAACCTATGTGTCACCTACTATCCTAGGCCAACATTCTGGAAGACTAATTGATGACATTTTGAGTCAAGCCCCATGTTTCAAACATGGTCAATAGTTGGACCTCATTTGTTATGCCCATTTTAGGATAATGTAATAAAAATGTTGTGTTTTGAACATGGTCAATAGTTTTCCTTCACTGTCACACCATCCATACAATGTTATGAATTTCGGGTATCATTATTCACTCTTTCCACTTCCCTGTTTTCGGATTAATTCTATCTCCCCTGGCGTTACCCCACTCGTGCACTAGGGTGCGTTGGGAAATGCATGTTGTTTGTTCCAAGAATCTTATTCTCTAGAAACAGCCTCTCCCATATGTGTAACTCCAAAAGTTATTTTATGTCCCATTCTGATTTACTAACATATTCTACTATTTTGTAGTCTTTTATAGGTGAATTACCTTCTATTATCTATTTCCTTCACCTAGCATGGATCATGATGAATTGATATTTAGTGAGAAGTTTTCTCCATGTGATCGAGATACAATAGACTCCAAGGGAGGCCTTTTCCCTATTTGTTCCCTAAGAACATGGTCTTCCTCACCCTCATTTTCTTCATTGGACCATTTCATAGGGGGGAATTCGTAGATCCTGAAATCCACTTAAGCTATAAAGAGGGCATCATTGGATAAAACGAAGGCATATTTCAACTCAGTGACCAATTCCGGAAGGAACCGAAGGGCTGCACAAAACATCTAAGTCATGCGCAAAAAACCACTTTCCCACGTGAAAACAATTGATACCAAAAGGATTTTTCTGTGGAGGCCTAGAAAATTCTATGCCCCTGACACCGGAAGGAGTTTCCCATGTAACTGCGGAAACTTCCGCGCCACCGACACCAGGACTGGGGTTTCCGCGCCAGTCAACTTTCGCACGGATCTGATGACCCTGAGGGCCAATAAATAAACGGTTTCCCCTTCCTCTTTCATGGCTGAATAATCTGAACTGTCTCCTCTATGTGGAATTCACCCCTTCCATGTGAAAAATATTACCTCCAGGTATGGGATTTTCTTTGACAGGTCTCCCGGGGGTCCGCCGTTGCGTGGGACCACTAGGGTTTGACCCTCACCGAAGTCCTCACCTACATGGCCTATTGTGCGCAAACCCCTCCACATGTGTGAAATACTTAGACACCCTTTGTGTGAAAACCTTCTCTATTGCATGAAAAAATATCCTTTCCACTCACCAAAAATTTTTCCCGCAACTTCTCCAGTTGTGTGCCTATTGAGCGCAAGACTCCTCTATTGCACGCAAAACATCCTTTCTGCTCACTCTACCTTTTGCGTGAAACTACTCTAGTTGCGCACCTATTGCGCGCAATCCTCCTCTATTGCGCGCAAAACATCCTTTCCGCTCACCTGGACTTTTGCGCACAACTGCTCCATTTGTGCACCTATTACGTGCAAGCCTCCTTTATTGAAAAAAAAAGATCATTTCTGCTCACACGACCTTTTCCACACTTCTTCCCTATTTCCCCACAACATGCCCTCCTTGTCTGTGCTCTTTAGAAAGTGTTCTATGTCCCTATTCCGGGCATCATCTTCAGGTGCTTCTTATGCCCAAAATATCTATGTTTCACACCCTTCTCTTGTATGACCCTCTAGGCTCGTACGAATTAACTTCAAAGTCCCTTGGGTGGTGCTTCGCATTGTGTTACTTTGCCTCATTTTCCCACTCATAGGCATGCTAATGACTATTGCTTATTTTAATAGACTCGCTAACATAGACCCCTTAGTGGATCACTTCACAACACCCCCTTTTACAACATTGTATATGCCTTCCCTTCACCTTGGGTTAAATCGTTCTGGTAATGTATGCCCTAGGGGTGCAGAGAGAAACCACCTAATCTGAGCTGTAGGATGTTAAACTACCAAAGCACCATCATCCTCAGCACATGATGTTAAACTGTGACCCCGACCAATGCATCATATGCGGGGTTCCTCATCTCGAATATTCTCTACACTTACTGGTCTCCACGAGAGTGAAATATTCATCACATCGTATGAGATCCTATTTTCCAGAGTGGCGTTTATCCATGGGGTAAGGGAAACCACCTTGGTGTAAGCCCCCAAGAATTTTTTTGGGAGGCATAATCCTTCCTCCTCCTATCTTCTTCCTGACCAAAGACTAGAGATGTAACGCCCCGACCCCAGCTACCCAGAGTCGGTGCATTACTTCGTAACATTGGCATGATCACAAAAGATCAAGTCTCGAAAGACCGATTAGTTTAGTACCCTTGGAAACACTAGATACATTCATAAGTCTTACATTACATCATAAAGTGAAAAACTAATAACAAAGTCTCCATAGTCCACACTCATATCCTCTTCTGACTATCCCTGCAGGTCATTCATAAAATACTTTTTCACATCCTGGAAAATATTATAACATTGAAAAGGGGTGAGCTCAGATGCTCGGTAAGGATAACAATATTGCGGAAGCTTTCATAAATAAACATTAATATTTAAGGCAATGTATAACTAAAACAAAAGCCTTTTAAACATGAAATTTAACATAATATGGCAAAAGTAAACTGAGATAATGCCATTCACTTCTTCACATGGATATTCTACTGGTCGAATAATCACATGCAATATCAATAACCACTTTCATAATGATGGAATGCATAATGCCAGACTATCATAACCACGTAGCCAAGGCCTCGTACCAAGACCACAAATAAGATTTTGTCAAGGCCTCGTGCCAAGACACTAGTTTGTCTCATGAGACCTTCCGATGCATCGAGGAGCTATAGCGGGCTCCACCCGTCACTTATTAAGTCCAATGCATTCCTCATATGAATAAGTTTAAATATATCATAAACCATAACATAATCGTATCACATAAAACATGCATAAACGAAACATAACATTTCCACATTTCAATCACAAGATATCAATACAACACATTGATATAATAAAAACGCTTTCAAAACCATTTTCAATACCAAAATAAAAGAAAGTTAAAACTTTGTATTTATTTTTCATTAAAAAAAATGATGGCTTGTAGGGGAAGCCGAAACTCAAATAATAGTCACGGCGGCGGAGAAGTCGTTGTCGCCGTATAAGTACGGAAAGAAAAACATTCCCTTTTTGTCGTTTAGTAAAACGCTTCGTATAAAAAAGATTCCTTTTGAATAAACATAAAAGTCAAAGGGGTTTATACACCGTATAAAAGAAAGTTTTGTATAAAACCAAATATGCATCAATGAAAGGGGATTGAGACGAAGTCCTTAAAAGATCATTTTTTTAAATAAAGTACATCTATAATTTGTATTCACTATAAGTACACATAAATAATGTACAAATAAAATATAGGACATAATAATATCATGACATAATTTGAATGTAGGAGATTAACCCAAAGAATGGAAGTTGGGTTAAGAAGTTCCCTTACCTCGTGTCTGACTTGACTCAACCGTCCTTTAACCTCCTGAATAATAAACTAGAGTTAATATATACCTTATTAAGAACCATTTTCAATTTCATTATCCTTTTTATATCACTTATTACAATGATATGAACATTATGTAATTATTTAAGTTAATAACGGTCGTTTTTTCGATCTTTGGTACTTGAGTCAACAATAAACTTCTTATAATTACAAGTTGTTTATGTGGTGAAATATCCATTATATCCAGAATTATATTCATGATTTAGATATCATATATATCATATATATACAGTATATACATTCATTCATAATGTCACGTAACATTTAGAGGTAAGAAATGAAATGCACCGTTCATGGAGACGGTAAGCCGTACGTACGCATGAACGCTACTTTCATTTCAATTTCATATTTAATGGAACTAAATCATAATGATATAAATGTATAATATAGTTCCAGTATAATATAGTGTATAATACCATTTACTTCATCCTTTATACATCCCACATATGGCATTAACGATTCAAATCACTTTGAGGGGGCGGTAGTCCGCACTTCCTAAAATGAAATTATCGCGTTTTACCCATAATGGAAATCATAAAGTATGCCATAAATGAGAAATACAGAAGCATAAGTAAAACATAAACATATTATATATCATATATAAAAATAGTGACATCTTAATGGCCACCTTTGAAGGTGTTATATGAGTGTTGAACAATCATCGTTTCGTGAGGCAGAAATTCGCCATCCACAGAAATCGTATGTTCTTTAACCATTAGATGTAGGTGTGTGTAAGTGTAGCTAGAATCCTTATTATAACAACATCCTAGTATATTGAGGATACTGGTGTTGTTACAAAAGAAATGAATAAAAAGAGTTTAGGGGGTTGGAGAAGAAAAATAAAACAAAACAACATTAGAGAAGACATTACCTCAAAATCGGGTAACTCTTTTTGATTTGAGCCAAAGGCTTCCTTGAGAAGCGTTATGCCCAAAGTGAGGCTTATAGGAGTAAGAGAGGGATGTTGGGAGAGTATTTGGGCAGAGGTTGGACGAACCAAAAGGCTGGAATGTGTGAATAAGGTGGTAGAGGTGGGGGCCTTTTATAAGAGGAGAGGAGGGGCTCTTTTGGAAAGATTGAAATGTTACATTATTATACAATGATTTTTCGGATTCTAAAGGTCCCACACTTATATAATTCGTGGATTTAGTGATAAGGGTTCGAAATATCTTCATCCAATAGGCTTTGGACAAGTGTAAGCATTGGATTTTTCATTATCTTCTCATTTTATCTAAATCGTTAAATAATGAGCTCATCGTCACATCATAATGATGTCATAAATAATTTAATTTATTTAATGTCTAAAAATTATAAAAAAAATACTATGATGTAGGAAATCTTTTTAGATTTATAATGAATATTTATAATCAAAATTTGGACTTGTGTAACCCCACTTAAAAATTGTTTTAGTAAAACATTTTATGTTTGTGTCATTTTTTTACTTTAACATTAAATAAAAGGTGTTTATGTCATTTTCTAACTAAAGTGGCTCCATGGGGTCCCCAAGTTGACCCATGGGTTGTCTTGGTCGGCCATGACTCATCCAATAGGAGTAGGACAAGTGTCATGCTCATATCATATTATAAAAACATTATTTGTACCTTAAACTACACTAATTACCTCTAATCGCGATTAAGAACTTAAATGTTACTATTCACCAAAAAATTATTTTAATCTCATTGAACCACATTTTACTTCTTAATGACAACCATGTATGTCGGATTTTTGAAAATCAAATCACAGAAGTGCTAATATTTCATTTAAACGAAAAATCAGTTATTTAACTACCACTTAGTGGTTTTACTATTCATCAAAAATTAAAGTTTTTCAGAACAAGGCCAAAATTTCACTCTAAGCTATAATTGATATTCCGAATTCAAAAATGATGTCTATTTTACAAAATTCCAAACATATAAGTTTCATTTTATTAATTTTATAATTAATTCCCGCTGTCACAACAAATAGCGTGTTTTAAAAAACAATTTATATCAAAAGATTGGCAATTGTTTATATCCAATTTCAATGTTAAATAAATTGTAATGACCACCATTGGATAAAATGGTAAAAATATATTCTAATTATACTTTAAAACCACTAAATAGTATAATTTATCACTATAAATTATTTTGATTAAAAAAGTTGTTTTATGTATTTATCACTATTCATAAAAAAATTGGAAGTTCTCAGAAAAATACCAAAAATTCAACATAGGCTAATTTCGATATTACGAATACAAAAATGAAGTACATTTTGAAATATAAGATTTCTATAATTTTAAAAAGTGGTTATTACTATTCATAACGGCTACTTTGATTAGTCACGGTGTTTTAGAACTCGAACTTGCGTACAATGCAAGCTATTGCATTATTGAAAGAGAGGCGTATCGTGGAAGCTCGGGGTGTTACATTCTCCCCTCCTTCAATAAATTGCGTCCTCGCAATTTGAAATTTTTCTTTGTAAATAAATGGTTGAAAAGAGAAAATACCTTTGAGGAAAACCCACATCGGAAATAAGGTTAATAAATATATAACAGTAAAAGAAAGCAAGATAAGTACAAAGGTCAGCCGATATAGCCCATTCTAGGATTCTATGAAAATATGGATATGGAAGAAAAACAAACCATCAAGGTATGATGGAGAGTTGTAGAAAACCGGATTAGGAGAAAGTTTAACTACAAGAAAATCACAAACTTGTGATTGGTTAAACGATCATTGGTTCCCCAGTAGGAAAAGTTAACCGACAACATTTTTGTTTTAAGTTACCTTTTATAAAGTTGAGGAATTTATTTAGGAGATTTAATAAGAACGTAAGGGAATATACATACTCGTCATGTAGACTTTCATTCTTTAATAAATTTTTACCACAAACCCATCTTTCACTCTAAAAGGTAATAGAACTCAAAAATATTCTATTTATCCTAATTGTATAAGGTTCCAAATATTAACACATACCATTTAGATTAGTAAAATTATTTTGTAACAACCAGGGACTTCCTGTAGGCTAGTGGTAGGAAATAAAGGATTGTCGCACTATGATTGTGGGTTCGATTCCTGCAGCTTTATCCGACGCGATGGGTTATGCCCCACCCTACAGGTTGTCCTTTTCCTAAAAATATAGTACTATACTATTCCAAAAATAATCTTCATAAATGTTTTAACCTTAAACAATACTATACAAAGATCAACTTAATCCACTCCAACCTTTATAGTTATCCAAAATACCTCTGTCCAAACTTTCTCTAAAAGGTCTCTTAATTCCAAAATCAATTTATCCGATTCCCCAAACAAAGTAAAGTTTCTCTTATTGTCACATACTAAAAATATGATTACCTTAATCATATTAAAACCTTACGGAAATCAACAAGTACTGCAGTACAATCCTTATATATATCACATTATTCTAATAACCAGAATATAATCCATGAGTCCAAAAGCACGAATACATTAGTTATTCTGCTTCAACTGTAGTAACAACATAAGATTGTCTTTGATCCCTTGGCCTTTTCTGAGGTAAGTTTCCCTGACGCTTAGGACATTCATTTTCATAATGACCCATTTCTCTACAATTGTAGCATTCAACTTTGATAGCCTCTTTCTTTCCCTTGCAATCACGAGCCTGGTGACCCTTTTCTCCGCATTTATAACAAACTCCCATTCCTTTTAGGCAAGTACCAGGGTGATTTTTCCCACAATTATCACATAATGGAAAACCATTCTTTCCCTTTTTCCCTTTCTCTGTCTCTTGTTCCACCGTTCTCTTCTTCTCTTGCTTTACTTTGTTGTCATAAGACTTAGAGAATTCCTTTTCTGTCTTGATAGCACACGAGACAATATCTTCGTATGATGAGAATGATTGTGATACTAAAGCTCGACGGAGAAATGGTTTTAACCCATCAAAGAAACGATCAGTCTTACTTCTTGGGTTACGTATGTAATCTGCAGCATACCTTGCTAACCTTGTAAAGTTAGCCTCATACTTTGCGACATTCTCATCCTCCTTCTGCCTCAGACTCAGAAATTGCCTTTCCATATCCGCTCGATGGTCTCGAGGAAAGTATTTTTCTAAGAACAACTCTTTGAACTCCTGCCATTCCATGTTTGTTAATTCATCATCTTCCTTTGTGTTTTGAATTAGTGACCACCATTGATCGGCATCTCCAGTGAGGCGGTAAACTGCCATGACAACATTCTCCCTTTCACTACTCCCCAAGGCATGGAATATTTTCTCTAAGGAATTTATCCATTTCTCAGCTACTATATGATTTGTACTCCCATTGAAGGTTGGTGGTTGTTGCCTCATGAAACAGTCTAGCATTGATCCTCCACGTTGCGGATCAGGGTGCTCCATACGAGTAAGGTTGTTATTCATAACCTGCATGAGTTGTCCTAGTACGGTGAGAAGCTGATCGGCACCAGTTTTATCACTAGTTCCACCATAATTATCCTGAGCAGGAGGGAAATCCCTACACGGAGTGCGTGCATTGATACGGTTTCCATTCCTTCCACTAGGCGCCATTTCTAAATAATGGCATAAACTAGATTAGTACATGAATCAAAATACATAATTCCATACTTGTAAAACACTTAACATAAATTGAACTAATTATGGATATAATCCATAATTATAAAAATGTTTTCTTTGAGGAAGTATATACCCGTAACCCTTCATAGTGGTTTGTAAAAAAAATGGTAATTATCCAAAGCATATCCCCCGGGAGTGTCGTAACCAAGAGTGCAGCAAGGCCCGTTGTCGTGCACCAGTTCCCGTTCGAGTCTAGCTCAAAGCGGTGTTTTCGGGTTTTACCCCTAGGTACATCTGTGCCAGAGCCGCCTCTACCTGCTCGTATCCAGACAGGGATGTATTACTCGGACAACTCACAACACCTCTACAATACCAAAATTCAAGGAAGTTCTTCTATACTAATCCTCAAAGTCTATCTTCGGGATATGTGCTCTAATCAGAGTTTATCTAAATCTAGCTTCCAAGGTTAGTACTAAACTGCCTCTGATACCAACTGTAACGCCCTGACCCCAGCTACCCAGAGTCGGTGCATTACTTCGTAACATTGGCATGATCACAAAAGATCAAGTCTCGAAAGACCGATTAGTTTAGTAGCCTTGGAAACACTAGATACATTCATAAGTCTTACATTACATCATAAAGTGAAAAACTAATAACAAAGTCTCCATAGTCCACACTCATATCCTCTTCTGACTATCCCTGCAGGTCATTCATAAAATACTTCTTCACATCCTGGAAAATATTAAAACATTGAAAAGGGGTGAGCTCAGATGCTCAGTAAGGATAACAATATTGCGGAAGCTTTCATAAATAAACATTAACATTTAAGGCAATGTATAACTAAAACAAAAGCCTTTTAAACATGAAATTTAACATAATATGGCAAAAGTAAAATGAGATAATTCCATTCACTTCTTCACATGGATATTCTACTGGTCGAATAATCACATGCAATATCAATAACCACTTTCATAATGATGGAATGCATAATGCCAGACTATCATAACCACGTAGCCAAGGCCTCGTGCCAAGACCACAAATAAGATTTTGTCAAGGCCTCGTGCCAAGACACTAGTTTGTCTCATGAGACCTGCCGATGCATCGAGGAGCTATAGCGGGCTCCACCCGTCACTTATTAAGTCCAATGCATTCCTCATATGAATAGGTTTAAACATATCATAAACCATAACATAATCGTATCACATAAAACATGCATAAACGAAACATAACATTTCCACATTTCAATCACAAGATATCAATACAACACATTGATATAATAAAAACGCTTTCAAAACCATTTTCAATACCAAAATAAAAGAAAGTTAAAACTTTGTATTTATTTTTCATTAAAAAAAATGATGGCTTGTAGGGGAAGCCGAAACTCAAATAATAGTCACGGCGGCGGAGAAGTCGTTGTCACCGTTTAAGTACGGAAAGAAAAACATTCCCTTTTTGTCGTTTAGTAAAACGCTTCGTATAAAAAAGATTCCTTTTGAATAAACATAAAAGTCAAAGGGGTTTATACACTGTATAAAAGAAAGTTTTGTATAAAACCAAATATGCCTCAATGAAAGGGGATTGAGACGAAGTCCTTAAAAGATCATTTTTTTTAAATAAAGTACATCTATAATGTGTATTCACTATAAGTACACATAAATAATGTACAAATACAATATAGGACATAATAATATCATGACATAATTTGAAAGTAGGAGATTAACCCAAAGAATGGAAGTTGGGTTAAGAAGTTCCCTTACCTCGTGTCTGACTTGACTCAACCGTCCTTTAACCTCCTGAATAATAAACTAGAGTTAATATATACCTTATTAAGAACCATTTTCAATTTCATTATCCTTTTTATATCACTTATTACAATGATATTAACATTATGTAATTATTTAAGTTAATAATGGTCGTTTTTTCGATCTTTGGTACTTGAGTCAACAATAAACTTCTTATAATTACAAGTTGTTTATGTGGTGAAATATCCATTATATCCAGAATTATATTCATGATTTAGATATCATATATATCATATATATACAGTATATACATTCATTCATAATGTCACGTAACATTTAGAGGTAAGAAATGAAATGCACCGTTCATGGAGACGGTAAGCCGTACGTACGCATGAACGCTACTTTCATTTCAATTTCATATTTAATGGAACTAAATCATAATGATATAAATGTATAATATAGTTCCAGTATAATATAGTGTATAATACCATTTACTTCATCCTTTATACATCCCACATATGGCATTAACGATTCAAATCACTTTGAGGGGGCGGTAGTCTGCACTTCCTAAAATGAAATTATCGCGTTTTACCCATAATGGAAATCATAAAGGATGCCATAAATGAGAAATACAGAAGCATAAGTAAAACATAAACATATTATATATCATATATAAAAATAGCGACATCTTAATGGCCACCTTTGAAGGTGTTATATGAGTGTTGAACAATCATCGTTTCGTGAGGCAGAAATTCGCCATCCATAGAAACTGTATGTTCTTTAACCATTAGATGTAGGTGTGTGTAAGTGTAGCTCTAATCCTTCTTATAACAACATACTAGTATATTGAGGATACTGGGGTTGTTACAAAATAAATGAATAAAAAGAGTTTAGGGGGTTGGAGAAGAAAAATAAAACAAAACAACATTAGAGAAGACATTACCTCAAAATCGGGTAACTCTTTTTGATTTGAGCCAAAGGCTTCCTTGAGAAGTGTTATGCCCAAAGTGAGGATTATAGGAGTAAGAGAGGGATGTTGGGAGATTATTTGGTCAGAGTATGGACGAACCAAAAGGCTGGAATGTGTGAATAAGGTGGTAGAGGTGGGGGCCTTTTATAAGAGGAGAGGAGGGGCTCTTTTGGAAAGATTGAAATGTTACATTATTATACAATGCTTTTTCGGATTATAAAGGTCCCACACTTATATAATTCGTGGCTAAGGTGATAAGGGTTCGAAATTGCTTCATCCAATAGGCTTTGGACAAGTGTAAGCCTTGGATTTTGCATTATCTTCTCATTTTATCTAAATCGTTAAATAATGAGGTCATCGTCCCATCATAATGATGTCATAAATAATTTAATTTATTTAATGTCTAAAAATTATAAACAAAATACTATGGTGTAGGAAATCTTTTTAGCTTTCTAATGAATATTTATAATCAAAATTTGTACTTGTGTAACCCCACTTAGAAATTGTTTTAGTAAAACATTTTATGTTTGTGTCATTTTTTTACTTTAACATTAAATAAAAGGTGTTTATGTCATTTTCTAAATAAAGTGGCTCCATGGGGTCCCCAAGTTGACCCATTGGTTGTCTTGGTCGGCCATGACTCATCCAATAGGAGTAGGACAAGTTTCATTCTCATCTCATATTATAAAAACATTATTTGTACCTTAAACTACACTAATTCCCTCTAATCGCGATTAAGAACTTAAAAGTTACTATTCACCAAAAATTATTTTAATCTCATTGAACCACATTTTACTTCTTAATGACAACCATGTATGTCGGATTTTTGAAAATCAAATCACAGAAGTGGTAATATTTCATTTAAATGAAAAATCAGTTATTTAACTACCACTTAGTGGTTTCACTATTCATCAAAAATTGAAGTTTTTCAGAACAAGGCCAAAATTTCACCCTAAGATATAATTGATATTCCGAATTCAAAAATGATGTCTATTTTACAAAATTACAAACATATAAGTTTCATTAATTAATTTTATAATTAATTCCCGCTGTCACAACAAATAGCGTGTTTTAAGAAACAATTTATATCAAAAGATTGGCAATTGTTTATATCAAATTTCAACGTTAAATTAATTGTAATGACCACCATTGGATAAAATGGTAAAAATATATTCTAATTATAATTTAAAACCACTAAATAGTATAATTTATCACTATAAATTATTTTTATTAAAAAAGTTGTTTTAAGTATTTATCACTATTCATAAAAAAATTGGAAGTTCTCAGAAAAATACCAAAAATTCAACATAGGCTAATTTCGATATTACGAATACAAAAATGAAGTCCATTTTGAAATATAAGATTTCTATAATTTTAAAAAGTGGTTATTACTATTCATAACGGCTACTTTGATTAGTCACGGTGTTTTAGAACTCGAACTTGCGTACAATGCAAGCTATTGCATTATTGAAAGAGAGGTGTATCGTGGAAGATCGGGGTGTTACAAGAGAGGGGAGATGGGCACCAGAACCTCATCTCTTTTATGCCAAATCCTTCCCCCTTTTGGATTTGTCACCACTCAAGCCACCATCCTAGAGTAAGTCCCAATATCCATCTCCTAGGGCTGCGAACCACGCGTAAGCCCCTGTTTCCTCTTTGGGCTACAAACCATGCATAAGCCCCTATTTCCCTTTTGTGTCTCTAACCACATGTAATCCCCACTACACTTCCCATGTACACACCTTTTGCGATGTGATCATCAATTCATTGACGCCTTTTGTTTCTCTCATTGAGCATGACTCACATGGTATTAGAGTAGGAATCAACCATAACATCCTCTTTGGGAAGCCTAGAGTGTAAGCCCTAAACCATGCCAAACAATGAGGACTTTCATCCTTGACAAAGCAAGGTACATAGGAATCCTCTTAGAGGTTCAATACCAACAAGCATTGGTCCTGAATCCATTCATGTTGGTTCACCACACCCCTCCTGAACTATGTAGACTTTGAACCTTTCCAAAGAAAGCTATGTAGGACGCCTCCCTAAGGTTAAAGTCCAACACACAATTATTCTGACCCCCTTTATGTCAGTTCACCTTCATTATATATGACATTGAACTGAATCACCCATTGATTCCCTACATTAAATTAAAAAATACCCACTCAAACTACATGGGATTTGATCCCTGTCTCCCAAACTGGGTATATATGAATCCTCCATGAGTTTCAACCCCATCCAGTGGTAATCTGTTGTTCCCCCCTCATCCAGCGGTCCCCATTTATTGGTAAGCTGTTGTAAACCCCATCCAGCGGTAATCCATTGTAATCCACTACCCAACGGTAAGCCGTTGTGAACCTCACACAACGGTAAGATGTTGTAATCCCTATTCGGCAGTAAAACGTTGTCAACCCAAGCCAAGTGGTAAGACGTTGTCGTCCCTTCCATCATGACCCAAATTTCTGGTATGTCCCAGTGGTGTCAGACCAACTTCGGGATGCTTATCATGTATAATCCCCTGTATATCATCGAGTTTCTATCCTCTATGCACACCCCGATCTTATACCACATCCAAAACTTCTTGGACTTTGATTCCCTACCACGAGGATATGTAGGAGGTCCCTTCGAGGCTCAATCCCAACATCACCATCACACTCGAGTCGACTCCATCTCATTCTCCATCCACTTCACGTAACCGTCCATTATCCTTCTTGAATCATACCCAAGATTCCACATCCCATTGACATCACATCAATTCGCCTCCTAGAATCAGTGTTCTCTCCAGGGGTTGCACCCATATGATCTACTCTAGTTAGTGTTCCAATCAGTTTGATCCATATATTCTAGATGTTAAACCTACGACATACCCTGTGTTAAACATGGGAAGCTGAGGAAAACCCCAGATACATACTGATGGCATATAATTCACCGGATTTTATGTAGGATGCCTCGGTCTTCCGCGCTATCTAGAAGTCCTATCATAAGGGGAAGAAACCCAAACGTTCCAGTGTTCTAACATCCAGACATGCTAGTGATGTCCAATGTGACTAGTCCCCCGACTGAAGGTTGTTGCCTGATCGGACCCCTTGGAATGTCCAAACTGAAGAAGTGTAATTAACTGGCATCCATGAAGACATGACACTAGGAAGAGTTTCACGAACAATGTCTTAATCTATAAGGGAGACCCAGACTAGGTGATGAGTTTCGAGGAGGAATCCACAAAAGGAGGAACTGACATCCAATCATCCCATTTCGATCAAGGAGAAAACTTCCCTGAATAAGCAACGGATGTTTCCCACCTTTGGAAAGTGGGAATGTGTGCCAACAAACAATGCATTCTAGATAGATGGATGCACGTGCCCTAGAGAAAGAAATTGAAACAACGTACTTAGACACTACATCACATTCGAGGAATACATAAAACATTACAAAAAAAGATATTGAATGACCGTATTACTTTGGTGCCATTGGAAACATAGAAACATAAATAATGGTACATAGGTGAGATACATTATCTCCCACTAGGTTTTTATTGACTAGAAACCTTCTTAGACACATCATTGTTAATATATATCTTCATAACTAGGGGAAGGAAATATAAATAGGGGTGATCTCAGATTATCATTGAAGGTAAAAAAAATTGATACATGTAAGTATAAACATGATCATATGAGTATGAGAATGTGATCAAAACATTAGAAGATCAAACCCTGCATATAAAAAATCATAAACATGAATCATTGAAAAAATCTTGATAGTTTACATTACATGAATCTTAAAGAAATGAATATCCTAATCCATGAAAGTATAACAAATGAATAAAATAAAGAATTGTGTAAAACACATAAGCATATAATATGATCTCCATAGTTTCTAAGGAATCGCTTCCAAGACCATCTTAGAAGTGTGGGTTCACCCTTATAACATATTGGGAGTTATGGTTCACTCCCATGTCCATATTTGTAGCCTGATTTCACTCATAAAACCATCTTGGTAGTCATGGTTCACTCTCATGGTCATCTTAGTCTATCTCATGAGATATAAATAATTACCTAATGAATTGGATGGATATATAGATTCCACCCATCTCATAACGAAATCACATGTACATGTTCCACTATATCATAAACAATCAAATCATGACCCATGAAATGAAATGGGTGTAATAAACATGTAATCATATCTTAACCTTTTTAAATGAATCAGGTTTCATAATCATTTCATAAAAACATAACCCATGAAAAGAATGAGGTTTCATAAGAATATAAAATGTGAAAGAGAAATGTATTTCATAAACATCTTGACAAAAAACGTAAACCATTTAGACAAAGATTATTAATGGAAACATTTAATACTTTCCACAAAATTTCATGAGTAACACCAACAGATGTTATCTTATATGGGAAATAATTTTTAAATATCTTTTAAAAACACTTCATGGGGAAATTATCCTTTGTCCTTTGAAAAATTATTCTTAAAACATTAAACCTTTTGAAAATAATTTTCTTGAAAAAAAACACGAAATACTATAGAGGATTCATTGAAAAAAAATTTAAATACTTTTTCCATTGAAAACTTATAGAGGATCTTGAACACCTTTTAAAACCCATTTCTCCTGGAAATTTAAAAAAAACAAGAAAACCTTTTTAAAACCACTTTCCTTGAAAAAATACATTAAAAAACTAAAAATAAAGTTTGAAAATTATTTGAAAACAATTTATTTTAAATTATAATTTAAAAACATTTTATTACGAATTAACCTTTTATAAATGAAAATTAATCCTCAAAGAAATTATGGTGGGTAAATTAGTACATACCATATAAGGTAAAAAGAATATTCATTTTTCATGGTAAAAGGTTAGAAAAATTTCTTGTTCATAAATTGAAAATAAGGTCCCATTGAAAACATAGATAAATGACAAAAATGTGTATAAATTTCTTTTAATTACTAGAGGATATTGGTCGAATATTCTTGAAATCCCTTTTTGGAAAGAATGTTTTTAAAGAACAATGATTTCCAACTGTAGAGGGAGGTAAGTTAATACTTTCATAGAAACATTTCTATAATTATATTAAGTATCAAAGAGTGGAAAAAATGATACAAATATGTGAATAAATCAAGAATAACCATATAAGAATAAAATTTATGAGTGTTCTTGAAATATTGATTATATTATTTCATCACAAAAAAACGTGATCATAAACAATTTCCACAAACAGTGAGATTGTTTCAATAAACTCTTACCACATGGTAATATTGAATCATACTCCCAATTTAAGAAACTAAAATTTCATGGATCTTCAAATATAATTAAATAAATTATATTAATTGTATAAAATTTCAAAATTATTTTATACATCTCATATAAAAATATTGCTGTAAAACAGACATGTGTCTCAAAGAAGGAAAATTGAGACAACATTAATTTACTAATTTGGTAACTTTTGAAACATAAACATAATGATAGAAATATCATAAAATGGTTATTTAAATGACCATATATTTAAGTATAATAGGCATATAATACATTCATTGGTAGTATATACACCACAGAAAATAATTGTGTGGTGAATAAGTCATGTATCTCATGGAAATTAAGAGTTAGGTGAAATTCTCATACCTTGAGTCCGACTTGACTCGTGTGTCTTAATATACCTATAAAATAAAATAATGTTATCTAATAACTTTATTAAATCCCATTTTAATTTTTCTTATTAATTTAACTCCAGTTATTACCATGTTTTATACAACTACATAAATAAATAATTTTTATTCGGGTGCTTTGACCAAATTCGGGTCATGTGTTGAAAACAACTTTTGTTGGTTGACTATGGTCAAATGGTTAATTATATAAACATATAAATAATAATAATAAAGGCATAATTATTATATTTATACATAAATTATACTTTTAAAACAAATCAGAAAATATGGTAATGAAAAATTAATCAATGTTATAATCATGAAGACGGTAGGTCGTACGTACATACGAGTAACATTCTCATTTCTCAATGATCATTATGGAAAGAAGGTAAGTAAAATTAATATTTAAATAAATATAATTATATCATAAATACCATATTTTTTAATCATATATAATTATTGTGATGCTAAAGTACTTGCATCAGGTTGAGGAGGCGGTAGTCCACACATTCACAAACGACGTTATAACTTTATAAGTGTGTGAAAGGGTAATAAATAAAATGGTATATATTATATTTCAATAATGTTAATTATTTAATCAATAACACATAGATGTTTTCTATGTCACATATTATTAACTAAAACCATCTTTTATACATTCCATGTATCATGTGAACATGGCATATCACTTTGAGGGGGCGGAAGTCCACACTTTCACAAGCGATATTGTCATGTTTACAAATATTGTAAATAATAACGAAATTTGTTATACAATAATTACATAATAAATTATATATATAATACATAAGATATATAAATATAATATTCATCATAATTCCAAAATTTGAAATGTGGGAATGGAAAAAATGAACAATCATCATTTCAAAGGTGGTAGTTCATCGTACAAGAATACTATGTTTGTTGCCCATTAAAAGGTGGTTTGTGTAAGTTTAGATCAAAATATTAATATAAAAGAATATAATTATATTTAGAATATTTTTGTTTTTTTTATAATTATGAAATAATGATATTTTAGGAGGTGCATAAATAAAATAAAATAAAGGATCGTGAGGAAGGATGTTGCCTCTTCTTTGGGTAACATATTTTGGTTTCCACCAAAGGGATTACTTGAATGGATTTATACCTAAAGGGAGGATTTGAGGAGGAATTAAGGGATATTAAAGATATATTTGGGTATATTTTTTTTGATACAATGTGGATTTATAGGTGTGAGGAATTGGGAAGAGAGGAGACCTTTTCTAATGGAGGAGGGGTGCCAATCTTGTAATATTTTGGAAAAGGGGAAACCCCACCCACGTTTTTTTATTGAATGTGGATCCAATAATGGTAAAAAGTAGATAAAAGTGATTATAGGTTATAAATATGTCCATATAATGTATTTTAGACAATTTTTTAGGTTTTTTTGGTCTTTAAGGTTATGGTTTAGTCCCTTATTAAGTTTAATTTAACCTTAATCGTTGTAATTACTTTTAATTACATTCACTAATTGTCAAAAACAAAGTTGACCACATAAGAAATTATAAATTATTCTGATTTTAAATATTTAATCCATTTTTTTAAATTCAAAAGATATAAGTGGTGTAAATTTATTTAAATATAATCTCACTGACGGGACGACAATGCGGGTTTATAAAGTAAAAACGTTTAAATGGTTTCTATATTTTTATACTAAATTCCACAGTGAAATTGATTTCAATGACCTAAGTAGGATTAATTAATAAAAAATAATATATAAACATTAAAACTATCTTAAAATATAATTTAACTTTATAAATAAATTAGATGAAAAAGTAGTTTTGAATTAAAATTCTTTATTGTTAACTATTCATTAGAAAATAAAACTTCAATAAAAAATTACAAAAATTCACCCTAACATAATTTTTATGATTATATTTAAAAGATGATGATTATTTTGACTTATAATATTTATAAAATTTTCAAAATTTATATTTAAAATAGGTTCTCCATCAAAAGGTGATAAAATTTTCTTAACAAATTTATTCGATTTTATGTGTTTAATTGGTTATATTCTTATATTATGCGTCTAAAATATATTGAATGAATATAAAAAATATTTACATGAATATATAAAATATATATTACCTTTTATTTATTAGTATTATAACAAACTTTTTGTCATAATAACAGTTTTCTGTAAAAATACTCTATTTACATTCAATCGGTCCTTATATCCATTCCTAAATAATTTGTAACTAATTTATTTGTTTTATATTTTTTGAAAACATTATTTTTAAATAATTTAGTTAATAATTTTCATAAAATCTAATATAATATATAGGTTATATATTATTATAATTTTTTTAATAATATATTATTGTTCGATAACACTTGGTCTTGCGTGTTACACAAGGCATCAAGGAAAGTAAGACTTGGGTGAAATGTAAGCTTACCTTAATGGTTTTTATAGAGATAGATAACTTTTACATTCCTTGTAGTAAATGAATAACTTTTCATTATTTATAACACAAGAAAAACATAGTTATTTAATATATATATATATAATAACTATTTTCACTGTTGTGTGAAATGAAAAATATCAAAAATAATAAATTAATTCAAAAAAACATATTTCACAAAATCTCAGGGTGTTACATTCTACCCTAATCTAAAAATAATTTCTCCCTCAAATTTAATTTGGGTTATCAAAGGTTTAATACTTGAAATTTCCTTTCATAGAAACCCGCATAGTAAAAATTAACACTAAAACATCCTATTAAAAAGGGAAGTTAGAAACATAATGGTTACCCAAAGTAACTCATAACTTGGTTTCCACATAAGAGATCATTGGTGACAAGTGAAAATATGGACTTAGAGGGAAAGTTTATATATTTATAGGGAGTGATTGAGGTCATCAATCACAAAATAGTGACTGATCAATGAATAGTTGAGGGCATAAAAGTCATAAAGTTTTGATGATTTATAATTCCAACATCTCAAAAAAAATTAAGGTAATTGGGAAACATTTTTTTGATCATTTTAATAACATTTATTTATTTATTTATTGACCACTAATATAAGGAAATATACATACTTGATATATTTATATAAACAAAATATCACTCTTTGATTGTGCTTTTATCAATTTCTAATTCATCCATTAAGTCATGTAATAGATGTTTGAAAATTAACATTTATGCCTGAAGCTCTAAAATACAATTTTAGTGGATCATAAGTCCCATAATAGAATGAAAATCATAACTATTTGTATCTAAATATTCTAAAAAATAAATATGGTTAATACATTAAACATAAAATTTAACACTACATAATTAATATTTATTTATAAATTAAATAATTACACTTAAACCAGAACATCACATAGGCTAGTGGTAGGTCTGAAACCCTTATCATCCATAGATTTTTGGTTCAACACCCACAGACTTTCCAGACATGTCTGGTTGTCACCCGACATACATGATGTCCTTTTCTAAAACTACACTAATATAATTTCCAAAATAAATAATATGGATATCCTTAAAATATGGTTAATCACTAAATAGACTTTTAACTAGGGTTATCAATACAACCTCAATGCATAAATACTTCCTTGGAATCTTACCATAAATTTCCATAAACGGTTAACCTTATAACTTTTGTGAAAAAATCCAAAACTTTAGAGAAAAATTCACAAAAGTTGATTAAAATTTATCCCTCGTACATTATAAAGCATCTATTAGTTGTCACATTTCAAACAAATTAATACCCTTATCATGTATTTTTATTGAAATATGGTAATAAGTTTAATTACCATAATTACTTTTGGAAAATATGCATACTTACTTATTCCAATGGTCACTATATATATCCCTTTAATCTTAGAAGTTTTAAAATTTATCCATGATGATATATACCACTTTTTCAACCAATCAATAATCAGATCCAAGGTAATCAGTACCATCCAATTCACTTAATTATATACAACATTTCTCTTGTCCAAAAATAATTATCTTAACATTAGGAACACATTAAGGGTTATCTTTCCTTTAATCTTTTGTTTCCCATGAATATCACCTTTTCATTAAATCAGTTTTCTTATCCAATATAACTATATAACATATTCTTGAAAATCCATAGAAAAAACATAAACTAAATGATCCTTATATAATTCACTATTCATAATTCTTAGATCCAGATACATAAATACCTCAATCCATACACTTTAATGGTTATTATTAAATTAGTCATTCCTTGTATTAGAATTATATTATTATGTTTGTGAAGTGAGTTAGGAAATTATCATTTTATCCACATATGAGACATTGAACTCCATGAAAATTTGTCACTCTATAACCCATTTTCCCGTAGATATAACATCTTCCCCTCTATTTGAGGTATTCCTCAAGGTTCATCTTCCCTTTTTCTTATCATGTAGGAAGAAAAATATTCTTTCCACTATTCTCTTTATAATTGTAACATTTATAAAATTCTATCTTCCTGTTATGTGATTTGTTAATAATATCACCAAAGTTCACATTTTTTATAATATATCATGATAGCTAATTTAGCATAATTGCAATATCTTTATCTCCATTAATTATCCAATTTCATTGCTCATAATCACTAGATTTTCCATTAGACTCAATGTTAACCCAATTAATTCTAGTTTTTTCCATTAACTCAAACCCTACATCACGCAGTGAGAAACACATATCATGGAATAAAATCACATAATCATTAAAAATTACTTCAAGATGTCTAAATCATGAAATATACCTTTTAATAGATGACACCTTAGGTTTATCCTTTGTTATTCATAGTCATATTATATTAAAATCATTCAAATGGTTCTTGAATAGTGTGTGAATTTCCAAATCATATCCCCCATGAGTGTCAAACCAGGTGTGCAGCAAGGGATATTGTCGTGTACCAAATTTCCCCGAGTCAAGCCCATGACATCTTTTAAAGTTGTTACCCCTATCTACATATATTCCAGATACACGTCAACATATAGTATCCATAAAGGGATGTATTTCTAAGATACCACTCACTCTATCATTTACCAAAATCCCTAGACATTTTCCTATACTTTTCTTTATCCATACACTTATCCTTAGAAATGTTCTTATAGTTCTAAATAAATTTTTACCATCCTATTTTCCAAAGAATAACTAAAAATTCACTCCAATACCAACAATAATTACCTATTTTTGGAATACATTAACATTACATCACTTTTGGGTAACACTTATAACATTAAAAAATAGATTCCCAAAGACTGTATTAGTCTAGTGCCTTTGGAAACATGGAAACATAAAACTAGTACATAAGTGAGATTTATTATCTACCAGTAGGTTATTCTTTACCAGATACCTTATTAAACACATCATAATTAATATATATATTCATAACCAGGGGAAGGAAACATACAAAGCTGTGAGATCAGATGCTCATTAAAGGTAAAAAAGGAGACATGTAAGAAGAAGTAAGATAATATGAGTATGAGAACATGAGAAAAACATTATAAGATCATTACCTATATATAAAATATCATAAAAATTAATCCTAGAATATATCTTGATAATTAATAAGACATGAATCAAAAGGAAATAAAAAAATAATCCATGAAACTATAACATAGGAACAAAACATCGAATTTTCAGAAACATATAATCATATAATATGATATCCATAGTAGGCAAGGAATCACTTCCAAGACAATATTATTAGTATGGGTTCACTCCCCATACCATCTTGATGGTCATGGTTCACTCCCATGGCCATCGTAGTAGAATTAGTTCACTTCTCATACCATCTTTCTATTCATGATTCACTCCCACAACCATCTTAGTCTATCTCATGATATATTAATCTTTACCCAATGACTTGGAGGGAGATATATTTCCCACACATATCATAATGAAATCATACATATATATTACATAAGATCATAAACAATTTTAAAATAACCAGTGAAATGAAATTGTTTTCATAAACATTTAATCATATCTTAACCTTTTGAAAATAGGAAGGTTTCGTAATCATTTCCTCAATGGATAACTAATGAAAGGAAGTGAGTTCAAAAGAATAAAACCCCTGAAAGAGAAACATATTACCTAAACATACTGACATAAAATTTAAACCATTCAGAAAATTATATGAATGGAAATAGTGAATCATTTCCACAAAAAGGCAATAGTAATACCAAATGATGTTATCTTATATGGAAAATAATTTTGAAAGATATTTTAAAAACACTTCATGATTAAATTATCCTTTCTTCTTTGATAAATTCTTCTTAAAATGTCAAACCTTTTGAAATTAATTTTAATTAAAATAAACCTATATAAATATAATGTCAAATTTGAAAACATTTGGAAAGCCTTTTTTCCTTTGAAAACTTTTAGAGGATCTTGAAAACCTTTTGAAAACTGTTTTTCCATAAAAATTTATAAAATAAACATGAATACATTTTGAAAAAAAATACTTAAAAAATTACTTTGAAAACATATAAAGAAATATGGAAAGAAAATTTAAAACCTTTTCTTTTAAAGTATATTTTAAAGAAAATATTAAAAATTATCCTTTTAAACATGTAAAGAGAACATCAATGAAATTGTGGTGGGTAAATCGGTATATGTTGAACCGGGTAAAAAGAATATTCTTTTGTCGTGGTAAAAGGTTATAAAAATTCTTTGTTTATAAAGTGATAAGAATATTCCTTTTAAAACATTGGTAAAAGAAAAAAAGAGTAAAATTTTCCTTTTAATGATCATAGGAGATAGGTAGAATATTCTTTTAATTCCTTTTTGGAAACCATGGTTTTGATAGATATATATTTCCGACCGAAGATATAGGTATGGTTATATTTTCTTAAAAACATTTTCTTAGTTATTTTGAGTAAAAAATAGAATAAAATGGTACTAATACATGAATACTTCAAGAATAACAAGAGAGTAATAATATTAATGAGTGTTCTTTAAATATGTATCATATGTTTTCATTAATAAAAACATGATCATAAAAAATCTCGATAAACAATGAGATTGTTTCAATAAACTTTTACCACATAGTAACTTTGAATCATATTCCTCAAATAGGAAAATGAAATTAAATAAAGATTAAAATATCATGAAAATAAGGATATTCAGGATATAACATTTCAAAGTTATTTTATACACCTCATATTAAAATATAGGTGTATAACATGGCATGTGTCTCAAAGAAGGCAAATTGAGACAAAATTAATTTACCGATTTGGTAACTTTTACAACATAAACCCCATGACATAAATATCATAAAATGGTTATTTAAATAACCATAAATTTATGTATAATAGGAATATATTATATTCATATGTATTATATACATAATACAGAATAATTGAGTAGTTAATAAGGCATGTATCTCATAGAAATAACGAGTGAGATGAAATTCCATTACCAAGAGTCTGAGTTATCTTATGTGTATTTATATTCCTTAATAATAAACATATTTTAATTAATTACTCACTTCAAATAAAATTAAAGTTTATTATTATTTCTAATTCAATTATTACCATGTTTTATACAATAACTTAAATAATTAATTTTATGTCTGGTGTTTTTGACAAATTCGGTTCAGTTATTAAAAACGACTTTGGTTGGTCGACTATGGTCAAAGGGGTAATTATATAAACATATCTAGAATAATAATATGAACTAATTATCATATTTATACATTAATTATACTTTTAAAAACAATTATTAATTTTTTTTGTGAAAACTAACCAGTGATACAATCATGGAGATGGTAGGTCATACGTACGGAAGAGTAACGTTCCCATTTCTCAATGATAGTTATGAAAAGGAAGGTAAGTAAATTTAATCATTATATAATGATAATTATATCATAAATACCATATTATTTCATCATATATACTTACATATATAATTATTTTTATTTAATATGAATCACATCTCGTCGAGGAGGCAATAGTCCATATGTCCACGAACGACGTTATGACATTATAAGTGTGTGAAAGGGTAATAAAGAAAATGTTTTATATTATATTTTCTGAAATATAATTATTTAATTAATATTAAATATATGTTTTTTATGTCACATAAGTTTAATTAAATCCATCCTTTAAACATTCCATGTATCATGTTAACAAATCACATCACTTTGAAGGGGCGATATAACCCACTTCCACAAGCGATGTTATCGTGTTTACACATAATGGAAAGAATAATGGAATTTGATATAAAAAAATTATGTAAGAAATTATATATATCATATAAATCATATATAAACATATTTTCCATCATAATTCCCATCCTTGAAAGGTGTTAATGGAAAAACAAACAATCATCGATTCACGAGGCGGCAGTTCGTCTTACAGGAATGGTAAGTTTGTTACCGATTAGATGGTGGTGTGTGTAAGTGTAGGTAGAACCATTAATATAACCACTTATAAGTATATTGAGTATAATTTTTTTTATATAATAATAAAATAATTATATTTCATTGGTTGTATAAAGAAAACAAATGAAATGAGATTGAGGAAGGATATTACCACTTCTTTGGGTAACTCCTTTTGGTTTGAACCAAAGGGATTCCTTGTATCGATTTATAACCAATGGAAGGATTATAAGAGGAATGGAGGGATTTTGGGGACCTATTTTGGTAGAGTTTGGTTGAGACAATGTTTATTTACAGGTGTGAGGTAGTGTGAGGAGAGGATACCTTTTATAGTCGAGGAGGAGGGACACTCTTGTAATATTTTGGGAAAAGGGAAACCCTACCCACGTTTTTATTGAAAGCGGATAAAATAAATTTACAAATTATATTAAAGGGAGTATAGGGAATAAATATGGATATAAAATGGATTTTGGGCAAGTTTATATGTGGTTTTTGACCATAATGTTATGGTTTAGTCCCTTATAATGCTTAATTTAACCCTAGTAGTTGTAATTAATTTTAATTACTTTCAAAAAACATTTTAGTAAAAAAATAAGTTGACCTTATTAAAATTTAAAAATTATTATGATTACAAATATTGAATAAATTTTTACAAATTCCAAACACATAATTGGAAGAGAGTAATTTAAATATAATCCTACAGACGGGACGACAATGCGGATTTTAAAGTAAAAACATTCAAATGATTGCTATGTTTTATAGTCAATTTCAAAGTGAAATTTATTCCAATGACATAAATTGGATTTATTTACAAAATATTAATCTAGTTTAACTTTAAAATAAACTAAAAATATAATTTAACTGTATAAACTAATTAGATTAAAAATATTTTTGAGTTAAAATTTAGTATTTTAACTGGTCATTAAAATATAAAACATCGCAGAAAAATACCAAAAAATAACCCTATCCAAATTTTTATGATTATATATCAAGGATGAAGTTTATTTGGCATATAATATTTATAAATTTGTGAAAAGTTAGATCTAAAATATGTTCAATATTAAAATTCGGTAAAATTTCCTTAATAAAAATATTGGGTTTTACGTGTTAAATTAGTTTTATTCCTATCTTATGAATATAAAATCAATTCAATGAATATAAAAAATATTTACACGGATATAAAAATTATTTATTACATTTAATTTAATAGTATTAAAATAACTTTGTGAGCATAATAATAGTTTTCTATGAAAATATACCCTTTATATTCAATTAGTTATTATATTCATTCCTAAATAATTTGTAACTAATTAATTCATTTTATATTTTGTGAAAACCCTATATTTAAATATGTTAGATAAGAATATTCATAAAATATAATTTAGTGATTAGATTATATATTATTATATATATTTTTAATAATATATTAATTTTTTGTAATACTCAGTCTCGTGTGTTATGCAAGCCATCAAGGAATGTTAGTCTTATGGGAAACGTAATCTTATCTCAGTGTTCCATATAGATAAAGAAAAAATTTATATTTTTTGTTGTGAAATATTTACTAAGAACATCATATAATTCAAGGAAAATATATTTTTTTATTATATATAAAATAACTATTTCCAGTGTTAAGAAATGAAAAATATCAAAAAATATTAAATTAATTTGAAAAATATTTTTTAAAAAATCTTGGTGTGTTACACAAAAAGACCAATTACTTACTATGGTTCTCTTATAAACATAAAAAAATATGCAATAGAACCAATCACACACAGACTATAGTAAACTAATCACACATTCATTACATCATGTATCATGGTATACAATTCACACACAAACTTTAGTAGACTCTACCAAGATATATGATTAGTGACTTTATTGTTATTACATACACAGATTTTTGATACTTTTACACACACCAAATTTAATATTATTGTTCTACAAAAGTATGTGTGTCACTCAACTAAAAGTACACATGTTATAATATAATTTTATACAAATCTTCTTCTTTATTCTTGTATGGTATTAGGGACAAGTTTCTTCGATCCACAAGTGCATAAAACTAGACCTACTTAAATGAGTGAGGATGATCAATTATTCTAGCCATCAAAATATAAAATTGTGGAAGAACTACTTCATTTTTCTACTATGTGCCTACTATAGTTGATCACCACATTTGTTTCCATGTAATTATTGAGTGGGTGACCCCACCACTAGTGTGAACTATGATATTGAAAATTGATGTGTGAGAGACAAACTGTGAATGATGTTTGATGGAGTTTCTTGTAATGTCTCTTGAATTTTAGACATATTTAAACATGTTTTTACCATATTTCTTGAATATTATTATCATTTCATAGAGTTTAAAAATAATTATGTTTAAACATGCTTTTTCAAATAAATCCTCAGTCTGATGGAGTTTCATATAATATAAGTTTAAAATTATTATATAATATATATAATAAGTATATTTTATTTAATTTAATTAATAAATTAAATATAAAATTTTATAAACAAATATTTAAATATTGATATATAATATTTTATTAAAAATATAATTTACAAATAAATATTAATATTTGACATCGGTTACAAAAGTTTGAAATAATATTATCAACAGATAAATCAATCATATGATATTATTGATAAAAAACTGACTAATAAATATATTATCAACTGGTGTCATTATAATTGTAACTTTACTATTTTATTTATCAAATTAACATTTTGGGATATAGTTTTTTCCACCAATTTAGTGACAAGTACATATTTGTTAGTAAAATGTTTTACTAACAAAAAATGTAACATTACAAAAGGATATACCCATTTTGGAAAAAGATAAAAAAATAGTGATTCAACCTTAGCCCATTATATTTGTATTTATTATATCATTATCTTGTTTTTTTTACTTTTCATCCATTATATTTATGAGATGATATTGGAAAATTATTTTTCTTATTCTATGCTTGGTTTATTGTTTCTTTTGTAAATGATTATTTTTATGCAAGATATCCCAATGTATATACATATTATATCATATTATCACTATGTTTATATGGGTTTTTTATTCCTTCATTGAGGGTAAAATAATTCATGTGACATTTTTTATCAAAACCCATGCACTAGTTGTTAACCGTTGGGGATTGGGACTACCCCTCAACCCTAATGATGTTCCAACTCAAGTGATGAGTCATGTCAACCATAGAGGATACATGACATTCATGGGGTAGGATCACCACATGATTTCACATTAAAAAAAGATTAAAATAAATAGGATAGACACAAAACATGAAAGGAAATATAATTACAAAATTGGTCCCCCTTACTAGGTCTCAGACTAACCTTTTTTGATGAAGAAGGTTTTTGAAAATTACTAAATTCGTGATTTTTGAGTTCTCAAAATTTTCTCGAGCTTTTCATAAAATGTTTTTCCCTCTAGGATTAGAAGTAGAACCATGTTCATCTTTTCAATTAACCAATACATGTGGTATCAAAAGTGGGGGATCAAAAATTTGTCTCCATATTCATCCATTTAAGTAGCATCACCGATGTTCTCTCCTTTTCCCATATTCTCTGTTGATCAAACCAGATGAGATCTTCTGTTGTGTGAGGGGTACACGTCCCAAGGTAGTCCACAACAAACCACAAGGATCAATTTTAGTATTTTTGTTCACAAAATTTGAAATCAACAATAAAATGATTTTTAGTATAGGATATATAAAACAATAAATATAAAACAAATTTTAAAATTAAATTAAAAACAATAAGTAATTTTCCAATGATTACAACTATTGAACAACAACACTAAACAGTGGTAATTATATGAATTCAAGACTAACAGTAATTCTCAAAATACATAATAGATTAATCTGTATTTATAGATTCTTGAAACAAAGAATCAAAAATATAGTAATTAAATTCCATATGTGTATACATACACTTATAGAACTATGAAATAGTAATAAAAAACTAAAAGTATCAGAAGTAATGAAACTAGGTAAGAAAAAATCATAGAAAAACTTCTATTTAATCATTAAAAATCAGAATTAGAATTTAATTATATTCAATAAGAAAATGAAAATCCATTGATTTCGGGTTGAAAAAAATGGAAAGGAAAGAAGTAAAATGGACAAAAATATTTACTTTCTTTGAAACATCAGTCTACATGCATGGATATGGATCATCACAGATGTTTCACTATGAAAAAGAAATATATTACAAGAAATAGTGAACATAATAGGGGAATAGGATTAATACAAAATTCATAATGATTAAATGAGAGACATACATAAGACCTTCCAAAATAAATAAAGAAAACTGAGAACATGATCAAAACCTCCTTACTGGGGCTTGTACAAACCTTTGTTGAATAAGGAGGATCGAACAACCCACAATAAATGTTTATGTGAAGTCCTAAGAGCCTAATATTGTCAAGATCATCAAGATCCAGGTTCATCTCCTCTGTCTTAGTTAATCTCTATCTATGATTACACATAGAAAGCCACTATAGGGTCATATGAACTCCAAGATCTATTGAATAACTATATTAATACGAAACATAGATTCTCCTCCTTTCATAAGCTAAGAACAATGTTCTTTTAATCTCTCCCTTAAAATATATATATATATATATATATATATATATATTAGCGTAGATGAGGAGATCTCTGCATGATTTTTTAATATGGAAGGAGTATGGAAGAAATATTATCGAGAACTAAGGTTTTTACAATGACATAACAAATCAAGATACAAAGGAGAGGTTGGGTGAAATAAATCCCTAATATCTAGATAAAAACATAAAATAAACCACACATAAAGGTAATTAAAAACTAACTCATAAATTTAAGAAGTTTGGACCCTCGATGAATAAGGGTAAACATGTAATGGTAAGTGTCGAACTCGTGTGGGTATGGGTACCACATTAGGGTACTCATCTATATCATTAGGGATAACTAGATAAAACCAATACAACTTAAGGGTACAAAGAAATGATATAAGGGTATCACCTAAGGGTATAGAATCCCCCGCGTAAGGATATAAATCCACTATGTGAGGGTAAAACCATTGTTCTGTGAGGATACCTACCACAATATAAGGGTTGATGGAAACTACGTAAGGATAATAAACCACTTGTGTAAGGGTAAAAACCAATTGCATAAGGGCTAGGATCCATCATCGTAAGGGTACACAGCACAAAACCATGGATACATAAGGGTATACCTCAGTAATCAAAGAATACATAAGGTTACATTGGGAATTAGATATGGGTAAAGGAGTGAAATAGAGGACCACATAAGGGTTTACATGGACTTACCTATGGGTAGCCAAACTTTACCAAGGATGTGTAAGGGTCAAGGGACACCTAAGTAAGGGTATGAGGAACTTCATAAGGGATACGTAATGGTTCATAAAACCACATGTGAGGGTAAAGAAAAGGGAAGGATATCTATGTATGGATAAAACCAAGATATATAAGGTTTAAGAATAAAGGCCATGATGATGTGGAAAATAATGAAAACATGCATATTAAACTCTTATTTAATTAACAACACAAAAAATGGGAATCCCCAAAATAATAAATCTACACATAGGAAATTAAATAAATAATGGATTTAATATGTATCATCATCACAATCTCAACTTTTAAAATTAATACCCTAAACCACATGATGATCCAAACTCCCTAAACTATCATAAATATGGTCGTATCATCCCAAATAGGGTAAAATAGATATCTAATATTGGTCATACTATCGATCCAACTACCGCTAGCATGAAACAATTGTGAAACATCCTATCCAAATTTAATGATATTATAAATTGGTGAAACATGATAATAATTTAAACAATTATAAAAAATTTAATGATAAAATAAATACATATACCTACCAGATCTAACCTCTGAGATGATGTTAATGAGGAAGTCAGGACCTGAAAATCACATGCTATAACATGCCACAAAAATATGTCAACAACACTTGTAGAATACCAATAAATAGATAAATACCCATCCTCAAAAAAATATGTAAAAAATAAAACTCTTAGAATTCACAAAGAATGAAACTCGGTAAAATCAGTGAAATCATGGAAAAAATAGAAAAATAATGGAAGAGAAAGAGAATTCATAATAAATGAATAAAACATAGAAATATTCTACACATGAACCCATAACCCAAAGGAATATTCATTCTATGAGGGATCCTAAATATCCACGTATGTATAATACATCCTAATGAAAACCCAAAAGGAGAGTTCCTCGAACAAAGGGAAACTGCAACAGCACATACAAGTAGTATCAACATCATAGGATAGCTATAAAACATGAGAATAAATAAAAGTATCTATCCAGATACCAAGGGTAAAATAATCCTATAAAGGTTCACACAACCTAGTATAATATTACAAACATCACATAGTTCTAAACATTTGGAAACAAAAAAATTAAAATCCACTAAAAAGGTCGAATAGAAAAACCAAGAATCTTTGTGATCAAAAAACTAACAAACAAAAGAACTACACCCATAAACATCCCAAGTATAAACATTAAACTCTTTATATGTCCATACCAACAGCCAACAATCCTAAAGGACCGAGAGGAACACAACATATCTAACATAAGCTCAACTCCTAGAAAAAAGGAATATAATAGATACATAAGATACTACCAACACACCACACTGCTAAACAACTCTCAAACAAAGGGTTACCTCACACAGAACCCTTTTCTACCCTATAACCAGATACACACATAAGCTGAACCAAACAAAGGCACAAGGCTCATTTAGGCAAATAAAATAGGGAAGCAGAAAGGAAACAATAGTCAACAAAATATTGTAAATTATAGAAAAATATAGCTAAGTAACATAGCTGATCAAACATCAAAGAAAGATGCAAATTAAAATTCACTAACTATTAATTTAAATTAATAAACAAATTATTTATAATTTTAGTGACATTAAATTAAATAAAAATATTGGCTATGATTCCAGTTTTTGTGTAAGTGGTGCATTGGTTATGGCATTCTGCAACCAACTGCGAGGATCGATTTGGGTGTTTTGGTTCATAAAATCTAACAGCGGAAATATAAATTAATTTTAGTTTATAATATATAATATAATAAATATAAAATATATTTTTTAATTCAATTCCAAACAATAAGGAAAATTTTAATTGTTATTACCAATGAACAACAAAACAAGATATTAGAAATTACATGAATTCACGATTTGCGGTAATTACCAATATATAGAATAAAATAATTAGTACATAAATATTCTTGATACATAGAATTTAAAATAGGAGAATTAAATTCTAGACTTACAAACATACATTTCTATAAATAACTAAATGCAGCAGTAGTAATGAAAATCTGGAAACACAAAATCCCAATGTAGCTTTTATTTAATAAATCAAAATCAAAATCTGAATTGAATTATATTCAATAAGAAAATTAAATTTGAGTGATAATAGGCCACCAAAAATTGTAAAGGAAAACAATAAAAGGGATGTATGTATTTACATGCTTCGAACAATTGGCTTATGTGCATAGGGAACTATTATCAAGGGTGTTTCTCTATGTAAAAGGAATAGGGTAAAAGAAATAGTAAAAACATATAAAAGTGAAACTAAAAAATTCAATACAAATATGAAAGTGATATAGAGATGAAATTTCAAAAAATCAATAAAGAAAACCAATAAGAGGAAAAAAATCCTTACTGAGGCTTGGATAATCCTTTATTGAATAAGGAGGGTCAAACTAGATATTGTAAATGTTGCTATGAATTCCTCAAAGCCTGATGTTTTCAAGATCATAAAGATCCATGTGTGTCTCCTCTATCTAAGTTCATCAGTAAACAAGATTCCACACATCAATCCACTAGAGGGTTTTAACAAATCCAAGATCTATTGAAGAACATAATCAAGAAAAAATTCAGATTCTCCTCCTCCAACAATCCAAGAACAAGGGCCACAAAATATCTCCCTTCAATATCTTTCTCTTTATCTCTCTCTCAGTGTAATAGAGGAGATCTCCACAAAATTATATGATTTGGATGAAGAATGTAAGATATACCCTTGAGAACCAAGGTTATTGTAACGTCAAAAAATTGAGAGGGAAAGGAAAGGATGGGGACAATAAAGCCCCAACATCTCATCAAAAAGGTGAAACAACCAACGTGTAAAGGTCATTAAAAAACAATACGTCATGTAAAAAATGTAGGAATCCCGATGCGTGAGGGTAAATGTGTAAGGATAAGGTTCAACCCTATGTTTGTAAGGGTACCATTTAAGGGTACTCATCTGTGATATAAGGGTCAACCATCCAAATACAATTATTGCATAAGGGTACAATGTAACAGCAAGAGTATCGTGTAAGGGTACAAAATCCCTCACATAAGGGTAGAAACCCACTAAGTGTGCGTAAAACCAATTCTATGTGAGGCTACCTGGTGGTATGTAAGGGTCTTTGTCCACTACATAAGGGTAATCAACCACTTGAATAAGGGTATAGACCACTTGTGTAATGGTAAATATCTAGCTTGGTAAGGTTACATAGCTCAAAACCTTGGCTGCGTAAGGGTAGACCTTATAAGTCAATTCATATGTAATGGTACACTGGGAATTATGTAAGGGTAAAGGTGAGAAACAAATCATAAGGGTACCCATGGACTTACTTAAGGGAAACTAAACATTATCGAGGCTATGTAAGGGTTAAGGGATTCATATGTAAGGATAAATGGAACTTACAAATTGATATGTTTGGGTATATAAAACCTCACAAAATGGTAATGAAAAGGGAAGGAGACTCATGGATTAGAAAAACCTACCTATATAAGGGTTTAATATTAAAGACCAATTTGATGATCAAAACAAAGAAAACAAGAATATTAAAACCCACATTTAGTTTAACAACACAAAAGAAGATGAAACACAAAACAACAACTCCGTTGGAAGTGTCACTTGATATCACTTCATAGGGGAGACCTAAATCGCATCATGTAGAACATCAAAGAGGTCCTAGAGGAATGACTGTGAATAAACTGAAAAGGTACTGTATCTAGAAGATCCCTATACAAAATCAAGTTAAAGAAAAATTGTTTGAATCTATAGGGACACACGTATAACTCATAATCCATGGAATAATCTAAAAGTAGTGCTCAAAATTTTCTGAGCCAAGGAAGGTTGAAAAAAATTAATTTCGATTAAGGAAGAGGCATGGATGAAAGGTCTAAAAAAACACAACGTGGGTCATATCCACCGAACAATCAATTTAATAAATGGCTCAGAGAGAATATAAAATATGTCATGTATAATAAGCGAGTTAAGGGAAAGGATGGATGTCATGTGAAATAATCCAAGCAAGAAACCCAAATAGAAAAGCACACAACAAAATGTATAAATATAGAAAATAAAAAAGATATTGAAATTAAAGTACATAATTAAAATCATATTAACATGAATAATATTTATGAAATTTTATTAATAATAAAATTAAATACAAAATTCATGAAAGATTAAGATTTAGGGGTGGGTATGGAGAATAAGACATGATTTGTTTAATAACTTGGTGACTGCCTTTGATATCTGAAAAGGCTAATATTAGAGTCCACCTAAGGTAGTCGACTATTTCCTACTGCTCATTTTTTTCTTTTCTAGAATTGTTTCATTGAGTCATTCAAGTTAATTTTTCACACAAAACACTGTTGACTTTCATGTGTCCAAGGGCTTTTCATGGTGTCATTGCTACTATCAATTCATTACCATGGATCAGGGCATATGTAGTGGCTACTTTTAATCGTGCTAAATAGAAAGTAATGATAAAGGTGGATCCTTACCAGTGCTATTATTAGTGTCGATAAAATATTTTAATAAAAAATATTTTTAATATATATTAAATTATTATATTAATATTAAAAAATAATTTTATTTATATACGTTAATTAAAAAACACATGTTAATAATTAACATAACTATGATATATTAATATTTTTTTAATAGTTTAAATATATATATATAGTGTTTCAAAAATATTATTTATAAAATTATAAATATATATATATATATAATTATAATAACATAATAAATATTTTTAAATAATAAATATATATTTTTTCATAATTATAAAAGTATAATATATATGTCTTAATAATAAATATATTCATTATATTTATAATTTTATATATTTATATATTAATTAATATATATTATAATATAAATATATATATATACCAAATATTTATTAATATATTTTTTATAAATAGAATTATACTCCAGAAGATCAATAATGGGTTGAAGCCCATGACACCAAATTTATTAACAAAAGAAAGCTGACAACATAAAGAAATAAAGGTCAAACAGGACCTGAAATTCCCACAATGAAAACAAGTGATCACTTCGTCCCTCTATTTCCCAGGTTTGTGGGGTGTCTATCTTTTCTATTTGGATTCCAGCCACTTCTCCATGTTTAATTCCTTTGAGGGGGCTCATATTACTCAACCGATGATGAATTAGAGGAATCCTCTAACACATAGTAGATTCTAAATTTCCAAGATAACTCTCAAAATTCTATATCCAAGTTAAATTAAAAACTATCTGCAATATTAATTGATAATAAATTATATACAAGAAGGTAGTCACAAGCTATGAACACATCTGGTTCCATCATGGAAAAATTGATTTTGAGTTATGAGAAGAACCATTCAGTCACCTCCTTTCTGATACCATTAATAGGTCTTTCAACCTTCTGGTCCTCAGGAAAATTAATACTATAGTTCTTGTCCTATGTAATGTCACGTTGTTAAACTAATTCCTATCCAAACAGGATATATTCCATTTTCATAAGATTAGATAAATTAGAGAAGAAGTTCCATTCTACATTTTGGGGCTCGTCAATAGTTATAGATGGTTGTGTTACATGAAAGGGGGTAGGATATATCTTTACCAATCCATGAGTAGTTAAATATGATTTTGAATTCTAAGGGTGACCAATTGGAAACTCACTTTATCCAATAAAATTTTATTACCATTGATTTCATGATTTTTCATCACATTCATGTGTTTAAGAGGTCCCTTCACTCGTTTAGAAGCCTCCTTCTCAAATATCCTATTAGTAGGGCCACCTCCTTTGGGGTTTTGAGCATAATCCACAATAGAATCATCAGCACCTTCTTAGACATTAAATCTAGAGATTTGGTGATAGAAGATACAACCTTATTTACATTATCAGTAGTAGGTGTGTTTTATAAATTGGAATGATCCAAAACAGTACCACCCACATCATTAGGTCCAGTTATCACATGATTTCTTTTCATTGGTATCAGAATATATGGATTAGGGATCTTATGTAGGTTATCAGCCATTTTTTTCTTCTGATTTCCAATTCCAGACTGCATGAGGGCCTCCACATTAACTGTATTATTTCCATTATGTGCCTTTGAGACTATCAATTTTTCTTGGAACAGTTTATGATCATCTACCTATTGTGAAAACATTTCATCTGATGATTTCACTAAATTGCAGTCCCTTATTCAATGACCTCATCCCATGTCTTGAAAATATTATGCCCATGAAAACGATCTGATGATACAGCAGTAGGGTAATCTCGACACCCATCACCCTAATTAGAATGTGCGCCTATAGAAATAGAAGGATCCTCCTCCTAAGTTGGGCTGGCATCAATAGTAGCAGGCTTTTCCAAAGAAAGGTCATTCGAGTTATCCAATTATGTCTCAATTTTACTAGATTCACAACCAAGCGCTCTTCCCTCTTAGTTCACCTATAGTTTCTCAGCCCTATAAAAATTCCCAGAACTATAATGTGTGTCATTTTTCAATCTTCGTCTCTTCTTAAAACACATATTTCTCTCACACCCATGGGTTGAGAAAAACCTATAGCTAGTAGATCGCATGAAAGTGGGGATTTCGTGAACAATCACTTAACATTCCAAACAAAAACAAGGGACGTTATCATAAACAATCCATATATTAAATTGATCGCCATCGGTATCAATCTGCACTCTTTCCAAAAGTGTTAAACACAGATCAGCATAAATACGGAACCGAGAGAAATGACCAAACCTTGCAATCTCGGTTTCCTTATCCATTTTAATCAGTATCACAATTGAAAATTCAATGTCATAGAGTATTCAAGGGTTCCAAAAGATCCAATTAATACTATATACGTTAACCCATAGCTGTACAGATGAGGTTTTTACCTTCATGGGATTAAAATATTAGTCCCATTAAGGAATGTGAAGAAAGCATGTGTTGAGGGAGATCAAACCAAATCCCCAAGAAGGTATCTTTAGTTCCTCGAAATTAAATTTTATTTGGAAGAATACTCACCCCAATGAAATACTTTTACATCATGTCAATCCCCAAATTCTATAAAGATTCTCAACTAACAACCTGATTCTCCACAGTTTTCAAACCTTTGGAAAAATCAAGCGAGCAATGATAGAATGTCTACCTATTTCTAATCATTTAGAGATTCCATCTAGATTGGGTTTAAAAAATGCAATGTTTCCCTTTCATCAGAAACCTCTAATAGAAGATTCCCTAAATAGAGAGAAAGATTGGCTCTTAGGTAAGTGAGTTATCTATGTAGCAGCAACATCCATAATTCAAAAAAAAATTTGATCCACTCCACAACCAACAACCTTATGTGAGTCGAATCCCCCCTAGGTGAGAAAATTCTCAGCTATTGAATTAATATTTGAATAAATATATATTTATTTATATGGTGATATTTATAACTGTATACAAATACTTATAAATATATTTATTTCTATTTATAATTATAATTATAAATAAATATTTATTTAAATATTTGTAAATAAATTTGTTTTATAATAAGTATATATATATATATATAAAGTTGTAACATCCTGGTTCCAGGTGTTGACCAAAGGTGCCCTGAACCTGGTTGGTTACATAACCTCAAACGCATTTCCCCAAATGTCATAGGCTTCCCACTAGCAGTGAGGTCCAAGGTCTGATAATGAGGAAAATATGCCCTCATTGGAAGAGTATGCACCACTAAATAATAAATATCAAACAATAGCATAAGCATTAATACCATACAATAAAATTAAACAGTGGAACACATAAATAATGTAAAAACTAGAGCATATATAAATGATGCATGTCACATGTATCTAGTAAAGAAGCCAAAAAAGTCACAATGCTGTAAATACAATACTAAAACCAAACTACAGAAAAATAGCAAACTCAAAAAACATTTCAAGCCTTATTTTGGTCCCATGATCTCCATATACAAAAGCAATTAAGTACCTGATGAAGAAGGGAGCTTTACCTTTTCTATACATGCATCCATATAATCTGTTTGGGTCCAAAAGCATGAAACAAACATGGTGTGAGACTAATCCCTATAGGAAATCACCAAAATATACATTCCTATCTATTAGTGAATATATATAGTAGGTAATATACAAAAATGAATTAATAAACTAGGATGTACTCAAAAGTAAAAAAATCATATAGTCTCAATTATATTCATTTACATTTATTAATTATTCAAACCGTTGAATAATGATGTCCTGGGATCTAGCCTAAGCTTTGTATCCCCTGTGTAATAGTAAAAGAATGTCTCAGAAGACCATCAAAACAATCAAGTAAGACCAAGTCTATGCTTGTTTTTTGACTTGGAAGACTCGTCACAATCATTCATTTATTCAATAACAACCCTCTGGGAAATCTCTCACGGTCTAACCCCTTTTTTAACATAATGTTAATCATTTAAAAATGACCACCTGGACATCTCTCATAGTCAATACCACTGGTTCAACCTAACATTAGTAACTTATAAACAACCACATGGCTTCTCTCACATTCAATTCCCTAGGGTCCAATATTCAATTAATAATGACCCTATGGGTAGCTCTCATGGTCTAAACCCTCTGATATATCACCACCTCGTATATCTCACAGTCAATACCGATAGTTAAGATAAAAATGATTTATACATAAATGACCCTACGATGGGAATATCTCACAGTCAATTCCCCTTGGTTATACATTCACCATGTGAATCACATGCGTCTCATTTAACCATTACATCATCCTAAAAACAAAAGGCATTGAAAACAAAGCAATCCTAACTGGCATTCTAGACCAAATGGCCATAATCAATCAAACAAGTGAAACACACCCATAATCAAGGTATAAATCCTTATGCATAAGAAATAACCCTTTCTCAATAAAACAAACCATAACAGGTATTACTCAAGGTTAATTTCCAAAAACACGCAATACCCTAACATGTGTATTTGGAACATTAAGGATATATATTGGAAATACAATCAAAGAAACGCACAAACCACCTACCTTGATGTTGTATGATGAATGCTCCTAAAAATTGGCCCTTGATTCGGCCTAGAATGACATAGATCGACAAAAAGGTGAATCATTTTCATCCATGAAATACTCATGAGAGAGGGGGAATTGGGAAGAAAGGATCTAGGGAAAGAGATAACTCACCAGTGGGAATCCAATCCACCTGGAGGCATCTCAATCAGAGCTCAAATGATGAAAAATGAAGAGCTAAAAGTTCTTAAGCATTACATCTATCTCCTATAAAAAAACATGGGGAGAAGAATATTGTTCTGTACATGAGATTCTACCCTGCACCGATTTATCTTATAAAAAATAAAAGTACACGATGTGTTTATTTAATGTACATGATGTGTACTAGCCTCAATCGGCCCCCGCTTAAGGCGGTCTTCCAGGTCACCTACACGTCCATGTACTGGCCGTTGCATGGCTTGTGCTCAAAAGTGCATGGCATGTACATAGAAAAATTTACATTTATTTCTTTTTCCTCAAAAACACTTGAAATCAAGATCCATAACTAAAAATAATATCTGTGTTCTTACAAACTTCCCCCCATAAATAAATTCATCGCATAATTTCACTTACAAGGGTAGTGAAGAAGAAACATCAAACAACTCTGGACACTATGATCATACGTCAGCCTCCCTATCCCAAGTCTCATACTGTACTTTCTCATGCTGCCATAACACCCAAACCAAAGTAATAGACTGGCAATGGAGAACCTTCGTGTTGTGATCCACAGTCTGAATAGGGTACTCCTCGAAGGATGCATCCACCTCTAACTCAACCTCCTTGGGTTGAAAAACATGAGATGGGTCTGAAAAGTAATGTTGAAGCTAAGAAACATGAAATACATCAATCGTGCATATCTCGTTACATATGAGGTAACTGAAATACATTGGCAACTGACCCAACTCTATCCAAAACCTAAAATATCCCAATGTGTCTCGGTGAAATATTCCCATGTCTCTTAATCCACCTATGTCCCAACCTTGGTGTGAAATGTAAGAAAACTTGTTCTCTGACCTTGAACTCCAAAGGACATCTACATTGATCAGCATAAGACTTTTGGTGAGATTGTGTAGTATCCATCCTCTTCTTAATCAACTCCACCTACTCTTTGGTCTCCTAGACAAGATGAGGTCCCGGTATAGCTAACCCTCCTACCTCCATCCAACATAGGGGTGATCAGCATGACCTACCATAAAAAGCCTCATAAGGTTCCATTTGAATTGTTTCCGGAAAACTGTTATTATAAGAAAAGTACACTAGTATTATGTGTCTCTCCCATTAGCCTTAGAAATCCAGGACGCATTCTCGAAGCATTTCCTCTAAAACCTAAATCGTGCACTTGGACTGAGCATTTGTCTTGGATTGTAAGTTGTAATCAAAAGTACCTTTATACACAAATCCCTATGTAGTCCCTACCAGACATGAGAAGTAAAATGGGTGTCCCCGTCTGGAATGATAGAGTGTGGAACCCCATGAAAAATGTACAATATATTAGATGTAAAAACTTCCAATATCATTAACACTAAAGGTTTCCATGATCGTCAGGAAATGTGCAACCTATGTGAGTCTGTCAACAACAACCCAACCCACATCATTCCCTTGAGGCGACCTCAGTAAACCCATCGTGAAATTCATCGTGACATTATTCCACTTCCACTCAATAATGGGTAACTAGTGTAAAATCCTTTTCAGTTGCTGATGCTCTGCCTTCACCTTCTGATAGGTGGAACATCTCATAAAAAAACCAGCCACACACCTCTTCATACCTAGCCACCTATACTAATAGTGTAGATCCTGATACATCTTGGTGAAAACAGAGTAAACTACCCAAATTGAGGAATGAAAATCCCATATTAACTCCTAAAGTATGTTTGTTCACACCCATACATGTCTATGAAAACTCAAGACCTCAACCTCGCCTACATTCCACCGATGAGTAGGGTCATCTCCTAACACACTCTCCTATAATACTAGGCCTTCAGAATCTAATAACTTCTTCATTCTCACTCGATCCATTAGAGTATATGTAACATATATAGAAGAAAGAAACATTTCCCCCTATCTGTCATGCACCTCCAAATTCATCTCAGGGAACAGATCCATAAGCTGCCACTAGTTGTTGGCCTCTTGAACAGCATGTATCTGAGTCCTCCAACTCTACTCATTATCCACTATGTGCCTTTCCTAGGCATTTAGATAATCTCAATGTTAAAGGACTAAAGGTACTCAACCCACATTCTCTATAACGACCCACACTTTACATACATTGTTAATACTTCAAAATTGAAGCACACTTATTACAACATATGACAAAACCACAAAGGACCGTATAGGTATAGTGTCTTTAGAAACTGGGAAACATAAACAACCGGTTCATAAATCTTCTACAGTGTCTCCCATTTATTTCATCATATCTAGAGTCCCTTTTAGCATATTCTACTTAATATCCATCTTCCTGCCCTGGGGAAAAGAAAACATAAAAGGGTGAGCTCAAATGCTCAGCAAGGGAAAATAAAGGAAATAAAAATCATATCATATCTTTATGAAAATCAAAACCTGCAAAAGAGATCATAATATCTTAACATGGAATAAATCATAGAAGTGAAAATTAGATCCCCATAATCATAACATAAAACTTGAAACTTTGTGGCATGCATACATAATCATGGAAAATCATTTCTTGTTAGTCATGACTCATTGCCAAGACTATCTTAGTGGACAAAGTCCCTTTCTGAACCGAGTTCACTCCTCGTTTCAGTCCTGTATCACTGAACCGAAATAACCTTCCGTTCCAGCCATGTCTATCTCATGAGATATAAAATCATTACCCAATGAATTGGAGGGAGATATAGGTCCCACCCATCTTATAATGAATCCTTTCTTATGTGTGCCACATAATCATAAAACATACATCATCGCATAACACATGTAACAAAAATGGGATTCTTGAAACATCATGACATCATAAATCAATTCATATAAGATAAAGGAATTCATAAATATAATTCCATCACAACATAGTCAAATCAATGTAAAAATATGGATAGAAACAGAACTCTTTATTATCTTAGATGGAAAATAATTTTGATAAAACACTTGAATTGAATTCTTGAGGAAAATATCCTTTCTTCTTCAAAATCAATTTCTTTTCACAAAACATCATGCAATTTTAAAAGAAAGAGATTTTATTGAAAATAGTCATGAAATATTTTAGAGGAAGATTCATGAAAATAAGGCTTTATAAAACAGTAGAAATCCGTTCGTGCCGTATAAGTTAAAAAAAACATTCTTCGTACTTTTGTCGGAAAAGTCAAAAAGTACCTCGTACGAAAAACGACAAAAGATTCCTTTCATACGTATTACTAAAAACTCACCGAAGGGTAAAAATGGATTTAAACAATTTTAGGTGGATGGAAATAATATTACATATTGATAAAACATGGATGTGGATGATAAAATACACCCCAGTAAATACTTACGAATAAACAATCTCGGATAAAAATGAAATTGTGATATTTCCCTTACCTTAGGTCCGATTTGCTTTGTTCGTGTCTGAAGCTCCTGTATAATGGTTTAAATAATGTTATTGACTTATTCCAGAATCATACATATTGATATGAGATCATATATGGTCATATTATTAGCTTCTTGTTAGTAATATTTCATTGTTACTTGTTACTCGGGTCTTTATAACTTTTTGTTCTTATGCGTGTTTTGTCGAATAAATTCTTATTCTTATCTTTAGGTTATAGATAATTCATTTCCAGAATGGTATTAGTGTATTATATACCATATTCATTCATTCAATTCATTTATATAATCATTATGAAATGAAGATCATGTAGAACGAGTCGCATCACATCGTGGAGACGTTATTCCGTACGTACGCACGAGTGATGATATCGTTCCTATGATCGTGGAATTGTATTGGAGTATATATATATATATTATTTCAGTATCAATATTACTTAATAATAATCATATATAGTTACTCATTACACCATTATACCCATCCTTGTAAGGTGATGGTGGAAAATAGATTACACCACGGCGTGGAGACGGTATTCCGTACGTACGCACGCGCGGTGATTTCATTTTTCCGTAGGATGGATAGAAGGTTAATTAGGGTTGTTTCATATTTATAATAACATATCATTATGTAAGTAATACTGATGTTATTACTTTATCATGAAACAACTAAAGAAGAATAAGTTGAAGAAGAAAGAAATTGAAAAGATCGGTAATGGATATTACCTCTTCTTTGGAACGCCTCTTTGAATCCTCCACTTAAGGAACTAAGATTGGTCTTTGGAGAAGACCAGGACCTCTAGGATTATTCTAGGGAAGTGGAGAGGAGAAAATGGCAGGGGTTGGCCGAGCTTGAGTGCTCAAATTGGTGTGAGGAGGAGGGGGAGGAGGTGCTCTTTTATAAGGGAGGAGAGGGGCACCTTAGGAATATCTCAAAATATTATTTTATATTAAAGTCAAAATCGGTTTATAATGGTTCCAAAGGGTCTTATTTCGAAGCTAAAGTGGGGATGGGTCGAAATCCTATGAACCAATAGGATTTAGACAAGTTTAGGGTATTATTTTAACCTTATCAATTAGATTTAACTCTAAGTTAATTAATTTAACTTTTACCGTGTCTTTTTGTTTTCTTTCACTATATGGTTAATACACTTACTATAACATGCCAAACGAACCCCAAATTGTTTATTATTAATATAAATATCATTATCTAAGTCATTTGGCCGATCGTTATATTTTTAGGAATAAAATAACAATTAATAATATAATATTTGATTTAAAACCTATTTTGTGTCAATTTTGACACTATTTGATATATGATTTTTGTGAAAGTCATAACAGAATTATATGTTCGAACCAAGTTGATTAAATCAATACTAATATATCATAGTAACCTATAAAATTAGTGGAATTCATAAAAAGTCTCAAATTACATTTATTTTGGTATTTATATTATCAATTTTGTCAATATTTCATTAATAAGTTAATTACTGCATCATCTTTGTGTCATAAATAAATTAAATTATTTGATGTCTAAAAATTACAAATAAAATGCCATCATGTATGAAATCTTTTTAGCTTTCTAATGAATATTTACAATCGAATGTATCTTATGTATAACCCTATATTAAAAATGATTTACTTATTAAACTTTGATTTTAACTATTTTAACCCTTCTTTAAATAAATTAATAATAAATGTCCTAATCTAATCCAAGTGGGCCTAAATGGTCATATTTTATTCCTAAGTTTGTTTTTGGTCGAATTACACTTGTCCAATAGAATTAGGACATGTGTTAGGGTAATATTAATATCATATTTACCCTTAGTTACCCTATTTACTATTAACCGCGGTAAAAATAGTAAAAAGTTACTATTCACCAAAAAATTATTTTCATCTCATTGAACCACATTTTAGTCCTTGATATTAACCGTGTCTCTCGGATTTTTGAAATTCCATTCACAGAAGCGGTAAAATTAAGTTTTATGCAAAATTCAGTTTTTAACCTACCACTTAGTGGTTTCACTATTCATCAAAATTTGAAAGTTTTCAGAAAAATACCAAAATTTCACCCTAGGCTAATTTCGATATTCTGAGTCCAAAAATGAAGTCCATTTTGAAAAATAAAATTTATAAAATTTCAAAAAGTGGTTATTACTATTCATAACGGCTAGTTTTAATAGCATATTGTTGTTTAGTGAAACTCGGTATTGCGTACGACGCAAGCTATCGAGGAAGGTCGCGATTGAGTGTAAAGCAAGCCAAGCAAGTGTTGTGTAGAAAAAGATTCCTTTGATGATTTATATAACATAAAAGTCTCGGGTGTTACATTCTACCCCCCTTAAAAAGAATTTCGCCCTCGAAATTCGTCACTTTGCAACAAACAAATGAGGATACTTCTCCCTCATCATATCCTCAAGCTCCCATGTAGCTTCTTCAAGTTGGTGGTTTCTCCATAAAACTTTCACCAAGCGAGTGGTCTTGTTTCGTAGGACTTTTTCGCTACGATCCAGAATCTCTATCGGCTGTTCTTCATAAGAAAGATCTTGCTCCAGCGGTATAACTTCTGAGCTGAGTACATGTGAAGGATCTGGTATGTACTTTCTCAGGAGAGATACATGGAACACATCGTGAACTTGAGAGAGATTCGGTGGAAGCGCCAATCGGTAAGCTACCTTCCCAACACGATCCAGTATTTCAAAAGGACCGATATATCTAGGGCTCAACTTCCCCTTCTTTCCAAATCTCATAACCCTCTTCCAGGGAGATATTCGTAAGAACACTTTATCACCCACTTCAAACTCTAGGTCTTTTCTTCGGTTGTCGACATAACTTTTCTGTCGACTCTGAGCTGCTCTTATGTGTTGTTGAATAGATCTGACCTTTTCTGCCATTTCATCAACGAGATCAGGTCCTAATAGCTTTCTTTCCCAAACTTCATCCCAGCAAGTTGGAGTCCTGCATTTCTTTCCATAGAGAGCTTCATAAGGAGCCATCTGAATACTGGAGTGAAAGCTATTATTATAAGAAAATTCCACCAAAGGTAGGTGTTGATCCCAACCTCCTTTGAAATCCATAGAGCAAGCTCTCAACATATCTTCTAGGGTTTGAATTGTTCTCTCAGACTGACCGTCTGTCTGGGGATGATAAGCAGTGCTGAAACTCAACTCTGTATCCAGAGTATGCTGAAGACTTCGCCAGAACTTCGAGGTAAATCTCAGATCTCGATCAGATATAATAGAAAGGGTACTCAATGCAATCTTACCACTTCCTTTATATATATCCTGGCAAGCTGATCTAGAGAGAAATCCTCTCTAATAGCAATGAAGTGTGCAGACTTTGTAAGACGATCAACTATGACCCAGATAGCATTATTGCCTTTGGATTTTTTAGGAAGTCCTGTGACAAAGTCCATAGTGATGTTTTCCCATTTCCATTCGGGTATGGGTAATGGTTGTAACATCCCCTTAGACTTCTGTCTCTCAGCTTTAACTTGTTGACAAACCAAACATCGAGAGACATATTCAGCAACATCTCTTTTCATGCCATCCCACCAGAAGTACTCTTTCAGGTCCCTATACATCTTCGTGCTTCCAGGATGAATAGAGAATGAAGAACTATGAGCCTCATCCAGCAGCTCTTTCTTTAATTCGGGGATGGGAGGAACGCAAACCCGATTCCTGAACTTTATTATCCCATCACAATCAAGGTTGAATTCAGGAACATTTCTCACCTTCTTTTGTAACTCGACATCTTCTTTTTGTGCCTCTTTAATCTTCACATGTATAGATGGTTGAACATTCATTTGAGAAAGATAAGATTTTTCCCCTTCCATTATAATTACAAGATCCATCCTTTGTAAATCCATAAATATTGGATCTTTTGTGATCCTCATCATGGATAAACTAGCATGGTCTTGTCGACTTAATGCATCTGCCACCTTGTTTGCTTTCCCATGGTGGTAATGGATTGAGCAGTCATAATCCTTAATCAGCTCCAACCATCTTCTTTGGCTCATATTCAGCTCCTTTTGTGTGAAAATATACTTTAAACTTTTATGATCAGTATAAATATCACACCTTTCACCATAAAGGTAATGCCTCCAAATCTTTAATGCAAAGAATACCGTAGCCAACTCCAAATCATGTGTTGGGTAATTTTGCTCATGGATTTTCAACTGTCGTGAGGCATAAGCTATCACCATATCATTTTGCATAAGAACACACCCCAATCCCTTCTTGGATGCATCACTGTAGATCACAAACCTTTCTCCACTACAAGGCAGTGTGAGCACAGGTGCACTGGATAACCTTCTATTCAACTCCTTGAAATTCTCTTCACATTCCTCTGTCCAGACAAACTTAACTCCTTTCCGAGTCAACTTGGTGAGTGGATTAGATAATTGTGAAAAATCTTTTACAAAACGTCGATAATATCCAGCCAAACCAAGAAAACTTCGGATCTCAGTTACTGTTGTTGGTCTTGACCATCTTTCGATAACCTCTGTTTTTGCTGGATCCACAGATATCCCCTCTTTTGAGATTATGTGACCCAAAAATGCAACTTTTTGAAGCCAAAATTCACACTTGGTAAATTTGGCATAAAGCTTCTCCTTTCTCAGGGTCTTCAATATAATTCTCAAGTGATCTTCATGCTCTTCCTTGATCTTTGAGTAGACAAGAATATCGTCTATAAAGACTACCACAAATTGATCAAGATAGTCTCTAAAGACTCTATTCATTAGATCCATGAAGATAGCAGGGGCATTAGTAAGACCAAATGGCATCACTATAAATTCATAGTGTCCATACCTTGTACGGAAAGCCGTCTTTGGTATATCCTCCCTTTTGACCCTTAATTGATGATACCCTGAACGAAGATCAATCTTGGAAAAGTATTGAGCTCCGCTTAGTTGGTCAAATAATTCATCAATGCGTGGGAGAGGATATTTGTTCTTGATAGTGATCTTGTTAAGTTCTCGATAATCAATGCAGAGTCTCATTGATCCATCTTTCTTCTTAACAAATAGAACAGGTGCTCCCCAAGGTGACGCACTAGGGTGTATGAATCCCTTATCAAGATTCTCTTGGAGTTTCTTCTTCAATTCCTGCAACTCAATTGGGGCCATTCTATAAGGTGTCTTTGAAATAGGCAAAGCACCCGGTACGAGTTCTATTGAAAACTCAACTTCACGATTTGGTGGAAGACCCGGTAATTCCTCCGGAAAGACATCATCAAACTCCCGTACAATGGGCATATTCTTAATCGTGATTTTCTCACCAACTATTTGAGATAAATAACCTTCATTTAGTGGAATCAATACCCATAAGATGGAAGAAATTTCCACTGGAAGGTTATGTTCATCCTTGCATTGATAGACGATCGTAGGTTGATCTGGAATATGAAATGTGACTTCCCTTCTTTGGAAATTGATATGAGCTCCATGTAGAGAAAGCCAATCCATGCCAAGAATCACATCAAATTCCACTAAAGGAAGGATCACAAGATTTGCAGGAAGCACTTTCCCACAAACTTCGATCGGAGAAGAATTATAAACTTCTGATGCGATTGATGTGCCATTAGGTTTTGTCACAGCTAACTCAACATCTAATTGTTGAGGTAATACGGTGATACCCTTAGAAAATTTTTCAGAAATAAAAGAGTGGGTGGATCCAGAATCAAATAAAACATTTGCTACTTTAGAGTGGATGGTAAGTGTACCTTTCACCACATCGTTATGGTACTCCACATCGCTGATAGAAATTGCATGTGACTTTCCTTTGTCTTTAGCCTTAAGAGTTTGTTGACGTCGACCATCATCATCAACCCTTGGATTTGGGCATTGATTGGCATAATGCCCCATCTCCTTGCACTTGAAACATTGAAGTGTAGTAGGTTCATTCTGTGTATCCCTTCCTTTGTTTGCATCATTAGACATCTTCTTCCCATTATCACGGCATTCAAATGCCCGATGACCTTCCTTTCCACATTTAAAACATTTACTTGTCCCTTTAAGACAACTCCCTCCATGTTTCTTTCCACGCTTTGAGCATAAGGGAATGTTCATCTTCTTTTCCGTGTGCTCTTTAGATTTTTCTTTGAATTCCATCTTCCTCTTCTTATCAAACCCATGTGACTGATGGGTTACTCCAATCTCCATCTCGACTTTGAGAGCACATCGAACGATTTCCTCGTAGCTATTGAAGTCCCTTATGGCTAACGCCCTTCGAAGACTTGGTTTTAAGCCACTAAAGAATCGATCGATCTTACTCTCAGGTTGGATAATAATACCAGAAGCGTACCTTGAAAGTCTTGTAAAATTTGCTTCATAGGTACTAACAGATTCATCATCCCTTTGCTTCAGTTCAAGGAACTCTTTCTCCATCTTTGTTCGGAGAATACGAGGGAAGTACTTATTGAAAAATAAGTTCTTGAACTCGTCCCATTCCATAGACTCAATTTCATCCCTTTGCCTCGTATTCTTAACAAGATTCCACCATTGATCTGCATCTCCTTCCAAACGATACACTGCTAGGATGACTTTATCATGCTCAGAACATTGAAGAACTGAAAATATCTTTTCAGTAGTACTAATCCATTGTTCAGCAACTAATGGATCAGTAGACCCGCTGAAAGATGGTGGACGCTGCCTCATGAAGGATTCAACAGAATGTTTCTCCCTCCTTTGTTCATTTGGAAATCCTGCATGATTCATAGCTTGAGAAAGTTGTGTGAGCATGGCTACAAGATTTTGCATTCCAGCTCCCATATCGTTTGGTTGCTCAGGGGGACAATCATTGCATTGCCCATCGCATTCCGCATTAACACGGTTCCTTCGGGTTCCAGCCATTGACTAAAACCAAGAAGAATAGTGTGAGCAACACTAATTGTAATAGGAAACCACATAATTCAAGAAAAAAAAAATTTCATGCTTATGGTCTTATCCTAGGTTATTCATGGCCATTTCTAAGATTGTGTTCTATGCATAGACTTATCCTTAGGGTTCTTACTAAGGCTTTCACATCCTAGTTTCCAAAGGTTGACTATACCTTTCCTCTGATACCAACTATAACGACCCACACTTTACATACATTGTTAATACTTCAAAATTGAAGCACACTTATTACAACATATGACAAAACCACAAAGGACCTTATAGGTATAGTGTCTTTAGAAACTGGGAAACATAAACAACTGGTTCATAAATCTTCAACAGTGTCTCCCATTTATTTCATCATATCTAGAGTCCCTTTTAGCATATTCTACTTAATATCCATCTTCCTAACCTGGGGAAAAGAAAACATAAAAGGGTGATCTCAAATGCTCAGCAAGGGAAAATAAAGGAAATAAAAATCATATCATATCTTTATCAAAATCAAAACCTGCAAAAGAGATCATAATATCTTAACATGGAATAAATCATAGAAGTGAAAATGAGATCCCCATAATCATAACATAAAACTTGAAACTTTGTGGCATGCATACATAATCATGGAAAATCATTTCTTGTTAGTCATGACTCATTTCCAAGACTATCTTAGTGGACAAAGTCCCTTTCTGAACCGAGTTCACTCCTCGTTTCAGTCCTGTATCACTGAACCGAAATAACCTTCCGTTCCAGCCATGTCTATCTCATGAGATATAAAATCATTACCCAATGCATTGGAGGGAGATATAGGTCCCACCCATCTTATAATGAATCCTTTCTTATGTGTGCCACATAATCATAAAACATACATCATCGCATAACACATGTAACAAAAATGGGATTCTTGAAACATCATGAAATCATAAATCAATTCATATAAGATAAAGGAATTCATAAACATAATTCCATCACAACATAGTAAAATCAATGTAAAAATATGGATATAAACAGAACTCTTTATTATCTTAGATGGAAAATAATTTTGATAAAACACTTGAATTGAATTCTTGAGGAAAATATCCTTTCTTCTTCAAAATCAATTTCTTTTCACAAAACATCATGCAATTTTAAAAGAAAGAGATTTTGTTGAAAATAGTCATGAAATATTTTAGAGGAAGCTTCATGAAAATAAGGCTTTATAAAACTGTAGAAATCCGTTCATGCCGTATAAGTTAAAAAAAACATTCTTCGTACTTTTGTCGGAAAAGTCAAAAAGTACCTCGTATGAAAAACGACAAAAGATTCCTTTCATACGTATTACTAAAAACTCACCGAAGGGTAAAAATGGATTTAAACAATTTTAGGTGGATGGAAATAATATTACATATTGATAAAACATGGATGTGGATGATAAAATACACCCCAGTAAATACTTACGAATAAACAATCTCGGATAAAAATGAGATTGTGATATTTCCCTTACCTTAGGTCCGATTTGCTTTGTTCGTGTCTGAATCTCCTGTATAATGGTTTAAATAATGTTATTGACTTATTCCAGAATCATACATATTGATATGAGATCATATATGGTCATATTATTAGCTTCTTGTTAGTAATATTTCATTGTTACTTGTTACTCGGGTCTTTATAACTTTTTGTTCTTATGCGTGTTTTGTCGAATAAATTCTTATTATTATCTTTAGGTTATAGATAATTCATTTCCAGAATGGTATTTTTGTAGTATATACCATATTCATTCATTCAATTCATTTATATAATCATTATTAAATGAAGATCATGTAGAACGAGTCGCATCACATCGTGGAGACGGTATTCCGTACGTACGCACGAGTGATGATATCGTTCCTATGATCGTGGAATTGTATTGGAGTATATATATATATATTATTTCAGTATCAATATTACTTAATAATAATCATATATAGTTACTCATTACACCATTATACCCATCCTTGTAAGGTGATGGTGGAAAATAGATTACACCACGGCGTGGAGACGGTATTCCGTACGTACGCACGCGCGGTGATTTCATTTTTCCATAGGATGGATAAAAGGTGAATTAGGGTTGTTTCATATTTATAATAACATATCAGTATTTAAGTAATACTGATGTTATTACTTTATCATGAAACAACTAAAGAAGAAGAAGTTGAAGAAGGAAGAAATTGAAAAGATCGGTAATGGATATTACCTCTTCTTTGGAACGCCTCTTTGAATCCTCCACTTAAGGAACTAAGATTGGTCTTTGGAGAAGACCAGGACCTATAGGATTATTCTAGGGAAGTGGAGAGGAGAAAATGGCAGGGGTTGGACGAGCTTGAGTGCTCAAATTGGTGTGAGGAGGAGGGGGAGGAGGTGCCCTTTTATAAGGGAGGAGAGGGGCACCTTAGGAATATCTCAAAATATTATTTTATATTAAAGTCAAAATCGGTTTATAATGGTTCCAAAGGGTCTTATTTCGAAGCTAAAGTGGGGATGGGTCGAAATCCTATCAACCAATAGGATTTAGACAAGTTTAGGGTATTATTTTAACCTTATCAATTAGATTTAACTCTAAGTTAATTAATTTAACTTTTACCGTGTCTTTTTGTTTTCTTTCACTATATGGTTAATACACTTACTATAACATGCCAAACGAACCCCAAATTGTTTATTATTAATATATATATCCTTATCTAAGTCATTTGGCCGAACCTTAGATTTTTAGGAATAAAATAACAATTAATAATATAATATTTGATTTAAAAACTATTTTGTGTCAATTTTGACACTATTTGATATATGATTTTTGTGAAAGTCATAACAGAATTATATGTTCGAACAAAGTTGATTAAATCAATACTAATATATCATAGTAACCTATAAAATTAGTGGAATTCATAAAAAGTCTCAAATTACATTTATTTTGGTATTTATATTATCAATTTTGTCAATATTTCATTAATAAGATAATTATTCCATCATCTTTGTGTCATAAATAAATTAAATTATTTGATGTCTAAAAATTACAAATAAAATACCATAATGTAGGAAATCTTTTTAGCTTTCTAATGAATATTTACAATTGAATTTATCTTATGTATAACCCTATATTAAAAATGATTTACTTATTAAACTTTGATTTTAACTATTTTAACCCTTCTTTAAATAAATTAATAATAAATGTCCTAATCTAATATAAGTGGGCCTAAATGGTCATATGTTATTCCTAAGATTGTTTTTGGTCGAATTACACTTGTCCAATAGAATTAGGACATGTGTTAGGGTAATATTAATATCATATTTACCCTTAGTTACCCTATTTACTATTAACCGCGGTAAAAATAGTAAAAAGTTACTATTCACCAAAAAATTATTTTCATCTCATTGAACCACATTTTAGTCCTTGATATTAACCGTGTCTCTCGGATTTTTGAAATTCCATTCACAGAAGCGGTAAAATTAAGTTTTATGCAAAATTCAGTTTTTAACCTACCACTTAGTGGTTTCACTATTCATCAAAATTTGAAAGTTTTCAGAAAAATACCAAAATTTCACCCTAGGCTAATTTCGATATTCTGAGTCCAAAAATGAAGTCCATTTTGAAAAATAAAATTTATAAAATTTCAAAAAGTGGTTATTACTATTCATAACGGCTAGTTTTAATAGCATATTGTTGTTTAGTGAAACTCGGTATTGCGTACGACGCAAGCTATCGAGGAAGGTCGCGATTGCGTGTAAAGCAAGCCAAGCAAGTGTTGTGTAGAAAAAGATTCCTTTGATGATTTATATAACATAAAAGTCTCGGGTGTTACATTCTCTCTCTCAAATTTAGATCATGCTGATTAAAGATATACTTGAGACATTTTTGGTCAGTGTATACTACAAAATGCTCTCCCAAAATGTAATGTCTTCAACGGTGTAAATCATGAAAAACTGCAGCTAAATCGAGATCATACATCAATTAATTCTTCTTATGTGGCCTCAAAGGTCGATTCCCATACATAACAACTCATTCCCCTTGAATAATAACTTCTCCTAGCCTGATACCTGATGCATTACAGAAAATAGTGTAACTCTTGCCCAAATCTAGAAAAATATAAATCAGTGTTGAAGTCAATCTGCCTTTCTACTTCTGAAAGGCTGGATCATAAGAACCTATCCACCAGTACATTTTACCCTTCTATGTCAGGCTCTTCAGTGGCACTACTATGCCTGAAAAGTCTTGAATAAAGAACATGTATTAACCAGTCATCCCCAAATAACTCCATACCTCAAAGACGTTCTTCGGTTGCTCCTAGGAAACTACTTCTCACACTTTCTCTGGGTCTACTAAAACATCAGTATCTGAGATAACATGACCCAAGAAGTGAATCTTATCCATCCTAAAGTGGCATTTTGAGAGTTTGGGAAATAACTAATTCTCTCTTAGTGTAATCAATATGATCTCAAGATGGGTGTCATGGTTGTGTCGAGTGTGAGAGTACACCAGGATTTCATCCACTAATAATACCACAAAATAATCCAAGTAATGATGGAACACTTGGTTCATCAGTTCCATGAAAACTGTCAATGCATTCATAAGACTGAATGGAATAACCAAATACTATTATAGACAATATCTACTCCAAAAGGTTGTAAGAGGTATATCAGATGGTGTAATGTGCAACTACTGATAACTGGATCTCAAATAAATCTTTGATAACACTCAGGAACCTTGAATCTGATCAATGAGATCATCAATCCATGGTAAGGGATATCGTTTCTTGACTTTTAAACTGGTTCAACTTCTGATAATCAACACAAAGTCTGAGGGTACCGTTCACCTTCTTTGCAAGAAGGACTGGCGAACCCCAAGGAGAAGTACAGGGTCATATGAAACCCTCTTCCTGCAACTCCTACAACATCTTCTTGAGATTATGTAACTATAGTGTAGCAATCCTATACAGAATAATAGACACTGGTTCCACTCCTGGCACAATCATAATTGAGAAATATACCTCTCCCTAAGGAGTTAATCCTGAAAAGTATTCTAGAAATACATATCTGAAATGATCCACCAGTGGAAGAAATTATATCTATGAAGTCCCCTTTTCATCCAGATATAAACTAGAAATATGGGTTATAACTCCTCCAAAGCCATGATTATTTGGTCCATCTTCGATCTCATGGACATCGCATTCAGCCTTGTGTAGAAATGATCAGCCCTCTGATGATGTGAAACTCACCCTGTTACGATAGCAGTCTACGAAGTCCTAAATGAAGAACAACTAATCCATTCTAAGAATTACATTGAAACGTGACATCTTTAAGACATAGAGGTCCCATAAGAAGTGACACCCACCAATCTAAAGAGGGAACTCCTTGAATTGACATACACTATCCGTCTTAATCCCCAACGGAGTGTCTAGAGTCGTAACATCATCATGTGTAATGATACAGAACCCAAAGCTCTCCACAACAGCAATAGATATAAAATTATGGGAATCCCTTAAATATAAAATAGAATAAGCTAAAACTGAGGAAACAAGAATAGTACCTCTAACTATAAATGGTTTGGGATCCTGCTTATGTTGGGTCTGCTCCACTACAAAAGTTTGACCTGTACCGCAACCTTTTGGCCTTGCTTGACTACCCCAAGCTGATCCACCCTATTGTCATTGAAAACATGTAATCTAGCTACACTATCCATGACCACCTCCTCAGCCGGAACGACCTGATGAACTCGAGTTCCTTGACTAATGAGAAACTGGTGGTCCTACTCCTGAATGTAGAATTATAACAGAACCCTTATCACTCGTTTCTGGTGAGGACATCTAGAAAAAACATTGAAGATGACCAATATTGCTACAAGATCAGCACATTATCAGGTCCCTTATGAAGTGTGGTATCGTATGCCCACTCTTCCTACACTGGTATCATACCACATGGATACCTAAAGAAGCATCATATGAAATCTACCTATGGTGATTTATGATATCTATCAAAGGATTACTAGCCCTGGATGTTGAACCGCCCTAGATATGAGTTCCCAACTCCCTCATATTGCACTCGGTAATTAGTGCCAGGTTTACTATATCCATCACCAAATTAATCCTAAAAACATTCACATGTGATTAGATGTCATAACTAATACCACTCTAAATTCACCAATCCAATGATAACTCGTCACCTCCGAAAATAGGTGTGAAGTGCTGAAGATCTAAAAAACATGAAGAATAATCCATCACCAAAAGAGAGACTTACTTAAAATGCATGAACTCTTGAGCTCAATCAGCACTCAATGTCTTGGGGTAGAAGTAATAATAGAATGTCCTCTGAAAAATTTCCTAAGACATATCCTGATGACGTCCCACCTGTGAGATAACATCCCAAAATTTCTTGGTGGAATCACGTAGAATTTACGTCGCAAGATTCACCCTCCTCTCTAGAGGAATATCCATACGCTCAAAGATAGCGAGAATGGCCTCCAACCATGAATCTGCAACCTTTGGTCCCTTATCCCCTAAGAATGTTTGAGGATGCTGCTACTAGAATACCCGCATAAACTCTACCATAGTCAGGGAAGGATGTGGTGCTCCCTGAAAAGTATGCATCATCCTCATAAATCCTTCAATGAAATGTGCATCTACAACCTGTGTCTGGTATAATAGTTGGTTCTAGGACAGGAATGATGGGAGGATCTGCCAGCTGTCCCTAGTCTACCATTTTTAGTGTCTGATCATTACCCTATATCTGGAATATGATTGGAGGATGTCTTGGTAGAATGACTCTACAATGTCAAGATCACACCTTAGATAAATATTATCATGGAAAACAACTTAACATTTTAAAAAAATTATAGGAGAAGAAAGAATTAAATTTTTAAAAAAGAGGGTTACATGGCGTGTAGAACCACTACACAACATGTTACCTTAAGCCTTAACATGGGTGTGTACCTATACAAACATAGTCATGTAACACCCCATACACATGGTCTGTTCTTCCTAAGACACGGTGTGTACTTGAATTTTCCCTCCTGCTCAGGTTTTTCTACACGGATAGGAATACACAGTTCTCTCTTGGGTAACACTATATATCATGTTCAGCCTAAACATGGTGTGTACTACTTATGTTTCACCCACCAGTGTCATTAGTCACACAGCTGGACACACAGTCCACTATATCACCGCATGTACTCCCATCCCATAGAATGTTCCACCAATGATTTCCCAACCCCGTGTCTGTACTCACATTGTCAAGTTACAAGGTCAACAACTACATGGTGTGTACTCCCATTACATGACATGTACTTAATAAAGGTCATTCTTCCTTAACTGAAGAACACATGGCGTGTGTTTATAACAACACACGCCATGTTTTTTGGGTTTCCAGATAGTAAACCTTTGAAAATCTTGCATAACCCTTAAAAACATAAAATATTTCCCATGGCATAACAAATTCTGACCCGTGAGAGCCATACCCCCCATAAATCAAAGTTTGGAACCCATATTCATGTAATATCATAATAGAAATAAATTAAATTTCAATCATGATCCACCAAATCCAGATCTGGGAGGGTCCATAGCACCTCAAAGACCAAAGCATGGCATCCATATAAATGAAAATTTACATTTACCAATACACTGTAAAAATATATTGTATTCAATCAAGGAATATATCACAACAAAATGGATATCTATCCCAATGTCTATCACAACAACATGAAATAAATGTAACATAAATGTCATGATAATAATTCATGACATGTGATCTCTAGAAAGTGCTTATATGATGCATGAGTGTAAAGCCCCGACCCCTCTAGACATGAGCCGGTGAATTACTTGTTATATTGGAATAGTTATAAGGAATGAAAATCTAGAAGGAATGATCAGTTTAGTAGTCTTGAAGAAACTATATATATAGATGTAAGTCAAATTATATTGGAAATGGTTACAAAATACAATAAATAAAAAAACTGCATACATAGGAACTCAGTAAAAAATCTTATATTCATCATATGTTAAAGGAAAATAATGAAAGGGGTGAGATCAAATTCTCAGTAAGTGTTAAAAATAAAAAAAGCATGAATTCAATAATAAGTGAATCATAAAAAACTTGCCACAATCAATATGGCATGGTGAATAAATGAAAAACTCATGCCATTAATAAACTGATAAGGAAACCGCATCCATAGATTTTGGCATTATGAAAACCTCATGAATTGTAATAACTCATAATAAATAAAGATAATAATTATTAATTCGAATTCATGTATCTGAAATATGATACCAGAATACCATTAAAACGGTTTAGTTATGTGGGTAGAAACCTGTCTGCTTTTTGGAAACAAACTCAAAGGGTTTGTCGCCAACTGATTTGTCTCATGAGACCTACCAATGCATCAAGGAGCTATAACAGGCCCCACCCGCCACTTCTAGTCAAAATCATTCATTATACATAGATTCAATACAAGTACAATCTGCCTTCCCAATATCTATATAAAGTAGAGAATATGGATTCTACAATATTTCCATAGTTAAAATAACTTTCCAAATAAACATTGTATGTAAAATGGTATATGGTATAGAAAATAAAAATATCCATGATATGAGATTATGGATATTTAATAGAAATATTATTTCAAATAAAAATTGAACTCAAATGGTAATTAGGTACACCACATAAGGATTATTAGGTGCACAATACAAAGTTAGTCACAATGAAATGGTAGTTGAGACAAAGTCCCTTACCACAGTATAATCAGTCAAATCATATGAACATAACTTAATAACCATCAAATGAATAATTTAATACCAAGAATATAAAAATAATCATGTTATTATATATCAAATTTCAGTACACATATAACACATACAATAAATAAGTGTCGAACAATGGAAATCTCACGGAATTAAAAGTGAGATAAGAAATATCTTACCTTATGATCAACTGTGTTCTTCGTTTATTTTAATGACCTAAATAATAAAATTTATCTTCATTAATTAAAAATTACAGAACCTCCTAAACATTTAAATGATTTATTATAACACTATTAGGTTCATTCATGTTTCTTTTAGGTGTTTAAGAGGTTCAATTTTATTGTTTTGGAAATATTTTCATCCTTGGTTTTCATGATTCGTTTAATTGTATTCCTGAATGGAAGTTCGTTTGAAGTGTGTTTAAACATCAATAATTGTTAATATATATTATTAGTGACATTAAAGTGATATAAATGATCATATAATTATTATAGGTTATATACTTGAGGATGAATCATTAGTTAAAATTCATTGATAAATGCTTGGATTTAGCTTGGTGGTTTTGTGAACAATGAACTTGTTTTGTATTATTAATTTATATTATAAGTGTTTAAGGATTCCAGAAAATTAATGAGATGAAATTCTTAATTTAGGATCTGGTTCAACCATAAAAATGGTTTAATGACCAGAATTTAAAATTGTAATGAAAATTTAGAATCCTTCATCATTGAATGTGGTAAATTAACGAATCTCAGACGGTGTTTTCATTTTTCGTATAAGAGGAGGGAGAATGACAGATGATGATAAAATATTCCATTAGAATAATTTAATTACAATTCATGTAAGGTATTGGAATTATCATAGCATTTGTATTATGGGGGATGAATAAAGAATTATAAAATAATGGAACTCAAAATAGAAGAAAAAATTGAGAAATCTATCATGAAAATTTGGTAGCCCAACAGCGTCACAAAATTTTTTTTAAATAGTTTGATGAGAGAAAGTGGGTATCTCATCACTCTTACATAATATATACAGAAATGGGAATATTTAGTTTCATATACAAACATAATATAATTTAAAATAAAAGATAAAACATAAAATGAAATCTTTAAGAAAAGAGAAGGGTGGTAGATTCTCTTACCTTGTAGAGTAACTCCAAAAACATGAAGGTTGGGACATTGGGGGTTGATTACGCCTTGAGAGGACTCATAGGGAGGTTATACTACCAAATATTCAAGGATAATGAGTTTGTAATGAATTTAAACGAAGGGGGTGAGTGGGTATTTATAGTAATTTAGTGAGAGTTTTTAATTAATTAAAACGGACACCTCATTAGTGGTTTTTGAAAAACCATTGGCTTTCCCATAGTATTTTCCAATGGTTTCAGCCACTTGGGACACCTCATGTCGTATGTTACTGTACAAAAGTCAACCAGCCTTTTATATTAATTACTATCTCATAATGATTTCATTAAACTACCAAAAACTCAAAAATGTATTTTTACTATTCATGAAAAATTCATGTATTTTAGAAAAATCCCAAAAATTCACCCTAACCATTTTTCTACATGTAGAATTCAAAAATGAACTCTATTTTTTTGAACATAATTTTCTAATTATTTTAAATTTAATTTTTATATAAAATCATAATTAATTTGAAAAATAACAATTTTAAAGCTATAATTAGTTGTATATCATATTAACAAATTAATTAAGATCCCATTATCTCATTACCTTAATAAAATAAAATATTATCATAATTGACTACTCATATGGGTCATATTACTATTTATATTACTATTCATAAGGGTATGTTACTATTCATAAAAAAAAGTAGGTTCTATCAGACTTAAAATGACATACTGGTCACAACTCTAGATGACCATTTTTCTAAATTCAAAACATAGAAGTGGAAAATTTATATTTAATGGCTAGGTTATGACTATATCCTAAATAACCAAGTGTTGTTTCAAAGGAATACAATGATTTATGAAATATAGGCTATTAATAGATTGTATTTAAGTAAATAATACCCTAAAATGTTTGGGGTGTTATATTATTCCCTCCATTGGGAATTTCATCTTTGAAATTTAATGTATAAAGCCCACAAAAAAGTTGTATGTGGTTCTACTTTATAACATCCTCAGGTTCCAATGTTTCTTCCTCCATATTCTGGTTTTCTAAAGAACCTTTACTAGACTATTTGTCCGATTTCTCAATACCTGCTCTCTTGTGTCAAGAATACCGACATGCTCTTCACAGTAAGAAAAATCAGGTTCCAATTATATTTCTTTATAGGTGAGTACATGCATTGGGTTTGGCATGTATTTCTTCAATAATGACACATGGAAAACATCATAGACTTTGGAGAGACTTGGCAGCATTTCTAAATGGTAAGCTATAATTCTAATTCTTTCCAGAATTTCAAATGGTCTGATGTACCAGGGCCTTAGTTTCATTTTCTTACCAAACCTTAAGACACCCTTCCTTGGAGATACTTTCAGAAAGACATGATCTCCCACTTTGAATTCCAAATCCTTTCTCTGGTTGTCATTATAACTCCTCTGCATACTTTGGGCTACTTTAATATGGGCTTGGATTGTCTTCACCTTTGCCTTGGTCTCTTCAATAAGTTCTTGGCCTATAAGTTTCCTCTCACCAAATTCTTCCCAACAAGTTGGAGTTCGAAATATCATTCCATATAATGCTTCATATGAAGCCATTTGAATACTAGAATGGAAACTATTATTGTAGGAACATTCAACCAAATGAAATTATTGATCCTACACACATTAAAAGTCAAAAGAGCATGATTTCTTCATGTCTTCCAGAGTTGTAATGGTCATTTTAGACTGTCTGTCGGTTTGGGGGTGATAAGCAGTACTCATATGAAGCTCAGTATTCAAAGCCTTCAAGATACTTTTCTAGAATTTTGAGGTAAACCGGGGATCTCAATCAGACACAATTTATAGAGGTGTACCAAGAAGTCTTACATCATCATTAATATAAAGTATTTCCAGGTTCTCAAGTGGTAGATCCTCTCTTATAGGAAGGAAAAGTGATGATTTTGTGAGATGATCAACAATAACCCATATTGCATAATTTCATTTTGGTTTCCTCAGTAGCCTGGTGAAAAAATCCATCGTAATGTTATCCCACTTCCACATAGGAACACGTAGATGTTACATCACTCCTATAGGATGTTGTCTCCCTGCCTTCACTTGTCAAAAAACTAGACACCCTGACACGTAGTCAGGAATTTCCCTCTTCATATTATCCCACCAAAAATATTCCTTTTGATCTCTATACATCATTATGATACCCAGTTCTACAGAGAAATTTGAGCTATGATCATCATCTAATATTTCCCTTTTTAGACCAGGTAATAATGGGACGCATAACATCTTCCCAAACTTTAGAAATCCTTCTTTATACAAGATGTCTTCCAATCTTCCATCCTTAGCAACAATAATTTTCTTGTGTATATTTTCATCATTAGAATGGGAGCTTTTTATCTCCTCTAGTAAATATGGTTCAGCAATCATTTGAAAGAGGAAAGATGTTTCAACTTCCTTAATAATTCCCATATCCATCTTTAGTAGACCCATGAATATAGGATCTCTCTCAATCCTCATTTAAGTCATAAGTCCATGATCTTTCCTACTTAATGCTTCTTCCACCTTATTTGCCTTTCCTGGGTGGTATTATATTGAACAATCGTAATCTTTGAGTAACTCGAGTCATCTCTTTTGCCTCATGTTGAGTTTTTTTGTGTGAAAATGTATTTCAAACTCTTGTGATCTGTGTATATCTCAAAATTTTTTCCGTAAAGATAATGTATCCCTATTTCAGAGAAAATATTATAGCTTCTAATTCAAGATCTTTTTTTGTATAATTTTTCTCATTTTTCTTCAACTACCTTTATTCCTAGGCAATAACTTTACCATTTTTCCTAATGACGCAACCCAGTCAATTCTTTGACGCATCACTGTATATCACAAATACCTCATTTCAAGACAGAAGAGTCAAAATTAGAGCATTGAAATGTCTTCTTTTCAAGTATTCAAAGCATTATATGCATTCTTTCATACATACAAACTTAACCCCATTACGTGTGAGCTTGGTTAGCGGGTTAGCCAGTCGAGTGAAATTCTAAACCAAACGTCGATAGTAACATGCTAAGCCAATAAAATTGTGTACCTGAGTTATTTTTGTTGGCATGGACCAATATTGTATTGCCTTTGTCTTTATAGGATCAACTAGGATTCCATCCTTAGAGATAATATAGCCTATAAAAGAAACTGATTGATGACAGAATTATCACTTGCTAAACTTTCCATATAATTCATTTATTCTAAGAGTTTTTAGAACAATCCTCAAGTGATTCTCATGGTTTTCATAGATTTTGGAGTATATCAGGATATCATCAATGAATAACACAACAATGTTATGAAGATATTCCTTGAAAACTATATTCATTAAATCCATGAAAACTGATGGTGCATTCGTCAGTCCAAAAGGCATCACAGTGAAATTGTAATGCTAATACCTGGTTTGAAATCCTTTTTTAGGAATACCTTCCTTCCTCACACGCAGCTGATGATATCCTGATCGAAGATCAACCTTAGAAAAGTATTGTGTTCCATGAAGTTAATCAAATAAATAATCAATTCGGGGCATAGGATTCTAATTCTTTATTGTAACTGCATTGATTTCCTTGTAATCAATGCATAGTCTCATGGATCCATCTTTTTTCTTGACAAACAGGGCTAGGGATCCCCATAGAGAAACACTAAGTCGAATAAATCCTTTGTCACTAAACTCCTCTAGTTGTTTCTTTGTCCCCACTAACTCCATAGTGGCCATTCTATAGGGGGTCTTTGATATAGGTCTTGCACCAGGAATTAAGTCAATAGAGAACTCAACTCCGTACTTTTGAGGATGTCTAGGTAAATCCTTTGGAAATACATCAATGTAATCTTGCACTATATGCACATATTCAATTTTATGATTTCTTTCCTCACCTATAAATATTGTTTTACCTTCCTCTCCAATTATTACATTCATTAGAGCTACTAGGGGTGGATCTAGATAAGAATTAGGTGGCAAGGTTTCTGCTATAAAGATAAGGGAATCTACACTATTTTCAAAAATTGTAACTTTCGACTTCTTGCAATAAATCATCACATAATAGCTTGGAAACCAATTCATACCGAGAATTATATCAAATTTGGTCATTGGTATGATTATAAGGGTAGAAACTAACGCACATTATGTTTCATGAGGGGGACTAGTTGACATTCCCTTGTTGCAATGATGCATCCCCTAGCAATTTTGATTGATTACTCTTTTATTAAATCAAACTGGACATGTCTAATTTTCGTGGAAAACTAGGAAGATATAAATGAATGTGATGATGCAAAATCAAATATAGTTTTTTCTAAGTTTGAGGAAACAATTAAAGTACCTTCTACCACATCCTTAGGAACTTCAACTTCTATGGTCGTAATCGCATAAGCTCTCCCTTTCTCTCTTAGCCATTTTTGAGGAATGTTTCCTTGGAACTTAGGACACTCATTTGTATAGTTTCCCATATCTCTACAATAGTAGCATTTAACATCATAAAATTTTTTCTTCCCATTTAATTCATTAGACATATGACCTTTCACTCCACACTTATAGTAGACTCACATGCCTTTCAAGCATTTCCCAAGATGATTCTTTCCACAGTTCTTGCATAATGGGAATTTCTCCATTCCTTTGTTCTTCTTTGGTGATTCACCTTTAACTTGGTTTTCAGGGTACTGCTTTTTATCTTGGTATCCCCTGAAAAAAATTGATCTATAAAATTCCTCCTCTATTTTGTTGTCACATGATACAATTTCATCATATGATAAAAATGTTTGAGAAGTGACTTCCCTTCGAAGTCTTGGTTTAAGACCTTTAAATAAATGATCAATCTTATAATTCAAGTCACATATGTAATCTATGGCATACTTGGATAGCCTTGTGAAGGTAGCCTCATAATCTGCAACACTGTCATCTTTCCTTTCCTTTAAGCTATGGAATTTCCGCTTCATCTCAGTTCATTGCTCACGAGGGAAATATTTTTCAAAGAATATTTCCTTAAAAGTCATCCATTCCATATCTTCTATTTCTTCTTCCTCCATGGTATTCTGAATCAAGTACCACCATTGATCAACATCACCCATGAGACAATATACTTTTAGTACTACCTTTTCATATTCATTGCATCTTAATTCTATGAATATAGTTTTAAGGGACTTGATTCATTGCTCAGCAACCACTGGATTAGTAGTCCAGCTAAAATAAGGGGGATTCCACTGTATGCAACAATCCAACACAGGTGTGGAATGGTTATTCATTACAACCTAAGTAAGTTGTCCCAATATGGTCATGATCTGGTTTGCTCCAACATTGACTGTGTTGACTAGCTCTGTGGGAAGATCCCTACATTGACTACGAGTATTGATTCCCCTTCTTCCATTAGACTCAATTTCTAAATAATGGCATAGACTAGATTAGGTTATGAATATAAAATATAAAAGAACTTAACATAGATTGAAATTCTATCCATAACTAATCTCATAAACATGGCTTCTCTGAGGAAAAATTTACATTAAAATACATCATAATGGCTTGTAAAAAAAATGTGAATCATCCTAAGAATATCCCCCTGGAGTTTCATAACCAAGAGTGTAGTAAGGCCCATTTCCATGTACCAGGATACCCTGGGTCAAGACCAAAACTCCTTGTCGTAGATTTCACTCCTAGATACATCTTTGCTAATGCCACTTCTACGTACTCGTATCCAGACAGGTATGTATTTCTTGAAAGATCCACATAATCAATTCCTTACCAAAATACCAGGAAGTTCTTGTATGTTTATCATCAAAGACTATCTTAGGGACTCTTAGCTAGTCTATATCTTGTAAATCTAGTTTCCAAGTTTTCTACTAAACTTCTTCTGATACCAACTGTAACACCTCGACCCCTCTAGACCGGAGCCAGCGCATTACTTGTTATATTGGAATGGTTAGATTCTTCAAGACTACTAGTCTATATCTTGTAAATCTAGTTTCCAAGTTTTCTACTAAACTTCTTCTGATACCAACTGTAACACCCCGACCCCTCTAGACCGGAGCCAGCGCATTACTTGTTATATTGGAATGGTTAGAAGGAATGAAAATCCCACAGGAATGATTAGTTTAGTAGTCTTGAAGAATCTATATACATAGATGTAACTCAAATTACATTGTAAAAGGTTACAAAATACAATACATAATAAAAACTAAAAACTACATCCATAAGAACTCAATAAATGATCTCCTCTTCATCGCCTGTTAAAGGAAAACAATGAAAGGGGTGAGATCAAACACTCAATAAGGGTTACAAAAAGCGGAATCATGAATTAAATAATATTTGAATCATAAAAAAATTTACATAATCAATATGGCATGGTTAATAAATGAAAAACTCATGCCATTAATATACTGAGAATGAAACTTCATCCATAGATTTTGTCACAGTGAAAACCTCCTGGATTGTAATAACTCATAATTAATAAAGAGAATTATTATTAATTTTACTTCATGTATCTGGCACATGATACCATAATACCATTAAAATAGTTTAGTTATGTGGGTAGAAACCTGTCTGATTTTTGGAATAAAACTTGAAGTGTTTGTCTCCAGCTCATTTGTCTCATGAGACCTACCGATGCATCGAGGGGCTATAGCGGGCCCCACACACCACTACTATTCCAAAGCATTATTTATACATAGATTAAATAGAATTACAATATTCCTTCCAAATATTCGTACAGAGTAGAGAATACATATTCATCAATATTTCCATAGTAAAAATAACATTCCAAATAAAAACTGTATATAAAATGGTATATAGTTTAGACCATAAACATATCCACAATATGAGATTATGTATATTTAATAGTATTATAATTTAAAATGAAAATTGATTTCAAATGGGCAGTAGTTACAACCCATAAGGATTATTATATGCACAATACAAAGTTAGTCATAATGAAATGGTAGTTGAGACAAAGTCCCTTACCACGGTGTAATCAGTCGAATCATTTGAACCGAACTTAATAACCATAAAATGAATCATTGAATAAAATGAATATAAATAGTTCCATGTTATTATATATCAAATGTCCGTACACATATCCCACATACAAGAAATAATTGGAAAACAATGTAAATCTCTTGGAATTAAAAGTGAGATAAGAAACCCCTTACCTTATGCTCAAGTGTGTTCTTCGTTTGTTTCAATGACCTGAATAATCAAATTTATCTTCATTAATTAAAATTTAGAGAACATAATATACATATAATTGATTTATTATAACCTTTTTTGGTTCATTAATGACCCTTTTTAAGGGTTTAAGAGGTTCAATTTTATTGTTTTTGAAGTATTTGCTTCCTTGGTTTTCATGATTCGTTTACTTGTATTCATGAATGGAAGTTCATTTGAAATGTGGTTAAACATAAAGAATTGTTAATATATATTATTAGTGAAATTAAATAGATATAAATGATCTGATAATTATTCGGGGTTATATTCATGAGTATGAATCATTAGTTAAAAGTCATTGATAAACGGTTGGATTTAGCTTGGCGGTTTTGTGCCCAATGAACTTGTTTGTATTATTATTTTATATTATAAGTCTGTAAGGATTCCAAAACATTAATGAGATGAAATTAATATATTCTTATCTGTTTAAACCATAAAAATGGTTTAATTAGCATAATTGAACATGTTAATGAAAATTGAGAATTCATCGTCCTTGAATGCGATAAATTTACACATCTCAGACGGTGTTTTCATTTTTTGTATAAGAGGAGGGGGAAGGTGAGATGATGAAGAAATATTCCATTAGCATAATATAATTCCAGTTCATTGAAGTCACTGGAATTGTCATATCATTTGGATGAGGGGGTATGAGGAAAGAATTATAAAAGAAAGGAACTCAAAATAGAAGAAAAAAGGAGAAATCTCTCCTGAAAATTCGGCAGCCTAACGACATCACTTAAAATTTCAAAAAAATATTTTGAAGAGAGAAAGGGGGACTATTATTACTCATACATAATATATACAGAGAGGGGAATATGGAATGGAATATCCCAACATAATCCAATTGAAAATAAAAGAGAAAACATAAAATGAAAGCTTTAAGAAAAGAGAAGGGTGGTAGATTCTCTTACCTTGTAGAGTAACTATGAAAACGCGAAGGTTGGGACCTCAGGGGTTTGAGGACACCATGGGAGGAATCATAGGGAGGTAATACTACCTTAGATTAGAGTATAATGAGTTTTGAATGAAATAAAATGATGGGGATCAGTGGGTATTTATAGTAATTAAGAAGAAGTTTTTAATTAATTACAAGGGACACCTAATTAGTGGGTTTTGCCAAACCATAGTCTTTCACATGGTATTTGCCCATGGTTTTAGCCACTTGGGAGACCTCATGTCATATGTTAATATACACAAGTTTACCAGCCTTTTATATTAAATATTATATCATTATTATTTCATTAAACTACCGAAAACTCACAATTGTATTTTTACTATTTGCGAAAAATTCATGTATTTTAGAAAAATCCCAAAAATTCACCAAAACCATTTTTCGATGTGTAGAATTAAAAAATGAACTCTGTTTTTTGAAAATAATTTTCTATTTATTTTTAATTTAATTTTAAAATAAACTCATAATTAATATGAAAAATAACAATTTTAAAGGTATAATTAGTTTTATATCATATTGAAAAATTAATTAAGATCTCATTATCTTATTAACTTAAAAAAATATTATCATTATTTACTATTCATAAGGGTCATATTTCTATTAATATTGTTATTCATAAGGGTATGATACTATTAGTCAAAAAATAATGTTGGTTCTATCAGACTCGAAATGACTTACTGGTCACAACTCTAGATGACCCTTTTTTGAAATTCAAAACATAAAAGTGGAAAATTTATGTTTAATGACTAGGTTATTACTATGTATTAAATATCCAAGTGTTGCTTCAAAGGGACACAGTGCATTATGAAATATAGGTAGTGAATAGAATGTATTTAAGAGAAGAATACCATAAAATGTTTGGGGTGTTATAATGAGATGGAATACACTCATATCATCAGGTTGCAATAGAAATAAAACCAAAATTATATCAATAATAATAGCACAAAACAATTGTGTCACCCGATGGTGAAATATTATCAATTGTAACAATTGAAAAACCATAAAAATTTCAATATTCGATGTAACTTGGCTTTTCCATGTACACGGGTTAGCTAATCCTGGGCACAACTTATTACGAACTACATGTTCCTTCCTATCTTGGTATATAAGCTCCAAATAGTTAGACAAAGCATAAAAGAAACTTTTCGGATACCACTTTGTAGCATCCCGGTTCCGGGTGCCGCCCAAAGGTGCCCCGAACCCAGTAAGTCGGATAACCTCAAGTGCATTTCCCCAAACTCCAGTGGCTTCCAACTAACAGTGAGGGATAAGGTATGACAATGGGGAAGCTATTCCATCATTGGAAGAGTATACACAGTGAAATAAAAAATAGTAAACAATGGCAGAAGCAGTAATACCATACAAGAAAATTAAACAGCAGAAGACTGATAGAATGCTACAACTAGAGAATACATAAATTATGCATGTAACATGTGTCTAGGAAAGTAGCTAAACAATTCACAATGACAGAAATACAATACTAAAACTAAAGAATAGAAAAGAAGTAAAATCTAATAAAATCGCAAGACTCATCTTTGTCCCGCGCTCTCCAGTTCCAACAACAACCAAGTACCTGATGAAGAAGGGTGCTTGCCCTTTTTTATACCTGCAGCCATATAATATGTTTGTGTCCAAAACATGACCCAAATAGGGTTTGAGACGAATCTTAGTAGGCAACCACAAAAAGATCTTTACCTAATTGTCAGTGAATATATATAGCATGTAATATGTAGAAATGAAGTAATAAACTAGGAAGTACTCAAAAGTAAACAATCCTATAGCTTTGAATTTCAATCATTTACATTTATTAATTATTTAAACCGTTGAATAATGAAATTCTATGATTTAACCTAAGCTTTGTATCCCCTGTGTAATAGAAAATAAATGTCTTAGAAGACCATCTAAACAATCAATTGAGACCGAGTCCAAGCTTGTGCTTTGGCCTGAAGGACTCGTCACAATCATTCATTTATTCAATAACAACCCTTCTGGGAAATCTCTCACGGTCTAACCCCTTTAGTTTAACATAGCGTTAATCATTTACAAATAACCTCCTGGGTAGCTCTCACAGTCAATACCCCTCGATCAAAATGACTTTAGTAACTTATAAATGACCACCTGTAAGTTCTCACAATCAATGCCCTATGGTCCAACATTCAATTAATAATGACCCTCTGGGTAGTTCTCACGGCCTAAACCATGTGGTCTATGACTACCTGGAAGATCTCACAATCAATACCTCTTGTCAACAAAACAATTATTTGTACATAAATGACCCTAAATCAGGAATCATTCGTAGTAATTCCCCTTGATCATACATTCACCATGTGAATCACATGCATCTCATTTAATCATTAGCTCCATCCTAACGGCACAAGGCATAGAAAACAATGGAACCCTAACATGCATTCTAGACCAAACGACCATAATCCATCAAACGAGGGAAAAACAACCATAATCAAGGTATAAAACCTTATGCGTTAGAAATAACACTTTCTCAATCAGAAAAACCATAGAAGGTATTAATTAGGGCTAAATTCCAAAAAGACAAAATACCTTAACATGGGTATTCATCACTTTAAGCATATATAATCCAAATACAATCAAAGAAATACACAAACCACCTACTTTGATATTATTTGATGAACACTCTTTAATGTTGGCCCTTTAATCATCCTACAATTACATAGATCTAAAAAAGGTGAAAATCATTCATCCTTCAAATACTCACAATAGAGAAAGAATCGGGAAGAAAGGCTCTAGGGAAAGAAAGAACTCACTGATGGAAATCCAATGCACCCGGAGGCATCTCAATCAGAGCTCAGACAAAGAACTGGTAGGATCTCAATGTTCTTTGGCATTCTTTTGCTCTCCTATACGAAACATGAGGAGAAGAAGGGTGTTTTGGATGTGATACGCGACCTCACACCGATTTATCAAATAAAAACAAAATGAAACGGTGTGTTTATTTATTGTACACATTGTCAACTAGCCTCAACCCATCCTCACTTTAGGTAGTCTGATAGGTCACTGACACGACCATGTACGGGTCGTTAAATGGCCAGTATGCAACTGTATGCGGAAACCTGGTACACGACGTGTACATAGAAAAATTTCCATTTCTTCCTTTTTCCTCAAAAACACCCGAAATCAAGATCCATACCTGAAAAAAAATATCTGGGTTCTTACAAAAGTAATAAATAAATAAGAATTGTATAACTTTTAATAAGAAAAATATTTTTGAGTCTTTCCACACTCGAATTCAGTTGGGGGTGAGTGGCACACATGTGGTGGGTTGGGACCATGATAGGCATGGTGTGGTGCCCAGCAAAACCCTGTTGCCAAATAAACCATTTATTCCAAAGGGTATTTCACCTAAAAGGGCTTATGCTCATCTTGGGTCTTCTGCTATGTTGGTTGTCCTGATTGATGTTACATGGAAGGGGGTTTGAATTGGTTAGGAGTAGGGACTTTTATCTATTTCTCATCCCATTGCTATGGATTTTAGTGCTGGCTTGAACCCTTATCATGCTGGGCAAGGTGAGGACTTGTAGCATGAGCCTGAGTAAGTGGATTTTCTACAAAGCTATCCAGATGCTTAAAAAATTGTCATCCCTCAAGAATTGATAAATGGGGTAACATCTTGGATGAGGAAAGTTATAAGGAGCAGTAGATGGTTTTATTATAAAATACACATCTCAGGCCTACAAGTATTGGTGGTGTTGTTTCCTACAAGGATATTTTCATAAATGGAAAGGGAAATATGATCAACAATGAAGGTTTAACTACAGTTCCTCCAAAAATAAGGTCATGAAAGGATTATTCAAATCCTCCAAGGAATGTTTCTACCAGATCACCTTCAAAGTCATCAAAGGTCAAGCTCACTACATAGCAGGAAAGGTCCAATGCAGAGATGCTTAGGATTCTAAACCAAGGTAATTCACAGTCAGAATGACAAACTGCTAATGAATTTGAATATGGCTATGAAAACGATCCTTCATTTTTATGATCACTAAACTAGTTTTTTGGATAAGGTAAAGTCTCTTGGTTTTACCTCATTCATTCTCTTGTTATCTTTTTCTTTCAACTTTTAAAAAAATGTTGGGAAATTTGCTTATATCTCAACAAGTTTTGTATTGATTACAAAATGTGTATATAATTAAAATAAATATAATATAATAATATTTTATTTTAAAAAATTATATAATATAGAAATGAATTTATTTATTTAGATATGTTTATATTGATTTCAATAATTTAAAATATAGATACATGTACAACTACATGTATGTATGTGTATGTATGTGCATAATTGTGTGTACGTATATGTGTGTGTAGATGTGCATGTGTGCATATGTAGGTTTGTAATTCACATAAATGTTACGAATTCACTTTTTAATATATTTTTAATTTATTTAATTTAATTTATTCATTTATTATTATATATTCTTTAATAATGTTAAAAATATATTTAATAATTTTTTAATATTTATTTATACAGATCTTTATTTACAATGCATGGGATATTCTCAATATGATTATAATTTATATGAATAACATTTATTCATTTTTATTTAGTAAGTTTTAACATTTCAAATATGTTTGATATTTATATAATAAATCTATTAAAATAATTTTTTTATTAATTATTTGATTAAAAATTTTAATTATACAATTTCAAATATATATATTTTTTAAAATAGTATTTATAAAATTTTAATATATATATATATATATTTATTTAAATAGTTATAAAATTATAATAAATATACATAAATAATAAATATATTTATTTTATTTACAATTATATATTAATATATATATTAATATATTTATAATTATATATAATCACTCTTGAAATATATTTATTTTTAATGGGTCTCGCTCGACCTAGTATAAAATAGATCTTTCCATTTTTTAATAAAAAGAGGCTTTAGCCTCAACTTTTTTAAACAAAACAAAACAAAAAAAATATATTAAAATTACAAATATATTTATTATATTTATAATTATATTTTTATAATTATAAGTAAATAGTTTTTAAATGTGTTTATTTAGAAATATATTTAGAAATATATTTAAATATTTTATATAATTATAAAATTATAATAAATATATCTAAATAATAAATATAGTTATTAAATTTATAGTTATATTTAAATATATGTTGATATAAATATATATAATTATAAAAATATATATATTTATATAAATATATTTATAATTATATAGAAATATTTTTAAATATATTTATCTATAATTATAAGTAAAATAGATAAATAGGTGGTTTGATTATCATACCCTTGAGATGGGTTCTCTATCTAGAGGGGAGCTTCTCTCTCTATCAAAATATGGGGATTGCATTTCAAATTGCTTCAATCTTATCATCTTTGAGGACTCTAGATCTGATCATGTTGTGGTTGGACATAAGTAATTATTTTCCCTCGGTTGCCCACTCAATAGGATAGATCTGCTCAAGTCCGGGCAGGATAATGAGGATGGATGTGAGGTTTTTGGTGTGCCCAGTGATGGGGATGACACTTTACTGGCGGCACCTATTGGGTGTCGGAGCACTGGGATACGACTTCGACAGGTGAGGCACAGAGTACAATCTCAGAAGAGCAGCGTGGGTCGATTGACTCAGCAACGGTCATGTGGGCGTGGCAATGTGTTACGCATGTCCTATGGTGACCTGATTCTTAGCTGGGTTGCGGGTGGGAGAGTCGGTGGGCGGTGGACGGTGGCCGGCGATGGTGACTGGCGATTTTGGTGACCCACTGCTCGGCGTGAATGGTGAGCGGTATGGGAAGGGGTGGCTTCGGTGGAGGCACGACCATGGACGCCTTGTGTGGGATCGTGGTGGCGGCGCTGGGCTCTAGAGACGGTGCGGTTACTGTCATATTCCGGTGGGCTTTGGGCAGTCCTCTTGGAGTCTATCGGCATTTCCGGTCCATGGATGTTGCTACTGGCCTAGGGAGGGACGACCTCGAGCGGGACGGGATGACCTCGAGCAGGTCGGGATGACCACTAGCTCTTGCGCCAGCGGGATGCTGTCGAGTCGTGGTGGGAGGTGCAGATTTGTGCCCATGATTTGAGGACGTGATTTGTGTAGGCTATTATCAGGACAAACTAATGACCAAGACCTCCGGATGGGTGATAGCTTGACTTTTTTTGCTTGCTGGCCGTGAGGGTCGCGACCTTGGGTTCGGTGATACCATTGACATTTGCTGGCTAGTCAGGTACAGGCTAGCGTTTTCGATGGGGAGCGATCAGATAAGGAAATGCGATGAAGATGAAAATGGTCAAAATGGTTTGATGTCCATTGTTTATGAAAATCATAAAATACTGGAGCAATGTCTTGATGAATTCCAACATTCGATAATCGAGAGGCTTAGGATGATTCCTAACAATCATCACTCGAAGCTTGGGGATCTATGAATGAAGCTTCAAAAGGCGTCGGGATTCAATGCTTGTCACGTGGTCTTAATTGGTAAGGGTTTTCTTCATTTCGTCTTCCCCTTAAATGATTTGAAAACTAAGGCTTGGGGATATGGGTTTGTTTCTAAACAGCCGTATAAGCTGAGGTTCCTAGATTGGGACCCTCCTTTAGATCCAGTGGAAATAAAAAATTCAACTTCTCTGCTCTGGATTCGGATTAACGGCCTTAGTTGGTTTTTCTGGGATTCACAAATTTTGTGGGATATTGCATCTACGGTTGGAATCACTTTCAAAATTGATGATGAAACTAACCCTGTGAGATATGGCCACTTTATAAGTATATTTATTGAATTGGATCTATCTGTAACTCTTATTGAGACGGTCATCTTGTTGGATCGAGAATACAAGTTGGAGATCTCATTTGAATTTGAGAGGAAACCCATCATTTTTTGTAAATGCACTTGCATTGGACACTCTTATGGTCAATGTCATATAAATATGGTTTGTGGTAATTTTAAAATGTCTAATCATCATGTGCATTTTGGAAAATTCAATCTTCTTCTTTCTATTAAGGAGGACAAGGCTGACACTGATCCGGATAAAATAGAAGGAGGCTCTCAGTCAAAGCATAAACCTACCTTGTATGTCAATGCCATTGGTGGTCATTCCAGTCTATCATGCCATGGAATGCAGACAGTAAGGGAGGAGTAGCCTCATGCGGATTCCATGATACAAAAGGTATCCTCTTTATCTAAATGGGCGGTGACAATGTTGAGTGTCCTCAAAATGAGGGTGATTTTTTTTTTCTTTTTTGAAGAACAACACTTCTCAACAAGAAAAATTCAAGTTTGATGCAGTGCAACCCAAAGGGGCCTATGTGTCTAAAAAGATGAGAAATGTTTAGGCTAGGGTGAATTCTGGTGACAACCATCCTATGGACTCCCCTTTCCCATCAGATTAGGGTGCAAGGGATGATGATAATGCCGAGTCACATGCCTGTAGTGAACATCCCACCTTGGATTAGTTTGGTGAATTGTTTTACTATTGTGCTAGGAAAAAATTTCAACGAGTTTAAGGGTGATGAAATAGCTAGTGGACACCCCTTTTAAGAATATTTTGGTATCCATGAAGGAAATGGAGTAAAAAACTACCAGTGTTCCCACAGGCAAGGAGTTGGCCACACCAGTGATGATATATATAGCTCTCAAATAGGCCGAAACTGCTCAACTTGGTGAGCCTTCATAGATAATAGGTAAGGTTGCTGGTAAATAAGTTAAAACTCTAATGCCTAGTTGTGGGCAGTCACATGTTTCAAGTGCTTATGAATCATTGAGATATGAAATTAAAAGTGAGAAGGATGCATATGATTCCTAGAATGTTACTATGATGATAAAAATACCTACTACATCTCTTCCACAGGATATGGCCCATAGAGATGTTACTAAAAATGATCAAGTTATTAAATAGGGAAATTTGGAATTTAATGCTCATTCATTGGATGAAGAATATTTGGATACTTATAACTCCATTGATCTATTTGATTCTATGAATGTTATGATAGATGGTGGGGTCCATAAAGATAAGATGCAATAACTTATAGGAATGGGCAGTGAGCTTTCTCTACTCGATGATCCATCTATGAGGGTGGAGACACAATCTGATGATGGGAAATATGACTCGGAAGACACTGAAATTGAAATCCTTCTGTAGCATGTGAAAACATAGATGAGGGGACATCATACTAGTGGTTGTGGTTGTGGGCATGGATGTATCAATTTTAATGCTATTCGTGATGGAGAACATGATATTGGAGCTAAGATTCGGAAAAAGATAGGTCTCTGACTATTTTTGATGTGGCAAGATTGTAATTTTTGACCCCATCCTCTGTCTGTTATGTTATTTTTTCTTTTAATAAAAGGTCTATTCCCCTAACTCTTTAGCCAAAAAGGTCTAGGAGGCAGGCAAACAAGCTCCTTCCAAATTTTTTTAAAAATGAAGTCCGAACATGAGAAAGGGAGAGGAAGGGGTAAAAAAAGGGCAATCCCTCATCCAAAATAAAAAACTAAAATTTTGGAGACTAAGGATCATACACATAATCATGCTATAAGATATCATCCACATATTCCCATTACGATTCCGAATTTTTCTGATCGAAAAGTATGGAGTACTTTTCCCTGAGTAAAACTTGCTCCAGAATGTGGTTTTCTCAGCCCCACCCAACCCAATCATCACTTTCATGTCCTCAACCACAATGTTTTTGGGTGAAGAACTCATTTATTGGTCTTAGTTTGATTCCAATCCACTTCTATCTCTTCCCTCTCAAAATGGGAGCTCTCCATGAGAGGCAACCCCTTGGAAACAAAAAGAGTTGATTCCCTATGTGAAACATTCCCCAAAGCTGGGGTGACATAAATATCCATTTTACTCTTTACTTTGATTGATACAGAGTGCTCTTTCATGACAATATCAGGAACATCAGCTGCAATCTCAACCCATTATTTTTTCGGGCACATAACATGTTCCTCCTTATCATCACCAGCTTGCTCAAGCTCAGGATCATCTTGAGCAAGTTTGAGAGATGATTCAACCACTAAAGGTTCAACATAGTTGGGGGCGTGAAAAGAAGTAGGGGAGTATATTGGATCTTCAATTAACTCAGGAGATTTCAACTAATCAAGCTACTTATAAACAACCCAATAAAAATGAGCTGTCACTGCCCCAACATTGTGAAGATCTTGCTGCAACGGAAACATTGGGACCATTCTTATCCTTCACCATTTCTATTCTAGGAATAATATTTGAGGTTTCAAGATATTTCATGACCATTGAAACATTCTAATTGTGATTGTTTTTTACATTTATCCTCTGAGTGGCCAACAAAGCAACATGCATAAAACAATTCTGGAAATTTTTCATACGCCACAGTTATATTAATATCATCAAAGGGGGTTGAAAGGGTCACCTTCTCAATGATAGTGGGGAAAAGATCAATCTCCACCGTTATTCTTGAAAAAATTCCATACGTCACAGTTACATTTTCATACGTCACAGTTACATTTTCATTTTTTTTATGCAGTCAAATGGGCACACCAATTGTGGCATCAATGTCATGTAAAATTTTAGGATGCCAAGTAATCCAATTTAGACCATACAGTCTCACCGATTAATAGCGATGAGCGGATTACCTCCCCTCCCTCCTTTTTTTCTGACCGACGACCGAACGTCCTCCCCTCCAACCCTTTCCTTCACCTCCTATTAATTGATGTCTAGATGTCTTCCCCTCCCTACAATGCTTCTTATTGGCCACAGTGCGTTCCTTACCTCGCTTGCTGCGCACCGGCTGCCTACCGATGACCAGACCCCCCTCCTCCCTCCCTTGGTGCTGGTCAACCACCAAGAGATGACCAGCCCCCATGTCCTCAATCTATTCCTACTGGCCGACTACCCGATTGTAGGGTTTTTTATAATTAATTTAACATTTTTTTTCATTTTTATTAATTTTTTACTTTAATTTTTAAAGATTTTCTGAATTGAGGAGTCACCATTGTTTTGCTGGTCTGGATTACAATTTGAGATTTTTCCATGGGTAATTATTCAATTTTTTCCATGCAATTTGAAATATTTTTCCCTGGGTAATTGATGTTTATTAAATGCAATTTGATACTTTTATTTATAATAATAATTCAAATATATATATATATATATATTGTTTTTAAAAAAGTCTTTATAAAATAAAAATAAAAAAGATATATTTAAATAATAAATATATTTACTAGATTTATAATTATATATTCTTAAGTATTAATAAATATATATAATTATATGTATATAATTATAGAAATAAAAATAATTATATTAATATATTTATAATTATATACAAATATTAATAAATATATTTATTTAAAAATGTAATTATAAATTAATATATATATATATATAAATAATTATAAATATATAATAAATATATTTATTTAAATAATTAATTACTACTTAATATTACTTAATTACTATTTATTAATAATATTTATTAATTAAATCATAATTAATAAGTAAATATGGGTAATATTTTCTAATTAGCTAATAATTTGTCTTTTTAATTTAATAATTATTTCGGAATAATTATTTAATATTTAATCTCACTCAGAAGTCGAAAATTATTACTTAATATTAAAATCTATTAGTTAATTACTAAATAATTAATAAATATGAATTATAATATGTCATTAATTAATAATTTTTTTTAGTAATTTAACAATTAATTTTGATTATTTCATACTTAATATTAGTTATAGTTGATAATTAAAAAATATTATTCATGCTTAGTAAATAAATAATAAATAATGTTAATAATTTTTAATTAATTAATTATTATTGTTAATTAGTAATTTACTAATTATTAGTGATTGATTAATATTGAATATCACTTAGTAGATAATTATTACTAGTTAGTTTAAATCTTTATTAATTAATTACTATTTAACTAATACACAAGAATAATAATTTGTTATTAATAGTCATTAATACTTATTTTCTAAAAATCATCAATATTTATTATAAGATAATTTATTAAAATACAAATAATTAATATTTAGTAATAATTTGTTTTTCATGAATATTATTCACTAAAAATTAATAAAAATTAGTAATCATTGATCATAATTAATTATTATGAAGATAATTAAAATTTGTTATAAGTATTGTAATTAATAATAATTAGGATTAATTACTAATTTCTCTTTTTTTAACTGATTACTAATTAATATCACATTAATTTACAATAATTATAACTTAATAAAATTATTTATTAATTAATTACTAACTAATATCATTAATTTTCTTTTCCTTTTCGAACACTTCTTAAATATATGTCAAAAAGTTGAGTGGTATCTATTTTTATAAATGCAACGAGATGAGTGGTATCTATATTTTTGAATTCAAAAATGTGTTACGACAAAGGGTGTTATCTATATGTATATGGCCATATTAACTTTTAGATACCTCCTTGATACACAGAATTTCACCTCCTATATAATATAGATTGATAATAACACCATGGAACAAGAATGCCACTAACTCCATCCTACCCATAGAATATACATCATTACCTCACTCTTATAACTTTTACCAACTCCCTAGACTTGTAACATTTAGATTTAAGGAGACCACTTTCATCCTCATCAGCTTCATCTACCAAATAGTTATAATTGAATTTTGTTTCCCGATACTCATTCCCCATCTCTTCTAGACATGAACCTGTGTTGCTTGAACTACCCTGAGCAGTAGTCATCCTATACCAATTACTGATGATCATTGTGGATTAATTTAGGGGATAACACCTACCACAAGTGGAGTAATTCATTTCTTAAATTAAATTTCCACTTTCGTTCAAAGCATGATGAAATTATTTGAAACAATCAAATCTTGGGTCCCCTTATTTGAAGGGCCCCTTTTGTGTATTTATTTATTTTTTTAAATATTAATATTATAGAATAAAATAAGATGGATATGAATTTAAAATGGATAGATTTCAATCGTATAACAAAAGTGTATGAAGATGGGGTGAAGGAGTTTATCAAGTATGTCAAACATCATGCATATGACCATTCTTAAATCCTTTGTCTGTGTTTAAACTGTTGTTATTCACGACTAATTAGTCCAAAAGAGTTGGTAGAACGCTTGATCTATCATAGAATATGTCAATGTTATAAATGCTGGACTACACATGAGGAAACGGTTAATATAGCTAGTTACTGGGATATCATTGCATTTTATAGATCATCTAATATGAATATGTGTGTGGACAATGAATAAGACCGTTTCAAGGATGTGATTATAGGTGTGAATGATAATGAAGACCATCTTGTAATACCCCAACCTCAGTTACCTAGGGCCGGTGGATTATTACAAAACATTGGCATGATACAAGGAATCATGTCCCGAAAGGCCAATTAGTTTAATAGCCTTTGAAGTACTAGATACATTCATAAGTTTTAAATTACACACTGAAATGAAAAACAACAACACAATTGTCTTCATTATCCACATTTATATCCCATAGAATATCCCTGTAAGTCAGTCATACTATACTTCTTCGCATCCTAGGAAATTTAAAACATGGAAATGGGTGAGCTCGGATACTCATTAAGGATAACAATATAGCGGATACTTTTATAAATAAGCATAAACATTTAAGGAAATGTATAATACTAAAACAAAATCCTTTTAAACATTAACTTCAACATAATATTGAAAAGATAAAATCAAATAATTCCATTTACTTATTAACATGGATGTTCTACTAGTCGAATAATCACATGCAATATCAATTTCCACTTTCATAACGATGGAATGCATAAT